>JAPDOI010000244.1:0-600000 GCA_029168955.1 Aplectana chamaeleonis | reverse complement strand
CCCGCCGCTGTGGGCAATCCCGCCCCTTTCCGCCCCTCGACGTGAACAAAGGAACACTCGAAATCGTGAGTTGAGCGATGGTTTCCGATGAAAAGCCCCGTTCTTCCCTTCATTATCAACTTCTCCCTTTACTCAGGTCAGCTCGCATACATTGGCTGCAAAAGACGGAAGTTACAAGCCTCGGACAACTCGTCCACCATTTTCCCTAGCTCAGTTTTTGAAGGACCATAACTCCATTCCCAGAAGGTCTTGTACGATTCCAGAAGCATCATTAGAATCAGAATGGGACCGGTTTTAAGACTGGCAAAAAAAACAGGAAAGCGATTTTTATCGCGAACTGTGCCTTTAAGTGTTCGACTCAACAGGCGGAGAAGAAGATATGTCAAATCAGAAGAATAGTGTGTATTATTTTTTTCCTGAAATTCGACAGAACAGGCACTTCGTTCTTTTTTTTGGTGTTCGGTTTAGGCACCCCCCTTTGCCCTCTCTGCAACGTCTAATATGCACCCCCCTAAGTTTATCCGGCACGCGTGCCCAGCCCTGATGTGGAGTTGGTGCACTCTCATAAAGACTTGCGCCAAAATGGGATGCAGAATGTCTCTGAAAGTTCATATCATTGATTCGCATCTTGACATATTCAACGAGCGAGGCGAGCCCTTTCATCAAGATATATTGGACTTTGAACGTAGCTACCAGGAACAGTATAACGAAACCATAAGGGGAGACTAACGTCGGCATGGATCCGAAAGAGACTTTGCGTTCAGTGTTTAAGGCTGGCGCAAACTCGGTGCCATATGCTATAACATAGGTGTACCGAGTTTGCGCCTACCTCCAATGAGGAACGCAAAGTCTCCTCAAGATCCATGCGGATGTTTTCATTAGGGTGCAACTTCGAGAGAGTAATTCACAGTAGAATCGAGGATCTAGAACATCTACACATTTCTGAACCTTGTGCAGTGGTTTTCGACTGTGTTTGTCTAATCCTTGTGCATTTTTTGTTTTTATATGATCATAGTGCCGAAAATGAATTTAAATCTTTCTATTTTCACAAAAAAAGAACGTTTTCTTCGTGCTATCGTCGTGTAAGCAAAGTTTGTGCCTAATGAAGTTATTTTTCACATAAATTAGACATAAACAATTGAAATATAACACTTAGAAGCCAGGAACAAAAACTGTCTTACATAGACACGCAATTCTCCAAATTTCATTGTCCTAGTCACAAAAGCAAAGTTTTCCTGAGATAACAGCGATTTCCTGTCTGTTCTAGACCTAACGGGTTAGGAAAACACAATTTCAACACAGGAACAGAAAAGAAGTGAAAATTTTTTACATAGTGTAGTCGGCAAGGTTCAAGAGAAAGAAAACTGATCGGTGAACTCATTGAGAAGATTCAACAAAAGGAGGTAGAGGTGTCGAATTTGATCAAGGTCCGGAACGCTGGACTTTGAGGACTGAGCGTCGTCTCAGAGTTTCGAAATGCGCGCGTCAATCAGCGCATGTGGCCCGGAGAGCAACTTTAACGCACTGCACGTTGCAATCACAACCGGAACGCAACACAAGTTCAAATATCAACTGCTCTGCGTTTCGGTTGCAGTGAGCGGGGTGGGGCGGAGCCAGTTGCGCTCCGGGCCTGCTATCGTCTGAGGCGAGAAGTGACTAGGCATGGTTGTTGATTGGGGTTGAGGGCGGAAAGCTTATCTGCTTGGTCTGTTACAAGGCGGAGTGAGAGGCCTCAAATCCATTACTGTCATGAATCGTGAACCTTTTTAGTTTTCAGCAACTCTTCTTTGACGTCGTCCAGCATCTCTTGCCTTGGCGACCTTCCATCACGATAGAAGGAGGTGTTAGGTCGTTGTCTACGATCCATAACATAAGTTGACAAACACACTATAGCGAACAGTCTCAGAGTCTTCTTTCACTTGGCTGAAACGACAGTGAAGCGAATATTGCGAGACAAACCACAAAGCAAGGGCGAACACGGCATGTGGAATGGGGTAACGTTTAGAACACCGTTCTGAGACACGATTGCGGAAGCATTTTCCGTCGGAAGCAGAACGAATTTGAGAGTTTTTGGATATGCTCTGACCATTCAATAATATTCAGTAACGAAGTCTTACACCTAATCTTTTTAGAGTGCTCTGATTCAAAAAAAAAACTCCACTGACAACGCCAATACAAGCAAAAAACAAAAAATGGGCAACGTACTTTTTCAACGATCAAAGTGAAGTGTGAAACTGTGTGAAACTCTATGCCGGCAGATGCTGGAAGGGATAGTGTCGAAAAAAGCAGCGAGAGTGGGCCAGAAATCGATAAAAACTGCCGCGAAGTGGAGATTTCGTTAGCCCAGTACGCCTCCTCACCCCTCCCCGCCCCCAGTTCTAACGAGCTTGTGACACCGAGTATGTTTTCTATGGCAAATCGCCAAGCAACTCCGCCACGTCCAGTCTGATCGCTTCACGCATATTTCGTCATTAGCGCGCGCTTGCGGAAACTAGCAGGGCGCGTAAACTCGTCCTAGCAATAAACCTGTACGTACGTTAGATTTTCTCCCCTGTTTCTTCACTATTCGTTAGGTCACAACCACAAAAAAGCTCATTTTATGTCGAAAACGAATGTGAACACAGCCTCTGAATAAAGTATGTCCGAATGAGACTGACCGGTCGCGGTCGACGTGAGTGTCGAGCGGCAGCCACGAAAGCTGTTTCGAATGTGTAAGTCGATTAGTATTAGTGTAGGACGCATAACAAATCATATCCCACTCAGCTCTTTGCCGTAATGAGAAGGCTTTTCCGAGAAATGTCTTAACGCCGGCGCTCGACCGCCGCAGGCCGATTGCGTGGGCTGGCAGTCTCATTCAGACAGACTTTAACAACATGGAAGCGTTATCCTACCTACATATAAGTTGATTCTTCAAACTGAAAAGTTCCTACAACCAGGGCCCAGCAGAATTGTTCAGAGCCACCGGAGCTGCAATGGCACAAGTTTTTCAGGGCAGAAAGTTACTGTACTAGTTATTAAGTGTTTCCAATCAGAAATCATAGAATTGAAAGAGAAGTAATCAGTTTTTTCAGGATTTCCTAGCTGCTCCGCTGATCCATGAGAAGATCTCTCTTAACGTACAATACCTGCGCTAAGTTTTGTAAAAACGGGGAGCATCTGGCAAACCTGGCAAAAAAGGTCCCATGCATGTAACTTTTTTGAATGAAGACTTTTTTGAATTCTGAAAACGGTATCATATTCACAGATCAAATTGCTACCTAACCATGTGACTTGTGGGCCTAAGTTCCCTAAAATCGCTTTGTTTTCGAAGGAAATATTTTTTGCAATCGTTTTTCAAAAACGTCGAAGTGCGGCGAAAATTTGAGCAGTATTTGTACAAGTAATGAAAGAGCAATCGATATGCTTTCTTCATAAATTAGGTGCAGGTGGGAGAATCTCAAGGTTTGTGTTGGTTGATTTTTCGAAATCCTTCTTTTAAGAGTCAGGGGTTTTCGCAACAAAACTCCGACTTTTCAGGTATGTACAATACCGCCCGCGACTTTGGGAAAAACGGCGTTTTCGGCGCTTTTTTCCGCCGAAAAGCGCCGCTTTGTCATAACTTTGTTCAAAGTGGTCCGTTTGGGTTGCTAGGGGCATTTTTAGAACCAGCATCGAGCGCTCTTAATTTTGAGCTCACACATGTCTTACCCTTCGAGCAAGGCATATAGGGTTAACAGAATCAATCGAGTGTACGAAAAATGAAGCTAGATGTCTAATTAGTGTAAATATTTGACTTCATATCAACCGTAACGATCAAGGACGAGTTATGTACTAGTATGTGAGACCAATTTATTGACGTGGCGAAAGTAAAACTTAATGTTTAACATCCGTTTCTTCACCCCTGCAGACACAGTCATCGTTCTTCGCTCGGGCTCAAAATGCCCGTGGTTGAAACTGTAGTCAGTGTAGACTCTTTTAGAGCAGAAACAATATGTCTGAAGGCATTTCCCGCCGAGCGCCACCCTGATGATTTTGTTTTCGAAAAACGACCCCAGATCACCGACGTCCCGTTCTCGGCTTAAACAGGACCAATCGACCTGAGACTCGGCTTACAACTTTACTTTCTGATCTTCTTTCAAATAGGCGCTGCGACAGCCCAATCCGGAAAACTTGATTTTTTACCTCTTTGGGATGTGATAAAACAGCGTTTTCTCGCCGGTTCGACGCCCCGGCAGACACAGTCATCGTCCTTCCCTCGGGCTCAAAATGCCTGCCATCACACTTGCGTTGAGTCTAGACTTCTTTAAAACAAAAATAACACGTCTGGGGGCTATTCCCGCCTAGCGGCACCCCGGTGATTTTGGATGAAAATGACCCCAAATCCTTTCAACCCGTACCTGGCAACGCCTTATCCATTTCTCGACTGAAACGGGCCTCATTCGAAACTTGATTTTTTCGGCTTTGGAACCCGGCACTGCTGAGCGGTGCGGTCCAACAGGTGGTATCGAGATCAAAATTTCAAGTTTCTCTGGCGACTGTTTTCAACTGATCTTTTGTTTCTGAACACACGTTTAGGTCAATCTTGAGCGTGATGCCAATCTGGAATTGTTCTGACTATCCGATCTCGACGGCCTTTTTCGTGGCTACGACCTTTTTTTAAGGCCATAGTATTTCGGCATGACCTGCAGGAAACTTTTTCTTTGCAAAAATGTTCCTTAAAATACATATTTTGGAAACTTGCTCGGATCCCAGCGTTCCACGCAAATCAAGAGTCAAAGTTCTAATGTAAGACGCTGCCGTACTCGTCTTCTTCGTTTTCTTTCAACCCCATATTAAACTTCGATTTTCCGAGATCCGCTATCGCCGGCCAAGGCACTGAGACAGCGCTACGTCGAGAGAACGAGCGCTCTCGCTCCCAAACGGCACGGTACGAACTCTTATCAACGCCCCTCACTCGTGGAGTTTCAATTATCTTACTCAGTACGACTTGGCGGCCCTTCTCGTCTCGCGGTAGAGACAGGGTAGAGATGCAGGGCGCAGAGAAGAAGAGGAGCACACAGAGAGCAAGCCAGCATGTCGCCTCATTCATCAATTCGTCATAGCGAGGCATGGGGAGAATGAGCGGCGTAAGTTGAATCGTGCGGCCCAATTTGGCATCGAATTTTGGATTCACAAGCATTACACCTACCGGCGGCTCGGTCGCCGGTCTCCGAGGACCTTGGATTGAACACATTCAGAATTTCGAAACTATTCGGGAAAATGTCCAACATACGTAAACTCCATCTGAAAACGGTTTAGGATCACTAAATACTCTTGACCTGTATTGAAAAACTCGTAAATCCAATTAGTATGTACTATGCTAGCACACGCATCTTTGTTATATATTGAATTCAAGTGTCCTCGAGTGAAAATGCAGTACCACACTCGAAATCAACTCTTCTGTGTTCTGATAGATGCGCTTGTCAAACGCGCTCCGATGTGAATGGCTCGTTGGCCGGCTGCCAGGCGAGAGACGCTATACACGTTGCGAAATCCGCGAGAATGAGTCAAGATGCCCGTTTCTGGTCTCAGGATAAAACAAAAGTGAACATACGTCGCTCGGCATTTCCTCACCATTGTCGCGCACTCTCCTCTCCGCATGGCTCTCGCCCAGCGCCCAGCCAGCGCGCTAGAGCGCAGAGAAACGAGGCACACTCTCAGGTGGGGTTGCAGCCCCGAGCTGACATAACGGAGGTATCCAATCATTGCAATCAATGAGATTATGGTTATAAGAACTGATTTTGTTAAACAGTGGGATGCATTTGACATTTTTCTTCACGTAGTAAAGTTTATCACCAAAAGCTTCAAGGTAAAGCGGGTTCTTAACGGCCTGGAAAGAAGCAGACGAACTGGAATGAAGTAGAAACGAGTCGTTTTCGCGGACAATTCGTTGAGCAGAAAGAATAAAGAAGAAAAATCTACAAATAAACTAATTTTCATATGTCTCAGCATTTTCAGTGCTTATTCTTATTACATCAACCCGCTTCGGGCGCACTGTAATTAAATAGGTTGATGTGAAAAGTCCGGTGACTCATTCCCGACGCCTGGCAGCCGGCCAACCAGCCATTCACATCGGAGCGCGTTTGACAAGCGCACCTATTAGAACACAGAAGAGTTGATTTCGAGTGTGGTACTGCATATTCACTCGAGGACACTTGAATTCAATATATAACAAAGATGCATGTGCTAGCATAGTGCATACTAATTGGAATTACGAGTTTTTCAATACAGGTCAAGAGTATTTAGTGATCCTAAACCGTTTTCAGATGGAGTTTACGTATGTTGGACATTTTCCCGAATAGTTTCGAAATTCTGAATGTGTTCAATCCAAGGTCCTCGGAGACCGGCGACCGAGCCGCCGGTAGGTGTAATCCTTGTGAATCCAAAATTCAATGCCAAATTGGGCCGCACGATTCGACTTACGCCGCTCGTTCTCCCCATGCCTCGCTATGACGAATTGATGAATGAGGCGACATGCTGGCTTGCTCTCTGTGTGCTCCTCTTCTTCTCTACGCCATGCATCTCTACCCTGTCTCTACCACGAGACGAGAAGGGCCGCCAAGTCGTACTGTGGATGATAATTGAAACTCCACTAGTGAGGGGCGTTGATAAGAGTTTGTACCGTGCCGTTTGGGAGCGAGAGCGCTCGTTCTCTCGACGTAGCACTGTCTCAGTGCCTTGGCCGGCCATAGCGGATCTCGGGAAATCGAAGTTTAATATGGGGTTGAAAGAAAACGAAGAAGACGAATACGGCAGCATCTTACATTAGAACTTTGACTCTTGATTTGCGTGGAACGCTAAGATCCGAGCAAGTTTCCAAAATATGTACTTTAAGGAGCATTTTTGCAAAAGAAAAAGTTTCCTGCAGGTCATGCCGAAATACTATGGCCTTAAAAAAAGGTCGTAGCCACGAAAAAGGCCGTCGAGATCGGATAGTCAGAACAATTCCAGATTGGCATCACGCTCAAGATTGACCTAAACGTGTGCTCAGAAACAAAAGATCAGTTGAAAACAGTCGCCAGAGAAACTTGAAATTTTGATCTCGATACCACCTGTTGGACCGCACCGCCCAGCAGTGCCGGGTTCCAAAGCCGAAAAAATCAAGTTTCGAATGAGGCCCGTTTCAGTCGAGAAATGGATAAGGCGTTGCCAGATACGGGTTGAAAGGATTTGGGGTCGTTTTCATCCAAAATCACCGGGGTGCCGCTAGGCGGGAGTAGCCCCCAGACGTGTTATTTTTGTTTTAAAGAAGCCTAGACTCAACGCAAGTGTGATCGCAGGCATTTTGAGCCCGAGGGAAGGACGATGACTGTGTCTGCCGGGGCGTCGAACCGGCGAGAAAACGCTGTTTTACCACATCCTAAAGAGGTAAAAAATCAAGTTTTCCGAATTGGGCTATCGCAGCGCCTATTTGAAAGAAGATCAGAAAGTAAAGTTGTAAGCCGAGTCTCAGCTCGATTGGTCCTGTTTAAGCCGAGAACGGGTCGTCGGTGATCTGGGGTCGTTTTTCGAAAACAAAATCATCAGGGTGGCGCTCGGCGGGAAATGCCTTCAGGCATGTTGTTTCTGCTCTAAAAGAGTCTACACTGACTACAGTTTCAACCACGGGCATTTTAAGCCCGAGCGAAGAATGATGACTGTGTCTGCAGGGGTGAGGAAACTGATGTTGAACATTGAGTTTTACTTTCGCCACGTCAATAAATTGGTCTCACATACTAGTATATAACTCGTCCTTGATCTGTACGGTTGATATAAAGTCAAATATTTACACTAATTAGACTTCTAGCTTCAGTTTTCGTACACTCGATTGATTCTGTTAACCCTATATGCCTTGCTTGCAGCGTAAGACATGTGTGAGCTGAAAATGAACAGCTCTCGATGCTGATTCTAAATATGCCCCTAGCAACCCAAACGGACAACTTTGAACAAAGTTATGACAAAGCGGCGCTTTTCGGCGGAAAAAAGCGCCGAAAACGCCGTTTTTCCCAAAGTCGCGGGCGGTATTGTAGTTCTCAAGCGTGTTCAATAAAGGATTTCGAAAAAAATTCATCCAAAAAATTTACATGCATCGGATGTTTTTTTGCCAAGTTTGCTAGATGCTCCCCGTTTTTACAAAACAGCGCGGGTATTGTAGCTAGTGTCAACGAAAATGACAGGAGAAATCTGTTCTTGTTCCGGGCGGATTACTGGAATTGAACTACGAAATGCTTGAACCATCTAAAATTGCTCATTTCCGGTGTAGAATCTTTGATTCGGTTCACTTCTCCGCAGAAAATAAAACCACAGCTCTAAGCAGATAGAAGGAGAGTATCGTATGCTTTGTTTCAGTCGAAATATCCCCTTATTCCTATCTGACTCGAGTTTGGCGAACACGCATAAATAAATGAATTCCATAAATATGTAAACAAAGGCCAACGTTGTTGTAGGCGAAGCGCATCAAAAATGTTCAGTCTGCATAACGCCATCCATCCGTCACCATAGTGACACGCTCTCCACAACGCGTTATTAGGACTCGGATTTCTAAACCCAAAAATTTGACATTGCCCAAATAAAATCTACTGATGCGCGGAGAGAAAATATTTTCTCTATTTCATCAAATAATTTTGGCTCGATTCTACAAAATGAGGGGTCGGAGAAAGTTTCCGCATCCTAGTCAAAGATACGCCCTCCCACTGGTTGCTATATATGTACTCTATGGTAAAATTTGGAGGACTTACCGCTGCCTCGTCAGAACTTATAAAATTCTTGTAGTGTTTTTTTTTTCGAAAGGAACGTATCGATGGTCAGGTACTAATATTGGTAAGGTCCACAACTTCCCCAACAATTTCCCCTGCATATTGTTTCTGCCATCCCCTCCGATTCATTTGAAAACTTAGATTTGTGATTCCACCAAACATTCGACTCACACGACGAGTAGTTTCAATTGTTTTTTTGGTTTTCTATTTAATGGATTGAAACGGTAATTGAACTCATTTGTTTTTCGATTATTCTTTTCCCATTAGGAAAACCAAAATAGTCGATGTTACGAATATTTATGTAGGGTCTAAACTCGAATATACATTTACTGGTCTGCTTGCTCAGAAATATTTGTGAATTATTAGGGGAAAATCGAATATTCCCTCGAGTATTCAAAAAAAAATCTTTCCGAAAATTCATTCAAATCGAACATTAGACTGGTTTCCGAGTTTACTCAATCGTGAGAAAATTTCGCAGAGGCCTTTCACAGAACCGAGAAAATCATTTTTTGGGAATACCGAAAAGGCATTATTCCAATGCTTATTGTCAGAGCAGCGGTGATTGCCACTTCGCCAGCAGTCCAAGTTCTCCTCAACATCGAAATTCTTCCTCCTCGCCCTTTTGTACACCGTCCCTAGACATTTTGGCAGTCACTCATATAAAGTATGGGTTACCTTCTATACTTGTTCTTCTAAAGTGATTCCGGAGATGTCCCAGCCGAATAATCCAGGAGAACTTCTTAACAATACGGCGATACAAGGTAAGGCGTCTAGAGCGAGCAAAAGTTTGCATTTCATAGCAAGCCCATATGTATGTTTGAATGCCGTTCTGTCGGCGTTGTACATATGTAATATGCTCAAATCAAATCATAAATAAAGTCAAAGTGTAATAATATTGATTCTGAAAGTTTGCTCCTGTGTTTTTTAGGAAGGGTAGGCCCCAGTCGGTTTGTGTACTTTTGGCCAGGTGTATTATTCTACTTGTGGGCTTCATTATCCATTGCATCTTTCATCCCGCAACCTCAAATATTTCTATGTGTCTTCTAACTTTGACATCAAATCTCACTAAGCTAGAGTGTGATCGGAGAAAGCTTTTCCCACATGGTCATAATCTTTTAATATCAACACACTAACGCTGGTATCGGTGGCAGAACAAATAAACCTCCAATCCCTTGATTTTTGCACCAGTCAATGTCGACTTCTTTTGGCGTCAGGTTTGCAGCACTGGATCAAACGTGATATGGGTTTTGAAAGGATCAGGATCGACTGACATAATCAGCTTCTCCGATAAGTTCATGCTCAATCCGGAGGAACGAACTTTCGGGTCAGTTCAAAAAAATCCAAAGTCAGGAAGTTTAACACTTAGGAGACCAAGCGCTCCACGGCATTGTTCAGTGAGTTTTTAAATTGATTCTTTGTTGTGATTGCCTATATCAAAAGGAGATATTTGGCGCTTAATATCTGCATACCAGTTATAGAAGTTGTACAAAGTTGTACAAAGATATAAAAGCAATAATTAAAGTGTGCCCGAATGAGAATGGCGACCCACGCGGTCGGCGTGCTTGGCAGGCGGCCGTCGCATGTGTCGCCCTCGGACGAGTGTTGGATTTCAACGACGGCCGTCCCCTCTCCCACTGATTGATCGGCGCAGTGCTTGCTGCCAGCCGGGGCCGGCCTCGTTCGTTGTCGATGGCGGTGAGGACTTTTCGCATGCTCGTCCGAGAGCGGCGAACGCGACGGCCGCCTGCCAAGCACGCCGGCCGCGTGGGCAGCCATTCTCATTCGGACGCACCTTAGAAGGAATTGAGTTTTGGCGTGGATGCGCAGTGTGGACACGCGGTCCATAAAGTGTTAAGAAATCGCATTGTCTTTTGAACTCGCTTTCCGGAAGATTGTTTCCGGATGACTTCTTCTAACAATTAGAAAGCAGAACAGAACTCAAAACCCATAAGCAAATCGAGCATTTTTTGCATTCAAGAAGGGGTTCCACAGAAAAACACCATTTTTAAATGAACTGAAAATGACTCACCGAAAAAAACCATTTTCGGATTTTTCGAAATCCGATTAACTAGAAAAAAATAGCAGTTTTCGGATCAGTTCGAAACCCTGCCTCTTTTCGCTTTCTATGACACAGTGCCCGCCATGTCTACGACATTCAAAGATATCACATCATAAAAATCATATCAGAGGTCGTTTTGAGAAGTATAAAGGACTCATATTCTTAGTTGAGCCTGAACTCACTTTTGCGTGCGCTGTCGCCACGCTAGCGGCCTTGTAAGAAATCGCAAAACAAACTTGTAGGTACATTTTTCACCAAAACTTAGACTAGCACATATTTTCGGTGGGGACCCTACTTACTTAGTGTAGCGCTCTTCAACTTCCACATGCGTCCTTGTGGAAATTTGTATTTCAATCCACTTTCCACAACTGCCTTTATCCCTATACATATACCTTCAGGGTATCTGCGTACCCTTTTCCTCGCGTGGGATCGAGCACATGACCCTCTTACTCCGGTAAAAAAGCATCTTGAGATAAATTTTAGCAGAAATAAGAATGCACAACGCTCTTTTCAACTAGCCCACTACTGTTACCATTTGCTATTTCGAAATTAGACGCTTGATTTTCGATAAGCTTTACATTCAATAATTTAAAATTGTCTGTTTTCTTAGCTACACCTCCTGTTGATCGACACTTTCTTTTTCCATTCTAGACTTGAAAATATGCAATTATGGTTAACATCAATAATTTTCAATGCATCTTAATTACAACATTGAATGAGTCCCTTAATCATTTTTCTATTCTCTTCCCAACTGAATAATCAGGTTTGGTTTGCTCGGCACAGTTTGTGATCACAAATGTTTCTGCTTCGTTCTTCTCAGGCAAACTCAAATGTCGACAGCAGGTTGACCTACCTCTTTCTCGAACAACCGGCTATAGCAGAATCTTTCGGGAGAAAAACAAGGACCTGTTATCAACCTGCTATCGACCTGTCGATAGCAGGTTCACAGCAGGTGGACAAGGCAAGACATCCTATCGCCGCTGAGCGTTGATCGTCCATATCTCCGAATGCTTGGCGAAATATTGTCGGTTTCGCGACTGCAGGACCATCTCTTGTTTTTTTCTCTTTCATGAAGCACACCCGTTTTTGTGCAATGCGCCAATCAGGCATGATCCATTGGAAGACTTTATAATGATCATAATCGACAAATTCTCCTCATTCCTCATTAGATCTAGTAGTTACGTACCTAATAGAAATGGGCAATCGTCGCTAGGTTTCGAATGAATGAATAATTCAAATATTTTAGAACACCTCGGATGAATGAGTAATACGGATAGCCACTATTGAGAAACTTTTGAGGAACAGGTTTCTCGATTTCAACCACTTCAAAGATACCGAACATGGGATTAAATTCGAACGAGACATTTTAAAATTTTTGGATGAATTTAAGACTCAAATAATGCATTTTTGAAATTTCGGAGTGAAAGAGAAATTTCGAGCAAGGCCTCTTTTTTGACTGAAGGATTGTATTTGAAAACCTGTCTTCTATTCGAGGCGAATGCATACCTAGAAAATATATCCGAATATTCTAATGAAAATCAGATTTTTCCGAAATATCTCCGACGACTCGATCATGAATACTTTCTGCACGTTTTTTTCCAGTGGCAAAAAATTTGAATGTAGTGACACAAAATTGATCGACTACTCAGAAAAACGAATATTCAAGCTCTCCGAACCAACCGAATATTCCAAAACCCGAATGATTAAAATTTCTGATTGAGAAGGTTTGAAAAAGAAAGACCCGGAATTCCTACTCTTGTATTTTACATCGAAGTGTCTGGGGAGGTTCAAGAGACCGGAAATATTTGAATACACCTCGTTCTCTTCTTCCAACCCATCGACGCTGTTTAAAGGCTTTGTTCGCGATAAACCTCATCCTCGAATTTTTCATGACAAACGCTTCTCGTGGCTCTCAAAAGCAGAACAGAGTCGAAAAAACGGGCGAAAAGCTACCGAACCGCAAAACGGCTTAGAAAAGTGGGCAAACCCCGCAGCTGTGGGCAAGTCCCGCCCCTTTCCGCCCCTCGACGTGAACAATAAAACACTCGAGATGGTGAGATGAGCGATGGTTTCCGATCAAAAGCCCCGTTCTTTCCTTCCTCTTTACTCAGGTCAGCTCGCATACATTGGCTGCAAAAGACGGAAGTTACAAGCCTCGGACGTCCACCAAGCTTCTCTAGCTCAATTTTTGAGGGACCATAACTCCATTCCCAGAAAGTCTTGTACGATTCCAGAAGCATCATTGGGATCAGAATGGGACCGGTTTCAAGATAGGCAAAAAAATAGAAAAGCGTTTTTTATCGCGAACAGTGAATTTAAAGGCAGCATACACGCTCGTAAACGTGATCGGGATAACTACGGAAATAGAATGGTATGGCCCAGATTACAACGCCTACGCATTTTGAAGCATCAAAAACGACCCACAATGCCGCTACATGAGTTATAAGTTGGCCCCGCCCTGTATTTTCACGCCCACTGTATTTGCCCTTTTCCTGCAACGCAAGGTTGGTGGGTGGCCCCGGCGAAGATGGCCCAACAAACGTGCGATGGAGGAAAAGGGCAAATACAGGGGGCGTGAAAATACAGGGCGGGGCCAACTTCTAACTCATGTAGCGGTAATCGGACCTATTACTGCTTAAATTCTTCTCTTCGAAAATTGGACAACGTTCGCCCCCCCCATGAAATTTCAGATTTTCATAATTCAGGAAAAATATTCAGATTTTCCATGGAATTCCTCACAAACTAATACCTAACACCCCTCCCACCGACTTAAAATCACGAAGAAAGTCGCCCAAAACACGTTTTGCCGTTGTCCATAACCGTTGTCCAAAACGGTTATGGACAATCCTGAGTGACCCCATCCAACTAGCTTTGCACCGAGGTGTGGTGAAACCTTGTGATTAGTAAGCTGTTATCGAGAGTCTAAAACGTCCCCGAATAATGCTCGAGTTTTGCCCACACCGAGGTTGGAATCAATTAAAAGTTAGGAAACGTTCTATAGTTCAGTTCCGCGATCGCGTTTAGTCCTCATTATCACAATCGTGGAAGCGAAGAGGTTGTTTTCAAAAAATCCAACTATGAAAATGAAGATATCATACTCAAAACAACCGCTTCGCTTCTACGATTGTGATAATGAGACTTTGCGGACTGAACGCGATTGCCGAACTACATCATACATCCTCACCATGATTTCCTCCTCTACAAAAAATTCCTATCAGCTCAAGCTCGCCTATCGCGTCATTTTTAAATCATTCCTGACTTTTTGTCAGCTTACTGCACGATCAAGATTAGGACAAAACTTAAAGGCACCGTTCGCGCTGGAAATCAATTTTGAGTTTTCAGGCTCAATTTCATCATTGCAAAAGTGCAAAGGACGAAAAAACACCAACGAATTTCAAAAATGAACAAAGTCAGAAGGGACAAAAAACAGGTTGGGAAATTGTAGTCATTGATAAAAACATGAAATTTATACAAAAAAAAAACTCGAGAATTAACAGCGTTAGCAAAAAAAAGAAGAAAAAGTAACACAAGGTGAGAATGAGGATGAAATTAAATTTGAAAAGAAGTTTAAATAGATTACAAAAAAAAACAGCTTAAACCAAACAAGAAAAACAGAAATAAAAATAAAAAAGTGGTTGTTCAGAATCTTTTTTCAGAATTTCTCCTAGATTCATCGAAATATTCACTCCAACAACAAATATGCCGCTGTGCGAAATAGAGAAAGTTCTTAAATCCCTTATTTAGCAATGTGGTCTGAAACACAAGCTCAACCATTTTTTTCAAATTACCTATAGTACACATAACTTTCAATAAAGCTGATTGCGAAGAAATAATAATTCTGTAGAAAGTCTCAATCAAAATCAGGTTTGGGGATTTTCACACATTCACGAAGTTTTTGAAACATGAAATTGACGTATTCAAGTTGTAACAGCCAGCGCAGCTGATCAGCTTACCATCCCGCCAACCACGGGTGAGATTTAAATGTCTTTTCTTGAGGAAACAAGCCACGGACCTAACTATACTATCGTCCTCAGAACCAAATTCCGGTCCGTAATTGCGGACTACGGCCGTTGCATCATCTCAGGCATTCGGAATCGGCAGACCGGGGGAATTTTCGTGGTAAACGGCAGGCCGGGAGCGTAGAAAAGCAGCGGAGACTCGATATCGGCAGCCCGCGATAATTGAGCGTGCAGGCCGGGGCAACTCGGCCGCAGCGCAGACGCATCGCGTACGCGAATTTGAATGGAGCAAGCCGGGAACATGTGTGAGCAGGCCGGGGGCCCCTGCGGTTTCGCAATTGTCTCGAATCTTCTCGGTCTCGAAACCTTTCGCTCTTTCTGAGGGGTTTTGGGGGTTTTCCTTCTGTTTTTCTCTCGTATCCCCTTCAGATCCCTTAAAACTAAAAACCCTGCTGTTCTACTTTGTGCTTTCGAGACATATATTCGACCGATCCTGGAATATGACCCCACCATTTACTCTCCTCACAAAAAAGGATCCATTCATGCACTTGAGAAGGTCCAGAACGATTCACGCGGAAGCTTCATTTGCGTTGTTATGGACTTATTTACACTTACGTTCCTAGCAGCGCTATGAGAAACCGTAGCCTAGGATTGCAAACACTTGAAGAAAGGAGAAAGCGAATTGACCTTATAATGTTTTACAAAATCCTCTCGTCATAATTAAGAAGCGATGTAGCGGCAATGGTGAAAATGAACACTTAAAACCAATTGGAGTGACCCTAATTAATTGTTCTTGAGTTTTTGCGCTCTAAAACCGTTCGGGGAAAATTTAGTGGTTACAAATTTGATAGATGTCTAATGTCCTCGTGATTGTTTGCCTTCGTTCTTTGATTTCGAAGAATTCTCAACTTTTTCAGCGAGTGACACTGTCTGGGGATCACAATAATCTTGCCGGATCCGACTACTCATGCCTTTCTGAAGAGTTCGCAAAGTGCAGAAGCCTGCTTCTTCTTTTTGCAGGTATGTTAGATCACAATTTCTTCTACCTAAGTGACGTAATGTTTTCGAACTTGGGAATCGTTGTACTGTTATTGTTTTCAAGCCTTCAAACTGCTTCTGATGCGTGCTGTAAGGTTCAGCGGGGCATTATGACCTATCTCACAAGAGACTTCTTCTGGTCAAAGTGGCCTTTCTTATTGAAATGCACTTCTCTATAACCAGTTAAGGCCACAGAGTCGAAATATGCCCTTCGCAGGTGTAGTGCAGTTCACCAAATTTCGCACATCTACAGGCCATAAAACGGCCAATGTCTCACCGTCGACTGCGTACCACGCGCTGCGCGACCGCACGTGCGTCGGAAGCAGACGAGTTTTGGCCGCCGCGCGACGAGTTTCGGCCGCCGCGCGGCGGCCGAAACGTCGCGCGGCGGCCAAAACTCGTCGCGCGGCGGCCAAATCCCGTCTGCTTCCGACGAGCGTGTCATCGCGCAGCGCGTGGTACGCAGTCGACGGTGAGACATTGGTCGTTTTATGGCCTGTACTATCAAAGAAAAGAAGTCAACAGATCATTCTAATTTTGGTGAACTACATCATACCCGGATTATTTTGAAAAAAGTTGCGAGCGTTTTTCAGGCCTTGCGAAAAAGTAGGGGTACCATCCATCTTGAAATTTTTAGGGTGCTTGTTGATTTTTTTTTGAAGTGATTTCTAACTTCCAATGTTTTAAAACGAGATGTGCGTGGCTACACTTGCCGTGTTGTGAGCAACGAATATGTTTGGAATCCAAGCAGAGTGAGTTTTGCTCGAAATAAATGAAAACCTATTTTTTCCTATGAGATAGTTCTACTATTTTAGCACTACGCACACCACACCACGCAGACCGCGCCGCAGGCAGATCTCGGTGAGGAACAGGAGTTTGAAGCAACTGCGGAGTAGAGTATATCAAACGAATAATATCGATTTTCCAACTAACTCTTATATTTTCTCATAGACGAGATGGTTTTAACCGCCCTTGGTATCAAACATTACGTGAGGGGCAAGGTTTCCATAATTGATGAAAAAGTAAATTTCTGTCCAATCACATAATTGCTATAACCATTTATTCGATTATTCGAATATTCGAATAAAAACTCAACTAATTCGCTTTGGCATGTTAATGAATAGACGAAACCCCACTTTTTTTATCAAATATGAGAACCTTTCGCTTACCCTAATGTGTGATAACAAAAGCTGTTGAAACCATTCCGATCATGAAGAGAAAACTAGATTTATTCGAAAAAATCGATATTATTCGTTTGATATAGTCTGCTGCGGAGGCGCATTCGGATGGTCAGCCGGGAGATGCCGAAAACCAGGGAAACCAGCTCCTATCATACTAGTGGAGCGACGCACGTACAGCGGTACAGAAAAGTCAAATTTCTTTTTCTCGTTTCAAGTTCGACCCTCTGGTTCAAATTCGAAGCTGAATAGAGATTCTGCGTGTTAAATCTCTTCACTAGGGAAAAATCAGAAGTTACAATCAGGACGAAAACTTTCGCTGTTTTCCTGCACAAAAAACGCTATCACAAATCTCGTGAAAGTATAGGAAATTGTAGTATTTCACAAGCTGGGTGGGGTCGATGCCAAAACATATCCACCAGGTGATCTCCTATTAAAAATAACACATTATGTCTCAGTGCTTTTGAATCATTTCTAGTAGTTTTCGTTATTAAGAAATGAATTGGTCCTCTTGCCACACTATGCTTTTGACGTGATCTCTAATGACGTTTTTTTTTGTCCAAAACGTGAAAAATTCTTCTCTGACTGAAGCTTGCTAGTTTTCGCCATAAGAGAGTAATACGGGACGCAGAATATGATTTCAGCACCCAATTTTAATCGAACGGTCGAATTTCAAACGAAACATTAAAATTTGGCATTCTCTTGTACTTTCGACTTGCGTTGTGTGTGTGTTCTGATCTCGCTAGTTCCATTAAAGGCAGCATAAACGCTCAAAATTGATATCAATTTTATGGAATGAATCGAAGGTCTGAAGCTGTTAATATTCAGAGATAACGAAAAAAACGGAACAAAATCGACTGAAATGAAGATATAACGATTCCTTCTATATTGGCTCAGAAGTGGACGAGTTTTACCGCATTGGCTGAAATAGCGGAGCTAGCGACAAATTTGTTGGGAAAACGACGCTAATGTACTCGTACGGCCCTTTCTGGAACGCTTACGACGTTAGAAGTGCTAGAAATGAGCCAAAATGACCGTAATCGAGCATTGAATATTTGTATTGAGGGGTGGAGCCCGTATCGGTGGGCGGAGAAAGGATGATTTTGTGACTCAATACGGCTCAAATACGGTCATCTTAACTCGTTTTCAACTCTTCGAACTTCGTGAGGGCTCTTCTGGGGCCCGTGCGACCCCACTAATGTAGTTATCTCAACAATTTTTGCGAGCGTGTATGCTGCCTTTAATCCGGGATACTGTCTATTCTTGCAAAACGCTTTGTAAAAACTCTGGCATATCATATCTGCGTGGATTCGCAGCTGAACAGAAGAAAAAAATCACTTTGTTCGATTTGAAATGTTTTCTTTCTTCTTCTCAAATATCGTTGTCTCCATTGACCGGTTAGAATACGTGTCGCTTCGCTATTACGTGGGTTCGCAGTTGAACCGAAGAAACATGGTTATTTTGTAAGATTTGTTGTGTTTCTGACTTGTCAAACATCATTGTATCCATTGACCCGGTTAAAATACGTGTCGCTCGGCTATTACGTTGGTTCGCAGCTGAACCGAAGAAAAAATGTTATACCGTATGATATGTTATGTTTTTTTATCTCCTCAACATAGTTGTACTTCTATTGACCCTGTTAGAAACTTGTTTCTCCGCTATGATATGGTTTTTTCGCTGAATCGGACGAGAAATATTATTTAAAGGCATCTTGTCATGTTTTGTAACTATGTTGATATAATAAACGAATTTCTGATTTGTTTTTGATTTTTTGTGGTACGGTTTAGTTGAGGAACTTCCTTCATAAAGGCGAATCTGCCTGCTATAGAAGCGCCCCGGCCTGCCACTATTATGGCGCCCCCGGCCCGCTGTGAATGCGCCCCGACCTGCCCGCTATAACGCGGCAGTGGCAGGCCGGGGCTTCACTGCTGGCAGGCGCGGTCGGGGTGCCCGCGCCTGCTGTCTGGCGGGCTCCCGGCCTGCTGAATCCGAATGTCCGAGATGCGACACGTGATAATCGTGCTGGGAGAAAGGTGAATCGTGCCGAGACCAAGTGGTACCAGCACGATTATCTCGTGTCGCTTGATGAAAAAGCCGTAGACCACAAATACGGGCAGGAATCTGGCCCCGAGAACGACAGTACCTTGCCCCATCCCATATGCTAATTCAGAAAAATGCATGTAACACAATTGCTGCTCTACAAAACGGATGTATGTTCCACTCCTCGCAAACTCGCGCCGCATACGGCCCAACGAAATGGCCGGTGGTTAGCGAGAATCCCATTGCAGGCACTTGATCGGGTGTTGAGTATACATTGGATTCTCTTCGGGTATGTTCGGATACCCGTCCGAATTATTCGAAATTTTGACAAGTCGGTACCCGATTCACAGAGAAAAACGCCAAATTCGAGCCGGATTGAATTCCGAATCACCAAAAAACGTCAAATGCGAGCCGTACCGAAATTCGAATCACCGAGAAAACGCCAAATCCGAACCGAAATCCGAATCATCAAAAAAAGGCCGAATCGAACCGAAATCCGATTCACCGAAAAAAAGCGTTTCTCGGATCAGCCCGAAATGCATCCTTAGGTACATAAGTTACGTGCATAAATAAGTGAGTTACATGTATGCTTAGGTAAGTTACATATACCATTAAGTGAGTTACATGCATGCTTAGGTAAGTTACGTGTATCATTAAGTAAGTTACATGTACCATTAAGTAAGTTAAATGTACGCTTTGGTAAGTTACATGTATCATTTAGTAAGTTGCATGCATGCTTGGAGAAGTAAGTTACATGTATGCATATATTTTACATGTACCATTAAGTAAATAACATAAACGCTTAGATAAGTTATATAGTAGTGCCCATGGACGAAAAGACCGAATATCAAATAGATTTGAATGACCCCTTTTTTGAAGTCGTTTTTTGAATACATTCGAATGATTCCCTTTTTCGAGTTCCCAATTTCGAATAGATTCGAATAAATTCGATTCGAATTTATTCGAATAATTTTTATAATAACTTTAAAGCGATAGACCGAAAACTGGCCAGGTGAGCTGTCAGTGGATCCTCTACTTCGAAGTGAAACTTACTGCCACTGATCGCGTGTGCGTGTATGCTACGTCCCCTTCCCTCACACTTTCCCGCTGCCTCTATCCTCGCTCCGCACAAACACACGAAGGAGAGAACTTGATTTGCCTCCGAAACAGAGGATAACCACATGAGAAAACTCGAGCGACACCAATCGAATCAAAATCTCAAACAGATCGGAGTACTGACGCTTTCCAAACAAGTCTCAGACCATACTCATGGTCCTTGAACGCTTCGGCCATAAAAATGAAAATTTCAGTGGAAATTCAGCCGAAATCCACCATGCCACCTATGTAATTAACGGTGTGCCGATTGAGACAATTGATAAAATAAAAGACCTCGGGTTCGCAGTTGATAACAAACTCTCGTTTGATGAGCATTGTAGGCTCATTGCTACTAAGTCGCAGCAGAGACTATTTTTGTTATTTAGATCCATAAAGGCAAGGCCCGGCCAAAGTTTAACACTGCCGAAATTCGGGTTAGATAGAGTGGAGAGTTACAGTTGACCGCAATGTTAGAAGGACATGGTGCGGTTGCGGACTCGCACCAAAACTACGGTAGAATCCGGCACTTAGCCAGATTTCGTCATCGATCGGCGCCACAGCTGATATTCTCGTGAACAGAGAGACGACGGTTGGCGCCGATCGATGACGAATTCTGGCAAAGTGCCAGATTCTACCGTAGTTTCAGTGCGAGTCCGCAACCGCACCATGTCCTTTTAACATTGCGGTCAACTGTACGCCAATTTATGAAATGCGGCGCAATCAGCGAGATGCCAAGTGATTTCTAAATCCCTTGACGTGGTCATACTTGCCAAGGGTACACACGGTCATCTACCGTACACCATAAATAGCAGAGACGGGGCAAATTTATTTGAAACCATTCGAAATTATAGCTATTCGAATGAACATTCGAATAGTAGGCTTCGATTATTGAATAGATTCGTATACCCCCTTTTTTAGAGGTCCGATTATTGAATAGATTCGAATACACCAATTTTTGAGGTCCGATTTTTGATTAGTATTCGAATAGCGCGATTTTAGAAATTCCGATAATGAATACGTATTCGAATGACAATTAGTCGAATATATCAGTTCGATTCTATTCGAATGGCATTACTATAGTAAGTTACATGTATCATTTAGTAAGTTACATGCGTGCTTGGAGAAGTAAGTTACATGTATGCTAAGGTAAGATACATGTACCATTACGTAAGTTACTTGTGCCCTTCAATGTATATTACTGAGGAAAACATTTATGTCGCATGTCACTAGGGTTGAAACTTGTGAGAAGGCGCCATAACACCGTTCGTAGGACACAGTCAGCAATTTCAGGCATACCATTGCTATCAGCGTGGGATCCACTCCAAGATAAACATGAAATCTGGAAAATTATTTCCAGGGTGTTCTGTGCTTTTAATACGGTTTCCGAAATGTCTGTAAGTCAGAGATAATCTGCTTTAAAAAACTTAGAAGCGTTTTTTTTTTCGTTTAGTGTTAATGGTGCACTCTATCAAAAGTGGAAAAGTCAACAAATCACCTTTTTGAAATCGCCAATCACAGAATTTAGAGATTAGGCAGGGGCTCCAAAAGAGGGGGCGCTCTACATTTCAACCTCAGCCGGAAGCCGAATTCGATTTGAGGGGGTTTTCAATTACATGAAATGCGGTATCTGAAGATGGGGCATAGGAATACATTGCATACTATCGTTCGCCTCGACGGCGCAATGATAATTTCTGCGCGTAAGGTTGCGCGTAGCGGTCTAGTACACAGTAAACATTATAACTTACGATTGCGTCTCTTGTGCAACCTGTCCAAACGGCGTTAGCCCATTTGCCACGATCGAATCGAGTTAGCCTAATCGATTGGGTTTTGTGTGTTGTTGCATGTGTTTTAACTCGTGTCCATGCACGTATTCGCCTTCACCGCTCAACTCAATTTTCCCCCAGCTTTCTCTTGTCTTTGTTGCCGACTGTTGGTACGCAGAATCATGCGTGTCTAATCGGCCTTCCTTTTTTTGGCCCCTTTGCGGAACACCCCCTGGATGACTATTTCAAGTTGAATTCTCGCCAACCACGTAGTTCCAAGGTTTCAGAGAAAATCGAAGTACATTCCTCACCTATGTAGGGATTCTCTCCAATGTTTTTCTGTAGTGGTTGGAACCAAAGATGAGCGCCCTATCTCCTATGATTTTTAGTCTTCCGACTGCTGAAAAATTCGTCATAAAATGCGAAAGGAAATCGGAAGTTTTTACGAGATTGTAATTTTTCCGATTCTCTGCTTTCCGATAATTTTGGAGTTCCGGTTTCCGAAATTTGAGACAAATATCCGCTCAACCCTGCTTGAAACCTCGGTGTAGGCGAAGATTTCACCTGCTATACTGTGCTTCTCTCGGCCAAATTCCAGTCCGCAATTGCGTCTCGACACAGAATTATAAAAACCAAACCGCAGATTCTATACACAGTAACCCAACCGTCATGATAAGAGTATTGAAAGCAACTCCATCCATTTATCGTCATGATGAAACGTAGGTCGGTGGAATGATAGCATGCTCCCTGCAAGGGATTCATTCCGGCACTCATAGAATAAGGTTTCGTATGACCGTACGTTTGAAACGCGACACTAAGGACCTTCGCATCAAGTTGCTCTTTTCAAGTTGGAAGAATTGCAGGTTTCCCCTACTGCTGCATAGGGTAGCACGTTAAGTCCTTATGCTCCACTAGTTGCACCAACACGCTGCTTCTTAACGGAGCTTTACCACTCCAACTGTTACCCCAGCTGCTTCAGTTTTCGCTCCAAACTCCTGCGTTTCAGTGCTTCCCAACTGTTCCTCTCGACAACACTCACCAAACTCACGAAGACCCTCATTCCACAAGTATCGGAGTGAATTGCTTCCAAGGAGCATGATAATCCACCAACCCACATTTTGTCACGGTTTCAAATGGGATGCAGATGTGTTGTTTTACTCTTATCATGTCCACCGGGTTACGGTGGATGAAATCTGCGGTTTGAGTTTTATAACTCTGTCGTCTCGACACGCTTTGCGGCCGCACGCGCTCGAGTCGGACGAGTTTCCAGCGCCTAAGCCGACTCGATGTGGCTTTTTTACACAGCTTTCTCCAATTTTTTCCAGTTTCTAAAACCCACCTGGAGCAAACAGATCGGTGGCTGCGGCGCTGGAAACTCTTCTGACTCGTGGGCGTGCGGCCGCAAAGCGTGTCGAGACGCAATTGCGGACCGGAATTTGGCCCAGAGATGCACAGTAGTTACCCAATAGGGCTGGGATTCATGAACAGGTGTCGGTCCCAGCTGGGTTTCTTTCAAAATCTGCGCAAGCTAACAACGCGTCATCGCTTGGTCCGGTTAACGATGGACTACGTTTGGGTTCCACGAGACCGCACTTGGGAGGCGCTGCTTCGAGATTGGTTAAGAAAGGAGATGTGGTGGTCTCGTGGGACTCAAACGTAGCCCAGCGCTAACCGGGCCAAGCGATGATGAGCTGTTTGCTTGTGAAGACTTTGAAACAAGCCCAGCTGGGCCCAAACCTGTTCATGAATCCCAGCCCAGATGTTTTGCGAAAGTGTCCTCTTTTCTTCAGTCTTCGTGGTCCGCTTATGGCTCCTCAATTATGCAGGGTATTACTAATAACAGCTAATGTCGGCTCATTATTCGAACAAGACCAACGTCTTCATCAAGCCTGGTTGGAAACTTTGGTCCAGGTTTGTTTCATTTTGTTCCTTCCTTTGCTTTCAAATAGACTGGGCCATGTACGCTTGTGGCCAATGGAAGACACCGAGCATTGTCAGAATCGAGTTGCGCACCCCAGTTTCTAAGTTTTCTCCACAGCAGGCGAGCGAATGTGCAATGAACTGTGATTAAAGTTTCGATCTTGGTTTCCTCGATGCAACCCCGGGCACGTTTGCGCGAATTCGATGCAAGTAGAGTATGCTCGGGGTTACGCCGAGGGAACCATAATAGGCAGTGCGATTCGTTTCCACTGTTAAGGATGCTCAGAAGGGAAGTGTTATTACGCTTGATTTCCAGTTCTGATGTACGCAGCCGTTTGGGCTAGAAATGGGGTGAGATACATTTTATCTCGGATTTTGTTTTATCAAAGGTCCATGGTCGTTAGGGTAGTAGGTCTCTTCGGGCACTTGAATAAGTGCGCCGGGTCGTGTTCGGGAATACCGCAGTCCGGGTATGCGTCAGGTCGGGTACTGTCGATTTTGTTAATGTAGGACATGAGCAATGTAGAGTGACCACAGCGTAGCGGGGAAAGAGCACATCTGGCTCGCACTCGCAGCTAACCGTCACGGCGGCTGCGGGGTGTAACTCGTCCATGTGCGATGGGAAACTCCTGGATTTTAAGGTGTTGAAACTTCCGGGAGCATGAAACTCTTATGTGCGTTTGGAAGCCTCCGCTGCTTAGGAAGAAAAGAAAATCTCAATTAAGGTTACTTAGCGGTTCTGTAAAGTGGGCGCGGTGGACCAGTTGTCCATCAGACGACCGATTCGCCTTAAAAACGCAACTTAACCGCCTTCTTTCGGGCTGGACCGAAGCGAGGCCCTCGTTTCCTAAAAGATGAGGCTAATCCAAATGTACATTTGCGTATTTTGATGGTTTTAGACCTAGGAGAACGACGAAAATATGGGTTACACTCTACGAAGCCGCCGTGACGGTTAGCTTCGAGTCTGGCTCGCCTGCCGAGTTGAGACTCGGACTGGCAAACCTAGGGCGGCGTTTCTGTCAGAATGGTGTTCACAGCCGCTCTCCTAAGATGTCCTCGAACGAATTGGGTATGCTCCTCACGCAGGAGACGGAGGCTTTCTATAATGGAGTCGGCCCATCTCTGTTCATTCACTTTACGAGGAGCGTCCTTATCGATCTATTTCTCTCTAATGGGTTTCGTTGTTCTCTTTGTCGGATTATTTGGCTGTTTCAGAACATTGATATACATCTGCTGAGCCTGGAGTTCACCAAGCTCCTTGACTGGCAATATGCAGGCCTCCGCTTGAAGGTGTCCTATTGGGGAGCTCCTTGCACAACCAGGAGCGCGACTCTCAGGGCAGCGTTCTGTTCACGCTGCAGCTTAGTCTACGAGCTGTCCGAACCAGATGCTCTTTTTCTCCTACTCCTTATAGGCCACAACGAAGCTTCTTCTCATAGGCGTAGAAAGGCGGCCACAACACTTGGCTTTTTCCACATATCCAGAGCTGTCAGAGAAGTTGGTATGAAAATGAGAAGGGCTTGAAAATAAATGAAATGAATCATGCCCTGTATCATAACAGTCAGGACATTCGTCAGGGACCGATGGATCGATCCTATGGACATAGGTCTTGAGGAACGAGAAATGACCACAACGCAGACCCGCCAGAATGATGCGGGAGCGTCTGGGTAGGTCCTTTTTGCTATCATCGACCTTGGGTGCAGGGTTGAGCAGGCCGTTGCGACTGGTCACCCAAAATTTTTACGACCCCCCTGGGATGCAAAAAAATTTCATGACCGAAAATGCTCGCCAGATTTCCCGAAATTTTACGAACCCCCCAAAATTGTCATTTTTTTTCGAAAAATTCCCGCCGTTTTTACGACCCCCGTTGCGACAGGTCGCAAGCCTGCCCAACCCTGCTTGGGTGAAACACCGCCGAGTATGGAATTTGGAGGGGCACAGGAGACGTATTCAGTGACGAATCTGGTGTGCTCCATCTGCAGCAGTCTCTTCCAATTGAGCTCTGAAGTAGCCCATCTTTGACGATCAGTGGCAGAGATAGCGGCATATAATGGTGCACGGATATTACAGGAACGGGGGTCTAATGATAGGAGGGGGAAATCGGGATGTGTGGCATTATTGACTATGCCAATATGAACCTGTTGTGTCTGCAGTTTGCAGTGCTGTTTTACAGGAAGTAGTGCACATTCTTGATGTAGGTGGGATACTGGTGTGGGTTTTGGGCATCCAGTGATCACACTTAGAGCAGAGTTGTGTGTTCGCTGGAGCTTGCTCCAGGAGGTTTCCGTCAAGTGTCTTGACCAAATCGCGGCTCCATATTCCAGAACAGAACTTGTACATGGTTCGCAAAACTTCCTTCGAGCTACCCCATGTAGTGCATGCCAGAGCATGGAGTATGTTATAACTCGTGTTGGCCGCAGCAGCTCGAATACGCGTGTATACATGAAAACGCATTGAAGGGTCCAGGAACTCACCTAGTAGACGAGGATTTTTGGATAGGGGCAGCAGATTACCATCCCAGAGAACCTTGGGATGTAGTCGGTGTTCAGCCGTTGCAGTGGTGTACAGAGTAACGCTGGACTTGATAGGAGAGACCTTCAACTATTTTGATCCCAAGAATTCGGCCAGACTGCTAAGGTATTTGTCCATCTCCGCAGTGGCGCGGTCAGTACATACAATAGTGATGTCATCCGCGTACAGACATAAGTGAATGCTGGGCGGCTTAGGAATTTCAGAAAGATACAAAGAGAAGAGGCTTGGTGATAATACTCCATCTTGAGGAACGCCTGCCTTAAGCGGAACCGACTTCGACAAGTGTTCGTCTAACTTCACACGTATAGAGTGATTTTTGACGAAGTCGTCTGTCCATCGTTTGCACCAGTCAGGCATATCACAGTCCAGAATCGATTTAGACAGCAATGAGGTACACTCTTTATCGAAGGCAGCAGTTAGGTCAACTGCTACGACCAGACTTTTGCCGGCGGGAGCCGTCGTATTGAAACCGGCAATTATGTGTTCCGTGATCGACGTGAGTGCAGTGATGGTGGAGTGAACCTTCTTGAAGCCGTGTTGATGCACGTTATGTTGAAGTGCTCTTTGGAGATGCGGATTGTTGATTTTCTCTGCTAACTTGGCGATAGGGGACAATAGGGAAATGGGACGATGCGAAGTTGCCTTGTCCGAATGCTTACCAGGCTTCAGGATCGGTAGGACAGTAGCTTGCTCCCACCTCGCGGGAATCACACCTGTACTGAATGACGACTAGACAAGATCGCAGAGTAATCCGAGGAACTGACCCGGCGGATGCTTCAGATGGACAGCTGAGACGCCGTCAGGTCCCTCAGATCTCGAAGTCTTCATTGACTTGATGAGGGCAGACAAAGGAGAGGCAGT
Source organism: Aplectana chamaeleonis (assembly GCA_029168955.1). Lineage (NCBI taxonomy): Eukaryota > Metazoa > Nematoda > Chromadorea > Rhabditida > Cosmocercidae > Aplectana > Aplectana chamaeleonis. Next base: position 572,802 of record JAPDOI010000244.1, on the reverse strand, counting down.
CATTGTAGGTACATCGTGGCGACTGAGTTTCCTTATGGGCCGGAGAGTTCGTCTGTGAGAACGATCACGGCGCTACGATGCCGAGGCAAAGAGTTTCTCAAGCCGACAGGCAGATCCATATCCAGACTCAAATCTACTCGATGGGAACTAGCACATTTCGATCCGCTGCTGTTTTCTTTCCAGAAAGCCTTTTAAGAATGCTTCAAGTGTCCTGGCATCAGTATTAAAATTCGTGGACTCAGTGAACTCCTTCTTCTTCTTCTGCAGCCTCAAAGTGGTTTTTGTCATAGGTTGAGGAACTGGGCGGTTTTCAAGGGATTCGTCCAAAGGTCCATTGTTGTTAAGGAGGTAGGTCTCTTCGGGCACATGAACAAGTGCGCCGTGTCGTGTCCGGGAGCACCACAGTCCGGGCATGCGTCTGGTCGGCTACTGTCGATCTTGTTGACGTAAGACATGAGCAGAATAGAGTGACCACAGCGCAGAGAGGCAAGAGCACATTGGCTCGTCTGCCGAGTTGAGACTCGGACTCGCAAACCCGAGGCGGCACTGCTCCTAAGATAGGGTTAACAGCCGCCTTCTCCAGATATCCTCGAACAAACTGGGTGTGCTCTTCACGCAGAAGACGAAGCCTTTTCATGTTGGAGTCGGCCCATCTCTGTGCATCAACTTTATGAGGAGCATCTGCGAACGGCGTCCTGATCGACCTCTCTCTAATGGGCTTCATGATTCTCTTTGTCGGATGATTCGGCTGTCTCAGAACATTAATATACATCTGCTGTGCCTGGAGTTCGCAATGCTCCTTGACTGGCAATATGCAGGCCTCCGCGTGAAGATGTTCTATTGGGGAGCTCCTTGCACATCCGGTCGCAATTCTAAGCGCAGCATTCTGTACACGCTGCAGCTTATTCCAGGAGCTGTCTGACACCAGGTGCTGCCACATAGGTGCCGCATATTCCAGAGCCGGCTGAAGTATTGCTCTGTAGGTTCTCAATATAGTCTCTCGGCTGCTTCCCCATGATGTTCCTCCGAGAGCTCTCAGAATATTAAGCTTTGGCTTGACGACTGTCTGTTTCTGTTCCGCGTTTTTGTGGAACTTCAGTGACGGGTCGCGAATAAGACCAAGCAGCTTGGGGAATGCTAGTGGCCGAGTTTCTGAACCTATGATAGAACCCCTCTCTGTGGCTGCAAAGAAGAAGAAGAAGCATGGGGAATCTTACTGCAGGCAAACAATTTCCATCCCATCTGACATCTGGGTGGGCACTGTGTTCCTTGGTGCTTGTTGTGAACACTGATACAGACGACTTTGCAGCAGAAACTGTGAGCATCATATTATCGAGGAAAAGCTTCAACTCGACAAGATAGGCGCTGATCTTGTTAGCGGCTACTTGCAGGTCACGGTCCTGACACATGATGGTGATGTCGTCGGCGTACAAAACAGTCTTTATATCCTGCGGTGGCTCGGGTAGATCCTCAAGATACAGGCTGAATAGGGCAGGAGACAACTTTCCGCCTTGCGGAACACCGGCTGCTATTGGAATGCTATCGGATACGTGATTGTGGAACTGAACCTTAGCCCGGCGGCCTTTAGTAAACGCTGCAATCCATCGCTTCTGCCAGGATGGCAGCGAGGACTTCAACAGTTTGTCGGACAGCAGTCCCAAGTTAACAGAGTCAAACGCTTTGCTCAGGTCGAGGGCGACGGCCACCGTTCTCAGGGGTTTTCTCATGTTGAACCCATCGACCGCAAAGCTCACGATCTCCAATAGAGCAGTAGTAGTAGAGTGAAGTTTCCTGAACCCATGCTGATGCTGCTGTCGCTCATTTTGATCAGCCAGGTCCCTCACGATCAACTTTTCAGCTAATTTGGCGACGGGAGATAAAAGGCTAATTGGTCGAAAGCCCTTTGTCGTACTTTGGGACTTGCCTGGCTTCGGCAACGGTATCACATTAGCTGTCTTCAAAGCTTGGGGTAGAATGCAGGTCCGGAAAGAAATGTTAATGGTATCTGCAAGCATCGGTAGAAGTTCCATGGGAAGCTTCTCCAGGATGGCTACGTAGATACCGTCAGGTCCGATAGTCTTCAAATTCCGCATTTCTTTGATAGCCTTCTCTACTTGGGTGAGAGTGAAGACTTCAGAAGCGTTCATGAGCAGCAACCGGCTCAGCTCTCTAACCGTGACTCTGTTTTGAACGCCTCGCTTGGCACGTGGGATGAAGAAATTCTTGCCGAGCGCATAAGCAGCCGCTTTCTCTGATTTGAAGACGTTCTCCTCAAACTCAATAGCGGAGCTCATCGAGGGAGCGGGCTTGCCGGAAATTTTCCTCAACACTTTCCACGTCGTATTTCCGTCAACCTTGAAATTCAGCTTTTCAGTGCACTTCTCCCAGCACTCCTCCTTGTTCTTATCCAGGTCCTTCTTGATCTCATTATCCAGCACAGCGATCTCCGGGTCTAGATGGTCTGCAGCTCTCTTCTCATCTCTGATTCTTATCTTCTGCAGTATCTCCCTGCTGACATTTGGGAAAAAGGACTTGACACGACCCTCAAGAATTGCTGCTTTCATGGCCTTGCGGTTGGCACTTGTTAGATGACGCTCCTTCTGATGCACATCACCATTCCATGGGTAGTCGACCGCATGGCGGAGTGCAACATCTCTGAGCAGGGTCCAGTCTGCTAGGCCTAAATTAAGATAAGTACGATGACGTATGTCGGTTTATGTGGTTGGCTGGGTAGCCTCTAGTATGGGAGTTTCAGAAGACATACCGTCTTGTGCGTCCATTAGCCTCAAATCCGTTAGTCCTCCTACGATCGCTACCAACACACCAAGTCGTTACCACAGCCTATAAGTACAGTTGATGCCCAGCTACGAGCGACAACAACAACTGCAATTCAATATCACGAGGTACAGCTGGCCTAAACCAGGTTGACGCAACGGGTAGACAAGCTGGATTAAGCGTTTTATCCTCAACGTATCGACAATTTAAAACAGTGTTAGAAATGGGATTCACTTGACTTGTGGAGAGAGGTCGCAGCCTAAGAAGTTTTTGGTCGACTGTCCGGCCGACACACACGGGCGAGCTGTTAGGGCCAGGTGACGGCTCTCCTCGACGCCGATGGCAATGTTCGGGTCCTCGATAGCAAGGCCGTCTAACAGGCACCCGCCTCGTCGTAGAATCCCGATCGATGTCGATCAGCCCGTCCTTCTCTGCTATGTCCCCCCAACAACACACCACCGCGTGTTTCTTGACCACACGTGTGCGCAAGTCCTTAAGCGCCACCAGTCCTCGCCGAATATGGCCACTGCCAAGTAGTCCTTGATGCTCGTCCACCAGCACCGTCGTGATGACGGGCGCAGCACTGGAACCTACCTGACAACTTACCACAATCCCCTCACAGTCACTCTATTGAGTGACTCCGATCACGCGCGACGACGCGGCAGACGCTTGACTGATGAGCCACTTCACTGACAGACAGTGAATGGCTGGATGAATGACGACTGGACTAGCCAGCACCGCCAGCGCAGGTATATATAGGCAGTCCCGCCCACCGACGGTCCACCTATCAGCTATCATCTCGCCCTGCTCGTCTGCGTGTCTGTGTATCCTGGGGCCGCGACCTCTCTCCCACACTCGACAATCGAGTGATTGATTTCCCATGTCACAAGAGTGCACGAGACAATGCCAAGCCACCGGCTGGCAATAAGAACACACTACTAAAAAGAGGACGGTTTACCATGAAACATGAAAAAAAACTATCAAACAAATGGTATTAACATAACATGACAATATAAAACAACAACATGGAGAACTATATCACTGACCAAGGACGATATCTATACATGACACGTAAGCCAGAGTAAAGAGCAAGAGAGTCGGAGAGATCAATATAGACAAAGACGGGAATGTGATCACTGGAGAGAGTTGTGGATGTGGACCACGTGCGAGCATTAGAAAGATTTGAGGGCACAATAGAGATATCTGGGCTCCTTACTCCTGCCATCGCTTTTGCTTGTAATCATTAAGCCGCTTAGTAATCTCGTCGGACAGTTGTTGAATACTCGAGTCAGCAGGATCGGCTCGGCGCTTCTCATCCCGTAGCTCGATCAGCTCCAGGGCTTCCTTAAGAACGTTAGGGTGAAACGTTCTGACACGTCCTGTCGGAATCAGGGGTGTGCATTTTCCGTTTACCGATTTTCCGGATATACCGGTGTTTTTCGGTAAATTTTGATTTACCGATTTACCGATTTTTTCTCAACATTTACCGAAATTTTTACCGAAAAGAAAAGTTGGGTGTTTTTAGCTCAATCGGCCTATCTCTTACTCGTATTTCACGGGTTCGCCACTGTTATGGCATGCCTTTGGCACGATATCCTTCTTCATCCTTATTTTTGTTACTCTTTCTAACCCTTTTGGCTTACTTTCTGAATAATCCAACAATCTTTTCACCTTTTATATCACGTGCCTCCCCTTATCGAAATACTACTTACATATCAGCAGAGTCCTGAAGCAGATTATTCAGGAACCGAAATTTTTTTTGGAGTCCCCGGACACCACACTGAATCCACTGCAGTTCTGGAACGACTCCACTGTAGAATCATCGTGCCAGCACCTTCTCCACTGACCAATAAGTACTTTTGCGCGCCTCCTGGCATAGCTGAGGCGTAATGGATGTTTTTCTCAGCTGCCCCGATTTTGAGTAAGTACAGAAAGACCTTGACGACAGAAAATTTTGAAATGTAACTTTTTCTCAAATTCAACGTCTCGCTGATCAGCTTCAGCTGTTGAGCTCAGGTTAATATGTAAAACTCACTCATTATTTGCACTATCCTCATGCACTAGTGAAAATGATACATAAATAGTATTGGTCATTTGTGCTATCGTATCCTTACATATAACAATGGAATATACAGGCCATAAAACGGCCAATGTCTCACCGTCGACTGCGTACCACGCGCTGCGCGACCGCACGCGCGTCGGAAGCAGACGGGTTCTGGCCGCCGCGCGACGAGTTTTGGCAGCCGCGCGACGTTTCGGCCGCCGCGCAGCGCGTGGTACGCAGTCGACGGTGAGACATTGGCCGTTTTATGGCCTGTATATCAAAGTCGAAGTCAGAATTTTTACCGAATTTTCCGTTTTTACCGTGTTTACCGAAAAAAAATTCGGGAAAAAGTTTCGGTAAAAAATTTACCGAGAAGAATTTTCCGCACACCCCTGGTCGGAATGACCGCTCTAGAGGCACTGCATATGGCATCAACGACGAACGTCTCTTTCCTGTGAACCGAGCCAGTTTGCGGATAGTTGGCTACTCGACTGAGTAACACCTCCCTAAACAGGATACAATTAGCCTTAGGATAATTAGTATATGGTTTGCTGCGTGAGCCTGAGAAGGGTGCAAGCTGGCTATTGCGAGACAAATTCAATGATGCGCTTATTGGTACTTGATCACTGGCAATGACTACAGCAGTGGACCAGTTACAAGATACAGAAAGAGAAGAGGACGCGAATGTGATATCCGGTGAAGAAGGCCTACCCGTGCACGTTACACGTGTTGGGGCTTCCTCATTAATAGCAACAAGGTCATAATCATCCGCAAAAAAGTTCAAGTAGTTCGCCTTTGTGATTGGGACCTAGGGAAGGGAACCAGGATGTAGAGTGTGCATTAAAATCACCAGCTATGATAACTGAGGAAGAGGGGAGGGTTTGGACATGAGGTGGTTGAGGGAATGTAATTATTAACAACATCTAGAGGGCAACTTTGCAATACAATATGGACATCGATTTATTCGACAACATCAGTCGGGAGAGCAATGAGGTGTGCGGGAATGGAAGATTTTACAATTATAGAGACGCTACCACCATGAGAAGTACGAGGGAGGTGGTAAGACGCATATCCGGGGAGACGGGGCAGGAAAGATGTTGCGCTAAGTTTTGTCTCTTGTAGGAGGATGACATCAGGATGAAAGCGTTAACTGTATAATATCAGTTGACCAAGTTTGGCACGCAGGCCATTTCGCGAGGTTTGGTTTTGCCCGGGACTTGATCGTTTAGAATTTTGTAAAGTAGATCATAAAACCTGTAAAACGAATTCTCTAGAAATTTCCTTCTGGATATAAGTGAGAGAGTCCAGAAGACACCCGCTGACAAAATTTGAGCCAAATCGGTCCAAGAATAACCAAGTTAGATCGGCGAAAGCTTAGCGAAAACTCGTGTTGTGCTTTTTTTCTTCTTCCTGGTTACTCGTTCCTGGTTCCTGATTCCTGGCATTACGCACTCTTAGTAGTAGCCATTGCCAGTGGTAGCAGGCGGTCAGTTGGGCAGGCAGGTAAGTGGGTGCGTGGGCAAGCTGGTGAGAAATCGGTTTGTGGGTGGGTGGGCCTTCAGGTGACGTCAACGTCATCAGGACGTCGTGGAAAGTGGGCAAGGATCCAGAAGGCGTCAGCAGGACATCGGGGAAAGTTCATGGGGCATCTGATGAAGTCATCAGGACATCGTGCCAAGTACATAGGGCATCTGATGACGTCATGACGACGTCGTGCCAAGTACATAGGACATCTGATGACGGCATAGCGACGTCGTGCAAAGTTCATAGGGCATCTGATGACGTCACCAGGGCGTCGTGGAAGGTTCATAGGGCATCTGATGATGCCTTCAGGATGTCTACGAAAGTACTTGGGGCATCTGATGACGTCATCAGGATGTCTACGAAAGTACATGGGGAATCTGATGACGTCATCAGGACGTCGTTCCAAGTACATAGGACATCTGATGACGTCATCAGGACGTCGGGCCAACTACAGAGGGCATCTGATGACGTCTTCAGGACGTCGTGAGAACTGCAGAGGGCTTCTGATGACATCGTTAGGACGTCGTGCCAAGTACGTAGGTCATCTGATGACGTCTTCAGGACGTCGTGAGAACTGCATAGGGCACCTGATGACGTCATCAGGACGTCGTGGAAAGCGCAAAGTTATTCTGATGACGTAATCACTACGCCGCGTGAGTATTCAGGGCTTTAAATGACATCATCAGGACGTCGCTGGAAGTGCGTAGCGCTTCATTTGTAGCGTGTGGAACAAGTTTATTTTCTACTAATTATTATAGCAATCCATGCTAACTGAAAATATTGAAGACTGTTCAGGGATATTACTACGTATTATCGAGAAAAAGTGAACAATTCTATCAAAAAGGGGTCTTCCAAGCTAAAGTGGTTTGGTTCGCGTTACAAACGTTCCAACAAAAGGGATTCGAAGGCTATCGGGGACCTGACGGTATCTCCCCAGCCATCCTGAAGAAGCTTCCCACGGAACTTCTACCGATGCTTGCAGATATCATTAACACTTTTTTCCGGACCTGCACTCTACCCCAAGCAAAGCCAGGCAAGTCCCAAAGCACGGCAAAAGGCTTTCGACCAATAAGCCTGCGATCGCCCGTCGCTAAATTAACTGAAAAGTTGATCGTGACGGACCTGGCTGATCAAAATGAGCGACACCAGCATCAGCGTGGGTTCAGGAAACTTCACTCTCTTACTACTGCTCTATTGGAGATCGTGAGCTTTGCGGTCGATGGGTTCAACATGAGAAAACCCCTGAGAACGGTGGTCGTCGCCCTCGATCTGAGCAAAGCGTTTGACTCTGTTAACTTGGGACTGCTGTCCGAGAAACTGCTCAAGTCGTCGCTACCATCATGGCAAAAGCGATGGATTGCAGCGTTCACGAAAGGCCGCCGGGCTAAGGTTCTGTTCCAGAATCACGTATCCGATAGCATTCCAATAGCAGCCGGTGTTCCGCAAGGCGGAGTGTTGTCCCCTGCCCTATTCAGCCTGTATCTTGAGGACATCCCCGAGCCTCCCAATGATGTAAAGATTGTTATGAATGCCGACGACTTCACCGTCATGTGCCAGTATCGTGACCTGCAGATAGCCGCTAACAAGATCAGCGCCTATCTCGTCGAGTTGAAGCTCTTCCTCGATAAAATGATGCTCACAGTCTCTGCTGCAAAATCCTGTTTCAGTGTTTACAACAAACACCAAGGAACACAGTGCCCATCCAGACGTCAAATGGGCTGGTGACCTGTTGCCAGCAGCGAAATTCCCCAAGCTGCTTGGCCTTATTCTTGATCCCTCACTGAAGTTCCACAAAAACGCGGAACAGAAACAAACAGTCGTCAAGGCTAGGCTTAATATCTTGAGAGCTCTTGGAGGAACATCATGGGGAAGCAGCCGAGAGACTATATTGAGAACCTACAGAGCAATACTTCAGCCGGCTCTGGAATATGCGGCACCAGTGTGGCAGCACCTGGTGTCTGACAGCTCCTGGAATAAGCTGCAGCGTGTACAGAATGCTGCGCTTAGAATTGCTACCGGTTGTGCAAGGAGCTCCCCAATAGAACATCTTCACGCGGAGGCCTGTATATTGCCGGTCAAGGAGCATTGTGAACTCCAGGCACAGCAGATGTATATCAATGTTCTGAGACAGCCGAATCATCCGACAAAGAGAATCATGAAGCCCATTAGAGAGAGGTCGATCAGGACGCCGTTCGCCGATGCTCCTCGTAAAGTTGATGCACAGAGATGGGCCGACTCCAACATGGAAAGCTTCGTCTTCTGCGTGAGGAGCACACCCAGTTTGTTCGAGGATATCTAACGAAGGCGGCTGTGAACCCTATCTTAGGAGCAGTGCCGCTTCGGGTTTGCGAGTCCGAGTCTCAACTCGGCAGACGAGCCAGATGTGCTCTTGCCTCTCTGCGCTGTGGTCACTCTATACTGCTCATGTCTTACGTCAACAAGATCGACAGCAGCCGACCAGACGCATGCCCGGACTGTGGTGCTCCCGGACACGACACGGCGCACTTGTTCATGTGCCCGAAGAGACCTACCTCCTTAACCACAATTGACCTTTGGACGAATTCTGTCAAGGCCGCCCAGTTCCTCAACCTATGACAAAAACCACTTTGAGGCTGAAGAAGAAGAACAACAACAAAAGGGAACAATAGGTAAGTAGAATGAGGAGTCTACAAAAAGTGAACAATATTCTTTGAGAGTAATTTTCTCGTTCAACACTTCTAAACAGCGAAAACAAACCGTTGTGGTGTTTTACGATGAAGGGTTCAGTGTTTTCCTGAAAAGGGCTTCTATTCGTTTCACGAGATTTTACGGGAATACTTGTTTGATGCTGTACTCCTGTTCCATGGTTTTTTTTTCTCCTTACAGCTAGACCTAACCGTCTGTTTAGGTCTTTTCGACATCATCTTCTATTTTGATGGTAAGTGTTAGGTTCACATGCATATACATTTTTAACGGTTCTAGCGTAGTCAGAACCATTTTTGGAACAACAAAGTGCTTCCTTGTAGAACACCGCAACGGTTTGTTTCCGCTGTTTTGAAGTGTTGAGCGAGAAAATTACTGTCAAAGAATATTCTTCACTTTTTGTAGACTCTCCTCATTCTACTTACCTATTATTCCCTTCTTGTTGAAACGTTTGTAACGCGAACCAAACCACTTTCGCTTGGAAGACCGACCCCTTTTTGATAGAGTTAATATAAAGTTGAAAAATCTCAACACTATTACGAGGAACGCTAGGGGGATAATTAGATTAAAATGTACAACAATGAGCGTCAGTGTAGTCATTATTGCTGGTTAGCCCCGAGCATTTGAGGTGTACCCAGCCAAGGCAACCACCGCACTGCACGCTTGCATGTTGAGCCGATAATCCACAGGGATATCGCGGAGTCTTGCTGCGTGGCCCCGGGTTCCTCCCTCTCAGGGTCAAGCGGGGTTGCGAAATTTCGCAACGGAGACGCAAAAAATTTGGGTCCGAAAGTGGATGTTAGTGGGGATCGCAAAAATTCCGGTCCAATAATGAGAATCTCGTAGATATCCCATAAATTCTCGATTACTTCTTCTTCTTTGCAGCCACGGAGAGGGGTCCCGTCACAGGTTCAGAAACTCGGCCACTAGCGTTGGGTTCATCCACAAATCCATTGTCGTCAATGTAGTCGGTCTCATCGGGCAGTTGAACAGAGGCCGGATTCATCAAAGCACTTTTAGTGGTAAGTTAGCGTTATCGGCTAACCGCGATCGTTATCAGTGAGTCAGCAAGCCTGTGAGTAACTGATAACGGTTGCGGTTATCCGATAGCGCTAACTTACCATGGTGAATGCTTTGATGAATCCGGCCTCATGTGTGCAGTAGTGTGTCCTTGGCCACCGCAATCCGGGCACTCGTCAGGTTCGCTGTTATCGATCCTATGTAGATATGACATCAGCATGGGTGAGTGTCCACAGCGTAACGAGGCAAGGGTGCACCTGGCACGCCTGCCAAGTTCCATCTCGTTGCCTGCCAAGTTCCATCTCGGTCTCGCTAACCTTCGAAAATACGACTCCCAGGATCAGGGTTGAGCAGCGTTGTGACTGGTCACAACGGGGGGTCGTAAAATTTTTAGAAATTTGGTAAAAAAATGAAAATTTGGGGGGGGGTCGTAAAATTTTGGAGAAAAATAGGCGCCCACGTCAGCCGCCACCGAACATGATCCTAAAAATACTACCACAAGTTCCGCTTTTCTTCAAATTTTGACTCCAAATAAAGCTAGAAATTTTTTTCGTCCTAGGGGGGTCGTTAAATTTTGGGTTAAAAAAAGGAAAATGGGGGGTCGTAGCGGCGTCGAAAATCGCCACAACGGCCTGCTCAACCCTGCCCAGGATTGAGTTTATGGCAACTGCTCAAGTGTTCCTTCACGAATCGGGTATGCTCCGCGTGCAAGAGGCGGAGGCGTTCTTGTTGTGCTTCGGTCCATCTCTGCACATCTACTTTCGAGGGAACATCAGCGAACGGCTTTCTGATACATCTCTCTCTCTTACCGGGTTTAGTACTCTTCGCGACGGATGATTTGGCTGCTTAACGATGTTAATGAACGTTCGTTGCGCCTGGAGGTGGCAGTGGTCTCTCACTGGCAATATGCGAGCTTCGGCGTGTAAGTGCTCAGTTCGAGAGCTTCTAGAACAGCCCGTCGCGATTCACAGAGCAGAATTTTGGACGCGCTGTAGCTTGGACCAAGATGTGTCCGACACGATGTGCTGCCAGACTGGCGCAGCATACTCCAAGACGGGTTGCACAATAGCCTTATACGTGGTCAGGATCGTTTCTTTACTGCACCCCCAGGACGTTCCGCCGTGAGCACGTAGGACGCTGAGTCTTGTTTTCACTGTGGCTCGCTTCTGCTCAGTGTTCTTATGAAACTTCTTCTTCTTTGCAGCCACTGAGAGGGTTTTGTCACAAGTTGAGGAACCGGGCGACCAGCGCTGGACTCGTCCACAAGTCTATTGTACTGAGCGTCGTTGGTTTCTTCGGACAATCAAATAGGTGTTTAGTGTCGTCGCCTTGGTTTCCACAGTGCGGGCACACGTCAAGCTGGCTATTGTCGATCCTGTGCAGGTAAGACATAAAGTAATGGAGAATGTCCGCAGCCTAACGAAGTGAGGATACACCTGGCGCGCCTACCGAGCTCAGACTCGGTATCACATACCGTAGGCGGCACATCACCGAGAATAGGGTTGACAGCCGCTTTGGCAAGATGATCCTTGACGAACTGGGTGTGCTCCGCGCGCAAGAGACGATGCCGTTCTTGGTTTGTGTCGGTCCATCTCGTGCACTCACTTTGTTCGGAGCATCGGCAAACGGCACTCTGATCGATCTTTTTCTTACGCGATTTAATAGTTCATATGAAACTTCAACGAAGGATCCAACACGAGTCCAAATAGCTTGGGGAATCGGGTGGCCGACAATTGAGTTTCGTCCCATTTTACCATGGGATGGGCACTGTGCTCTGCATTATCAGTGGAAAAAACGGTGACGGATGATTTGGAGGCAGAGACTGTGAGCATTTTGCGATCGAAGAAACATTTCAACTCGATCAAATAGTCATTGATCTTACTGGCGGCTACCTTCATGTCGCGATCTCGGCACAGAATAGTAATATCATCCGCATATGCAACGATCTTGATGTCTTGAGGGAGAACGGGCAGATCTTCTAGATATAAACTGAAAAGTGCAGGCGATAAAACTCCTCCTCGAGGGACACCGGCGGCTATGGGAATGCTATTGGAGACATGCCCCTGGAATAGCACATTTGCCAGACGTCCTTTAGTGAAGGCAGTTATCCACCGCTTCTGCCAGGGCTTAATGGTAGACTTTAACAGACTCTCTGACAGTAGGCCTAGATTGACAGTGTCAAATGCCTTTGTTAAGTCGAAGGTCACACCAACAGTACGTTGGGGTTTCATTGCATTGAAGCCGTCCAGAACATAGCTCACAATTTCCAACAAGGCCGTAGTGTTGGAATGTAATTTCCGGAAACCATGCTGATGCTGTTGCTTGTTGTTCTCGGTTACTTTTGGTCCTCAAGGGAAGGATCGTAGCATTCGGTTTTAGGCGCTTGGGCTCAACTACTGAACTAATTTTCGGCGTCTGACACTTTTAGTAATCAACCATAAACTGGTCGGATTCGGGGAGGGATCGCGAAAATCACGCCTCGGGGATGGGGGATCGCAAAAATTTTGGATTTTGAAAAAAATGTGGCGGGGGGTCGCTCCCATTTTGAAAAATTACCCAACGCTCCGCTTGACCCTGGTTTCTCTTGATGCCAGCTCGTAGTGGTAGAATGCGAAAGAGTGCAACAGCCAGCCATTCACTCCCATACAGAAAAAGTCGTCGTGGAGTAGTTGACGCTCGTGTGATGAGTCTTCTTGATCTTGGTAGTCGACTCCGCAGATCCACCACGCGTAGGTTGAGCATCTCGGATTCACACCAGGTGCTGCCACATGGGTGCCGCGTATTCCAGAGCAGTTTGATTTATTGCTTTGTAGATCGTCAATATAGACTGCAGCTGCCCCGGCATGTTCCTTCCAAAGCTCTCAAAACATTCAGCTTTGCCTTGACTGTTTGTTTCTGCTCCGCGTTTTCGTGGAACTTCAGTGACGGATGGAGAATAAGGTCAAGCAGCATAGGAAATCTTGCTGCTGGCAGAAGGTCACCATCCAACTCGACATCAGGGTGGACACCGTGTGCCTTTGGGTCTGTTGTGAACACCGGAACAGCTCAGAACGGACCAGGAAAGCGGCACAGAGAGGGAGGAGCTTCAGGCTCAGCTTGTCTGGCTAAACGCGAAGCGCGCAGCGCTCCAGCAAAGTGAACGTTTAGCTTCTCATAAGCGCAACAAGGTGGTAAAATCGTACGGCTCATTCCACGTATCATAAGCAGACAGAGAAGCTGGTCTCAATGGGCATGAGAAGAAATGACGTAAGTCGTGCCTTGTTCGTTGGCAGTCGTGGCATTTATCGGGGAATAAATAATCGATCCTGTGTACGAAAGCCTTGATATACGGAGAACAGCTGTATCGTGGACCCGCCAAAGTCACGCGGAAGCGTCTAATTGGTCTTTTTCGTTGTCATCAACCTAAGATGGCACAACACCAAGGATAGGACTGAGTGTGGCACTGGACAGATATTCGTGCACGAATCTGGTGTGCTGGCCTCGTTGGGATATTCCAGGGCTCCGTTCCGACTGCATCAGGGGCGAATGCCCCTGATGCAGTCGGAATGGAGCCCTGGCTGCAGAAGCGACTGATTGATCCGCGGCTGTATTTCGACACCCCGGTTGCTGTCCGTGTTGTTACGTCAAGCTCAAAAACGGGAAGTACAACTTCACCAATCCTCAAGTCCTCGGATCTCAAGGAAGGACATCTAACAAGGATCCACTTCGAACGAAAAATGGACTTTTGAAAAGCGGTCTTCTGAGGGTTGTAGAGGAGTTAAAAAGAAACAACTTGAGATTTTAAAATTTCACTCAGTCCTCACGGGTAGATCAAAAACGATCAAAAAGGAAAGAAACCATAACTTTGGATTGGGAGGACGTAGCACAACTGTGAGCTATACAGTGGCCTTTAAATCATCTGAAAAGGTTCTTCTAAAAGTTTGAAGATGAAATCTAGCTAGGTTCTCGAGTTATGACTTGTTCATTGATCCCCTGAACAATGCTCGTTGCATTCAAACCACCGATCACTGCAATGTGAATGTTAGGGTGGGCTGGCAGCACATCATGGCTCAGCCGGTTAGGCGTTGGATTACGAAGCAGCTGAAAGATTATTCGAGTACTGTGGGATCATTACCGCCTTATGGCTGATAGTAATGACATTTCTATGTGTTCACCTTACTTGTTTTGAGTTTTAACAGTGTCTCTTGTTTTTATACCTCTTTTCTTATATCGCAGAGGTAACGTGGTATAAACGGAGAACGGTTCACATCAATGTTAGAAACTATAGAAATTCCGAGGTTTCGACAATTGCTAGAATATCAAGAATAACCTTACCCTTCTCTCCCACATATGCCACAGAAAAACCGTCCTTAATTCGCAGAAACACTTAAGGGGACTTATTTTGATATATGACACTGAAAAAAAGTTCGGACAAAATTAATCTTCGTGGACTTGTTCCTTGATCAATGATCAATCTTTTTTCCAACAGAAATAAATATTGTAAACAGAAGTGGGTTTACCTAATCTACAAAATTCACTGAAGCAACCTAATACTTAAGCTCATGGCTCGAAGACTCAAGAAAAGTGTTTCGTTATCAATTCCAGAATTTGGAGTTGAACAGAATCCTTCTTTTGAAAACGCATCTTACAAGAGAACTACTTTTATTCAGCCTGGCCATTCTGGATTAAATGTAGTTTTCTGGAGCCATTTTGGACGTAGAATCCGAGTATACTCTTCACGGCTTCTCTGAAAATATAGAAACCACTCTGGAAAAAGTTACAGGCGTTTTTCCAAGCCTAGCGGCAAGGCAAGTGTACCACCCATCAGGGAATTTTTAGGTGGTTTGGAAAAAATCTTCGAATTAACCCCCGTTCAGAAATTTAGTGTCAAATCTGAGACTCTGACCCAACTACCGTATACCCACCGCAATCTACAGTAATCTGTCGAAAATCGATAAACTGACCTCAGATTCGTCATGAGCACTTCAACTAACCTGCGAAAGCGAAGTTTGGGTCCTATTTTTTTCGACCTTTGGAGCCCCATGAGGTAACGTGCTTCTCAGGGCCAAATTCCGGTCCGCAATTGCGTCTCGACACGCTTTGCGGCCGCACGCGATCGAATCAGTCGAGTTTCCGGGGCCAAAACCAACCCGATATGGCTTTTTTATACAGTTTTCTCCAATTTTTCGTAGTTTCCAGATTTCGAAACCCACCTAAAGTCAACTGTTCGGCGGCTGCGGCGCTGGAAACTCTTCCGACTCGGGAGCGTGCGGCCGCAAAGCGTGTCGAGACGCAATTGCGGACCGGAATTTAGGCCAGAGAAGCACAGTAAGAAAGAAGCTCAATGCCATTTTTTGGGGTTCAGAGGTCGAAATTTTTTTTTCGCCCAAGCTCAGCCTCAGCGGGTAATTTGGGGCGCTGAACACGAATCTGGGGTCCGTTTCCTGTTTTTAGCGGATTTCGTCAGGCTAGTGTGCATTGAATGGCACTTTACCTACCGCAACCCATTGTTTTGGTGGTTTTTGATCTACCCGTGAGGACTGAGTGAAATTTTAAAATCTTAAATTGTTTATTTTTACGCCCTCTACAACTTTCAAAAGACCGTTTTTCGAAACTTCATTTTTTGTTCAAAGTGGTCCCTTGTTAGAAACAATGCCATTTTTTACAATTCTTAAACTTTCGGGTGTTTTTCGAAGTCTGCCTGAGATTTCAAAATCCATCCCGTAAGTACAGTGCACAGTAAGCATGGTCATGCGAGACTAATTTTCAATTGAATGAAAGAAATTCTTCCTTCTGTTCTTCCAAGGGAGGCGGTGAATTTTGTTGAAAAAAAAATAAATGAACTGCGCTGTTGTAGCGATCCTAAACGGACTTCATACATCAGGATATGCCCAAAATCGAAGCGCTTGGTTCTGTCACATTCTAATCGTCGTCTGGTGCGAGCGTGTCTTTGAGCTTGTAGTCGCTTGCTCCATTCTGAAAACCACTTCCTTGCGGTAGACGTGCAGTAAACCTTGGTGTCTCGAAAAGCCCTCTTTTCGTCTGGTGCATCGCAGTCTGCTCGAAAATCTGGAAATGTTACTTTTTAGGCTTCACCTTCCAACTCTGTGCATGAAAATTTGAGAGGGGGTTTTCGGGAAATAAACGAGCGCACGCACATACATCGCAGTAAATTTCGCTCCGGATTAAAGTATATATCGTATTCCACGCTTTGCTTACCAGGGTCCATGTCATTAACGGAGTGTACCTGTCCAAGCATATAGTGTAGAGAGAGTTAGACGCACCTTATATATGTCGATATTAGGTCTGAATCGAATTTGTCTCAAGAGTCATGTGTTCAGCTAGACTCGGCTTTCCAGTAGCCCTAGTGCAGAATATTCTAGTAGTCGTGTAAAAGTGGTCTTTGACACCAAACTGCGGAATAGGCTGTCTCAAAAGTATAATAGCAGTTTCAGAATTGGCAGTAAAACAGTTCTGTCTGCATATTTTAATCCACTCCTCAAGGTGACCGCCTCTTCTTCTTCTTTGCAGCCACTGAGAGGGGTTTCGTCACAAGTTGAGGAACTGGGCGACCAGTACTGGATTCGTTCACAAGTCTATTGTAGTGAGCGTTGTTGGCTTCTTCGGACAATCAAATAGGTGCTCAGTGTCGTGGCCTTGGTTTCCACAGTCCGGGCACCCGTCAGGCTGGCTATTGCCAATCCTGTGCAGGTAAGACATAAGCAATGGAGAATGTCCGCAGCGTAACGAAGCGAGGATACACCTGGCGCGCCTACCGAGATCGGACTCGGTATCACATACCGTAGGCGGCACATCGCCGAGAGTAGGGTTGACAGCCGCTTTGGCAAGATGATCCTTGACGAACTGGGTGTGCTCCGCGCGCAAGAGACGATGCCGTTCTTGGTTTGAGTCGGTCCATCTCTGTACTTTCACCACTTTGTTCGGAGCATCGGCAAACGGCACTCTGATCGATCTTTCTCTTACGGGATTTAATAGTCTTCTCGACGGATGATAAGGCTGCTTAAGGACATTAATGAACATCTGCTGAGCATGGAGCTGACAATGCTCCTTAACTGGCAAGATACGGGCCTCGCCGTGAAGGTGCTTAATCGGTGAGCTTTTTGCACATTCAATGGCTATTCGAAGTGCAGCATTCTGAACTCGCTGCATCTTAGTCCAGGAACTGTCCTGCACGGTGTGCTGCCAGACAGGTGCAGCACACTCCAATGCAGGCTGCAGAATAGCTCGATATGTCGTCAAGATTGTCTCTCTGTTGCAACCCCAGGACGTTCTTCCTAGAGCTCTCAACACATTAAGCTTTGCCTTAATAATTGCCTGCTTCTGTTCAGCTTTTTTGTGAAACTTCAGCGATGGGTCCAAAACGAGGCCCAGCGGCTTGGGAAATTTCGCTGTAGGCAAAAGCTCACCATCCCACCTGACGTCAGGTTGGGCGCTGTGTTCCTTTGGGTCAGATGTGAATACCGAAACAGAAGTCTTCGCCGCGGAAACTGTGAGCATCATACTATCGAGAAAGATTTTAAGCTTGACGAGATTGTCGCTGATCTTGTTTGCGGCTACCTGTATGTAACGATTACGGCACTTGATGGTGATATCGTCGGCATACGCAACAATTTTTATATTTTCAGGAGGCTCAGGTAGGTCTCCAATATATACGCTGAAGAGGGCAGGTGAGAAAACTTCACCCTGCGGCACTCCGGCTGCTACAGGTACATACTATCGGAGACGTGATCCTGGAATAGCACTTTGGCCCGACGACCTTTCGTAAACGCCGCGATCGAGCGCTTCTGCCACGGTTGTAGCGAGGACTTCAATAGTTTCTCGGACAAAAGTCCTAGGTTAACAGAATCAAATGCTTTGGTTGGATCGAGGGCAACGGCCACTGTTCTAAGAGGCTTTTTGGTATTGGACCCATCGACCGCATAGCTGAAAATCTCCAGAAGGGCAGTGGTGGTGGAGTGAAGCTTTCTAAACCCATGTTGATGTTGCTGTGCCTCATTCTGCTCTGTCAGGTCCCTTACGATTAGCTTTTCGGCTATTTTCGCGATCCTGATAGCAAGCTAATTGGGCGATAGCCCATTGTCGTGCTTTGCGATTTGCCTGGCTTAGGCAGGGGTATCGCATTGGCCGTCTTCCATGCTTGGGGTTGAGTGCAGGTTCGGAAAGAAGTGTTCATGATATCTGCCACCACCGCCTCTAATGGACCGTGCTAGTCCATGCATGTGGTGAATCGAGTAGGTTGACACAGCCTGAAAATCGCTCAACAATTCTGCAGTTTTTTAGGATGGTCGACTGGCACCAGCTTAATTCTTACTCTAATGGTCACTGGGCGAAGTGCGAGAGACCGAAGAAGCCGATTACTCAAGAATTGCGTAGTGCTTGTTCATTTGCATTCGCTTTGGTGGGTACTACCAGTGGAATAGGAAGAGGGCTAATCGGCAAAGGAAAAACATTTGTCGATGTCGTCTGATCTAATGCGCACCGTACTGCATACGCTCAAAGTAGCTCTGCACATAGGAGATCATTATAATGTATGTTACCTGCGGGTCTCATTTCCCTTGGTCAGGCTGTAACATTTTTTTTTCAAGGAAAACTTAATCTTACGATAAACTTTTCTGCTGAGCTGAAGCTTTCGGCAAGAATTTATCTGAGTACCAAGTTTTCATTAAAAACGCTCTAGCATAATATAAGAAATTAGCACCCGTCGGTAACAAATCCACCACTATGATTACCATAGTGCTAAGCGTTCGAGTTGTTTAATGTGGGTCGCTAGGGTGTTCAGCTGATCGAAGTCGACAACGAACCATGCTTTCAGGGTACGACACGAGGTGTGGACAAAGCCAATGGTACTCAGACCCTCTCCAGGAGCAAAACCTTGGCGATTTTCTCGGACCCCAACCCTCAGAAGCATAAATAGGTCAAAATTTTGGCTATTTCGTCAGACCCGCTCCCAGGAGTTTGATCTGTTTTTTGTTGTTGTTAAATTCATAATCACCTTAGGAAAACCTTGATAAAATTTTAACTTTTGCTATAACTTAGTCACAACAAGATTCCGTGTAAGCTGGACGGTATAATCAAATTCATCGTAAAATATGACTTCTAACAGTGTTTACCCCCATTCGGAATGGTTCGTTTAGTCACGGCGGAGCGCAGTCCACCCCCTCCATCATTGCGCGTCTCAGACCCCCCGGTGTGGATATCCACACCGCTACTCCGAATGCTTTTCCCATGTCGATTGGTCCTCCAAATCGTGAATTTGTCTCAGGAGTTTTAAAATCGGCTCTTACTCTAGTGGTCGTCGACGTTAAGTTGGCAAAAAAAAATAGATCAGGGCTACGAATATTCTGAGCAGCCGACTTCTTCGCCTTTGCGGACTTCATCCGGCTTCATTTGAAGTCAGATTTGTGGTGTTACCTTCGAGGTATCGTCCGTTCCCTTCCAACAGGATTATTCGATCGATAGCCAGCTTCCCTTCGTTCTCCCGCCAAGCAGCGTGGTGTCTTCCTTCTCCAAATACACTTACCCTCTATAAAACGTCGTAATTCGAATCATTCGACGAGCGAGCGGCGCGCGCGCGACGCCTCGGCCTCCGTCTGCCCTACGCTCTCTCATTGTCTCTAACCTCCGCTCCGCACCAGCACGCGTAGGAACCAAATGAATTTCGCCCGTTTTATAGCCTGTACTATATGGTAGAGTTGCTGAGCAATTCTCGGGCTGCTCGAGCCTCCTCGTTTCACGGCAAATAATTAATGGAACTCGCTCGTTGTCGGAGATGTCGAGATCTTTAGGTGTTCGAACTGTGAGTTGTGGGCTGAAGCTGTGACTCACTGTCTTTTCTGGAAAAAAAAATTTTTGCAACTGCCAACTTTGTGGTTTGGTACCAGAAGTTACTTTTTCCTCTGCTATCACTGAAATGTTCTAGAGTAGAGTTTCTGGGTGTAGTGGTAATCACACCTTCGAGAAGTTTGACTCAGACCGCATATCGACGTATTTGGGAAGGGGTGCTTTTGTGCTCTTGAAACACGCTGTAGTTCACTTTCTACTGATCTATAGTTAGGTCCATGGCTTGTTTCCTCCAGAAAGAACATTTAAATCTCAGCCGCGGTTGGCGAGGGCGGTCGCGTGCGCCGGCTTGATTCACGCCGAGAGAAGAGCGCAGCTGATCAGCTTACCATACCGCCAGCCGCCTGTGAGATTTAAATGCTTTTTTAGGAAACAAGCCACGGAGCTAGCTTTAATTTATCGAAGACTTTTTTCAGCGAATTAATGAAGAGACGGCCGACATTGTTGTCATCCACATGCAAGAAACTGGAGGAAAACAGTTGGTCATTCCTTGTACGCTATCATACTTGACTTCTACCCATTCTCTCACCCTTTTCACGTTGTTTGCGAAGGAGAAAGGCCTCGACTGCCCGATCTGAACGCTTGCCACCCTCCTCGGCTGCAGCTGATTGGTCGGCGGGCATCGGCTGCGTGCGGCGCGCGTCGCGTCTGGCTGGCGCATTGCCAACGCCACAGCCGTCCTCGCTTGTTCGTCGCAAAGGGACCTCTTGAGCATAGCAGCATGTATCTTAGTCAGGGGTTTGCGGCAAAGGAATTTAAATATTCGGCAAACGGCAACGGCAAACCCCAAAAATGGCCGGCAAACGGCAAAATCAGTTTTTAGCTATAATATACGAACATTTGTTTAGTCGTGTGGTGTTCCACGCAATATGTACCCGTTACTATGTGCCTTGCGTTTCACTAGAGTTACGGGAAGAAAAATCCCGTAAATTAAAAGCTACTTGAAAGCCTCAGGTGATCAGAGAATGCCAGTAGCGCTGTTCTATATGTGATCTGTATAGGAGTCACTATCAAGATCAACAGGGCTGGATGATTAGTTGACATTTGTGGCGAAAGACAGCCCACACCTAGCTCATGACCAGGGCCACTCACAATTTTTACTGTAGGTAAGTAGCAAGTAGTACACTCAGAGTCAGGTTGAGCAGGCTGTTGCGAACGGTGACTGGAATTTTTCGACTCCCTCTGGTGACCTAAATTTTTACGAACCCCCCTAGGGTGAAAAAAATTTCATGACCAAGATTTTTACGAAGCCCCTCCCTGAAATGGAGAAATGGTACCGATGCAATACACGGCGTCTCTACTTTCCGAGTGATTTAGAGATAAACCACATTTTCCGAAAATTTTACGAACCCCTCCCCAAAAAAGAATTTTCATTTTTTTTCGAAAAATTTTCGAAAAAAGAAAAGTTTTCACGACCCTCTTTGCGACCGGTCGCAAGCCCTGCTCAGGGTTCTCTTTGTCGCTCACTTGATATGGTTTCACTTGTGAGGCTACAGAAGTGGAGTGAGATTAGTCTAGTTGTATGCAGGGTTCACAGTAAAACCAAATTTCGAATTTCCACTGGAAATCATGAGCCCCGAAGGGCTCGTTGATCGATTGCACAGAATGAGAGAATCTGGTGACAGTTCGACTGTTACATGCGACGCACGCGACGGAAAGCCGCTGCGCTCACGTGGCCGCTGGAGCGCCGCGTGCAGTGCGTTTAGATAGCCGGACTGCTCTTGGGCGCTTCCATTTCTGTGTATTCGGTCTACAAGCCGGCACGAGGCTTATTACGACAACAATGTCGGCTAAAAGCGAGCAATAAGTTGCTCTAAACGGTCCCAAACTTAAATGTGGTGTGTTCGTACCACCCACTTCCCCTGTGGCTACAGAGGAAGTGGGTGGGGCGAGCACACCACGTTCAAGTTTCGGGGCAGTATATGTGCTGCAATTATTATCATTTTTTTCTCTTTACACCGTTTCTCAACAAACTCGGCTTTGCCACTGAGTCAACTCTTCGTTTCAGCTATGAATTTTGAAATCGAAAATATTATTGAACCTTGCCTCTAATGACTGCTGTGAACACTGTTAAATTAAAAAAAAGCCGGACAGTGTTTGCTGATTTTATCAACTTGCTGCCCCAATAATGACGATCAGCCCACTAACAGAATATAGGAGGACCGATTTATACGAGTTCTCAACCGGTTTGTACGTTTAAAGGCAGTGTTCATGATGATTTTCGTTCCCGAGTTTTCTACTCAAAACAGTGCGTTGGCAACCAAGTGTTACCAAAATTACGAGGAACCAGCGAGAAACTCACTAAAACGTCGTATTCCACTGACATTAGTCTCTGGCCTGGACTAGTTGTCCGATTGGATGAACACGTTCACGGTGGTTGTCACCGATAAAAAATGGGGCTAATGAAAAACGGAGGAGTATTCTGGGCAAAACAGTATTAGTAATAGTCTGAAGGAAAGTACGAAGCGTACGAAGCAACACTGAGTAGAGCAATGCAAAAGACGGTTCCACAAAAGACTTCATTGTCGCAGCGAACAGTTCCTGTGAAACTTATTAGGCGGGGTGAGATTTGAGAATTTCGTGCCCTTCTGGTGCGTTTTTCTCGATTTCTTCGTCGTTTCACTTCTACCCGAGAGTCAAACAATCTAATCAGCAATTATTTTCAAAATCAAAGATTACCGTGAACACGGCCTTTAAATAGCTGCTTGATAGCACTTGGTTTTCTAATCTTGGAACATGCAGGGATCTGAATGCTTCCGGAAAAGGTTTTTTTTGCAAATTTAGCATTTTTAAGTGGTTAAGTGTTTGATAATTGAAAAAAGACTTCTGGAGGCTCATAAACAACTTAGAACTTCAACGAACTTCTCTGATTACTTCATAAAGAGTTTATAAGAGAGTTTATATTCTCATCAGTTACCAATTTAATGGGTACAATTACACATTACATCAGCTGGAACTAGTCAAAATAATTATCTGTAGCAGTTTCGAATTGCTGACCAATACAAAAACTGCCATGAGGGCAAATCCTTTTGTTTTAACGTATTTTTGCCGAAAAATTGCCGTTTTAGACGAAAATTTCGGCAAACGGAAAGGGCAACGGCAAACCCCAAAAATGGCCGGCAAACGGCAATTGCCGCACACCCCTGATCTTAGTCCATATATCCAGTAGACAAGGATGTATGATCCAGTATGCAAAGATGTGATTCGTGGAAACGATTTGCCAAATGGTTTCACTTCTTTACACCCCCCCCCCTCCTACTTCTGTGTTTGTTATGCATCCTATTCATTGCTTTAGTATACAAATGAGGCTCACTCACATACTTGTGTATGTTTCTTCAATTCTTAACAAAGTCGCAGAATGGATAGGCGATGGGAGCTTTCGAAACGACGACGTTGGTAATGCGCCAGCCAGACGCGACGCGCGCCGCACGCAGCCGATGCCCGCCGACCAATCAGCTGCAGCCGAGGAGGGTGGCAAGCGTTCAGATCCGACTGCCCTTCTATATAGTATAGACAACTTCTGTATTGATCCGTGTTGTAATTCTCTAAATTGTAAGTATTTCAGCTATGTCGAATGTTCATGGCAAGTTCCAAAATTAATTGAGGAGTTAGCATCACGACTTCCTAGATACCCTGCTGTGCGAGCATATCTCGACTTGGAACACAAAGCGCCCAGTTTCACCGTAAATATTTTCATTTTCAGCTTACTTATATTACAATTGTTCGCGAGTATTTGTGTTTTTTACTTGAATCAGACATTTTAGGCCTTGGGCTCGGTTATATTTATTGAACAAGCATTGCTTAGCTTGATTTCTCAGTTCAATTTCACGGCATCGGCATATACTACTGTCGAAAAAGGTGTTCACATTTCAATTGATGGTCTGGAAGATTCGCCGCTCCTCGTCAAGAGGAAGTTTCCTAAACATTTCTGGCCCACTATCAAGTGGGGTCGGAAGGGATTTATGCAAACACGATGGAAAGTGAACAATGTGTGGGTTCAAAGCCATTCGCCTATTAATTGCATCGGATTTATTTTTGATTTGCTGTTTCTGTTCGTTCTTCTTTGGCTGACGATCTTAGGGGACGAACTACTGTACTTATCGGAATGAAATTCCGGTCCGCAATCGCGGACAACCGCTGTTGCAGCACGCACAAGAAGACAGTCGTGCCGGGACCTTGTGACCCAGCACGATTACCCATGGTCCCACCATCATTTTTGCTTACCTTGCGTGTGGCAACAGCGGCTATCCGCAAACCCGGACCGGATTTTCATTCGGAAAAGTCCATTATGTACTGCTTTTCATGGTTATAGGGCTGCTTTAGAATTGCCCAGTTTTATGTGGCGGACCAAATTTCGGATGCAGCACCTATTTTTACTTGACTCAGCTAAAAACGTAGTCGTTTGGGGAATTTCGTGCGTAATTATCTGGGCCCGCAGCCACGTCACGTGCCGTGCCATCGATCAATACGGACAAGAGTAATTGACGACGTCCGGAGCGAGCGTGCTGCTGGCGGTCAGCAGTGAGGTAGCTACGCACGGTTAGGGCAATTCATATTCAGACTGACTGGAAAATTACCTTGTATTTTCATTTTTCGATTGCTCCATCCTTCGAGAAATATTGCCGCGACTCCTCCTTCTCGGCGCCGAGCCTGAGAAGTCACGGTGGAGATGCGTGACAGAACCGCGGACGATTCTCCATTCACCAAATCGCGGTAAGGTCGCGAAAGAGTACCGGGGAAGTTATGGTAGAGTGCGGAAGTTTGGCCCACGGAGAAGTCGCGGAAGAGTACAGGGTCACGAGGGAGTCGCGGAACAGTCCGGGTTCACGGTGGAGTCACGGGGTAGTAGCGGAAGAGTCGCGGCAATATTTCTCAGAGTCCTACCTCAACAAAAGTCGGACTTGGCCTTTTCCGTAGCCGAACAGCTTGATAAATCTATATGTACGTACGGATTGTGTGGTCAAAATTTCTAAAGACACCCCAGTTTTCCATAGTTCTAGTTTCAGTTCCAATATTTGACGTAGGCATCCTTCGTGGGCTTCACCGCGAGCGCGTCCCTATTTCTGTTTCGCTCAAGAATGCCGACTTTTGTTTGAAAATATTTTACGTGTTCACTCTGGCAGCGAGTATTAATGCGAAATTGGTTATAGGGGTCCTCTTTGGCCCTGATTACAATGGTGATGCTGAGGTGACTCAAAATCTGAAATCGAAGCTGGTATCAGTGAGGACTGTTATGTCTTCATAATTTGCACCACGCTGTATCTAGTTTAGGCCCGTTTTTTTCTGCCCATTGATATTTTTAGTAAAAGGAGACTATGTGCACAAATGTTCTCCGGCATATAGTGTGCGGGGTTGCGACTTCGCGCAACGGGGGTCTTGAAAATTTTGGAAATTTCTTGAAGAAAAATGAAAATGTGGGGCTCGAAAAAGACTCGCAAAATTTTTGGAAAAAAAAAGTAATTTTCTCCAAATTACTTGGTAAGCTTAAATGATGTAGTAATAGTAGCCCTCTGATAGTAAGGTTGCAGCGGGAGAACAGCTGTGTCTGCAGAGGCCGTCATGAAATTCTATGTTACGGTGGGTATATGGTGCTTTGGGCAAAGCATCAGATTTCAGTCAAATTTTCTATGCAGGAGTTATTCGATGTGCTGAATACAAATTTGATTTCTGTTTGTCAGGGCGGAGATCAGGAAAATTTTTCAAAAATTTTGGTCAGTAGGGGGCAACGGCCTGCTCAGCCTGGTGGCATACCATTTCAAATTGACGATTAGTGGTGACAGTACATGGATTTTGGCATTTCACTCGGAGTCGGGAATTTTCAAAGTGGCCTTGTAATTATGAAAAGCGTCAATCTGTAGGGTGATGATTTATCTCTGTAAAGCATTTCAGTATGCCTTATAGAACTTCCGTAGGTGTTCGCTTCAAGCATACCGCTAGCAGCAAATTATTTGTGGTGCAGATTTGAGTGAAGAAGAGGTGTTTTGGGTGGCGATGACCTCAAATTACGAAAACGTCTTCTAAGGCTGATGGGAGAACATAAATGAGAGTGTACTGGTTTGATTACGTTGACGGAAAAACGTTTCTCACCCCTCCACTTTTTTCCATTTTGCAATGTTGTTCCTGTAGCGAATTAGGATAAGGCGTTCGGAAACGCAAAGCTTGTTGGAATGGTATTTCCCGCCTATCATCTCGCTTTTGACCCACAAAGGCGCACCGAAGGCTTCTTCTTCTTCTTATCGGCCACAACGAAGCTTCTTCTCATAGGCGTAGAATGGCGGCCACATCACACGGCTTTTTCCACGTATCCAGAGCTGTCAGAGAAGTTGGTCTAGCTGGGCATGAAAATAAATTAAATGAATCATGCCCTGTATCATGGAAGTCAGAACATTCGTCAGGGACCGATGGATCGATCCTGTGGACATAGGCCTTGAGGAACGAGGAATGACTACAACGCAGACCCGCCAGAACGATGCGGGAGCGTCCGGGTAGGTCCTTTTCGCTATCATCGACTTCTGGTGGCCCACTGCCGAGTATGGAATTTGGAGGGGCACAGGAGAGGTCTTCAGTGACGGATCTGGTGTGCTCCATCTGGGGCCGTATGCATACCTCTCCCCGAGCGTCCCCGCGCGGGGATGGGGACGACCCCGAGTCATCCCCAGCATGCGCATCTCTCCCCGCGATTTTTGGGGGACAGGCTCCGCCCACATTTTGCGGGGATGGCGTCCCCCTACGAATTTGCGGTAAACACCTTTCACTACCCTGCTATTCTACTTTCTGTCCATTCGTTTCATTTCATTTATTACACGGGAACCCGTGTGAACGATAACAACACAAAACAAGAGAAAAAAATGAACCATCACGTGAGTCTCCCAATAACTAAGCCTAACCGCAGGAGTTTGTTGAAATATGAACCCGCTGTATTGACAAAAAGTGCTGTCTGGCATTACGCCTAGCCCCAACAAGCGCCAATTTCACTGGCGCCCCCCTATTGGTTGACCATGTTACGTAAAGACATCTCTAGTCGCCGTCGCGCGGCGTGGCTAGGGCCTCATCACGATGCGACTAGCGGTGGATGTGTATTGTGACAAGCGCGCTCCATCGCACCGCGACGTCCCAGCCACGCCGCTCGACGGCGACTAGAGGTGTCTTTACGTAACATCGTGGTTGACGGCCTCAGGTTGAACAGCCGGCTAGCCTTGATACCAGCACACCCATGAACGATCTTATACATCATAACAATATCAAACCTTCGTCTCCTGTGCTCTAAAGTGGTTAGGCCTAACTTAGCATTTCTGGCCACGTGGGTCACGTTCCGATCCGCATGAATCCAACCGGTTCTGAAAAAGAGCCTACACGTAAAAGTATTCTAGACCTTTCCCAGTGCTTCGGCCGATGCCCTTTTGTAAGGATTGAAAAGTACAGTACCGTGACGGTAAGCAGTTGGGCGAGAATTAGTTTTTTTTTTCGTTACGCTTACTTCACATTATTTCTGCGTTATTACCTAGCAATTGCTCGATGCAGCGAAAGAATTCGTAAGAAAATCGCACGCAGTTGTAAAAGTGATGCAAAGGGCGCAGATATTTCTCCCTTGTGGCGTATGGTAATACAATCTGATCATTCAATGTTTCGTGTTAGAATCAGTCTTACCAGTACTGTTTCACAATCATAATTAAAGGGGCCGTAGCAGACCCAAAAGTATTTTACCACAACTTAGAATCGCCTAGAAGCTTTTGCCGGCCATGCTTAGCTCATTAATGGGTGGTATACCTTTGGTATATCGGTTACTGTAGCTATACCGTAACCAATATTAGTGACAGCTCATGACCCCAGATTCCATATTGACAGCTCATGACCCTTCGGGACTACTGTTACCCAGAACCTGGCCATCTTGCAATCGATTGCTCAGCAACAGTGGAACAATTGAATCATGGATAGTTACTGGAATTTTTTTTAAACTTGAAAAAAATTCAAATTGTCAAAAGAACTCAAAAAAGTTGCTTCAAAAACATATCATAGCAAATGAAATGTGCTGAGTTCAATGAAATGATTCTTGGAGCTCGAAAATCTCAAATTAACTGCGAAATTGAAGAGCTTTTTCAAAAAATAAATTTCAGAAAAAAAATTGCTCCGAAAAGAAATGCCAACAAATTAGATATGCTAACTTAGATAGAATTCATCACAATCATGTAGAAATGCTTGTACTCCGGTGAAAACTTCAAAAATGGCAGTATATTCCCAAAAGGATTCAGATGAATAATGTGTCACCTATTTGACCGAAGAGTAAACGAAATATAACTGGAAAAGCATCTAAGACTTCAAAAACATCTGCTCTAAAGACGACATCATGGGGAGAAAATGCTGTCCTGTTATCACTGTGGCAATGTCCTTGGTGAGGGGAGGAGAGAAATGTTGTGCACATCTAAGGTTTGACATGACTATCCCCTAGTGACTTATGCCGCTATGTCCTCACTACTGTCCACAAGGCATATGGTTCAAAAGTAGGGCGATGTGCGACCTAGAGGTACTGGGTGATACATATATGATCTAGTTCCGCAATCGCGTTCAGTCCGCAAAGTCTCATTATCATAATCGTAGAAGCGAAGCGGTTGTTTTGAAAATGATTCTAGTTGAATTTGTTGAAAACAACCGCTTCGCTTCTACGATTGTGATAATGAGGACTGAACGCGATCGCGGAACTGAACTGTAACTACCCCCACGAGAAGGATTGTTCATCATCAATCATGTATCCGTATCAGCTTAACTTCTTCACCAACATGCCTATGAGCTATTATCTGCAGGCAAACTCAGTTCAACTAGAGCCAGGTTAGCTAGTGGTGCTCTGCTTTTTTTTGACAAACTCCTCCACGGAACCGTTAAAAATTCGTTCTTTTTGCGGATTTCTTCATTTTTTTTGTGAACTTTCGCCGGAAACACTATGAAACTTCTATATCACGAATTTTCCACGGATCTGTTGATACAGTTCTTTTTTTGCGAAATTCACCATATTTTCCTGAATTTTCTAATTTTACTCCGAAACCTCTGTATCATTAAGTTTCCACGAATCCGTTGATAGCCGAGCGCGACTAGCCGCGAGGCCGCGCGCGGCGTCCATGCACCTCTGTACACTCCGCTGCAACACGCCACGTTACCGTAACCACGTAGCGTTGACCGTTGTGTTAGAGAGGCTTGTCGTCATCCGCTGGGTCGCTGGCATGGGGGCGGAGAGAGGATGAGGGGCGAGGCAAGCTGCGGCGCGGATGCGGCGCTCGCCCGGGTGTCAATAATACCTGCTACACTATGCTACCGTAATCATACAGTATTACTGCCAGCCGGTCTGCTGCCAGCCGGAGGCGCGCATACCAAAAGTCTCCCGTCCCTCATTAATGAATAAATGCAAATAACGGATACGAGTTGTACACTACCGCGCTCCAGTAACAACCGTCTCGCAGCCTGCGCCCTCCTCATTTTCACCGTACGTCCTCTGCGTCACTGCCACTCTATCATCCCCGGGGGATGAGCATGAGATGTGCATACAGTCCGTCCCCGAGCGTCCCCACGCGGGGACGCTCGGGGACGGATCCCCGCCGGGAAGAGGTATGCATACGGCCCCTGCAGCAGTCTCTTCCGATTGAGCTCTGAAGTAGCCCATCTTTGACGATCAGTGGCAGAGATAGCGGCATATAATGGTGCACGGATATTACAGAAACGGGGTTCCAATGATAGGAGGGGAAATCGGGATGTGTGGCATTCTTGACTATGCCAATATGAACCTGTTGTGTCTGCAGTTAGCAGTGCTGCTTTACAGGAAGTAGTGCACATTCTTGATGTAGGTGGGATACTGGTGTGGATTTTGGGCATCCAGTGATCACACTTAGAGCAGAGTTTTGTGTTCGCTGGAGCTTGCTCCAGGAGGTTTCCGTCAAGTGTCTTGACCAAATCGGGGCTCCATATTCCAGAACAGAACTTCTGGAAAACTTCCTTCGAGCTACACCTTGTAGTGCCTGCCAGAGCATGGAGTATGTGTGTTGGCCGCAGCAGCTCGAATACGTGTGTTTTCGTGAAAACACATTGAAGGGTCCAGGAACACACTTAGTAGACGAGGATGTTTGGATATGGGCAGCAGATTACCATTGCCGATGACCTTGGGATGTAGTCGGTGTTCAGCCGTTGCAGTGGTGCACAGAGCAATACTGGACTTGGTAGGAGAGACCTTCAACTGTTTTGATTCCAAGAATTTGGCCAGACTGCTAAGGTATTTGTCCATCTCCGCAGTGGCGCGGTCAATAACAGGGTCATGTGATCGTGATGTTGCATTGACTAGTCGGTATTGATGTGCTGAGGGGATTTAGCGGTTATTCTGTGCTTCAGAACATTCGACTTCGTCAATGTCCATCTGTTTCATGACGAGTCCAATTTAGCTTTGATACACGAGGTACGGAGACTTATTAATATCGGCATTCCAGTGGAGAACATGACATTACTTTCAATTCAGAATCCTCTTCTGTATAGCTCGAATCGAAAACGAGCTCTCGACTATGTGCTAGAGCAAATGTCAGCATCTGAAGGTAATTGTTCTCCTCTTCGGTTTATCTTTGGCGACCTCAACTTTCGATTGAATTCACCTTCATTCCTTAATGTGAGTTTTTTGCTTCTTTCTATTTCACTGTTCATGCAGCTGTTGTTTGTGGGCTGTAAACTGTCCTTCGTGCTCAGTGATTGAAATGGGTGGATTCATTTACGGGCGAACGTCAGCCCAAGGTCTAGCGGGATGTTGTAACCGACCTTGGCGGAGCTACGACCCCTCCCCCTTACTAGGGGAAGCTTTGCCAACCCCGCTGCGATTTGGGAAACCATGGTGTCGTGGCTGTAGGCCTGTGACCGTACATAAATTACCCGTGCTTGAAATTCTCTGAATGGCTGCAGGGTTTCCAAAAAGTGGCAGTTTCATTGCTTCACAAAGGGGTAAGGGTACCAGGGAATTTTTGGGATGTTCGCTATCAAATTTCGGATTCGGCTCAAAGCTTTCAACTGGGGGTTATTTAGGGCGCTGGACGCGAATCTGGGGTCTACTTGTCGCCAGGCAGGGTTACTGTAGGTTACGGTAGGCATAATGCCTTTTAACTGGCGTTAATTACCTCAATGTTTCGAAAAGCGGAAAATGGACTTCAAATTCGTCTTCCGCGTCCCCACCCACAGGAATTTTGGGTCAAATCTGAGACTTTGATCGAGCTACCGTATACCCACCGTTACGTACCGTAATCCAAGAAAATCGGTAAAGCGACCACAGATTCATGTTAGGCAGCCCAAATACCTCTCATGGAGAAGCTTTGCGACGATTTCATCGTAGAATTTTCGAAGTCGTCAAAAGTCGCGTTTGGCCAGCAAAGTTCCCCCATTTTGAAGCTTCGCATAGAATGAATTATTGACAATTGGGTCTCAGATTCGTATTCAGCACGCAAAACAACCCTTAGAAAGAAGGTTCGAGCTCAACCCGAGACATTTTCTGAACTCCCTAAAAATTCCGTTCAGGTACCCCTTTTCTCTTCGCGAAGCTATGAAATTGCCCACTTCTGGAAATCTCCTGCAAATCTCTGAGGCATTTGGGGGATTTGTGAAAACAAAATATGGTTTTATAAAATCCCTCGGGCAATGTTTGGTAAGCCCTAGTTAGTCTCCAAATTTTCCGAAAAAAAGTGTCGGAAACTCCAACAAGCTCCTTTCTCGCGGGTAAAATTTTAGCAGTTTTGCTTGCAGGAGCGAGCCAGCGGAGCTCGTAGAGTATGATATCACGGATATTTTGGCAGAAAAGTCGGTTTTATGCCGCGTAGTTGGAGTCAGTTACGTTTGAGCTGATTGAAGCAGCGTTGCCCTGTCTTCGTGGGTGCTGCCTATGGAAATTTCTAGAATATTCCAGATAGCCAGGGAAAACAGACGAAACTGGTGCTTCAGAAATTCCCGCACAACCTAATATTTCTCCACTGGTATACCAATCCCTACGTCCCAAAATCTCAGTGAGAATGGGAAGATTTCGTTTCTCAATTTCACGAAGAGGTAGCATACCGCCTCCTCAAACATGCTGGTACTTGTGAACCTGTAAAATGGTAGGTAATTAGAATTTCAGAAGCTTACTGAGAGAGCGTCTCCACATCCACTTGATGAGCAGCATGGGTCAGTTGCTGATGGTCTCCAGATTAATAATAGCCTGACGGTATCGGACCATCTGCGGAGGACCGTTTCTGCTATCGAATTCCGACGTGAATCGGAAACAGAAGTTAATAGCGGGTTCGTCTCGTAAACTGTTGATTTTTCAAGGCTCGGGTTGAATGCTTACAGTATCTTCTACCAGCATAACCTGGATGTCTGAAGGGAAACCCTGTTTAGAAAAAAAGTTTCCTGAAAATACTTCGAAAAAATCTCGGCGTTAGTTTTAGAAGGCAGTTACTTACTGTTAGAAGGAACCGTTTCTAACAGAAGAAGCGGTTTGGGCTTAAGATTCTTACAATTTCATATTTTCCTTGAAAGGAGTATATTATCAAGGATAATATATTATTTTCTATTTAACGGTCTGGAGTCTGGCAAGGGGCCAATCGCTCCTCGCCCTCTTGAAAAAAAGGGGGGCGGCTAGTATGAACTTTACGCTTCGCGAGTTGGCTTCGCATTTTGCCTCTTCTCCCGCTCCGCATATTTTTTTTTTGGATGCGTAATTTCAGAGTATGGCAAATGCCGTTCAACAGTCTGTTTTAGGTGTGTTCTTCGAATAGAGAAAAAGCGTTTCGATTACTTCAATCACAAGAAACTGCTAAATGATTGGAAAGCCTATCTGGAAGATGATCGTGAAGCGAAGAACTTCAAACAGTTGCATGAGCTCCCAATTAATTTCCCTCCAACGTGAGTTGTTTCAACTTTTCTTGAAATTAAACTGCATCATTTGTCACACGAACACTAGGTTTTAAGACTTTAGTCAGTGTCTTGGCTAAAGATGAGTGAGCAGACAGGATCGTCAAAGGTTTCCAAACAGACATTTTTTTATCCCCTAACTTCCTTGTTCTCGTAAACGCTCCATCTTAACTGCCCGAATGATAGTACAGTAAAAAAATGCACGCCAGAAAGTTACGAGCCCTGTAGGCATGATTCCGTTTAGCTGGCGTAATGTGACGACATTTATCAAAAAGCTGTAAGCGTACCTCATATTCGTGTTAAGCTGTGCAAATGATCTCCTAAACGAAGTTTATGCGGAAGTTTCTCTTTTGACGTCCTGATCTTCGAATCGGGGACGCGTACCCCTCCTCCCCACTTTCTGACCCACTGCCTAGCGGAGGACCCGCTAGGCAGTGGGTTAGAAAAACATGGTTGTACTTCTGACGAACCGTAGTAAAAGGACAGAGTATCCTGCCCGAGCTGCTGGTTCAAAGAGGTTATAAACTCACGATGGTCGTTTTTGTACCTATTAGGCCTTCCAAAACGCGCAGTAATCTTATGAAAATCTGGAAATGGACCTCATAATCGTGTTCAACGCCCAAAATAACTACCTGGGCAAATTTTATGTGATATTTCGAACCTTGAATGTAGTAATAGCATTTTCCACTTGTACAGGCAATAAAACGGCAAAATTCACTTGGTTTCTACGCGTATTGGTGCGGAGCGGAGGTTAGAGACAATGAGAGAGCGTAGGGCAGATGGAGGCCGAGGCGACGCGCGCGCCGCTCGGGCCTCGAATGATGTGAATTACGGCGTTTTATAGAGGGTACCTATTGTTGATTGAGCATTGAGGGGTTTTGAACATATGATCTAGTTCCGCAATCGCGTTCAGTCCGCAAAGTCTCATTATCACAATCGTAGAAGCGAAGCGGTTGTTTAGAGAATGATTTCTTCATTTTCATAGTTGATTTTTTTTTAAACAACCGCTTCGCTTCTACGATTGTGATAATGAGGACTGAACGCGATTGCGGAACTGAACTATATAACAGTAAGGGGATTCTGAAAGCGATCAAGAACATTGTTCCAGATTTGACTACAAATTCTCCCAGAGTTAATTCGGGGTGCAGTTCACGAATCCGAGGTTTATCGGCCGATTTTCCAGTTTTCGACTAAACTTGTTCGAAGCCATCCATCCGGGGGGGGGGGGAATTTGAGGGCACAACGCGGCTTTTGACGATATCCAGAATGCTACGATAGATGTGGCTCATATGTGTTTATCTGGGAGCTATTTGGAGTGCTTAACGCGAATCCGAGGTCAGCTTATTGTTTTCTGACGGCTTATGGTATGTGAATTACAGTGGGTATACTGTAGTTGTAGTTGGGTTAAAGTCTCATAGTTGAAATTTCTATGGGCGCATTCGGTGCGCTGAATACGAATTCGATTTCCCTTTGTCGATTTCCATTTTATTGAGATAGGTTCTGCTCACTAAATGGCATGGCACCTCAGACTTGTTTTCAGCACCTTGATTAACCTCCCCCCCCCACAGACAAGTTTTTGGGCCGAATCCGAAATTTTCTCCATAGTATCGGATCGGAGAACGCCTGACGGGTACCCTTAACTTTTCACGAAGCCTGGAAGACGCCTATAAGTTCCTGGAACCAGCAGCGGGGGGCGGTATACTACGCAGTTCTACTATCGAGGTCCAAGAGATACTACCAATGTAATTGTTTTTTTTTTCGCAGACCAATGTAATTGTTTTTCGCAGATGCGTTGAACGCACTAAACACTTCTGTAAAGGAATCCTTTTAGCTACCCGTGGAGTGAGAATCCGGAGGAATCGGAGGTGATGATGAAAACACGAGCTCCAGCCTGGTGTGATCGAGTACTGATGAACGCTACAGCATTATCAGTAGTCAAAGAAGGAAACGCTGTATATTCATCATTTGGTAGAGAAGTCTGTACCGGAGACCACAAGGTAATTGTTCGACTATATTCTTAATGCCTTGAAAACCATTCACGTAGCTGTTCTCTTCACCCACATTCGAAAATACGTGCGCTACGCCAAAGCATGAGCAACCGAATGAGCGCACCTACACAAGCGCAAAAAATAGAGTAGATTGCTCAGCGCTGAATTTTTCGTCAACTGCCATGAAATATTCAAGATCCCCATCTACTAATATATATTTTTGGGTACACATTGCGAAGGAGGTATAGCAAATGCGTGCGTGTCCATCAGGGATGAGCATAATTTCGTTTTCCAAATTCTGATTTCCGCAGATTTTTAGGTTTCGGAATTCCGGTTTCCGAAAAATGGGTGCGGAAGTCGGAACAGAATGCACAAATAATTTAGAATTCTTCTTGTTCTACGTCTTTGCAAGTGATGGAGGCTACATTTCTGTTCGAATTCCGAATGCTCGGATATCCTCGATTTTCGAGTAATGCTAGAATATGAAAGATCGAAGCATCATGTATTTTCATGCAAGGAAATATCGTAAATCATATCATGAACGCTACAACGTATAGTTGGGTAGAATTACGTAGGGGTTTGGAGGGAGCGCTCACGTTGATTGTGAACGTGTGCGGAAGTTGAGAAAGAGCGTTCCCACCGTTGAAAATAGTTAGTAGTTGAGCAAAAGCCAGTAATCATCCTCGGAAGTTGCCTCTGGGAATAGCGTGCAGAACGCATTAAACAAGGGCGAAGTCTCGGGCACCGCGCATAACTTTCCTATTAATGGGCGGGGCACCAGAAACTCAGTCTTAAACTCTCTTGAAAGTGGACAGGAATTCGAGAACACCGCGTAGAAGTCTTTAGAAACGAGCGGCGGTTCCAGAGCACCACATAAGACTTCCATAGAGCTGGGATGTGGAGGGGATTCGTTCTGAATCGCCCCTTCTTAACATCAATAGATTCCAGAACTTCTGGCGTCATGTTATAGACCATTCGAAAGGATTTTTTTTGCGGAGAAAAGAAACAATGAGTTCCCTTTCTCGCCTACAGATTCTCGTTAAAACTAAACAATGAGTTCCCTTTCTCGCCTACAAATTCTCGTTAAAACTATCAGTATTCCATTGAAGGTAGGCCATTGAAAAAAAACGCGGGAGTTTGTTTCCCATCCCAATACATTATAGAATCGCGTGCGTGTGCGCTTACTCTTCACGAATTCCGAACTCCGCTCATCCGTCCCCTGTCTCCTTGTCCCTCTCCTCGCTCCCCACCAGTACACGATGGAACCGAGTGAGTTCCACTCCGAAGTACCTCCTTATGCATCAGTGTCATTAAATGTCTACAAGATTGGGTGAAAATATCAAATTGTTTCGATTTCCGATATTCTAAATCCTGTTCCCATCTCCGGATTCCGATTTCCAAAAATTGAAATGTTGTTTCGATTTCCGAGATTCAAAATTTTTATTCCGCTCATCCCTGGTACCCATTCGCTAATCGCGCGTGTGGTACGCGCTCAGGTACTGGGAGGGTTCTATGCACCCACAATACGCTTCATAATCGAATACTTCGTGGAATTGGAAGGCTCCTCAGCAGCAGCACGTGCTGCTCCGAAGAGCACGCGGTCGATTCAAAACGATTACGTGGCGCTGATAATAGGCAAAACCTTTGCCGCACCCCCATCTCCCTCGCAGCAGCACGCACACGCTTCGCCATTAGAACACCAGCAAGAACATTTCAAGTTGAGAGCCCATTTCTAAGCAGCTATGCCTTAATCCCTGTCACATGCTGACTCCCTTGTCACTGCTTGTTTGCTTTGTATGGTTGTCGGTCAAGATATGGTTGACACGGAACTGTTGGTCTAGGGGCGCTCCCTTCCGAGAGCATAGAGTACGCGCCGCACACATAGACACGCTGTGATGGAGAGTGCACCCTCACGACGGACCGTTCTGTGTCGACTTTACAAGTTTTGCCATAGAAGTGGCCATTGCTGCATAAGTCTTGGGCCTTATAACATGCTAATTTCAGCCTGTTGCTCTCGCTTTCTCCTTCAATTTATGACGGCGTGTTTTCGGGATTTTGGTAGTCAGGCTATCGGTTTCGAACGACTCTGGAGCCGTTCTTCACTTAGTTTTCTTTCATTTATTCTCTGGGATGAGTCTCACTCGCCCATGCACCATTAATAATTGTTAGTTTAATAATTCACAGTCACCCATTATCACTTGCACTCCCAATCACTATTCACTCACTAGCATCTAGTAGCATTCAGTTATTTGACCATGTAAATCTCTTTTTTGTTGGTAGTTCAACAGATGTCTGTTACCTATAGGGAGTGTGTCAATAGAAGACGTCTCGTTTACTCAGTTTGCGCATTCAAAATGCTCTCTGATTTCTTGTGTTCTACTGACCATCATTACTATTAGATTTCTAGCAGGAATTCTAGTCAAATACACTTGATCGTAACCGGATCAGTGTCGCTCAATAGGAGAAACAACGCTAGCTGTTCTTACATAAATTGTATTCTTCTCAGCCGTTAAGCGATCCATGAAAATAAATCTGACAGATTGTCTAAACACAGCACTGTACCTGTGCAGACAATGTGAGGCACCAATGGTCGGTGAACGAAGAAATGGATGTGTTGACAGATTGCAGCAAAAGGAAGTCAAATCTAACACACAAACACACGTAAAAAGAGACGTGGAAACACAAAATATATCCGCAGAAACTGCTATTAAAGGACGAGTGTGCCGTGTCGAACACCAAAACCACAATCGAGGATTAAGTGCGTGGGTAAGGGTTAAGGGGACAAATGGACATCGATGCGAGCACGACGTCAATAGAACAAGGTGCGGGTGAAGAGCGATGAAAAAACTTCAGATTGCATCATATGTTATGTAGCATATCATCGCACAATTTCCTAGTTGGTTTGCGATTTACTGTTGGATGGCTAGGTGCGGCAGAGGAGCCTCAACGGTAAGTACGCCATCAGTTGATAGAGTTGACGAGATGTGCTCCGGATTTGTTCCACGAGGGAGAAGGAACTCCTGAAAACATGCAACCTTCAGTAATGGAATGCAGAGCAAAAGGAGCTGTGCTCAGCATCCAGCTTCGAAAATTGGGACTCCCAAATAACCGGAAAAGATGAAACCTCGGGCTCCTGTCGGTGGAGGTCGCAGTTTCATCTTAGAACTCTTGAGGCAAAACGGGCTTTGGAGGTGAAGCCAGTGACGTCATCGCTAATTTTGCGGATTTGCGAGCGTGGCGGCTGTTACGGGCAGTGTTCAGGAGCGACATGCATAAACATGTACCGTCGGCACAGATCCTAGTGATACTTTGCGTTCCCCAACGAAGGTTGGCGCAAGCTCGGTGCACCTTTGTTATAACACAATGCAGCGAGTTTGCGCCGACCTTCAATAGGGAAGGGAAAGTATCACTAGGATCCATGCCGACTGTACGAATACGGTGCGTTTCCAGTGTAAGGATTTTCAAAAATTTTCCCTTTTCCCAATTTTTTTGAATTTCCCGTCTATCGATGTTTTCTGTTTCTGAATAACAACATTTTGCATGTCGTGTGCAGTTCCTACTTACATCTGGGGCGGCATGCATGAACGCAGCGGACGGTGTCAGGGAGCCGCTCCGCGTGCCATGCGCGCAGCGTCGAGCAACGGGGCGGCCCCGAAAATCAGGCCCATCAATGCACGCCACGGATATCGGGGCCGCCCCGTTGCTCGACGCTGCGCGAATGGCGCGCGGAGCGGCTCCCTGACACCGTTCGCTGCGTTCATGCATGCCGCCCCTGAGGGGAATTAGGGAAGCATTTAGACAGCTGAAAATCTCAACTGATGATAATTTCTGATACTCAACCATCAAAGAGGGTGAGTTTGCATGGCGACATAGATCCAAGGTTTAGAGCTGGTAGTATTGGAAACTGAAGAAAAAGCTATGCAAATAATGTAATAACGGGTTGTTTTTTGTATAGGAATGGAAGTGAACGAGGCACACCGCAGCACACACGCTCGGTCGAAATCGCGAAGCAATAGCCTTAAGCTCATGTAATAAATTATTATTATTATTAGACTCTTACGGCCTGTAGTAGAACTCTTGCGTCGTTGGAAGCACCAAAAACTAGCCGAAGTGACCCTATTCGAGCAATCAAATTGGACGAGTATGTACTGAACTGCGAAGAAAACGGAAAGAAACTGCAGGTTTTTCTGGCTCAGATACGGTCATTTGATTCGTTTTGACACTTCCCATAGCGTGGGCGTTGTATTGGGACCGCATGACCCAGTTAAGGCACCGATCTTAACCACTTTTTCGAGCGTGTATGCTGCTTTCAAGGTGTCAGAAAACCAGTCATAGCTTCAGACTCAGGCTAGGTTTTCCCAACAAACGTTCTGAGGAAGTATTTTAAATATTATATGAAGGCCGCCTTTTCGTACTAGATTGGATTTATTTCCTTTGAATCGAATGCTTCGGCATTATTTACGTGTTTGTAGTTTTTGATCTACCCAGCAGTATAACAGACACAAAACATCCAGACAATTAATTTTTTTAAAGATTTTATGCTTATCTTGGAGACAATCAAACGCTGATTACAACGATATATGTGAAATCGTTGAAGTTCCCCTAGAACTGAAGTTATGGCTCCTTAAAAATGCCCACTACTGAGCTTGAAAATCAAGAAAAAGGGCGTGGACCGTAGTAGTGATTGAGGGGGTTGGGCTCGTGGTAGTCGCTTATCACTTATTTGGAAGAATTGGGATCTCTACTTTAGCATGTGTTGTATAGAAGGGGTCTACTGAAAATTACATGAAAATCTCAAAATTCATGTCTGAGGATGTACTGTGCCTTTGAAAGCATTTACCAAACTTGAAAATGCTTAGCTTCATCTCGCCCCACAACATCCAGTAGACCGTTTCTCAAAGCTCCAACTTGAGCTCAGATCAGTCCCTAGTGAGAAAAGAAGCTAATACTGCAAGCTCACTTGATTGTACTCTCTGAAAACAGTGCGTTGTGGCGTTTTCTCTTCATGTTTGGCATGTACAAGAAGACGATTATCGATGGTTTTCACAGTCACCTCTTCCGGTTTGTATTGAGCCACATCGAACCTAAATTCTTATTATTTTCCTATTGAAGATTTTTTTGTTAATTTTTTTTTGCATAAACATAAGCATCTGTTAATCACCTGAGTCGTAAAGTTTTGCCATCGCTTTCGTCCTTGATTAAAGGACTTTTGAGATTGTCCAGATATGGATCGTATGTGGGACGTGTCATCAAGTCAGTGTGACCTGAAACATGTGTAGTTTGAAACACCACAACAACCATGGAAATTGAATAGCACCTAAAGGAAGAGCAAAGGGTTCTAGTGCTATAAAAATCCTTGCGTTGAGTTTTTTTCTTTTTTTATGTGTATTTGTGTTCCTTTCCAAGATTTCTACGCACTGTTTCGCTGTTTTTGAGCGCGTCGGTAACGACGTATAATAAATAAATCGATAAAATAAAGTATGCCCCGAAGATATATACCCTGTACCAAGCGAGATGGCAAGCGAAGAGTCCAAAGAAGCAGCGCACCCTCTGCGTCTCTAACACCTTCGGATTTTCGGACGTCGCGTACGCAAATACGTGACATGTCCTACCGTAATCCAACAACAGGACTCGAGTTTTTCATAACCTTACTTCCTTTTTCACAAACTTGATAACTCTTTTGCATTCCTTTCGCTCGAAATGCTCGTGATACCCACTCTTGATACAGACATTCTTCTTTACGTGGCAGGGAAAAAGTTTCAGGATATGGATAACAGCTCGGAAGTCACGAAGCTTTTTGTTTTTGGATTACGGTAAGACGTGCTATGTATATGCGTACGCGACGTCCGAAAATGTCAGAGACGCAGAGGGTGCGCTGCTTCTTTGGACTCTTCGCTTGCCATCTCGTTTGGGACAGGGTATACGACGTACGACGTGTGACCATAAACTTGTTGATCAGTTGAAGAAGACTTCTGTATGACTTCGTCATCAGATCTAACGATTTTCGATTGTTTTTAACCTTCCGACCTCACGATGCAGAAGAAAAAACACCTGGTCACGGTTATATCCTTCCTATATTCCGTACGGGTCGTGGAAACAAATCATGGTAGCGGCGGATGGTGAGGGAGTCGCCTTTTCTGGTGCACCGCCTTTCATTGGGCTTCCGATATCTTCAAGATTCTGAATTTTTGATGAACCAATTTCTGCCAGGAACTGCAATAGATAATGGGGTCGTAAAGGGGACCGCTCGCCGATTTTTCGTCATGGATTTAGGACGTGATAGCGCTAGGATCCACTTTCCATTTTTCACGAACAATTTCATGAATTAGCCCGTAGACCACACCGGCAAACTTCGCCGCGTCAAAAACGTAAGGTTATGAGGTTGGAAGGGATTGAATATGAAGATCCGCCACCAGTCATCTACCACTTTCTCATAGGATGTCTATGCGAACGTCAAACAACATGAAAAAGAGTTACGGAGGAAGCTCCACATTCACAAAAATTTAGAAAATGACAGTGATGTGGTCTTCAAATGCAGAAAAACTTCAAAAAAGATTGTGGTGCGAAATTTGAATTCAATTTTAAAGTGTGTTCAGACTGACTTTCCTTCACAAATAGAGGTTTTTTATAAGCCCTTCCGACAAATTCGTCCACTAGAGAGGCCATTAATTTTTCGCGCGGGAAATTTGAATTGCAATTTTTCGCCGTTCTCTGATCCTTATCCACTGCAGTTGCTCATGAATGTAACATTACATTGACCTTGTATTTGCGTTCGCTTTTGTAATTGAACTTTAGATTGCAATTGTAATTGCATTTACTTTTGTAATCGTAATTTAATGAATCTGTGGTTCTTACGACGGGGTCACCCCGTCATACAACAGAGGGAAAGCGCTATAATGTTCTACAAAAGAGCCCTGTCAGGTCTTCTCAACCACTGAGGTAGCCTTTAGGCTCGAAGATTTACCTTCCAGATGAGATCTATCATGATTTCCGGTCGGAACAACCAACCGGGATGGGACGGACATGATCGGGCAAGCAGGAATTGGCTGTAAATCCTGTCAAGATACGATCATTTGGAGATTATATTCGGATTTTCTAGAGTATTTTGAGTAGTTCGAACTTTCGTGACATGGTGCAGAACCACAAGATGTCACAAGGAAGCTGTCTTCAACACGCAGCTCAGGGATCAGGCAGGACTTGAACCTGCCGAGTAGGTGTCGGGGATGTAATGATGAAAACAATATGGTTCGGAGGACGAACGCGAGCAGAAGTTGCAGCCATCTTCGGGAAAGAAACCAATGACAGTTTTTTAAGACAAGGCTATCGCATTGCTCAAGGGTAGTGCAGTGTAGATGTAACTAGTATGCTCAGTTCACACAAATGATAGGAGCGTCTGGTTGTTTATTTCTTCGAACATCGACATGATGGCTGATCTGAATCTGCAACCGATATTGGAGAAGATATCGAAAATACTCTGCTCCAACCACAGGGTTTCACAAACCCATGGGTTCCTTCCTCTCGGGAAATATCAGAGAAACTTCCATATACGTGATAGTTCACAAGAATTCCAAACGTTCAATTTATGGCCGGAATTACGAGGCGGCGCTCACTACCACCCCAATATCCGATGCAGTTTCGCTGATCTCACAGAAACCGAATGGAGTGATCCCAAAACAATGTGTATGCCTGTAGTCTGAGTAGAAACGAAATTCCCAAAGTTTCTTGCTTGCGTGAACAGAGCGTGGGTTAAAAACAGCGAGAGAGAGCGCAGGCGAGACGGATGGAGCAGCATCGCGCGCTTACGCACGCGCGATGAGTCATAGGAATTCGGTTTTTCTACCGAGGATACAAAAAATTCAGCGAAAATGGTGTGTAGATGCTCTGCTAGTCGATCGATGCTTGCGTTCCATTTCAAACTGCACTGTGGTGCGTCACAAACCAAGTCTGTGAGAAACTCTGATTCGCTCGCTCCATGATCCGTGATATCAGGCTTTCCGCCTTCGTTGCGATAGATTCTAAGGAGTGCCGCCTTGACTACAATAAAGGGTACAAAACCTAGGACTTTTTGAAAACATTTCAAACTCAAAACCGACGAGAAATTCTACTTAACGAGGGTACGTGAATTTTTCGTCATTTCTCAAGAATTTAGGTCACCACGAAGGGTGGGTGCGAAGCTTTATCGAGATCCGGGTAAACGATCTACCTGCACTTTCTGTAGAACCTAAGTTTTGAGCTTCTTATCTTTCTTTTCTCCAACTTTGAAGCTGTTTGAAGCATTTTCCCTGATAGTACTCAATTCGAGTCACCCCTCTAGTACTCACCGGCATGTCAAGAAGTTTGCAGATGGGTACGGTACTAGCAGTTTTATAGACGACACATTTCTGGATGCAGTTTAGTCAGCTTTATCCCTTCAAGCAATCCTAAGTGAGCATCATAGAGTGGTTATTGAACAATCTGACAATTCTCTAAATGAGCTGGTCGGTTTTCCATGCCAGAGATTCAGTTACAACTCTCCTTCGGAAGCTTAAACTTCCGCCCCTCACTACTTTTTCAGCAGCTGAAAAGACCAAGCAGGGCTGTTTTGTAGGCTAATCTAGCGTTCTTCCTCTGTTATATGACGGGGTGACCCCGTCATACCTACCACACATTCATTACATTACAATTACAATTGCAGATGCAATTGCAATCGAAATGTCAAATGCAAAAGAGTCGAGATTGCGCAGATGATTGAGGAGACTGTGAAGGAGACGATGACAGGTGTGATGACGCAGTTGGTCAAGTCTATGGCCGACGCCCTACAGCCTCTGATTCAATCGATAACTGATGCTGTTAGTGAGCTGGTTAAGATGAGAGGAGTGAAGTCACCTGCCCCTACCGCCGGTGACGTAAGTCAGCGAGCCGTTCCGGCGGCTAAGCCGCAGGTGAATGATTATCAAGTGGTTATAATGGGACTGTCTGAAGAGTGCGACTTGCCGGCCCACAGTCGGAGGGAGGCTGATCAAAAGACCGTGATGGCCTTGCTGGACCACCTACAGGTCGACGCCATCCCCACGACTGTGTACCGTATGAGGATTTTCGATAAGGCGAAGAAGCGTCTGGTGAACCATCACGACGCCGTTCAACTCCTACGCTGCAGTCATCAGCTAAAACGCTCTAGTGATTGGGAAGATGTTTATGTGCGTCCTTCGTACAGTTCCGAACTGCGAGCGAAGCTCGCAAGTTGGACGAGAGTGCTGTGATTTACAAAGGGAAGGTGATGAGCGAGGTGAGATTCCAAAAAAGGGAGGGTCGAGCTCGCCTGCGTTGGCCGAGACCGCCTCGT
Source organism: Aplectana chamaeleonis (assembly GCA_029168955.1). Lineage (NCBI taxonomy): Eukaryota > Metazoa > Nematoda > Chromadorea > Rhabditida > Cosmocercidae > Aplectana > Aplectana chamaeleonis. The sequence continues at coordinate 528,710 of JAPDOI010000244.1, read as the reverse complement.
CGCAGGTCTCCCCCCCCCTCGGGCGTCTCAGCCTCCCACTCGCTACTTCCCATCACAGTGAGTGTGAACGAGTCGACCTCAGTGGCGAAGGGAAGCTTGAACTATCCCAATGTCCTATCCATTAGAAACAAGTTAGCCTCTTTCAACTCACTCCTCAATTACTCGTCTCCCGATATAGTCTTAATAACCGAAACCTGGCTCACTGAGGACGACCCGGACTCACTTTCCTAGCATTAGATGGCTGTTATGTGGTGTACAGATGTGATCGAATAACGCTTTACTGGTGGTGGTGTCGCAATCGTTGTAAAGAATACAATTAGGTTTGCTGAGTTCATGCAAAAATCTTTTAGCTTCTGCTGTGAACTTCTGTTTCTTGATGTTGTATTTTAGCTTGGCTCCTTTTTCCGCTTGATTGCAGCTTACCGACGGCCAGCAACGAGTATTGAGGAATCTCTCGAATTGTTAGAGACTGTAGCTGACTGGTGTACGGTGCGATCCCCCTCCATAGTCGTTGGTGATTTCAATTATGCGTTTTCTTCTGGCGATTCCGGTATGCGATTTAGTACTTAATTTGAACATTTTCTTGCCAGTTCTGGCCTATCATGTCCGAATTATGAGCCCACTCATGGGCAAAATGTGCTGGATCTGCTCCTATGGAATGACCTCGCATTGATTACTGATTGGGAGGTTCAGCCAAATTTCTCTACGAGTGACCACTGTAGTATAGCCTTTAAAATCGTATGTGAACCTGATGCTCCGAAAACAGCTCGTAATTTCGATTTTCGCAGAGCTCACCGGGACCAAGTAAATTTTTAGTTGATAGGAACAGACTGGGATGCACTCTTTTGTTCGCGCCGAAACATAAACGAATTGTATGAAACCTTCATTTCCTATTCGCACTTTGTAATAGAGAAGTGTGTTCCACTCTGTAAACGCGGTCCTACGACCAAAAACTTTCCACCGCACCTACAACGCCTTGCCGTTAAAAAGCACTTCCTCTGGCGTGACCGTTTTCAGCCGGGTGGGCGCGATGCTTTCAATAGCTGCGCTACGGATTTCTAAAAGGAATGTAAGCGACTTTCCAGAAACCGCGAAAAGCGCCTCGTTTGCTCAGGAAATCAAAAAAACTTCTTCGAATTCATGAAGGCTAAGATGAAGACTCGTACGGGTATCAGTTCCCTGAAAGATGAAGAGGGCGAAATCATTGTCGATGATCAGCAAAAATGCGACATCTTTGCGGACTACTTCTCTAAGGTATTTACTCACGACAACGGGCCAACCCCGCATTTTCCTCACGATGTCCTCAGAAATTGTGCTCCATACCTATCAACTACGAAATCGTAATGGGTGCCATAAAAAAGCTCAACGACAAAATTTCGCTTACTCCGGACTCCATACCCTCTTATTTCATCAGAAGGGCCGCTGACGGGTTATGTAACCCTCTCTCAGTCATCTTCAAACATAGTCTTGCTCTTGGAACTCTTCGGTCCGCATGGAAAACTGCGATTGTAACCCCGCTTCTCAAAAAGGCACCAGCTACTCAGGTTTCGAACTATCGACCCATCAGTCTAACCTCCTCAGTATGTAAAGTACTTGAAATCATTATCAAAGATTGCGTTCTCTCCCACCTTGCATCCAACGACCTCGTCAGTCCAGCGCAATATGGTTTTCTACCTGTTAGATCTACACTATCTCATTTGGTATCCTCGTTTCACGACTGGTGTTCAGACGTGAACGAGAACTGCCAAACCGATGTTGTGTACATCGAATACGCTAAAGCTTTCGATACCGTCAGTCATTCAAAACTACTTCTACGACATTTCTGCTGACATTTTTAAATGGTTTGAATCTTTTCTGATGCCTCGCGACTTCTGAGTCAAAATTGGCGAGTCTTGTTCTCAATCTTGTCAAATCGCCAGCAATGTTCCCCAGGGTAGCGTTCTGGGTCCTCTGCTTCTCCTCATTTATGTGAACGAGATTTCTGACGAATTGTCGAGCACATGTAAGCTTTTCGCTGATGATCTTAAAATATATCGCCCTCTTCGCAACGCAGCCATCGATTTTCACGAGCTTCAGTGTGACCTGAACCGACTTGCTAGTTGGTCCAAACTACGGCAGCTACAAATATCTGAAGAAGAATGCAGCCTGTTTCATATCAATTTCAAACATGAGTGTTTTTTAACGATTAAACAATGTGTTGCTCCCTGTACGCGAGATTGTCAGTGATCTAGGTGTGCTTATCAGCACCGACCCCAAGTGGGAATCCCACTGCGAGGAAATCTCAAAGAAAGCTTCCCGTGTAGCGAACTGTATCCAGAGATCTCTGCAACACCCATGTCTCGAGCATTATAGGAAAGCATACATTGTCTATTGCCGTCCACTCTTGGAATACAGCACGCAGGTTTGGTCACCATCCTCTCTTGAGGATGATGAAATCGTGGAAAACGTGCAGAGGCGGTACTCAAGACGCGTTTTTGTCAAAGTGTTTCCTATGCGAGAAGTGTCAGACTACATGACTAGGCTTGAAATGTTGGGGATTGAAACCCTACGATATCGGAGAACTGAGTTTGATTTGCAGTTCTGTTACAATATCGTGAATGGTCTTTGCGACATTCCGTTTGAGAGCGTTTTCGCGTTCACCCGTTCTCGCCAGCACGCATTTCAGCTCGAACGTAAATTTACATCGAAATCTAACGTGCTGCATTCGTTTGCGTTCAGGGTCATCCAAATTTGGAATAAATTACCATCGGAAGTCGTTGAGGCCGGAAACTTTCCTATTTTTAAAAGCAAGCTGTCCCACTTTAATCTAAGGTCATTGCATGGGGCAGATGGCCGCTCCTTCTGCTGAAGCTTTAAAGGCACAGTACACCCAAAAAATTATTTCTCAGGTTTCATGCTTTTCTTGAAGAGGGTCACACGCTGGTCACAGTGGTATCTCAGAAATCGTTCAAGACCCCCTATGAACAGAGTTATGGATCCCTAAATATGCCTATATTTTAAGGGTGAAAATTGGTGAACGAGTTGTCTCAGGCCCGTATTTCTCTTCAATCGCAACCGTTGCGCGAGAGCGAGCCAGGATAAGGAGACAGTCCGCTAATGGACTGAAGAACGAAGACTTGTTGGAATTCATCCATCCATCTAGCCGCTATCGAGTTCGTAAATCTGGTAGGGGGTCAGGCCTGTGGTGATGAGTGAAGGGGGTCGGGCCTGTGGTGGTGAGCCAAGGGCGTCGGGCCTGTGGTGGTCGCTTATATCTCGCTTATTTGGAGAGATTGAGATCTCGCATTTGGCACGTGTTATACCGGAGGGGTCTTCTACACAATTACATGAAAGTCTCAAAATTCATATCTGAGGGTGTACTGTGCCTTTAAGACGAGTCATTCAAGAGGAACGACGACCCCCTTCCGGATTTTTGACCTCGATATCGGCTGGATGGATGGATGAATTCTTGACAAATCGCCGTTATTCAGTCCATTGCCGGACTGTCTCCTTATCCCTGCTCGCTCTCGCGGAACGATTGCGAAAGAAGAGAAATACAGGCCTGAGACAACTCGTCCACCTTTTTTTCAGCCTCAAAATCTTGGCATCTTTGAACAGTCATAACTCTGTTCAAAGGGGGTCTTGGAAGATTTCAGTGATACCACTGTGATCAGCGTGTGACTCTCTCCAAGACAAGCATGAAATCTGAAAATTAATTTTTGGGTGTCCTGTGCCTTTAAACACAGGGTGCTATATCGTACGAGTGCTTTATTTGCTTTTTGTTCTGTTTGCTTGCGTACGCAGACTACCGTATTTAACCTTTCTTCACAAATCGCCGGTCTCTCACAGAGAGATCGCCGCGCTCAGCAGTGGGGCGCGAAATCGTTTGATCAATAGCCATTCTCCCTTCGTTGTCCCGCGCGCAATTTTTCCCGCCAAGCAGCGTCGCGGCGATCCCTCATCCAGTGATGGACGATACATTCCGCAAGTTTCTTTATTGCAAAATAAAGCTATTGAATTGAATTGAAGAATACCCATGTGCAACTGCAACGGACAAGGCCTAGAGAACGGCGAAAAATTGCAATTAAAATTTCCCGCGCGAAAAATAAATGCAGCACCGAATGCAATTGCAATTGCATTGCGAAACGCATTGATTTTTCGCATCTCCGACGTCGAATTGCTCGTGTCGCGTGCAATACACGCACACTCCACATGAACAGAACGAAAAACTGGTAGACTTCGAGTGTGTAGCTGTTCTCTCTGCCAACGCGTAGCTAGATGCTTTCGAGGGCGCGACCTGTAACGCCGCCCCATTCCATGTAGCGAGAATACGGGTCTTAGCTACGATAGCTAAAACCCGCATATTCTTGTGTCGAAGGTACAAGGGTGCATATTCTACGTAAAAACGAAGGCTAAACTCGATGCATTGATCTCTCTGTCGCTAAACCCCTATATTCTCGCTATAATTTTGCAGAGAGAATCTACAGATTTTGTTGAAATGCAATCTCAAACCCGCGCTGGCTACGCGGAACGCAGGGATGCCGTTCAAACAGTGTTGGCCCAGACATCCCACTGAGTGGTAACTCGACACTCTGTGCCTGGCCGTTCAAGCCCACAGGCAGATCAAAGGTCAACAAAGGGGGCTAGTTCTTGAGGAATCGCCACACATTCGTCCTTTCTATCGATTTTTGGATTTTCGAAGTTTATCCAAAACGCCTCAGTTCTGCGTGCGGAAATCTCCGATTCGCGCTCAATTATCGCAACTGCAATATTGAAACAGCTGTTTCCATGTACGCGCACACGGTGCTCTCCCAGAGGACTGGATACCTTGAACTTTTTCATGTCGTCCACGTGTTCTTTAACCCTAACGCAGAGAGCCCTGCCTGTCTCTCCTGTATATTCCTCTCTGCTCATCTGGCAAGTGATATGGTAAACCACCCCTGTGCTAACGCAATCCCCTTCCCTGCCGTTTGGGCAGATCACACACGATGGCGTCATGCAGAAGCGGTCATGCAGACGGTTTCGAATCAATTGCCTTTCAAGGTTTTGAGAAGGAATCTCGATTAGCCGTACTGCGTCCTGGAGGTCTGCCTTCCGTATACAGGAGCGTATTGCTGCCCTTAGCTCATCGGTACCGAAGGGCACACAAAACCCTATTTTTGATCACTCCTCGTCATCGCTCTGGGTGGTCGCCGTCGGAAACTACTCAAAAACTTTAGCCCCCTTTGTTGACCTTTGTGGGTTTTGATCTGCCTGTGGGCTTGATCGGCCTTCTGAAGGCTAACGATGTGGGTGGTCCGATATGGTCCCAATCATTCACCCGCCATCTAAGACCATCTGAGGAAGTCTGGCAGGCTTCAGTCTGCATACTAAAGGTTAGCTTTTCTTATTGTCATACGATGTCGCTTTTGTCAGTTTTCTATAAAAATAGTCCTATCGTTCTGAAATAGTGCTTAGACGGCTAGTTTCCTTATGTATCTTTGGCTTCCAGGCTCTGACGAAGGTGTGATTGCCGAAACGCAAGCCGAAGAAAGCTGCATAATCTCGGTCTACTGCTCAGGAATACCGATACGATATGCTATTATGCCGAGATTTATGGAAAGTCGAAAGTGGGGTAATTAATAATTTATAGAATATATCTAAAGGCGATATTTACTAGGAATGACAATAATATAGGTAAATGTATAAATGTATATAGGAAATATATTCTAAAATCATTAATATAGACAATTATATGGAGATATATACCAGATTTTTAATAGGAATAATCATAATCCCTGAAGCTAGCTTTGAATCAAGAAGTCGGAAGTCTGAAATGGACAGGAATCAGTGAGATAAACAAAAGTTTCAATGGAAGAATGTTGTATTTGGGAAGGTAATAAGAGGTCAAAGTCAGGACTAGTAAAAGACATGGCAATGAAAGCGATTAAAAAAGTAGTAGTGGAGTCTTATACAACACTGACGTGTTTTCGCGCCTTAAGGCCTAGTTCATACTAGCCGCGACGCGCGACAGCGACGGTGCATTTGAACCATATCGATTTTCTTTCGATATCTATCCCAGAGAGGATGTCGCGTCGCCCGTCGCGGGAAGTATGCACTAGGCTTAAAGGCAGGAGACACGCTCGAAAAAGTTGTTGAGATAACTACTTTTCTGAAGCCGCATAGCTCCTAGTAGACTGCTCACGCCGTTGTAAGCGTCAAAAACGAGTCAAAAGTACTAAATTTCAGCAATGCAAATCGAAAAATTTCTGCAACCCCGCCCCTGAGCTTCTGCAACCCCGCCCCAAAATACAAACTCGTGCAGATTGATAGTACTAATACCGTCCCTTTGACTGGTTTTTGATGCTTCCAACGAGGTGAACTTTCCAGTTTAGGCTGTAAAAGTATATCGGCTCCTCTATCTCAACCGTTTTGTTGCTAATATTCGCTGTTTCAACCGCGCGCCGTAAAACTCGTCCACTTTCACCCGATAACAAAATAACCATTATTCCTCTGTTTGCACACAGTTTTCGTTCGTTTTTTCGTCAGTTCCCAATACAACCAGCTCCAAACCTTTGATTTATGTCATAAAATCGATACCATATTTGAGCGTGTCTGCTGCCTTTAAAAGCGTAATACGCGCAAGATATCTTGTTTTATTTTTCACGTTTTTTTGAGCAGGAAATTTGATGAAAGGTAGGATAATGGTTGAAAATCCCCACAAAACTCAACTTTCGGGAACAAACTCGTTTTAAAACGTTTCGCATCATTCACTTCCCACCCCCTTCGTCAATTCCAGTGTGTCAGGTGCAATACGATGAATGTTTTTTCTCAAACGTCGAAAGTGTTTTTTCTCTTTAAACTTATTTGTTTGACGAATTTCTTTCGCCTTCCTCTAACAAAAACTAATTTCAAAAATTCGGTCGATTGCGCGTTTTCAGGAGCGAGAAAAATAGAAAGAAATCCTCAATTTAGTAGGTTGTCGATTTTCTCGAAGCCAGAAGGACAAAACCGAAAAATGCACACCTCTTGATATTGGGCTCTCATTGAGGCCATGATTTATGAGTGAATCTGAGGTTTAAACTATACATTCCATCCAAAAATTTTCGGATAAAATTTTAATCGCCAGTTTCCCTCACTTATTTTGCTTAATTGGATACAAATAGCACATTTTCTGATGCATCAGAATTGAGGTATCGGCAGATCACTCATCGCAATTTAAATGAAAGTTTTGTGTGCGAGCAAATCAAACTTACAGCGAAAAATTAAATTTCGGTTCGGATAATCGGATAATTTCGGATAAATGAAAATCTTGGAGCACTGGACAGTAATTTGATCGCAAAATTCATATCATACGAATGGTACAACGACTCTTGATTGGAAAAGGTTCTCTAGTTGGGAAATGAAACTGAAATTGAAGAGAGGAAACCGTTTTTGTTTTTATCCGAAGCCGATCGGATGGAATGTATAGTTAAAACCAAGTTCTCTGTTAAACACGTCTATGAGTGCCTTACAAGGGAACTACTATTAGCCATACAAACCATTCCAAATGAAAGGTCCTTTTATAGAACCAATTTCGGACGTAGAGTCCGAATATGCGCTTTGCAGCTGCCTAGAGTCACTCTGAAAAAAGTTATAGGCGTTTTTCCCCTGATTTCCGAACTTATTACACCTTACGAAGCACCCACGAATCTTTCGAAAATCTGGAAACGGACCTCATAATCGTGTTCAGCGCCCACAATAACCCCAATGTACGGAGATTGGGTGAGAGAACGTTCGTCGAACTTAGCATAGAGTGATAGCGTTTTGGACTAGTACGGATCGTCGGTTGAGCGTTCACATTTAGGGGTTTTGAAGGCGCTCTAGGAAATTGTTTCAGATTTGGCTCAAAACTTCCCCATGGGGTTTATACGCTGTGCTGATCACGATTCTGAGGTTTATTTGTCGATTTTCCGAAATTTCGTCTTTATTTGTTCAAAGCTTTCCATTGGAGAGTTCGGGGGCAAAACGCGACTTTTAACGATTTCCGGTATGCTGCGAAAGACATAGCTCAAATTGTTCCTCAGAGGGGTTATTTGGGGCGCTAAACACGAATCCGAGATCAGTTTATCAAGTTGTGACAGCTTGCGGTAGATTGCGGTGGGTATACGGTAGCTCGGTCAAAGTCTCAGACTGATTGGTACTCTTACCTTGCCGCGATGCTTTGAAAAACGCCTGTAACTCTTTCCAGAGTGAGTGAGCCAGGGATGAGCGGACATCCGATTTCCGAATCGGAATTCGGAATTCTGCTCATCCCTGGCTTGGATGTTAGGGTTTTCCGAGAATGAAAATTACATGTTTAAATCGTAAAAAGAACTCATGCAATGCATAGAATCTTTTTTCTAACACTGGAAAAAAGTATTCAGTGGTAAGAATTAAACGTTTCGTTTAATTCGACATTTTTTTTTATATTTCATTGCCTTCCATATTCTTTCATTCAATTTCTTGAATAAAATGTCACCTGTTTCATTCAAGCATGCGGCTACTTACAAACTTTATCAACTTTATTTTCTGCATTGTATTTATTCTGTAAATTTCGTGACTTGATTATAAGTTTTCAGTCATCTTATCGCACACCCTTTTTGGGCTCTTTCATTCGAGAAATAGTCAGCCGTTCTTGGTTGCTTTTCTACATCCAAATCGACACGGTGCACAGGCCTCTGTTCTTCCCTATGGCATAGCAATTACAGGCTATAAAACGGCGAAATTCACATGGTTCCTACGCGTGCTGGTGTTGAGCGGAGGTTAGAGACAGTGAGAGAGCGGAGGGCAGACGGAGGCCCAGGCGTCGCGCGCGCCGCTCGCGCCTCGAGTGATGTGAATTACGCCGTTTTATAGAGGGTAGCATGGGTCAGCTCGGCGTGACGACTCTCCCTTCATTTCTGATGCGAAGACTCGTTTCCTCATTGCGCCGCGACAAGATGGCCGCAGCGCGACGTCAACGAGAGATAATTTAATAGGCGAGTCCACGCTCCCCATTGGCAAACTATGGATAGGTGCAAAACGTCATCAACGAGGCATCCTATAATGATTTTATCCTGAAGACCACCACTCATAATTACTCCATCTTATAATGATTTTATCCGAAAGACCCCCTCCCATTCCTGAAAGGTGCGCTGCGTACTTAACATCAATAACTATTGCAGCCAATGATGATTACAGAAGTAAATCTGTGCTACATTATCAAGAATACAAGACATCGTGAACTGCAGGTTAACAAAAGATGAAAAGCATCGCTATTGGTGTAACAATGCGAATACTTTCATCATATGCAAACCAAACATCCACAGGTATTCAGAATACCTCAGAAAATGGGTAAAAGAAAACAGCAGCAGGGATGTCGTAGGTCAGAGTGGAATACAGTAAATAATAATAGAATATTATTGTCCTTACGCCCGGACGAATATACGCCAAGTTCTTGGCCTGCACCTCGGTCGATTCAGAACGGGATAATGTTGTGCCACTTGGATGAGCGCCAGAGCACTTCTGTACGAGCCACGCTAGCGTCATTAGCGTCGGAGGTGCGAGCGCAGATATTAAGGTGCGAGCAACGCTAATGACGGACTACCTAATCAGATTCGTACAAACATCCTGTATCCCATAGAGTGCTTTTCTAATGAAGGGTAAATTGCCGCGCGATCATGGCTGTCTCCTCTCTCTCGTGGTGGGAGGAGCCTTCTGACGAGCGAGTCGAGGTGAGAACAGCGTTGACGAGTTTATACTTACACCAGATATCTCTAATTTTATCCTAAAGTCCCTCTCCCGAATGGTAATATACGGTTTTCTGCGCGTACGATGCCTTACTTTAACAGGGCGAAAGGTTCTCTGATTTTCCCCAAGGGGCTGGAACCTCCGGGTGAGAGAAATTTTGAAACAGGCGCGAAATTTATTTTTGACCCCTTTCCCCCCCCCCCCTTCCCGTATAGAAAACAGCCGAGTTGGTTCCAAGTTAGAAACGATGGCCCTGCGGAATAGTCAGAGACATCGCTCCGTGATTTTTTTTACATCATTGTCGTAGCCAGGGTACGGTGTGGTGTGTGGAGCGACGCGACCGTGTGTCGCAAAGTATATCATACCCCTTATGCGCAAAATCTGCGCGACGACGCGCAGAAAACAGCGGAAATTTCGCAATGCGCGTCAATTGGATGTCTGGAGTGTAAATACGCACCTGCATGGCTACAGTATAATGAAATGTCGAGTCATGAAATCATATATTACACTTTTTTGAGTAACAGTACATGCCGAATCTACCGATATCCTACACATCCGATACGAATCATGACATATTTCGGATATTCGGTATCCGAGTCATTATCCGACTCATGGCACATTTCGGTGAATCGGATTTGGGATCATTTGGTTTTTACGTTTTTTTTGGTGAATCGGATTTTGATGGTGGATTTTCGGTGAAGTTTTATATTTCAATTGCTTATGCCCAAAGTATGTAAAAAATGAATTCATTGCGAACAAACTTCGCTTACACTACAACAGCACGAAGAAAACCCGTTTTTTTTTGGAAAATAAAAAGATTTCTATTCATTTTCGACATTATGAACAGGTAAAAACCAAAAATGCACAGGGAATAGACAAACACAGTCGGAAAGCACTCAACAAGGTTCAGAAATGTGTAGATTTTCTAGATTTCACTGTGAATCACTCTCTCGGAGTTGCACCCAAATGGAGTCCCTTATCATGTTTCGTTATACTGTCCTTGGTAACGACTCTGTCCTAGGCTAAGGTCAGGGCTGGTATATTCGTCCGACCACAGATCAAGAGGATCATAAAATGTGAGAATTTCGCAAAGCTGTTGAACAGGACGGAGAGAATGGCTTGGAGCATTCCCGTTGCAGTTGTTCATGGCTTCCTAGGTGATCACAACGCTGAAAGCTATGTGGAGTTGGTGCGATCTCATAAAAATTACGCCTAAATGGGATGCAGAATGTCTCTGAAAGTCAATATCATCGATTCGCATCTTGAAAAAATTCAACGAGCAAGGCGAGCCCTTTCATCAACATATATTGGACTTTGAACGCCGTTACCAAGGACAGTATAACGAAACCATGAGGGGGGCCAGATTTGGGTGCAACTTCGAGAGAGTGATTCACAGTACAATCGTAAATCTAGAAAATTCACCCATTTCTCAACCTTGTTGAGTGGTTTCCGACTGTGTTTGTCTATTCCTAGTGCATTTTTTTGTTTTTACCTGATCAAACAAAGAGCCGGAAATGAATAAAAATCTTTCTATTTTCACAAAAACAAACGAGTTTTCCTCGTGCTGTCGTCGTGTAAGCAAAATTTGTGCTTAATGAAGTAATTTTTCACATTCATTAGACATAAGCAATTGAAATATAACACATAGCAGCCAGGAACAAAAATTGTCTTACATAAACACGCCATTTTCCAAATTTCATTGTCCTAGCCACAAAAGCGGTTTTCCTGGGATAACAGCGATTTCCTGTCTGTTCTAGACCTAAAGGGTTAGGAAAACACAATTTCAACCCAGGAACATAAAAAAAGTTTAAAATTTGTTACATAGTGTTATCAGCATGTTTGCTCAAGACATATGTGCCTAGCTCATCAGACGTCACCGATTCATTTTTTTGAAAAGCTATTTTTCTTTTATTCGCAGGTGTTCCAGTGTGGAACTTCGCCGACGTATTACACATTGGGATGAGGTCACATTCAATCGAAGGGCTTGTCTAAAAAATCGCAACTACGCCCATGTAATTCTTCATCAGCGTTGAACTTCGCAACAAGACGGGGTCTGCTTTTCGTTACAGAATTGGAAGACCTCACTACTCGCATAACTAATTCTTTACACCAAACAAGGCTTCAAAGCAAGCTTATTCGGCAGATCAAATACACTCAACATTGAGGAGGATGCCGGTCCTCTCGGAATCAAGAGATTGAAGTGGGAAAAATTTCACTGGTAATGCTTTCAAAGGAACCTTTGCTCTTAAGTTTTCCCCGGAGAGAAACTGTGATAGCACTTTGAGGCAGAGTAGCACCAAAGGAACGATGCAAAAAACCCCCCTCAAAGGCAAAAACGGCTTAGAAGTATTTCCCTGATTCTGTGTCTCTTGAGGTTTTTTGGTGGATCTTTTTATTGATGACCTGACGTTTCGACACTTAGGTCTTCTTCAGAGACCTGAAAGTCTGACAAGATTATTGTTTGTTACGATAAAATAACCACTGTAGATGACGCAGGCCGACGCGCGGAAGTAATCCATCCTTCTCGGTGTATACGACAACACCCGGACACAAGAGGGAGCAACCTGTGGCCATAATCATTGAACTACGGAAGCCTCCCTGGGAGGTTTTCAGAAGCAGCCTATTTACACGGCGGGCAAACTTTAGGTCCTCTCAGGAGGTTCCCGCACATAGTTTCATGAATACAGCCACTAGACCCTGGAACAATCTTCTGAGCCGTTTTTCGCCTTTGATAGGTTTTCGTCCCCACGGCATTCTGCTCCTGAGAGCTATCTCATACTATGTTTTCCGTGAAAAACTCCACAGCAAAGTTTATCGTTAGCATTACATTCAATCATTTTTTTTTGGGATTCACAAATCAATTCTCAAAACATAACTTTGTATTAGATTAGATTAGATTTTAGATATCACTATCACATATGCAACTTAGGCTATGCTTGAAACTCACCGAATGACGGCGGTGGTGCACCAAAACCGTCCTGACGACGAGATTCGTGATGAGAAGATGAGTGCGATGTGTTGAATGCTTGATTGGAAATGGCCGGACCTCCTGGTTTGTAGCCTAAGAGTAAAATAAATCACGACGCATCATATCAGCAACAATCTCACTGAGTTTTAAATTTAAATTCAAAAAACAGGTCTGGGATTCACGAATGTATAACCACACTGTCATAGTAACATGAATAAAAAAAACAAAAAAATTTAAGTACATAGAAATGTGCAGGCTTGGATCTTCAGTATCTCCCAAATTAATGATTCGGATTCGAGATGTTGTTGTGAGCAGGAAGGCAGATAGAAAAATCTTCCACGTTACTGGGTGCGAGAAAAACGTTATGGATATCTGGCTAGCTGTTAAATTCCGTCCGAATCAGAGTGTTCGCTCACGCGGTTGGCGTGCGTATCGCGCGCCCGTCGCGAAGACATTTTTCAAACGAACCTCCGCACGACGGCTGGTATATTACTCAATATTTGTCTAATATTCCTGCCATCAGGTTTAGAAGCGCGAAAAAGCCGATGCCACAGTCGCTCAGCACGCACGCCGATCGCGTGGGAGGACAGTCTCATTCAAACGTACTTTACATGAGCTAAAAAATGAGCCGATTGGCCCAAATTTATTGGGATTAGGAGCAGGTTTGCAAACCTTTTTAATTTGTTCGCTTTTCTCACGTTTCGTATTTTGTTTGAAGAGAGCGCATCTATTCCTCTTTCTGAATCTAATAGCCATTGTGGCTGTGTGGCTTCACTATTCAATATTTTATACCTTACTACCTTATAGTTTAGTGTTTTGATGACCAGCAGGATCATCAAATGTGTTCTTGTAAAGCCATATTAGGTGATAACAACAAAATAGAGCTAGGGAATTCCTCCAATAAGGTGAATATGGCAATTTCTCCAATATCACAACTTCAGCGGTTTTTGTAAAGCAAAAAACTCAAAGCGCCAGACTTTGCAGTTACGAGTAGGGGTGTGCGGAAATTTTCCGATTCCGTATTTCCGGTGTTTTTTGGGCTGTTCCGTTGCGCTTCCCGGAATAAACTAATGCTGCGATAGTGGGTCTAGGCAAGGATTTTCGAAGGTATCCTGAGACGCTGAAAATTGCATCCGACCTCGTCGTGTTTGAGCGAATATCTGAGTTTGGATGAGACCATTCACGAAGTTTGGGGGCTTGAGATTGGAACCCTATAATAATGACACGAAATGGGTGGGGTAGGAATCTGAACGCCTTTTGAAGATTTTTTGTAGATATGAAGCTTTTTCTATGAGATTTGATGATTTCGTGAAGCTTCTCTCCTTGATTCCACTTCTTCGCTTGTTTACCGCCACGACAGCAACAAAAATCGAGATACTATCGTTCTCTGGGCCGAAGTCCGGTCCGCATTTGTGGACTACGGCTATTGCATCATGCGATATGTGTTAATCGTGATGGGACCACTTGGTACCGGCACGATTCACCCTTCTCCTTTTGCATGTGCAGCCTGTCTTCCAGAAAGGAGTGTCGGCGGAGACAGGAGGTGACCACGGGCAGCGGCAAGGCTCGTTTGAGGCAGATCATGAGAGAACTTTCCCATGTCGCCTTGGATTTTTTTCATTTTTCGTATTCAATCGTTTGATATCCACTCCAATAGGCAAATAAGGTACGTAAGAAGAAAAAGTAGTCGCTGATTATCTGAAAATTGACTTCTGATCAACCTTGAAGGACACCTGGGGCGGCATGCACGTACGTGGCGGGTTACGTTGGGGTTAGGCAGGGTTTGGGTCGTCGGTACGTTTGATGATAGCAGCGCGAGGGCTGAAAGGGGGTCAGGCTAGCACTGAAAAATCGTTTCCTCGCAAACCCTACCTGGGATTGTGAGGCAGCCGGAACCCCGCTGGGACACAAACTATTGATTATCTCCAACACTCGCACAGCAATCATCTAACGCGCCGACGCCTCAAACCCTGCCTTTCCCCAACCTGACCAACCGCGTACGTGCATGCCGCCCCTGGTGTTGCTGGGACTGCTTTCTAAGGCGTCGTTTACACTTCCGCCGCCGTGCGGCGCGGCGGAGTGCAAGCCTATCGCATCGATCGTGCCGCGCTTTGTGGTCAATATAATAGGATTGCACTGCGCCGTGCCGCTCGGCGGCTGAAGTATAAACGACCCCTAAGACAGTGGTCATACTTCCAGCGACGAGCGACGCGAAGCAATGCTTAACATCCATATCGACCAAAAATCTACATGTCTGATGTGCACCGTCGCTTGTCGCGGGAAGTATAATCCCGTCCTAAGGGACGGGCTGTACACCAGGGGTGCGATTCATGAGCGGGAAAATGTTGGTTAGGTTTGGTTAGGGTTTGGGTTGGTTTGCAAACCCACCCGGGACCAAACCAATCCTTCGCGCTAGCCAGCGACTCATGAATGATTTTGCCGGCTCGGTTTGCAAACCGGTCGCCAAAACGTGTTTGAAACTGGTAAGGCGGTGTCTATTGATCAATTCAGGCCAAATCGTGTTTGAACCTAATAAGTCGGCGCCAGCTGATCAATTCTGCTGGCGTCGGTTTTTTTATTCGTTTGTTTTCTTTCCGAACAATTAATAGTAACTTCATGCCACAATTTTGAAATTCCTTTGCCAGCGACTTTGACCTCGAAGCCTGGTCTTTCTACAATCATTCAAAGAGAAATTATTTTTTTACAAGATAGCAGAGTTTTTTTTCATAAACAAATACTGATATAAAAAACAAGAACTTATTCTTTAAGATGCCCAACCACCCATAATTTTCATCGCTATTTCTACCGGTGTGTAATTGGCTGCCGTCTCCGTTTGCTAGTTCTAGACCATTGTTTTACTTTACCCTAGTATATCAACCAAATAATATCGACTTTTGAAATAAATCGAAATTTTGCTTGAACATCGTAACGATTTTGATTTTTTAAATGATTTTTTCTGGCTTCATTAATGACGTAATGATAAAGATGACGTAATTTATGAAAAAGCAAAGATGTGCCGATTCCCAAGATTACAATTGTCATTCTGGAACCTAAACGCTATCCGAAAAGAAAATAATTAAAGTGTAGTGAAAAGAAGTAATCGACATTCCATTTATTTACGTGAATGAAGATACGCATCCAGGGAGTCGTTTTTTAAAGAAAAATAGAACTAGGGCGAAAATAATAGGATTTTGGCAAAAAAAACATGGCGTAAGATAAAAAGTTTAGCGCAATTGCACTATTTGTACGGAATTGCACGTCAGACTGGCTAACCGCATCTATCCCACGGCTGACCAGTCGCTCCGAGGTGAGTTGGATCCTAGCCCAGTCGTTACCCACAGATGACCAAAGAGGAGCTTGAAGAATCGCTGGTTCACAAACATCCCGAGGCAAACCCTAAAGCGCCTTTCAGTCTGCCGGACGTTGCCGTCCGACACGTTATAAGAGTGCCGCAGTGCGAGGGAAGCTGCGGTGAACAACCGTCAGTTCCGATTCTTCAGTACAAAATATGAGGCGAAACCAACACGTTTTGACCCGTCATAAATTGCTCCGACGTCGTGTCAATGATTTCAGAGCAGTGCGACGTCGGTCGGCCGACATCGCAGTGCGGGCCGCACCGACGCCGCAGTCCTATCTTATAACGTACTGGACGGCGTCGTCCGGCAGACTGTGAAAGGCGCTTAACCGAACCAGAAAAAACTCGATCATGAATCGCTCCCCAGAGGTGTGCGGCTACGAAAAATAAAACCTCGGCAACGACGAACCCCAAGACGGCCAGCAAGCTTCAGTCGCAAACGGGAATTACCGCACACCCCTGAAGGGCGACTGCATATCAAAAACATTTTTAGAAGTTGTCTTTTCGGATTTCCAGAAGCGAGACTTCGAAATCGTTGAATGCCTCGTAGTGACTTTATTTAGAGTAAGTAATAGTTTAATGATTGAAATAGTTGGTTATTGAATGAGAGCTGCGGGCAATGAGCAGCAGCGAAGCGTGAGAATGAGAAAATATAATGTTTTATTGGTCTCTTCCGTCTCCGGATTTCCGTTTCCGACGTTTTTTGGCCATTTTTCTTCCGTTTCCGAAAACCTTGAGAAAGAGCCGCACAGCCCTGGTTACGAGCCATGAGCTCTTCATCGGTATACTTTCTTAGGAATGATCGATTTATTGAATCGAAAAAAATAGAGAATCGATCTCTGAAAAAAAGGCAGTCAAATAAAGAACTAGTATATGTTTCAATTACTTCTGTGCCAGCAAGGTTTTGTATGATGACACGAGTTTATTTGACCGACATTTAGAGCAAATCCTCGTTTTCAAGGCCTGAAATTGTGCGAAACGTTGACTCGAAGTCTGCCTCGCGTGTGCGTGTGCTCGCGTGTGCATGTGCCTCATTTGCTCCTTCTTTGTCACGACTGCGAGTGTGAAGCTCGTCGCTGAAGGTACGGTGTGCGTTTGGTTTGTCTTCGAGGGGTTCGCTTCAATGGGAGTTCGTGGGTGGTATCGAAAGTACCCAAAAATAGGGAGAGGCGTTTGATCGAGTATGCTTCGAGTCAACGTTTTGCACAATTTCAGGCTCTGAAAAAGAGGATTTGCTCGAAACGTCGGTCAAATAAACCCGTACCATCATACAAAACCTTGCTGGCACAGAAGTAATTGAAACATATACTGGAAATGTCAAGTTTTCAAAAAGCCGTTCATGGAAATTAAAGAACTAGTGTGCTAGAATGACAGCTGGCCGTCAGTGTGCTGCCAGCGGTTCGCCAACACATTGGCTGCGGTTTGCCGATGAGAGAGCTAGTACTGGGGACGGTGTGTGCTCGCCAGCAGGAAAGACCAAAGGTTGTCAGCCGCATCGTGGGAGTGCTATAGGGCATTGGTACACTTCCTTGTCGCTGCAGCGACAGGTTTCGCCAACTATCACTCATCGTGTCGGGACCAGCACCATCACTGTGGCATGGTCGGCCGCGGGAACAGTTTGCATGCGCCCGTCGCGGCGACCTGTCGCTGAGGGGTGTTATAGTTTTGAGAGGCGTAACCCTGGTACACTTCGTCGCTATGTTCTGATTGTTTTCCAAAAAAATTTTGTTTTCTGTTTCCCTTCAGTCTTTTTTGGTAATTCTAATAAGGTAGCGGCATCAATTTATCAACAACGTTAGTAATCACCTAATTACCATTTTATACGCCGCTTCTACCAATTTTAGGCATATATCCAGGCCGTTCAATGCACTTTACATAATTTTTCTGTCACATGAGCACATTTTCCATCCTACCTAACTCGTATTTGACACATGTGGAATGACGAACAAGATCAGAGTAACACTCCAAATCGGAACGTTTTTCTCTTAATCTGGAGTGAATATGCATTGCTGATTTGTGATTCATACCCTTCATAGTGAATTTTTTCTGTAAAAAAAAGTGTTCCTCACAAAACTCCATTGAGGAAAACAATATTAGGAACACAATCGATATCCATTAAATGGTCTGCAGATGCGCGCATGCAGAATTGTAGATCCGCAGAAGCGCGTGGAATTTTTTGCAGACTGACAGTTCCGTCGCCGTGTCCGGCGACCGGCTGTCGCTGAAGTATACCAATGTCCATACACATTCGAGCGCTGAGTACCAAAACCACGTATTAAGCTTGAAGGTTAATTTTTTTTAAATGTTCGAATTTTACAGCAGGAAATGCACTTCCGAAGACGATTTCACACTTTAGATGGAAAAGAAGTTGACCCATTCACGACCACGCCTAATTTTGGGGGACTGCACGTCCGGACCGCGTGCAATATTGCGTTTCCAGTGGGCCACTCGAGCTCGAATGGCACGCCACCAAAAATCTTATTTCGTTTTTCATGTTCATAATGTAGCTATCAATGGAGTAAACATTGTACCAAAATTTCCGCTCATATAACTCTTTCTATCATGAGAAAAAACTGCCTGAAGCCACGGCAGGGTCAAGCGGGAATATTGTTTTGCCATCACTGCTCTGTATACTTGTTATCCGAAGATAATTTTTCGGATAATGGATCGATTCGGATATGCCGATTTCAAATTTTCCGAATATTGGTTCAATTCAGATAATACGCTTTTTCAAATTTTTGGATAATGGATCGATTCAGATAATGCCATTTTTCCACTGATTCGGATACGGATATCCGGTCGGATAATTTCGGATATTTTCGAACAAAGTTGAGGCAAAACTGTCAAAAATAAACCAGGTACTGAAGGCAAGCCTTTGAAAACATCCATATTTGAGCAAACAGTAGTCCTTCAACAGTAGTCCCATTCGCAGCATGTTCACATAACTTCAATCTTCACACATACATATTAATAAAAATATGAAAACAAATCTTCAATTACTATATCGTCGTTGGGAGGCACAGTATTATCCATACACAGGTTTTTCAGGACAACTAACAAGTAAAAAGTATGCCAAGCAACTATACAAAAAACCTCAACACTGAATAACTAGTCACTTGGTCATCTCACTTGACCACGCCCATTTTTCCGCGCCGCAACGACTCTTTCGGTTTTTGGAAGGAAGAGAAAAATCCTGGGTTGATGTAATAAATAGGAGGCGGTACGGAAAATGGGCGTGGCCTAGTGCAATTTTATCCAAAAATTATCCGATTTTATCCGAAACTTTATCCGAGTTTTATCCGATTTTATCCGAAATTTATCCGGGTTTTATCCGATTTTATCCGAATTTTCGACCCTCCGGATAATGGTTCGATTCAGATAATGCGTTTTTTCGAATTTTCGGATATCGGATTTACCGAATCTCGGATATCCGGTCGGATATCCGAAAAGGAGTTATTCGGATACTAAGTATACTGCTCTGGCGATATTCACTTAAAAAAGTTTCTTTACATGTGATTCAGAAACCTGCTATCTAATTTTGAATTTTGTATCGTGTAGGTTTGGTCACAGTTAGTAAAAAAGTTGAAATTGAAGAAAATCGATATTTCGCGGCCATGGTAGGTGTTGGCATGGTAGTGGCACGTTTCCAGGTAAACAGGACGTGATTCCAACTAAGATTTCCTGCTGATAAAGCCAAGAAACGGCAATAAAAGAAAAGAGAACTAGTAATGCGCTTAGAAAATAATTTTTGCAACGATTTTTTCTTGATGAGCCCCAGCTATTTTCACGAAAGTTTGAACATTGCGCTACAGTGGAGCTGTCGACGGACCACGACTTCCGTAGTCGAGTCTAGGATTCGTTAATATATTGAAAGTGAGATAGTTTGGAAATTCGTCTTTGTGATGGAGAAATCTATTTTCGAAAAGCGTGTCCCACAGGTGGGACACGTGGTCGTGAACGGGTGAAAGACTCGGCGTCCTCAGTCCATTTCAATTCGTAATCGTAGAAGCTTGAATGCGGTTTGGGCCTGAACTCACAATGACCTGCAGGGGTCAGCCGACTTTCCATGGAGTACAATGTTTTTTTTTAATTACACAGAAGATCTGGAATCAATTTGGCGACCCCGAAAGAAGAGACGGTTTGATTGACTTTGGGTGGGGATAGAACTCCACCGCGTGCAACGAAAGCAGCGCCACCTGCCACTACGCCACATGCGCCCATGTTGCACCTTGCTGATCAAAACACAAAATAGAGCGAAAAAAAGATTGAAACAAAAGGAGCTTTCGAACTTGTAAATCGGCTCAAAAGCAGGGAAACAACGGCAACACAGATATGCAGAACAAATCCTGCTGGGAAATGAAAGCGGCAACTCGTGGCAATCGTTGAAATCTCACACATGCTCTATCATAGGGCGTAAATGAAGCTTAGCACAGCGCAAGAGCCGCAACACGAGCATCTGAGTGCATGAAGAGCTCACAACTGCTGCTCCGTGTTTAGGTGTTTTCGTGCTCTGCAGCCGCAGCAGCCTTATCGACTTTTCCGTCGCTATGACTAACCACGCAACCAGATGAAGCTGATGAGAAACATTCGACAAAAGAAACAACTCTCTCGCCGTCCACCTGAATTGGGAATGGCAAGCAATGTGGAACTTTTTTCTTGAAATTTGAGCAATAAACACAGTACCAAACCTATGCGAGCCTAATTCTTGTTGTGGCCTTAGTCCTTCCTACGCCTAAATATACAGCCCACGGCAACGGAAAAAGGCAGTTGTGCGGTTGCGTATTTCCACTAAGCAAACTATAGGATTACACACAGTAATAACAAGAGAAAATTAAAGAACCCAAAAAGGAAATAAGGCAGTAAATTTCTTTTTTATTTATTCCTGCGTGTACATATCCATGGCAAAGACTTTAGGTACATTGACAATGTTTATGTGTGGGGGAAAACTCACCGTTTTTCAACGTTCCCGATGTTTTATTCAAAACTCAGGAGAAAATTGCAATTTTGCCGTCGATTATGGCGCGACATACAGTTTGCTCAAAGACATCGTACAAAACCATATGTTATTTTTTCATGTTTTTCTACAGTTTGGCCTGTTTAGTCAACGAAAATGTTGAAGAAGCCCTTAAAAAAACCTCCATTTTTAAAGCAAAACCAGATTGAATACAATGTAAAAAAGGATTTGAATTTCGCGCCAAAAATGTTTTTGAGATTTTCCTGCATTTTGAGACTTGGTTACCGCCATTTTTGAAGTTTTTCTGCATGTAAAGATTGTGCCATCGATATCTTCCACGTTGTTTTCAGAAAAATGAAAACATGTTACATGTAATTTGTTTTGTTTTTTGTAGTTTGATTTGTTTTCAAATTATTTTTTTGTTGTTGCTTTTAACGTTTCCATTCTGTTCAATACTTTATTTGTCGTTTTTTTTTTCTTAAATTTTTCTATGACCCGGTTGTACTGTTTCTATTTCAAGATGCTTAATTATGCGCACCTCTCCGTGCATCAATAAATAAATAAATAATATAAAGTGTAAGATACTTGAGACATTAAGCATATTACCTTTATATCGCATATAACCTACACTTGCATATATTACATGTAACATACACTTATATGACACGTAACATACACTTATATTTCATGTAACTTAATTAGAGCTGCAGGTTGAAGCTCGATGCTTTAAGGGTTGGGGCTGCAAATTCCAGGCTGCTGCTTCAGGTACGAATCAGCAAGCTTTAAACTCTCTTGGACATTCCAGGAGCTCAAAGCTCGCTGCTTCATAACTGAAGTAGCGATCTTGGAGCCAACAGCTTTATACATGAAGCTATGGGCTTAAGCTTGCTCAAAAATATCGAATGTCGCTCCCTCTATTCCTCCCCACAATTGAAACAAACTATGAGGAGCGAGTTATCAACGACTCGGCCAGGGCGAGTGACCACCCTGTCGAATGTGAATCCAGGGGACCTGCGCTCAAAGCCAAGGTATGAGGCGGCCCGTAATTTGTGCAGGTTTGCAGAAGGTGTTCAGCATGGGCCCTCAGTTGCTGGAGATATCGCTCCAGCCGCGAAGCGGCTGGAGAGGTTTGGTTTTGCCTGGCACTTGTGATCACTTAGATTTTGGTAAAGTAGTTAATAAAACCTGTAAAACAAATTTTCTAGAGATTTCCTTCTGGATATAAGTGAGAGAGTATAGAAGACACCCGCTGACAAAATTTGAGCCAAATCGATTGAAAATTAACAAAGTTAGATCGGCGGAAGCTTAGCTAAAATTCGCGTTTTTTCTTGTAACGCGTCCCTCGTGTCCTGTTCCTCGTCCCTCGTTCCTCGTTCCTCGTCCCTCGTTCCTCGTTCCTGCCACTAGCCACTGCCAGTGGTCGCAGGCTATCAGTACATAGGGCATCTGATGACGTCATCAGGATGTCATGTAAAGTACATAGGGCATCTGATGACGTCATCAGGGTGTCATGTAAAGTACATAGGGCATCTGATGACGTCATCAGGGTGTCATGTAAAGTACATAGGGCATCTGATGACGTCATCAGGGTGTCATGTAAAGTACATAGGGCATCTGATGACGTCATCAGGGTGTCATGTAAAGTACATAGGGCATCTGATGACGTCATCAGGTGTCATGTAAAGTACATAGGGCATCTGATGACGTCATCAGGGTGTCATGTAAAGTACATAAGGCATCTGATGACGTCATCAGGGTGTCATGTAAAGTACATAGGGCATCTGATGACGTCATCAGGATGTCATGTAAAGTACATAGGGCATCTGATGACGTCATCAGGGTGTCATGTAAAGTACATAGGGCATCTGATGACGTCATCAGGGTGTCATGTAAAGTACATAGGGCATCTGATGACGTCATCAGGGTGTCATGTAAAGTACATAGGGCATCTGATGACGTCATCAGGGTGTCATGTAAAGTACATAGGGCATCTGATGACGTCATCAGGATGTCATGTAAAGTACATAAGGCATCTGATGACGTCATCAGGGTGTCATGTAAAGTACATAAGGCATCTGATGACGTCATCAGGGTGTCATGTAAAGTACATAGGGCATCTGATGACGTCATCAGGGTGTCATGTAAAGTACATAGGGCATCTGATGACGTCATCAGGGTGTCATGTAAAGTACATAGGGCATCTGATGACGTCATCAGGGTGTCATGTAAAGTACATAGGGCATCTGATGACGTCATCAGGGTGTCATGTAAAGTACATAGGGCATCTGATGACGTCATCAGGGTGTCATGTAAAGTACATAGGGCATCTGATGACGTCATCAGGGTGTCATGTAAAGTACATAGGGCATCTGATGACGTCATCAGGTGTCATGTAAAGTACATAGGGCATCTGATGACGTCATCAGGGTGTCATGTAAAGTACATAGGGCATCTGATGACGTCATCAGGGTGTCATGTAAAGTACATAGGGCATCTGATGACGTCATCAGGATGTCATGTAAAGTACATAGGGCATCTGATGACGTCATCAGGGTGTCATGTAAAGTACATAGGGCATCTGATGACGTCATCAGGGTGTCATGTAAAGTACATAGGGCATCTGATGACGTCATCAGGGTGTCATGTAAAGTACATAGGGCATCTGATGACGTCATCAGGGTGTCATGTAAAGTACATAGGGCATCTGATGACGTCATCAGGGTGTCATGTAAAGTACATAAGGCATCTGATGACGTCATCAGGGTGTCATGTAAAGTACATAGGGCATCTGATGACGTCATCAGGGTGTCATGTAAAGTACATAAGGCATCTGATGACGTCATCAGGGTGTCATGTAAAGTACATAGGGCATCTGATGACGTCATCAGGGTGTCATGTAAAGTACATAGGGCATCTGATGACGTCATCAGGGTGTCATGTAAAGTACATAGGGCATCTGATGACGTCATCAGGGTGTCATGTAAAGTACATAAGGCATCTGATGACGTCATCAGGGTGTCATGTAAAGTACATAGGGCATCTGATGACGTCATCAGGGTGTCATGTAAAGTACATAGGGCATCTGATGACGTCATCAGGATGTCATGTAAAGTACATAGGGCATCTGATGACGTCATCAGGGTGTCATGTAAAGTACATAGGGCATCTGATGACGTCATCAGGGTGTCATGTAAAGTACATAGGGCATCTGATGACGTCATCAGGGTGTCATGTAAAGTACATAGGGCATCTGATGACGTCATCAGGGTGTCATGTAAAGTACATAGGGCATCTGATGACGTCATCAGGGTGTCATGTAAAGTACATAGGGCATCTGATGACGTCATCAGGGTGTCATGTAAAGTACATAGGGCATCTGATGACGTCATCAGGGTGTCATGTAAAAACATAAGGCATCTGATGACGTCATCAGGTGTCATGTAAAGTACATAGGGCATCTGATTACGTCATCAGGGTGTCATGTAAAGTACATAGGGCATCTGATGACGTCATCAGGGTGTCATGTAAAGTACATAGGGCATCTGATGACGTCATCAGGGTGTCATGTAAAGTACATAGGGCATCTGATGACGTCATCAGGGTGTCATGTAAAGTACATAGGGCATCTGATGACGTCATCAGGGTGTCATGTAAAGTACATAGGGCATCTGATGACGTCATCAGGGTGTCATGTAAAGTACATAGGGCATCTGATGACGTCATCAGGATGTCATGTAAAGTACATAGGGCATCTGATGACGTCATCAGGGTGTCATGTAAAGTACATAGGGCATCTGATGACGTCATCAGGGTGTCATGTAAAGTACATAGGGCATCTGATGACGTCATCAGGGTGTCATGTAAAGTACATAGGGCATCTGATGACGTCATCAGGGTGTCATGTAAAGTACATAGGGCATCTGATGACGTCATCAGGGTGTCATGTAAAGTACATAAGGCATCTGATGACGTCATCAGGGTGTCATGTAAAGTACATAGGGCATCTGATGACGTCATCAGGGTGTCATGTAAAGTACATAGGGCATCTGATGACGTCATCAGGGTGTCATGTAAAGTACATAGGGCATCTGATGACGTCATCAGGGTGTCATGTAAAGTACATAGGGCATCTGATGACGTCATCAGGGTGTCATGTAAAGTACATAGGGCATCTGATGACGTCATCAGGATGTCATGTAAAGTACATAGGGCATCTGATGACGTCATCAGGGTGTCATGTAAAGTACATAGGGCATCTGATGACGTCATCAGGGTGTCATGTAAAGTACATAGGGCATCTGATGACGTCATCAGGGTGTCATGTAAAGTACATAGGGCATCTAATGACGTCATCAGGGTGTCATGTAAAGTACATAGGGCATCTGATGACGTCATCAGGGTGTCATGCAAAGTACATAGGGCATCTGATGACGTCATCAGGGTGTCATGTAAAGTACATAGGGCATCTGATGACGTCATCAGAATTTCACGTAAAGTACACAGGGCATCTGATGACGTCATCAGAACGTCGTGCCAAGTGCATAAAGCATCTGGTGACGTCATCAGGACGTCGTGCCAAGGTGGTGCCAAGTGCATAGGGCATTTTCTGACATCATCAGGACGTCGTGGAAAGTGAGTAGCGCTTCATTTTTAGCGTGCGCAACAAGTTTGTTGCTTACTGATTATTATAGCAATCCATGCTATTCGAAAATTATTGAAGATTTTTCAGGGATATTACTTCGTAATATCAATAAAAAGTGAACAATTCTATCAAAAAGGGGTCTTCCAAGCAAAAGAGGTTTGGTTGGCGTCAGAAACGTTCCAACAAAAAGGGAACAATAGGTAAGTTGAATGAGGAGAGTCTACAAAAAGTGAACAATAGTTTCTGAGACTGATTTTCCTGCCCGATACTTCTTAACAGCAGAAACAAACCGTTGTGGTACTTCACAAGGAAGAGTTCAATGGTTTCCAAGAATGGACTTCTATTCGTTGACGAGATTATTTAGAAAAAAATATTCTCATTAGATGTTGCACTTTGGTTTCGCTTCTCGTAGCAGCTGGAGCTAACCGTCCGTCTGTGTTTTTGGCATCATCTTCTATTCTGATGGTAAGTATTAGGTTTACATGCACATACTTTTTAACGGTTTTCGTGTAGTCAAGACGAGTTTTGGAACCACAGAGTGCTTCCGTGTAAAACACCGCAACGGTTTGTTTTTGCTATTAAGAAGCATCGGCCAGGAAAATCAGTCTCAGAAACTATTGTTCACTTTTTGTAGACTCTCCTCATTCAACTTACCTATTGTTCCCTTTTTGTTGGAACGTTTCTGACGCCAACCAAACCTCTTTTGCTTGGAAGACCCCTTTTTGATAGAATTTGAATTGTGTTACACTTATACTACATGTAATTTACTTGAGTAGAGATAATTCTCATGTAACTTACATTGACGGAGATGTATTACAAATATATTGCTTTCGTCTCCTATGTTACAAGTATTATGTTTTCACCATCGAAAACATATTACGTGCGACGTTTGGCCTGCGAGCGAGAGACTGATCTATTACAAGTAACATACATCAGTCGAGATAATTTGCAAGTAATATACATTGGCCAATTTATATTACACGTATATTAATACAGGCCTTTCATATTACATGTAATATGTTTTCATTTTTCTGAGTTTGGCGATCACATCAACGTTCAATGAAAAAGTGCTAGATGACCGACCCAGGAGTGATAGATGATCGACCCCACAGCAGTTTTCAGGTGGCCATGTCTTTTAAGGGGAGTATTTTTGGAGCCTCAAGCTCCGTGGGCGATGTCAGCTAGCCCGAATCGTTTGATTGTACACAAAAAATCGAAAGTGATTTTCAGCGTGGACGATGCCTTTAATGGGAATACGCAACCGCAAAATCGCATTTTTCCGTTGCCGTTAACTGTATTACGTTGTAAAAAAAGGTTTGTCGCCCAATGGTTTTTGTCAAATTTGTATAACATTTAAGACCACATTTCTGACCAGAGTGATATGACAAATCCCGTAAATGCTATGGTTAGCGCTCAGGAGGTGATAATGTTCTAACAACTTCAGAAACTTTGGCGGTCTGCTTTATGGTATATGGAAGCACTCAAGAATGCTGAGTACTGAAAATTTCCGAGGGGCGGGAAACCTTCGCTACAATCCAGTGCATACACTTACATACACTCTCTCTATATGGTTGATCGAGGAATGCACACCCCTGGTAAAAGCAGTCTTATACCTTCTTCAAAGAAGTCAATAAACTGTCCTAGCTTTTTGATGTTTTTCAAATATGTACATATAAAATATGGGCTACCTACCTAGATTTGAAGACGATTAAGTACATTCTAGAGGTATATCTGCTAAAGCCCTCTTTCGACCCTTCCGCATTATAGCTCAAATGTATGAGCCAGTTTACATTAAGCGCCGCGTTTTGCTCAAATGGCTGGGCAATAGGGTGGGGGGGGGGACCAGATGGCGGCAGCTATTCAGGTGCTCATGAGTAATTGACGGAATATGAGCACCAGATTTGTTTTAATATCGCTGCAGTAAAAGTAGTAGAATCGATATTGTGCCCCAACAATATAAAAGAAAGCGAGTAGGGACTATACTTGTTCCATATGAAATTTATTTCGAATATCCGACTTTTCGACTATAGGCGGATATCGCACATTTTCGAATATTCGACTTTTCGACTATAGTCGAATATCGCACTTTTTCCAATATTCGACTTTTCAACTGTAGTCGGATATCGCACTTTTTCGAATATTCGACTTTTCGAATAAAAAGTCGGCTTTTTTATCCGACTATGAAAAACATTGAGGTGCAAAGTGACTGTTTTATTTTACGTGAAAACACAATCGCGGGCGTACAAAGTTATTTAGCTGGTACATATGTACAATACCCGCGCTAACAATAAGTTTTGAAAAAAAGGGAAGCATCTGGCAAACTTGGCAAAAAAAACGTCCGATGCATGAAACTTTTTTGAATGAAGATTTTTTCGAATTCTGAAAACTCTATTCTATTCATAGGTCAAAATGCTACATAAATATGTGGCTCAAGGGCAGCAGTTGCCTAAAATCGCTTTGTACTTCGAAGAAATTGTTTTTGCGATCGTTTATCAAAAACGTTGCGCACGGCGAAGTGCGGCGAAACTTTGATCAGTATTTGTGCAAGTAATGGAAAAGCAATCTGTATGCTTTCTTCCCAAATTAGTTGCAGGTAGGAGAATCTCAAGGTTTGTCTAGGTTGAATTTTCAAAAACCTTCATTTAAGAGTCCGGGGGTTTCGCAACGAAACTCCGACTTTTCAGGTGGTTCTCAAGCGTGTTTACTAGAGGATTTCGAAAATTCAACCCACACAGACCTTGAGATTCTCTCACCTGCACCTGATTTAGGAAGAAGGCATACAGATTGCTCTTCAATTACCTGTACAAAAACTGCTCAAAATTTCGCCGCGCGCGACGTTTCTGAAAAACGATTGCGAAAACTATTTCCTTCAAAAACAAAGCGATTTTAGAGAACTTTGGTCCACAAGCTACTTATTTAGATAGGAATTTGAACTGTGAGTGTGATGGCGCTTTCAGAATTAAAAAAACCTTCATTCAGAAAAGTTACATGCATCGGACGCTTTTTTGCCAAGTTTGCCAGATGCTCCCCGTTTTTGCAAAACTTATTGTTAGCGCGGGTATTGTACATATGTACCAGCTAATTAACTTTGTACATAAGTTCTCCAAAATTCAGCATTGGCCTCCTGGTTTTATACTCAGAAGAGCTAAGTGGTTCTAACTCCGGACTGGACTTTGAAGGAAATTTTCAGAACTTACAAATTTTCGGACCGGACTTTGCAGATTTTTATGGATTCGCAACAGCAAACCTTTATGTCGTACCAAACCAGTTTTCGCTTCGAAACTTCAAAGTCAAGTGTTATTGGCGTACCCTACCCACTTTATACGGTTATTTAATGAGCATTTTCGTAAAATCGATGAAAACAGCAAAAATTCAGTAACCAACAGTTGGCGACCATAACGGCATATTTAGGACATTTGATGAGAAGCACGAGGCTCCTTCCATTAAAGATTTCCGAGAGTGTCATATAACCAGGGCTGTGCGGAACTGTTCCGTTTCCGATTCCGTTTCCGTATTTCCAGTGTTTTTTGAGCTGTTCCGTTCCGCTTCCGTTTCCGAGTTTTTGGGTCCGGAAACGGAATAAAATAGTGCAACACGACCTATGATAGTGCGTCTAGGCAAAGATTTTTGAAAGTTTCATGCGACGCTGAAAATTACATCTAACCCCTTGTGTTCAAGCGAATATCTGAGCTTGGCTGAGATCATTCACGAAGTTTGGGGCCTGCGACTGCAACTCTATAAAATGATGCCACGAAATGGGCGTGGCAGAAATCTGAAGGCTTTTTGAGGATTATTTTTGAAAATATGTAGCTGTTTCTCTGAGATTCAATGATATTGTGAAGCTTTTGTTCTCGATTCCACTTATTCGCTTGTTTACCGCCACGACAGCAACAAAAATCTTGATAGTTTTTTTTGCACATGCAGCCTGCCTTCCATAAAGGAGTGTCGGTGGAGACAGGTGGAGATGACCACGGGCAGCGGCAACGCTCGTTTGGGGCAGATCATAAGAGAATTTTCTCATCTCGCCGAGGAATTTTTCTCTCAATTTTCGAAGTCAGTTGTTTGAAATCCACTCCAATAGGCAAATATGGTTCGAAAGAAGAAAAAGTGGTAGCTGATTAGCTGAAAATTGACTTCTGATTAGCCTTGAAGGACACCTCATGTCGCTTGGACGCTTTCTGGGAGACAGGCTGCACCCCAGAGGTGTGCGGCAACGAAAAATAAAATTTCGGCAAACGGCAAGGGCGGACGGAGAGCAAACTGTAATCGGCAAACGGCAATTACCGCACACCCCTGCTGTACACTATTTTGGAGGGCGGGTACATGTAATCAGTATTTTTAGAGGTTGCCTTTTCGGATTTCCAGAAGCGAGACTTCGAAATCACTGAATGTCTCGTAGTGACTTTATCTTGAATAACTATTAGTTTATTGACTGAAATCACTGGTTATTGAATGAAAGCTGCGGCCAATGAGTAACAGCGTGAGAATGAGACAACCCAGCATTTTTTGGTCTCTTTCGTTTCCGTTTCCTGCGTTTTTTGGCCATTTTTCTTCCGTTTCCGTTTCCGGAGTTTTTGAAAAAGAGTTCCGCACAGCCCTGCATATAACCCCCGGGGAATTCTAATAACAAATCAATTTTGACAGCTTTGTTGTGTTGCTAGTGAAAAACTGGAATTATCCGATAATGCTCAGTCAGCACGAAAAGTTTTCACTTGAATTCATTAGGAAGGTCGGGAGCCACCAGGTTCTGTTGGAAGTGGGAAAAGGGTTAGGCTAAAGAACATTTGCGCTTTCGAAAGCAACCAGCGCATTTCTTTTATTCACAAAAAAACCTGTGGAGAGAGACTTTGCGACAACCTGACTTCAATGGGTTTTCTTGACCGATAACTTCTTTGAATATTAATATGAAAATATTGAATATTACATTTATATAAAAATTCTGCCGTTAAATTCAATACCAAAAATTCTGCCGTTTTTAAACATAAACACACTGACAATTTTGTAGACACCCTATCCACTTCAGCAGCATTGAGCGTAACCCTGTTAGAAGCTAAAGACTAAGGAGTATAAGCAAAGAAAGGGCTACTCTTAAAAACACCCTCAACGAATGCCTAAACCCAAGAAATTCCGTAGTCGTAAAAGGAAGTTCAACGCCTCATTCTGCCCGCTTGCTTTTCTTCCGATAGGGTTGCCCTATATTTTCCCTAATTCCTTGTACGGGAGCATCGAACGGTTGTCGGAAGCAACTACAGTCTTCAACAGCTTTCATGAAGAGATTCGTGGTTTCTAGACCACCTACATAGCTTAGCCTTTGAGTTTACAGAATGTGCTTATTGTGGTGCGCGCGAAGTGAGCATCAGATTTGGTTTTGAATTGGCCACGCGCGCAACCCGTTTTTCGAAATCTCAATTCAGAGTGAACGGAGAAATTAGCTCTAAATTGCATTACAAAGAGCGCAAAAAGTTGGTGTACGTACCCAAAAATGGTTTGGAATGGTTTACTGGTTTTCGAGTAAAAAGTGAAAACCCGCTCGTTTTTGTTGCTAATCTCTTTTTTTTCAGACGGCGTTCACGATCTTGCGGGTACACTTGAAATTCAGCTAGGAAGCTCATTTTTGGAAAGGAGGCTGGAAATGAATGCAGGTCTCTCCAATTCCAATTTGAACTTGATACCTTAACTTTGAAGGGTACCTCAAAATCGTGGGTTTACATACTAAATTAGCCGAGGAGCACGAAAACTGTTTCCTTCTGCTATGACTGTGGAGACCGGGGTGAGTGGGTGAATCTGTAGCCAATCGACACAGGTCGCCGGAGGTAAGTACAGAACTTGTCAGAATTCGAACTCATGGCATGTCATCGATCTATAATCAATATTATCGATTTTGGCGCTTTTTGCACAAAATGCGGCCAGGAGTGGTAATTGCTGAAGGGATTGATTTTCTTGGATGGGAATTTCGCTCAGCAGTCATTATCGATAAATACCAATCAATAATATTGATTTTTTCGCCTGTTACACAAAATGCCGGAACGATTTTTTATTTTTCACTTGTTTGGGAAATTTTCTCATCATGCAAGGTCAAATATTGATGATCAATAATATCGAGTTCTCACATGTTGCACAAAATGCGGGAATGAGTGGTATTTTTCATGGTTTTGGGCCATAAGTTTTAAAAATTGTACTCATTCGACAATCTCGTTGTTCGATGCTTCATCATTCCGAAATGGAAATCGCTGAGCCAAATTGAAGTCAGAAAGGGAACCTTCGGGAAAAATATGTGAAATTTCTGAAAATTTAGCTTCCTGGCAAAAGTAACGATTTGGTAACGATAAAAAAAAGTGTCAAAAATGTCTTGAAATATCTTCAAAAAATGATTTGGCGTAAAATAGCCTGGAAAAATAAAAAAGCTAGGAAATGATGTGAGAAAACCAAAAATGCGATTTGGTGGTCGATCATTCCACAAGCTTCTCCGTTAAACTTATCAAAACAAAATCAAGCGCGCAACGGAAACATTAGGCCATTTTTGAAAGCTTTAATGAGGGAATCAGCATAGGTCAAACTAGGTAAACGCGACGCTCCATTCCATGTCGTGCTTGATTTCGTTTTGATAAGTTTAACGGAGAAGCTTGTGGAATGATCGACCGCCAAATCGCATTTTTGGCTATTTCACTTCATTTCATAGCTTTTTTATTTTTCCAGGCTATTTTACGCCAAATCATTTTTTATGATATTTCAAGATATTTTTGAAACCTTTTTTTTCACCATTACCAAATCGTTACTTTCGCCAGGAAGCTAAATTTTCAGAAATCATGACTTGCAAACAGATCTTCCTAAAATGTTCATGAGAACGTTCTCCATTGCATTTTAGTCAGTAATAGTAGCAAAACAAACCTTCAAATTCTGCTCGAAGACGCTTCATTTCATCTTCGACCCGACGCATTTCCGCCTCAAAGCGATCCCTCATATTGCCAAATTCATTGTCGATCACAGAATAGTTACTGCGATTCACATCAATGCGTCGCTCGGCCATTTCGCCTTCGAGTCACTAAAAACCAATACAAGGTATAAGTAACAATACCGATCGCAAACTTCGCTTAGGACGCAATCCGCAAAAAATTTGAAAATTCTCGAGCTTGATGTGAAATTTACAGCTGATTGATGTTTCGGTTGCTAGGGTTTTTGTAACCTATACATTGACACTGCTGCTTTCTCCAACACTTCTGTCCATCCGAGCCTAATTTCGAGCTACAGGAATTAACTGGCAAGAAACGAGCCTCAAGTGTAACCCCGTTGACACAGCCTAGGATATCAAACAAACTTTTTTGTTAGTAGCAGATAACCTAAGGGAAACCTTCAAGCTTGTTCCTACCCAGCCGATCCTCTATGCTCGAAATTCAAGAACAGGGGGGCTTCTTGAGAGGCAGTTCGCAGAACGCGGAGAGTGACAGAGAGGCGATACCTGGGCAGATTAAAACCGTACCCAAAGAGACCAAAAAAAGTCCATTCAAATTTTTTGGTCTCAAACAAAAACGCCTCAAAAGCAGAAGAAAGCTGAAGTAGTCGAAGTAGGATGAATAGCCATATTCGAGAGGAGCCCACTTATCACATCGAGCCCGAAAAGAAGTTGAGTTCAAGAGGAATTTTGAAGAAAAAAGTTTAACAACAAGTGAAAGCGTTGCGGATTGTGGTCGGACAAAAAATTATGAGCGGTACCATTTTAATGACACACGCGATAAGCAGATAAGTTGTGAAAAAATCACGATGAACGAAACAAAAATACGAGTGTAACATGAGGCAGCCAACAACAAAATCAAGTGATGGATACCGAATACTTAAGATGAGATACGAAAATCCCTACACATGTTACACTCAACTAGCAGTTCACATTGAAGCCGAAAAGCGAAGGGCGAAAATTTTCGCGTACAATGCCTTTAGATCGCTTTCGTTGGTTTTGGAGGAAAAACTCAACTCGTTAGCGCGTCATTCGGGGAGCCTCCTAGGATGGTTTTTAGAACCAGCCGTTGTACCAGGTTGTTCATTAAGTTTTGTCGTTCGATAAGAGAGTGCGTTGCTACTAGCCCAAATTTTTTTTGTTTTGTTGGTACACTCTTCATATGAACGTATGTGAAGTTTCATTTCAATCTGTCAATTCATTCTTTGTTTACAAGCCATTCAGTGTCGCCGTGTCACAGCAATGGAAAAAATTGAACATCGTGCAGTGATGTAATTCTTATTTTTGGAAGGTTTAGCACCAGAAGAAATTCACGAACGAATGTTAAAAGTGTACAATGATTGTTCACCTACAATGAGAACAGAAGAAATATGGGTTGCTGAATTCAAACGTGGTCGTACAAGCCTTGAAGACGATCCACGTGAAGGGCGTCCAAAAAGCGCATCAACACCAGAAATCATAGCCAAAATACAGGATATGGATTTGGAAGATCGTCGATTGACTAGAGAGATTTTGTAGAGGCTCTACACATCTCATTAGGCAGTGAGAGCCATATTTTAGGTGAATTTTCGGGTTTTAGAAAGCTGTGTGCACAATGGGTGCCGCATTCGCTAACAAAGGAACAAAAACACATTCGAATGCGACTTTCTCAGCAACATTTCGAGCGTTTTAAAAAGGATAAAGTGGATTTTCATAACCATGGATGAGACTTGGGTCCATCACCAAGATCCTGAATCAAAACAAGAGGCTAAAGAGTGGTGTGAACCTGGTTGTTCGGCTTCAAAACGAGTTCGTGTCCGGAAATCGGCCAAGAAGGTTATGGCATCAGTTTTTTTGGGATGCGGAAGAAATTTTGTTTGTGGATTACTTGCAAGCTGGTAAGATAATTGATTCTGAATATAATTGCAACCTTTTGGACCAGTTGAAGGAAAAAAAATTCGTGAAGAAAGACCCGGTTTGCAGAGGAAAAAAATCCTTTTTCATCAGGACAGTGCACCGTGTCACAACAGCATTTTGACCATGGCTAAAATCCATGAAAAAGTTCAAATTGTTGGAGCATCCACCGTATTCACCAGATTTGGCCCCAGCGTCTTCCATTTGTTTCCAGAACTCAAAACATTTATGCGTGGCAAGCGTTTTTCATCAAATGAAGAGGTCATAACGTCTGTTGAAGCGTATTTTGCAGACCTTCCAGATTCTCACTTCAGGGATGGGATGCACAGATTGGAGGATCGTTGGAGCAAGTGTGTCCATGTTCAGGGAGATTATACTGAATAATAAAGTGTATTTCGAACCATAAAATTGTGTTTTTCTTATCGAACGACAAAACTTATTGAACAACCTGGTATGCGGCCGGCGACTTTGGACACTCCCGAGAGGCTCCCGTAGTTTCATGAATACGGTCAGCGTTATTCGTTCGATGTAGAATCACAGTTGCTGACCCCAGTTATGTTCATTCAGCTACCAAGGTTCCTCGACAGAATCAAAAAAGTACATTATTTGCGGAACACCTTCTTAAAACACCTTAAAAATGCAGAATCGTCTCCTCATCGAGAACAAATCTCAAGGAGAGTAAAATGATAGGGTGAGATGCACTGTACAACAAACTCTCTTCACAAAGCGACTGGTAAGTTATTAGATGCAGTGTTCAAGATAGATTTCACTTACGATAGTTTCACGATTTACGGAAGGTCTTGTGCCCCATATGGCAAAGCATGCTTGAAAAGAACACGAATGCGGCGTTTTTGTGCTAAAGTAGGTCCTCCCTTTCTAACGTTGACTTCTGGCAGTGGAAGAATTGACCGCTGCGAAGGATGATACCCATCAATGCAGTCAAGCTCTCATTTAAAGACAAGGTGCGGTCAAATTCTGACGCTACCAAAATTCTGGTTGGATAGATTGGGCTGGCCTAGCTGAACACCGTCTGGACGTTTCGCAAATTATTAGCCCTTACTTTTGGAGGAAACTGCCTTGAAGTCAGAGATTCACTTATCTGACACGGTGGTTGACGGAAATGGCTGGAATAACTTGAAGAAAACCGTTTTTCCGCAGTTTTCGCGCATTCTTTGAGACTACCTGTAGTATACAGGTACGCTCCGATTCAGCGGGAAATCTCGTAATCAAAATTCTGCCTGGACCCTGCCTTTAAAAAGCACCGATGTGCTCAGCCAATGCGTGTAGAGCCCACGTGTTCAATTCAGTCTAGTGAGTGGACAAGGCTGCAAAAGTAGATCACAGCGCGCAATCGAAACCGTGCTGGCCTGTGCTGTCGCCAACGCCGCACGGCCAGCCGCAGTGATCGCGGCTGGGCCATTCAATAGATTAAATCTGATAAAGAGATCATATGTAGGTAGACATGGGACCGAAAGAAGGGCAGATAATAAGGCTCGAAGAAGAGTACGTACAAAACTGGACCACGGCAAGCACGAGAAAGAGAAAGAGGAAGGGAGAAAACTTGAAGGAGCGGATAATAAAGGTCATGAGGAGACAAGGGAATGTGTGCAGGAAGAAAATTGAAAAATATAAAAATAAAAGACGATAAATGGTTATAGGCGCTCTATAGAAGGAAGATCTTCCACATTCTGCTGGGAACGAAGGAAATAACGAATGTGAAATGACCCTATGGCCAAGATGATGATTTCATGGTAACACCAGCTTGAGCTTTCGCTCTCCACCTCGCGCCCACTTTTTACAGATTACAGGGAGCCAACCGTCTGGACTTCGAAGCCTCAGCGAGCTCACGAACTGTACGATGCACAATTTTGTATTTCACGATGTGCAACCACGCCGGTCAATACAGGCTTTCAACTTTAGACAACGAAAACAATGAATGAAAACGAGAGTAAGAGCATTTGGAGAGGCAAGCAAACCTTTTACGGCAAACGTGCTTTGTTTTAGTTGTTGACAGGAAGTGGCTTATGGGAACATACTGCAGACCTGTTGTTTCTCCAACTGAACTTACCTGAGGGTCCGTTTCAGGAAAGAGATGTGCAGATCAAGCGAAGAAACCCCGACCATGTAACAAGAAGTAGATGGAGAACTCAGAGAGCGACCTAGTTTTCCCACAACCAGGATATGCCACGCTGACCAAACCGCAGGCTTTTCACCCACATTGAAGGACAAATTCCGAAACGTTCATTTCTTCTCGTAGCGTTCGCGATAAAATGGTATAATAGCCAATGAGGACAGAGTAGAAGCTTGAGAGTATAGCCATTCATCACAGACTTAGGGTTTAAACCATTTTTTGAGCTCACTCAAGGCTCTGCAGAAACCTGTCTAGTCTTTCGGATGGGTTGTACGGGTCCCCTCCATTTTCAGCTAGCTGTCAGATAGAGCGTCGTTTAGATCTGTTTTAGCATAAGCGAAGCCACAATTTGGCATAAGATATAAAAATTACCAAGTATTCTTCCACAAGCATTCTGCTCAAGAATTACATGGGTGCGCTAAACTTGCGAGATCTGATTCCAAGACCGGAGTTTTGTCATTTTTTAACGGGTGGTGGAGCTTAAATGTGAGAGTAAAGGGATAATACTTTGAGGTATCACGCAGAAGCCGGAATTTTGAATTTCGGGAACCAGCGCAAGGCTGAAAGTTTATTTATGTTATTTTTGACAATTAAAGAAGCCAAAATGTAGCTCTCAAATTGTTTCACATTCAGCTTTCACGCCGAAACGCTTTCACGGAGGTAGCCCCATTGAAAATTTCAAAGTTCAGACACAGAACAGAAAATTTTCATTTTCTGATAACCGCAGAAGTTTCGTGGAATTGGCCCTGTTCAAATAAACAAATAAATAAATGGCATAAAGCTTCAGCCTGACATGCGGTCACAATTGGACCAGAGCAAGGCGTGAGGCCCGATGATTATCAAACCAGAGAGGACCACTACATTCCTAAAGGTAGAGTTCACGATTGATTTCACTTCAAATATCCCCACGGTTTGCGGAAGGTCACTTATCAGCTCTTCCTTGACTTGATCATTCCTGAAATCTGAGCGTTCATTTCTTCACATCGAGAGGGCAGAAATGGGGAGATTATGTAACTCCGAAATTTGCCACTCCTGGCTCGTTTTCTACCGTTCTTTCAGCACTGAGACCCTAGGATTCTTCTCGCCTTTCAATTCACTGTGGAAAGTCACCGAAGATGACCATCGTGAACGCTGCCTTCAAACAGCTACCTTTGAAAATGTACTACGCGAATAGGAGCGATGTAATATAATTTAAAATGAGCAAGGAATATGATAAAACCATTTGTTCCATTTTCGATAATTTCAAAATCTTGATCGTGATATCATGTAAATAGTCAGTTATAAATAAGAGCATCCGTTGCGGAGAAAATTCAGGTTTCTCTTTTGGGAGAAAATCCCGTCAAACCTGAACTATCGACCAAACTACAAAAATGTGTTTCCAATACCACGGCTTTAATACCAATTGGCGCCCAAAGTTTTGCACAAGAGGTACTAGAAAAAGTTTTAATGACCTTTGTCGAGTATGGTTGCCTAGCAAACTGTCTTGTGGGAAGCGGTTTTCCTTAGGCAGGCTCTTCCAAGATCTTTGCGAACAGACACGCCTAGCTCAAGACAGGGACCTGAAGGTTAAATCGTACACAATAAACTCATAGAACTCAGTTCGCGAAAGGGTGCAATGAAGGCGTTCGATTGGACGCGGATGCTGAACCCATTGTTCAAGAAATAGTGGATAGTTCAGCGAGAAAATACGAAGTTTTACCTCTGAATTAATATACTCATAGTTCCTACGAACGTTTCTTAGTAGATCTCACGCAGATTTGAAACGAATCTAGAACGCTCACTAGCGTGCATGGAAATCCGTCCCGGTGACCACCTATTTTTTCTGAGATAAAGATTGACATGCATATAACTTTCAGAGTTTATATACAGATTAAACCTGGAGTTTCATTGGATCACTAGAACGATCTTGCAACTTATAGCGTTTTTTCAATGTCCTAGTTTTTGCCGGGAATCATAGAAAGCGGGCGGGATTCCGTGTCAATAGAAAAAGGGTAAGGGGCTAAGGGGTGCACGGGACACTTTGGTGGTGCACGGGACACTTTGGAAAGGGAGCGGGGTTTTGAATCCATGCGTAGATGGGTATACGGCTTCGAGAATAGGGGATGGAACATTGTAAACAGTGGGGGCGGCTTCGAAGTCATCGCGTAAGAGGTCATAAACATGGGCGGGATTTCGTGGCAATGCACAAACGGCTGTGGGCCTTTGAGAAGAGTGCACGAGACAATGTGGGAGGTGGGAGGGGCATCGTGTCAATGTCCTAATGGGCCTGGAGCTTTGAGAATGGTGGACGGCACATCGCGTAGAGCGGGTGGAGCTTAAGGTCAACGCAAAAGAG
Source organism: Aplectana chamaeleonis (assembly GCA_029168955.1). NCBI lineage: Eukaryota > Metazoa > Nematoda > Chromadorea > Rhabditida > Cosmocercidae > Aplectana > Aplectana chamaeleonis. The sequence goes on along the minus strand of JAPDOI010000244.1, from coordinate 489,775 downwards.
GCCGTAAAGGTAGGCGGGGCATCACGGCCAGTGCGCGAATGGGCGTGGTACTTCAGAAGTACTGTGGAATGTGGGCGGGCTTCAATTTCATAGCCCACTTCGAGATAAGTGCGCGACTTCGAGAAAAGTGGTAGGGGCTTCACATACGCGCGCAAAATGTCTGCCGTCGTTTTTGTTGGAATTTGTTATGGTGACGACATTTGAACTTCTTGATCGCATTTTTATCGGTTTGTTTTGTTCTGATTTCATTGTTGTGGCCGCACTGGCTCAGGGTACCTCGAGTGCAGGTGAATAAATAAAGGAACCAATAAATAAAATGTAACGAAATGTGGACGAGGCTTCGGAATTAAAGCGCGGGACCCCCGAAAAATGGCGGGCTCAAAGGAGGTACCGTGAAAATTTGTGAAAAATGGGCTAGACTTCGAAGTCGTTGTGTAGAACGATAGTTGACTGTTTGAGAAGAGCATTGTTCACTGTTACATCTCTTGCAATTTACTCCACGAAATTGACTCATTCGGCAGTTTCCAAGATGGGATATCGGCCGAAGGATAAGATTTTTGCGCATTGAGGGCACATAGGTGCAGTTTCGGGCACGAAGACTGGATTTAGAATATGGCTGTCCGCATGTGAAACCGTACCCAAAATTTCATGGAAGTAGCTTCAAGCCTAAAAGCGTTAAGGGGGGGTACATGAAAAATCGATAGCTGTGAGATATTTGTATTTATCGTAAATTAGATTAGGGAATTTCGCGTTGCTACAACGTGCGGAAACAATTAATCGATAAAGTTCTTTTAGCCGGTTCAAAACGGTCTTTGAAAACCTATTTTTAGGTGTGATACAATTGATTGTATCGCACCTGACTTCTATGGAATTCTAGAGTCCGTGACTAGGTTTTCCGCACGTTGTAGCAACGCGAAACTCCCTAATCGATTTTTTCATGGACCCCACCCTAAGTAGCGCTGTTCGGCTTAAAGTTGCGTCCATGAAATTTTGGGTGCGTTTTCACATCTGGAAAGCCATTTGCAAAATGTAGTTTTCATGATCGAAACTGCACCTCTGTGCCCTAAGGGCGTGAGCGCTTAGGCTTGAAGCTGCGTTCATGAAATTTTGGGTTCGTTTTCACAAGCGGGTAGTCATGCTCTAAATGGAATTCGCAAGCCCAAAGCTGCACCTGTGTGCCTTCAGGGCATGAAAATAGGCTCCGCCCACCTTGTGTAACGCTCTTCGGCTTCAAGCTGCGTTTATGAAATTTTAGGTACGTTTTCACATGTGGACAGCCATACATGAAGGAAGACATACGGATTTTCTCAAAAGGGGAGGGGGGGGGAGCTGAGCAAATCGCTCGATTCAGGATAGGGGTCGGACCAAAGTTGGGTTGTATCACACCTCGTGCCGTAGCCTGCAAGTACGTCGCGTAGCCGCGTGGTTGTGCACCAGGTATACTTGTTATCCGAAGATAATATTTCGGATAATGGATCGATTCGGATAATACCGATTTTAAATTTCTCGGATATTGGTTCGATTCAGATAATGCGCTTTTTTCAAATTATCGGATAATGGATCGATTCAGATAATGCCATTTTTCCAATGATTCGGATACGGATATCCGGTCGGATAACTTCGGATATTTTCGGAACAAAATTGAGGCGAAACGGTGAAAAATAAACCAGGCACTCAAGGCAAACCTTTGAAAACATCCATTATTGAGCAAACAGTAGTCCTTCATTGAATTCGCAGCATGTTCACATACAAACTTCAATCTTCATATATGCATATTAATAAAAATATGAAAAGAAATTATCGTCGTTGGGAGGCACAATATTATCCATACACAGGTTTTTCAGGACAACTAGTAAGTAAAAAGTATGCAAAGCGACTATACAAAAAAACTTCTACACTGATTAACTAGCCACTTGGTCATCTCACTTGGCCTCCCATTTTTCGGCGCCGTAACGACTCCTCCGATTTTGAAAGGAGGAGGAAAATCCTCGGTTGATGTATTAAATAGACGGCGGTACGGAAAATGGACGCGGCCTAGTGCACTTTTATCCGATTTCATCCAAAAATTACCCTATTTTATCCGAAGATTTTCCGATTTTATCCCAAATTTTACCCGAATTTTATCCGATCTTATCCGAAAGTTATTCGAATTTTAGCCGAATTTTTGACCCTTCGGATGAAGGTTCGATTCAGATAATCCCGATTTTAAATTTCCCGGATATTGGTTCGATTCAGATAATGCGTTTTTTCGAATTCTCGGATATCGGATTATCCGAATCTCGGATATCCGGTCGGATATCCGAAAAGGAGTGATTCGGATACTAAGTATAGCACCAGGGGTGTGCGGAAATTTTTAAAAATATTTTCGAAAACAGGAAATCGAGTTTGTCAGAAAACAGGAAGGCCACAACGGCCAGAAAACAGAAAAAGAAAAAACTTCAGGAAAAAATATTGATTGCGTTTGAACTTTTTTTCAAATGAAAAGAGAGTGTAATTCTGAAGCCATTGTTATACCTGTAATACAATATCTACGATACTGCACAAATGACAAATAAGACATTGATGGTAGCAATGATACATCAATGACGGGTAGATCATCATTAAAGACACTCACTCTGAGAGTTTTGGCCGAGAAATAGCCCACCAGGCTTTACGGGGGTTCCTGATGTGCTCTTTATCAGATACTTCTTGGTTGTTTTTCAGATATTACGCGGCTGAGATCATGTTAAGTTCACGAAAAAGCCTAGAAGTAGCCGAGGAATAACCGAGAAACAACCAAGACGAGACAAGCACACCGACAGGCGACGCGGCCTTCACCAGCTCACCGAGCAGCCACCAGGGCCTCCAGCGGTTGGGCGAGGCCCCTGGTGCTAGGCAGGGTCCAAGTACCGCAAACTTGGGTATCTGAAGCGACGACGGTGTTGATATTCAAATCCTACCTCAGGTATGCGTGGTATATATCTCTTGGAAAACATCATTTGGCGCCCATTACGCGCCGAGCATTATTTGGCGGCTATTCCTCGGCCATTTCGCGGCAACCAGCTACTTCCCGACCATTTCTCGGCTACCACGCAGAAAGCAGGCAGTTTCTGGCTATCTATTGGCTACTGACCGGTTGAAACTCTCCGAGCACGCCAGTTAGTCAGCACGATAGGGGTCGCATCCCAGGTCCAAACCCGGACGCAACCCCTCGTTCTCAGCAACAGCTGCTACTGACAACTAGCAGCAGCAGCTGCTGCCAATATCGAGGGTCTCATTCCCAGCATGCGTTGGAATCAAATACCGCTGTTAGCAGCAACTGCTGCTAACAGCGAAGGGTTGAATTCGGCGTCTGACTTGGGATGCCACCCCTATTGTGCCGAAGTACTACTTTATGAGTTTATGAGTACGCGGGCAGGCTTCGCGATTAAATCGATTATTGAGTTCTTTTTATGAGAATGCCGGTCTGGTGATCACAAAAACGAGAAAAAAGAAATGTGGCAGGAAAAAAACACAAAAACAGGTTAGAACGTCTATTTGGTGGGTGTGCGTCCGCCCCCAACTGACAAAATTCTCAAGAATGCTGGTTTTTCCGTTTGACACCCATGCTTTTGCGGAAGCGGGAAATGCCGCGGAAAATCATTAGGAAAATGAGAAATCAGAGGTGCTATCGGAGAATGTTCCCACGACGGCGTGGGAGGGCAAAAGGTCTTTCCATGGTCAGGCTTGCTTCCCATGGCTACGAATCATAACTGTAAAACGCGGCCGAGGCTACGTTTCCAAGGACACGTTTTGCCATGGAAATGATCTTGGAACGCACCCCAGATGTCTGGTACCGTTATCGAACATCTGATATCATTTTCTACTGATAATCCGCGATATTTGCCGGTTCGCAAAGTAAGAATGCGGTGTATGAGCAAGACGAAAGGCGGCAAAACCAGCATTTATAAAAATATAGTCAATTGTGGGCAGGCTGACAGCCAGCAATATCTTGTTCCTGAGCGTTTTTCCTCCAACATCACAAAATCGAGCACAATTTAGAGCAAAGCGCCGTAAATTACTAAATAAGCTGCAGTGTTCCACAGAGCTGATTTCCGTTGATTTTTTTCTGATTTTCGCCAATTTTTCAGAAAACAGAAACAAAATGGCCAAAACGGCCAGAAAACAGAAATATCCGCACACCCCTGTTGTGCACGCTATTAACAGCAGCAAAAACAGCAACAATAATAATATAAACAACAATAAAATAATTCATAACCACGATAGAAATAATATTATTAACAATAATGACTTACTTGACTTAATTGGCTGGCTTTCGCCTGACGCGGTCATTCCGCATCTTAGCCAAGGTGTGCCGTCCTAGAAGTCAGCCGTGTTAATTTTTTACGGTCCTCAGCCACAATTTGAAGACATTCCATCCAGCTGTCACTATTCCATTTCCTGCGAAGTAAAACATCACGCCTGAAAAGCCTTTCCAAGCCGAGTGATTTCAAATCCTTCTTCACCACATCCGTCCAAAACTTTCGACCACGTCCAGGCGGTCGTTTCCAGACAGGACTCGGAAGCATCCTTAGAGCGTGCTGAACAAGACGATCTGGCAGTCTTCTTTAAATATGCCCGAACAAACGAAGACGACCTTCAGTTGCCGCTTGAGATGACGTTGGGAGATGTTGGCTCCTCCCTCGTGTCAAACGTTGATGTAAAGCGTGGATTTCGTTGTAGAGATCTCCGTTGTGGCACATCCGCGGCCAGAAATATCCTAGCAAACGTCTAAACAGCTTCCTCTCCGTGCTATCCAACCTTTCCATCTGCGTCTTCGATGCTACCCACGTCTCCGATCCGTACATCATGATAGGGCGAATAGCGGATAAGTAGAAGGGCAACTTAACTACCTTCGCTATGGGGGTAGACCACAAACACTTGGTTAGAGAATCGAATGCAGACGTAGCTTTCGCATATCGTTGTTGAATATCCGCTGCATAACTACCATCGTTCAAACAGCCCTAATAACAAAAATAATCCACCAGTTCGATACGTTGCCAGTCCACACAAGTTCCCGTTGAAGGCCTCTGAGAGACCCACATCTGCTTGCATTTGTCGGGACGAAGACGAAGTCCATAGGCTGCGGCACACTTCGAAATGAGGTTCACAACCCTTGTTTTCAACGAGTAACACAATGTCGTCGGCGTACTACAGGTCGACAAGGGAGCATCCTGATGGTGTTAGTAACACGTCCGCAAGAAACTGTTCTGCAACTCTACGCGTGATGCCATCAACGGCGAAGTTGAACAGAGAAGGTCCTGCTACAGCTCCTTGCCTTACTCCTGTTTTCACCTCGAAAGCTGACGTGAATCCGTTCATGTCCTGATGTCCTTTGTTCATGTCCTGGATTAGTCGATTATACTTTTCCGGGACTCCATCGCTCGCAGGGCGTTGAGCAATCGATCACGATTGCGGAGAGTCGAATGCGGCTTCAAATTCCAAGAATGCAAGCTGTAATGGCTTCGGATACCGCTGCCACGATTCAAATACTCTTGGTCGATGGTCGATCTTCCAGGTAGAAAACCGGCTTGCTCCTCTCTGGTCGTTTCCTCACGATGTTTGATGAGTCGCTCGAGAAGGATACGTTCCAAAATCTTGTACATGACACGCAGTAGAGAAATTCCCCAGTAGTTCTCGGGATCCGTGACGGATAACTTTTTGTGAAGAGGCACGATGATCGCGTGTCTCCACGAATCGGGTATCCTTTTGCTCATCCATATGGCACTGATAGTGTTGGTCATTTCACGAATCCCAGACGGAGAGAGAGCTTTCAGCATTTCAGCAAAGATGTTGTCATCTCCACCTGCCTTTCCATTCTTCATTTTCCGGGCACAATTCAAAACTTCAGCTTCAGTCGGCGGTTCCTCACTGACATCGTAATGTGCTCTCTGAACATGCGGGAGCTCAGGTACTGATGGCGTTGGACGATTTAGTAGTGAACTAAAGTAATCCTTCCATATTAGCAGCGTCGCATCCCCACCTGCAACTACATTGGTAGTGTTGAGGACAGGAGAACATCTCTTCATCTTGCCGCTATACTGTCGTAACAACGTGTAGGCTTTCCTCGAATTCTTCTCCTCCCAAGCCTTCTCAAACTCCTTAGCTCTACACGTCCATTCTCGTTCGCGGTCGCCTTGATGCTGCAGACGCAACTTTCTCCTCAAACGCTTCTCCTCCACAAAGTTTCCTGCAGTTCGGAGAGCACATACGCTGTTGCAAAGTTTCTTCTTAGTCCGTACTCCAATATGAATAGAAACGCGTTGTCGGAATTTCCTCCTGCATTCTTCATCCCTGAGACTTGTCATATCAATCCTCTGGAGAGGCTTAGCCCCTCGCTTCCTCTTATGAATCCTCCTCGCAGTGAAGTTCAACAGAGCTGGACGGTGATCCGAATCGAATGTGACATCCCACACAGCTTTAGATCTTCGAATGTCCAACACTGGAATATTCCTCGTCAGAACATAGTCGAGCTGTAGTTTCAAAGTTGTCATCTTCCGCTTCCGCAGCTCTTCCAGAGATAGCTGATAATCATAATAATAATAACAATAATAATAATATTAATAATAATCATAATCATAATCATAGTCATAATCATGATAATAATAATAATAATAATAATAATAATAACAATAATAATAATAATAATAATAATAATAATAATAATAATAGTAATAATAATAATAATAGCAATAATAATAATAATAATAATAATAATAGTAATATAAATATTAATAATAATGATAATAATAATAGTAATAATAATAATAATAATAATAATAATAATAATAATAATAATAACAGCAGTTACTAGCAATAACATTTTTTAATAATTACATTGTCATAATAATTATGCTAGTAATTATCATTATTGACTAATGCTAATATTATCAATAATGATAAAAAATAATATTAAAGAAAGTAGTAATATCACTACTAATAATTAGCAAATTTTACTAATGGAAAAAGAAAATATTATTAATGATAGTAATGACAATGTGCGGTGGTACTGCTTAAGCCATCCGAGGCTTGTGATGAATGGTGAAACGTCTGTGTCAATTCTTCTTTACGTTTCGAAGCAACCACAATCCTCAGAAGTTTTGACGCGATGCAGAATTAGACATTCAAAATACTCCGCCAAGCACTCAAGCTGTCTCAAAATCTTCGAAGATAATGATAATAATAATAACAATTCCGAGGTTTTTCTATGTAACAGCCTCGCGGAATATAGGGCAGTGCTCGGTATGGATGATGCTTTTTGAATTGGTGCGAAAGAATATCGTCCTGATAGGAAAAGTGGATGTGCGAAACTGTTATCACACCTCACTGTGACTTCTACTTGTTGAGGGAAAAGGCAGAAATAACGGAAGACATGACAGCAGTAGTCGGTTGTGATATGAATGTATGGGGTTCCGAGCGGCTCCCTAGACGACCGACCATCAGTCCCAAGTGAGGCTAGCCACTGAACGAATGTGACGAATCGAATAATCGATTGATGGACGCCCCGACGTCGCATCGTTGCAACTGCCTGCGCTGACGAACGGGGATGGATCCATTGAGGACGGATACGCAGCCGCAGCTATTGCACCACATCTCTCGATCATCCCATATTGATTGTAAACCACTGTAAATATCTGATCAGATTAACGGGACTGCCAACCAAATCCATATGTTGCAGATAACGATTGCGACGAAAGTCATGGACAGCTCATCCTTATAGGGATGTTTGTATATGTACAACAGGTTTAGTTTTTGAAAGTAATTTTTAAATTTTTCGGAAGCGGGACAGGGTTTCAATATTCTGCGCTCAGAATCGGCCGAAAGCCTTTTGGATACAGTAAATAGCATTCCAAAATAGGAGCTTAGAGATGTTAAAGGCAGCGTTCACAACGTGGAAGCCTGTCGACTTTGCTATGAAAACTCAAACGCTTATTAGTGATTTAAACATAGTTGAGAAGAAAAACCGGGCAAATCTGCCAGAAGCGCTCTAAAAAAACACCCCTAAAAGAGTTGAGCTCCGTCTTTTTTTGGTAAATCCGCCCCTGAGTGGGAAACTGACGTCGGCCAATCAACTGCTTATTACTGAAAGTAGTCATGCTAACTAAGGAATGACCAGACCTGATTGCCAGAACTACCCATGTAGCCATGTTTTTCTGATCGACTACCTTCCTAGTACCCGTGAAAACCCTATTGTGAGCTGCCTGAGCAATAGTTCTAGAAAGTTGATTTTCTATAAAAAAAAAGTTGAAAAAAATTCATCCAAACTTCTCCCGGAGGGGGCGAGTAGTTTATTTATTTATTATCGCAAATGGCAAATAAAATCGACAGAAAAAAAACAGAGAAATAGTATACCATGATTGGCCACAAGACAGCAAGAAAATAAATTGGTAGCCAAGGGGCAACGAAATTGTAGCAGTAACCGCGCTATTATTTAAATGCAGTCTGAGTGATAAATTGATTCATATGTCGGACTTTATATATCTCACCAGTACCGCTGACCCACTCGACCGCAGTAAAATCTACTACCGCCTAGGAACGCAAGTGGATATCCATTCCCGGGCTGACTCTGTAGCTCAAGCGCCTCTTTAAACTGGTATGCACCCAGGACGATTGCGAAGGATGGAGAGCAGTCGGGCCAGCAGCAGTGAACTGGCCCGGTATGTATTGAGAAGATAACTTATAAAAACGAATCTTTGGAATTTTGTCGAACTATCAAAACAGCACAGTTGGGGCAGGTATTTACGTCGCTATTCGGCTACTCATTTACGAAATAACGAAAAAAGATAATCTGTGTGAACGAAAATAAGACAGATATGCGAGAGCTACTACCTACTGCACCACCAATTAATTATACATGGTACCAGCTAGAAAAACGAAGGGAGTGAGACGTTTTCAAGACATTATACGACGTCCAGTTTAAATATTTTCGACCTTGCTTCCATTGCCTAAAACCCGGTAGAGCTGAAAAAGATGCTGCTGCCATGCATTCAAACCATGGCTGAAATCCTGGACGAAAACGTATTCTGTTAAAAGACATGAATAGAGTCACAACAGGTGTGTCGAAGGTTTTTGGGGACCGAAAAAACACTTTTTGCATTCAGTCTTCCTTTCTACTAGGTTAGTGAGTCAATGCTTCTCCAAAGATTTGTACAGGCTATAAAACGGCGAAATTCACATGGTTCCTACGCGTGCTGGTGCGGAGCGGAGGTTAGAGACAGCGAGAGAGCGGGGGGCAGACGGAGGCTGATACGTCGCGCCCGCCGCTCGCGCCTCGGATGATGTGAATTACGACGTTTTATAGAAGGTAGCTAGGAAGAAAGTTTCGTTGATTTTGTTGATTTTTCCTTGACCAGCAACACATGGTCATCAATCATTGATCGCGCGACAGTGACAGCCGCATAAATACGGCCTGGCCAGCGCTAATTACATATCGCCTCCACCAGCTCGCTGCCAACAACGCTGCCGAGCAGACACGACCGCTATCGACCTTCATGCACACGACGTCGCAGCAACGTGCAGCAGCCTGAATCGTTCGAATCAGCGTGTGCGCGCGTATTCTATGTCCCCTATGCTTCACAATTTCCCGCCCTGCGGTCCCAAAACTTGATTATGGTGTGCCCGCTCCACCCACTTTCCTGTGGCTACCGAGAAAGTGGATGGGGCGAGCACATCGTATTGAAAGTTTTGGGGCTGCACATTGCTATCAGTTGCTCGTTTTGAGCCGGTTTTCAACATTGTTGTTGGGATGGGCCACGGACCTTACGATTTGCAATTTCGGCATCACTAAGGGGTTAAGAATTTTATATTAAAAAACCTATTGGAGGTCCTCGAACAACTTAGAACTTGAGCGTGCTCCTCTGATTCCCTAGTCAAAATTTTATTAGTTACAGATTCATTGAGTACAATTACACATTAAATGAGGTGAAACTAGTCAAACAATCATTTGTTGCAGCGCTGACGAACACAGAAACTGCTGTGAGAACGCACACCACACCATATTGCTTTACCACATTTTGCATGCGTCGAGGCACCAACAGATTTCGAAATCCTTTGACCTGGTCATGCAATGGAATACAGTGCCACCTACCGTACATCTTAAATAGCGACGACGGGGCGGGTTTATTCGAAATTCGAAATTATAACTGTTCGAAATTATGACTATTCGGATGTTCATTCGAATAGTAGGCTTTAAATATCGAATAGATTCGAATGACCTTTTTTTGAGGTCCGATTTTTGAATAGATTCGAATGGCTTCTTATTTGAGATCCGATTTTTGAACAGTATTCGAATAGTGCTATTTTGAAATTTCCGATGATGAATACGTATTCGAATGACAATTATTGGAATATATCGATTCGAATCCATTCGAATGACACAACTATAAATAGGGCTCGAACCTCTCGATTTCCGGTGAAAACTCTGAGACAGCATTTTATCGTGGACACTGACTTTAAAGGCAGACCAATTCTGCTCATTCTCCCCCGCAACAGTGTGACTCTCTCATATATTGGGGGTGGGGGGACGATCCCCACCAGGGATGTGCGGAACTTTTCAAAAAAAAATCAGAAAACAGAAAATCGAGTTTGCCAGGAAACAGAAACCAGAAAACAGAAAGACCAAAACGGCCAGAAAACAGAAAAATTTCAGAAAAAACTCATTGCATTTCAACTTTTTTTCAATTGAAGAGAGAGTGTATTTTGAACACCTTTATCATACCTATTATACGTATAATATCTACGGAACTGCACAAATAACCTATGGCATCTTTCATAGTCTTTACCGCAAGAGCGGCACGCGCGTGACGCACGGGAAGCGCGGTGGACTATGAGAGCTCACGGAGCGGGACACGCATGCGGCCCATCCAGCACCGCCATAGCGGCACCGCTCAAACCGCCATGGCGGTTTCATCATTGGGATCAATACTCGCTTCTCAGTTTAAGTCCACTCCAACATGAATCATTCTGAAACTAGTCCAGGGGCGGCATGCATGAACGCAGCGAACGGACGCGGGGCGGCTCCCTGACACCGTTCGCTGCGTTCATGCATGCCGCCCCAGGCTACCGTATATGCAAATGCAAATGAGAAATTTCAGACGAAGGCTGAAGATGACCGATTTAACTCCCCTTTTTGTAGATCTCTGGTGATAAAAGACTCGTCAGTGTACTAGATTTTCCAGACTATGGTTCTTCTTTAATTCCATATGTATTCTATTCAATACACTGATTACAAAATTGTCTACTGATCGATAATGGTGATTCATCATACTATATGAATTGCCAATGGATCTCCTGCACACCAGAGACAGATCAAGCTTCAAGAAAACCTGCGATATCTTTTATTTGACCCTTTGGGCCTGTTGTTTTCGAGTTTGGCTACGTTCACCTTTGCAGAACGAAAGTCTGTTCGGCTCTTGACATCACTGTCATGATGTTCTTTGCCTTTTTACATACCGAGCACTATGACGGCTACCTCCCTCATCCATATTTTAACCGTTATCTACATCTCCGTTTGAATACTACCGATCACTGTCAAAGATATTCTTGCGAAATTCGCCTACAACCCTGAATTAGCTAAATAAGGATACATGTCAACAAGTTGCACTGTTTACCATTCGCTTCTTGGGCCTGGGTCCTACGCCTGAGGTTCGTACCAGATCAAAGAGGCACCTGAATTGGCCCGCCACAGAATAGCTTCGGTTAGTTGCGTTGCCCAGGCTGACCGTATCCTTCTTCTTTTCCCAGTATCATTCTACGTATCACAATACATATGTTGAAACCCTTTCTTTGGAGTTATCGCTAGCTGCCAAACCAAATAAAATATGATACCAATTGCCTGGTGAAGGTTGCTACACATCTGATGAAACCCAACTTTATTTGTCGGCGGTCTGGAAAGAGCTGAACCTGCTTAATATCATTTGCTGTTCTCTTCCATGTTTCTGTTCTGTTTCATTCTTTCCTTGTTGTTCGCCTTCCAAGTGCCAAAGGCACTGCACTGTTTCATTGTTATTGCCGATGGCGCACCATCAGTGCAAAATAAATATGAATATAAAAATAAAAATATAAATTTTTCTGCATGTCACATTTGAGACCCTATTTTGGAACGTACCGTCCTTGCGGTGCCGCCGGAGATTTCCTAGTTGTTTACCGCTCGTCTCATGCGTGCCCAGCAGTGAGAACTTCCATAGTCCGCCGCGCTTCACGCGCGCGCCGCGTTTGCAGCGAGGACCATGAAAGACGCCTATAAGACATTGATAGTAGCAATGACGCGTCACTGACGTATAGAGCATCATCAAAGGCACTCACAATGGGACGCCTTCCCTTGGAAGGATTATTTAATAAGTACGCAATTTACGTTTAGAGACACTGAATCAGGAAGAGAACGGGGGAAGTTCTCCTTACGAGACAGCTCCTTATTCTCCCTCTGTGCAGTTTCAACGCAAAAAGAAACCCGTATAACACGCAGTTGCCTTATGCGCGAGGTCATGATTTTGCTCTTGTTCAGCTTCCTATGAGTGAGGAACAACAAAACGCGGCGAGTTCGAACTAAATTGTGACCATAGACCGTCGTCAATGGGACCCTGATCACAACAAACGCGTGCACCACCTTTTGTTGGGTTCACATAGGGTGAACTCAGGAGATAGGTTGCCGGTGAAGAGACGTGCACTCTAAAAGGGCAAGTGTTGCGAAACACCCACGCACCCATTTTCGAATTTGCGCTGGTGAGGGACGGAGAGGCACCACTAAGCGGACTGCACACATAAGGGGCTGCCTTGAAAGGGGCGTGCGTCCTTTAGGATAGGTCCCGTTTAGATTGGGGGATACAGTCATCCTAGGGCTCGGTGCCCGAACAGTCTCAGTCCTAGCGTCTGGCCTGGGTGGCCTAATTCTTGGCGGTTTTTCTGTGTGATTTTGACCGTTATCGATTGCTCGCCTTCGTGGCATCCGGATAATTGCCTGTGTGGCTCTGATTTCACCTGTGTGGCTCCATTCCTGCCTGTGTGGCCAATCGTATCTTCACATCTTTGCCTAGGTAAATTGCGATCTCTGCCTATGTGGCCTGACTATTTGCATCAGTGTCTGTTTTTGGGAAGTCGGGTAAATTGTTTATCTCGTCTCAGCACCGGTAGCCCTTTTTCCTGATATCTTTGTGCGTGATTGCCTATTTGATTTGTCATTTGTTGTTTGGTGCATTTATTTTTATGTGTGTTACATAAATCTTATTCTTTTTTGCTCGTCCGTATTGAATTTTGCCGTTGAATCGGTTGAATATCGGTTATCTTTTCACATTCATACTTCATTTCCGGCCTACACGGGGGCCGAAGCAAACTAACCGATTTCAAACTGAGTCAACGTCCAGATTCCATACGTTGCTAGTTCACCTCATCATTTGATCTACACTCATTTTTGTAGCTCCTCTGTTTGTTATTTTGTGGGGTTGTGCTTGAAATTTTTTTTCCGCGTCGCACATTTTTTTGGTACCATCCGCGCTTTCTCTGGTCATAATTTTTTCTGCGCTCTGGTTCCTTTCGGGCTCATTTACTTATTGTTTCCCGTACGTTTTCGGATTTTTCTTGTTCTGTCGACGCGTGCGTACCCGTTACCTACGAGTGATTGTGTAATTCGAGAGGAAGTTTCTGTGTAGAGGTACCTGTGCCAGGTGTGAGCCAGTGACCTTAACCGTGCCAGGTGTGAGCTGGTGTTATCATCCGAAGTGAGTGTGTTCGTTACAGAACATGGATGCGATCATGAGAGACATGGACGCGCTGAACGCTGACAACGGAGGTCAAGAGGTGGGTAATTCCCCTGAATTGAGCAAAAATTCTGAATTCCGAGAGGAGTGGGAAATATATGCTAGCGTAATTCGCGAAGCGCAGCAGCGTACAGCTGTGATACTCAAAGAGAGCAAAGCGTCAAACAAGGCTAAGGCGGAGGTAGATTCCGAATGGATTACAGTTTCTAGCGCTTTTGAGGCTCTGCGCAAAGAAATCGCCAAAAATGCGCTGCCGCCAGCTCTTTGCAAAGCGGTAATCAAAACTTTAGAAGATAGAGGCATTGAAAATGAATTCTGTGGAGAGAATACATCACAACAATGGAAAAAGACGGAGAAATGATGTCTGATCTGTGCGAAATTCTAAATACGGATGTATTTCAGGTTAAGGAAAAAGTCAAGGCCCTGCATGATGCTTCAAACAACAATGCTGTTTCTGCAGGTAGGCCTACAAACTTGAGCTCACCAATGCCAACGGTGAGGGAGACATTGAGAATTGATAACCATTTGCAGGAGATGCCCTCTTTGATTGGGCCGACATCTGCGACGAGCTGGAGAGAGCACAGGACGAGTCCAGCAACGACGGTTCCGGCCAGGGAAGACGGTACGGACAACACTATTCAATTAGTTACTTATTTGCGGTCTCTGGCTTGTGCTGACCCGGGAGTTTTCACTGGGTCACGGAATGAAAACTTCAAAGAGTTTTTGCGCAAGTTTAAGAGGAAGTATGAGAGTGTGATCGCTTGTGAGGCGACGCTAGTGGAGGTGATGGCGGATGATCATTTGGGTGGGAGAGCGAAAAGCGTATTCGCTACACTGCCGCGGGTGATCAAAGAGCAGGGTTTTGAGGTTGTGACCCGGGAGATGGCAACAATTCTTGCATGTGATTCAACGTCGAGTAGGTTGAGGGCCTTAACTGAACTTAAGAATCTACGGCTGCGGTCTAACCAAGATGTTGCCCAGTTCTGTGTTACACTTGAAAAGTTAGGCACCCAAGCGTATCCTGATGGTTCGTTTGAAGATCGGTCGCTGGAATACGCCCATATCCTTGAAGTTAAGCAGTTGGCTCTCAGCATTGAACAGTCCAAAATCATGCTGGGAGCGCAACGTAGGAGTAATCCCTCAGCGTGGAGGACAAGATTCAGTCAGTATAGAAGGTTTGGATGCGATAGAGAAGAGGATCCAAATAGAGTGCGACATCAGGGAAGCGGCGATGGCAACGGAATTCGACGAAATCCATCGAATCACGTGACACGAGAAACCATAGGTGAAGCGAGACCGAATGCCAGTGCGCGTGTTGGAAATCCCAGAGAGGGTGGTAATGTTCCCAACAATGGAGAAACTAGAAAGTGTTATCAGTGTTCGAGATACGGTCATCTAGCACGAAACTGCCCATCTAGGTCAACAAGAGTGAATCAGATAACCCAAGTTCAGTCGTTGCCAAATGAGGCAACAACGCTAGCGTCAATCGTTAGACAGGCGAGGAGTCTGGGCATAGTGGTCAGGGACGGCGGTCCTTCTGAAAGCGACCTCATCGGACATCGTATGTATGCCCCATTGAGAGTCTTAGGTGAAACGTGTCCTGCGCTAGTTGATACTGGGTCAGTGATTAGTATAGTACCGGTAGAGTTGCTGGCGCGAGCAATGGATCGGGGATTCGACGTGGACGCATTGAAGATGGTGAAGGCGTCGCAATTGACAACAGTTTTTGATGCATCAAATCGCAAGTTGGATTTTCTTGGTGCCGTGTACTTGGAAGTAGAGCTTGAAGGAGGAAATTCGAGTGCTGTCGCTTTTCATATCAGTGCGGCCAAGGACGGTGAGATGCTGGTCGGCACTAATGCATTGAACAGGTTGAGAGTAGAGGTTTCTGTGACTAGGAATCGTGTTTCAGACCTACCACTTTCAGGTGAACATGATTTTGGCACAATCGAGGTGGCAGATCGGGCATTTGTACCTCCAAATGGTTCAGCCCTGTGGAGAGTAAGGTGTAGGGAAGATATGGGAGACACAGATAGAGTAATTTGGACGACGAGAAACGGAGTAGACGCGGGAGTATTCCGGATTTGTAACCGGCAAACTGAGTTACCGGTGTACAATAACACCAGCGAACCCATGGTATTCAAGGAAGGAGAGAGCGTAGGTCACTGGGGTACTGATAAGTGGCACGAGCGATGGGAGGAGTTCAACCCTTTGATGTTAGATGGTGAAGATGCCCTTTTAGGTGACCATGAAAGACTCCGCTTATTGTATGAACTCATTGGTAAAAACGCTGACGGCTTGGATTTGGATCACGATGTGAAGAGTTTGTTAGAGAAATACTCGAATGCGTTCTCGGTGTGTGACAAGGAACTATCTCAGACGGATTTAGTTGAGATGGACATCGATACTGGTGATAGTGCCCCAATTAAGATGAAAGCGAGACCAGTTCCTCTAGGTGTCAGGCCCAAGTTGAAGGAGCTGCTATCTGATTTGGTAGAACGGAAGGTAATTGAGCACAGCAAGTCGGACTGGGCGTTTCCGATAGTTCTGGTGGAGAAAAAGGACGGCTCCATTCGGCTGTGCGTGGACTACCGGGAACTAAACAAGAGGATAAAGATGGATGAGTACCCGTTACCCAACATGGAAGCAGTTTTACAAAGTCTGTCGGGAAAAAGATTTTTCTCCACCTTAGATTTATGTAGTGGTTACTGGCAGATTCCACTGACAGAAGAAGCTAAGGAAAAGTCAGCTTTTGCAACGCCGGATGGTTTGTTCCAGTTCCGAGTTACACCATTCGGTTTGAGCACCAGTCCTCCAGTTTTCCAAAGACTAATGGATAGTGTGCTTGGAGATCTGCTCGGTGCGGAAGTGTTCTGCTACATCGACGACATCATGGTGTGTACTGATTCCAGAGAGCGGCATCTTGAGCTTCTGGAGCAAGTGTATTCACGGATTAGGAACGCAAACTTAAGGCTTAAAGCTCAGAAGTGTCATCTGCTCAAGCAAAAAGTTTCGTTCCTAGGACATGTCATAGACGGCGGAGGAGTCCGTATGGACCCGGAGAAAGTTAGTGCAATTAGGGACTACCCAAACCCTACGAATGTGAAGGAATTGAGAACTTTTCTTGGAATGGCGTCATTCTACAGGAAATTCTGTTTCGGCTTCTCGAAGAAAGCGGGCTGTCTCTTCGGTCTCACATCAAGCAAAGCAAAGTGGTCGTGGGAAAGAGAACATGAAGATGCTTTCAAGGCTGTCAAGGCGATGATCACTGACGCTCCAGTTCTCAAACAGCCAGATATAGAGGCTGCACGGAACAAAACTCGGCCTTTCATCATATGTACTGATGCTTCAACCTATGGCTTGGGTGCAGTTTTATCTCAAGAAGGGGAGGATAAGCAAATGCATCCAATATTTTTTGCTTCCAAAAGCCTAAGCAAAGCGGAGAGCAGGTACCACGTGACGGATCTGGAAGCCCTAGCAGTGGTGTTCGCCGTCCGGAGGTTCCATATGTTCATCTACGGATTACCTACAGTAGTAATGACGGATCACCAACCTCTCACTGCTTTGTTCAAACGGAGCAATGTTTCAGCACGCGTTTCGCGATGGTCGTTAGAGCTGCAAAGGTATAACCTTGACGTTCAGTACGTGAAGGGAAAAGCGAATGTGGTGGCCGACGCACTCAGCAGAGGAGTGGCGACTGCAGTGGTGCCAGAGTCATTGGAAGGAGTTGATGAGGCCGTAGTCAATTCGATTAGGCCTGTGTCGGAATCAAAATGGTTGTCAGAGCTACGGAAGGACCGACACTTTGGTGAAGTGATTCGGCTAGTCGAACAGAATAAATGTGATCAAGTTATTAGGATCCCTGGTGAGAAGCAGTTGATGCGAGTAGCTGATTTTGTGCTTGACGACGGTGAATTGAAAAGGTACTTGGAAAATGGTACAGCTGTGTTTGTGGTCCCAGCGGCGTATAGGTATGAGGTGTTCCACGAGGCTCATAAAGGATTGTTTGCTGGTCATTTCAGTGCCCACAAAATGCTAAACAGACTCAGAAAAGAGGTCTACTGGCCCGGCATGGCTCAGGATGTCCACAAATGGACGAAAGAATGCCAGAAATGTTTTGTGCATAACCCAAGGGAGACATTGGTCCCCACTCTGAAACCAATAGTAACATCAAAGCCCTATGAGATTATTGGGGTAGACGTTCTCGATCTAGATTTAGGACTTACGAAAAATGGCAATCGGTATGCGGTCACTGTAATCGATCATTTCTCCGAGTTCGCCGCCGCATATCCGGTCGTAGATAAGTCGGCTGAAACAATCGCGAGGACGGTCTTTGTGAGGTGGATTGCCGAAGGGTGCAGATGGCCAAAATCTATACTCTCCGATCAAGGGGGAGAATTCGTTAATCAAGTAATGGAAGAGATTGTCAAGATCACTAAGATAGATCATATTAAAGGCAGTGTTCACGATGAAAATCGTTTTTCTGTTTTTCCGCCTATCTTGAAAACGGCCCCATGCTGATTCCAATGGTGTCTCTGAAATCATACAAGACCTTCTGTGAACGCAGGTATGGTCCCTCAAAGATTGAGCTATGCAAACATGGTGGACGAGTTGTCCGAGGCTTGTAACTTCCGTATTTTGCAGCCGATCTATGCGAGCTGACATGAGTAAAGAGAGAAGCTGGGAATGAAGGCAAGAACGGGGCTAACGATTGAAAATCATCGCTCATCTCACGATCTCGAGCATTCATTTGTTCACGTCGGTGGGCGTCTGATGCGCTTTTGGGGTTTTCAATGCGCTCGAAGTTGCAAATTCGGGCTCTTTTGGGGCTCTTCCTGGCTCGTTTTCATGCGTTCTTTCGACGTCAACGTTACAGTGTGCCATTCCACTACCCATTCCTGGTGGAAACTGAAACACATTTTTTATCGTGAACACTGCCTTTAAGACGAAAGGCTACAATCCCAGAGAAAACGGGGTTACGGGGCGGCTCAATGGAACCATCTTAGCTATGTTGAGGAGAAGTATAGTTCGCGTAATCATTCTAGTCTGATTAATGGTCGGGGTTGCGAAGGTAGATCACTCCGCGCGAATCGAAACCCCATTCTCCAGTGAGGCCGCCAACCACGCACAACCAGCCGCCTAGTCCATGCGTCAGACTAAAACGAAAACGGAAGCCATACAGTTATCCCAACGGAATGGGATACAAGGTTGCCATTTTGTATGATGGCGTATAACATGATCCCTCATAGCGCTACGGGAGAGAGCCCTTACTTCTTACTCCATGGCATGGACCCCGCGTTTCCATCAGACATCGTCCCGAACGGGGGTATCAGCTTGTACTCTATGGATCAGTCTCTAGATGACTACAAAGCAGAAATACTCCAAGCTGTCGCCGAAACTCATGAGAGAGTAAGAGAGTATAACAGTCGCGTGAGAGAAAGAATGAAGAAAGAGTATGATGGGGGAACAAGGTAGAGGGCCGAAATTTCCCGAAAATAGGAGACAGAGTTTACGTACGCTCACCCAACGAGAAGACTAGGAACTCTCATCCCAAGTTTGCGGGAGAATGGGCAGGGCCATTTCGAGTGATCGATGTAAGCGACAATTCTGCGCTGGTAAGCAGAATGGGCGAAAATTCGGAACCCTTGCGGATACAATTTGACATGTTGAGGATAGTGCCTAAGGAAATATCCGATGATAGGGTGGATACCGCGCATATCAGAGGCCGCAAAGGTAGAAAACAAAAGGTCAGGGTGAATAAAATTCAAAGTAGTGTTTTCAGAGGCACGGCGTTGACCTCAGCAGCGGACCCTGGTCACATCATGTTCCAATGCTTGGACGAATGTTTTGATAAGATCACACTCAACGACATCGAAGGCATCACGTTTCCGGGAGCATACGTCAAACAACCGTTCGGAGATTTATGGAGTGCTTGGCGCACAGCGTCGATATTCATCAGGAACGATCTGACGGTGCCTCAGAAGATCAAATACCACAAGGAGAGAGTGGTAGTACTGGACACGGAAGCGCTGAGGCGAATTCTACATCTCGCCTATTCTGTGTGTACGGACTGGACAGAGTTTGTGTGCACCACGTCGTCGATCGCGAAACACGAACCTGTCGATGGAAATTGCGTATTCGACTTCTATAAGGTGGCCTTCGCTGGAGTGAAGCAGGATTTGGTCTCTGATGCGAGAGCAACGAGGAAGCCCAAGCAAGGCCCAGCAGGATTTGCTGCACCGGAGTGTGCAAGATTGATGGAGAAGGACGGGCCGAAGTGTGGTCTGATTACCAAAACTGTGATCTCCTACTTGGCGCTGAAAGAGGCTATTGCTGATTGGTCGACGTTTGGAACTTGGATACTGGTTTATCCCATCGAGAATCGAGGTCGCAAGGACATCATGAACGAGATCATCAAACTAGCGAAGGCTCACTTGGAGGCAGGTGGCAAAATCGCGTCAGCATGGACTCCGATCACTGCAGCAAACAAGGACAAGTGGCAAGCCATGGTGAAACTCTGGACGACTCTTGATGAGACGCTGCTCAAGCTTGGTGGAAAAGAGCAAGTCATTACCACGTCGAACAGTTTTGTGAAGGATGGAAAAGTGTTTGCTGAAGCGGGTTGCCCTGAGGCTACCAGTCAATTCTACTACTCGCACCAAGGGGTAGGAACAGCAAAGATGTTGTATAACTGTGTTCGTAAAAGGGCTAGTGCCTTTGATATTCCTGATCTGGAGCGGTCGATGGGGGCATCGACTTCCCGGAGGGGGGGGCATGTTGGGTTCACATAGGGTGAACTCAGGAGATAGGTTGCCGGTGAAGAGGCGTGCACTCTAAAACGGCAAGTGTTGCGAAACACCCACGCACCCGTTTTCGAATTCGCGCTGGTGAGGGACGGAGAGGCACCACTAAGCGGACTGCACACATAAGGGGCTGCCTTGAAAGGGGCGTGCGTCCTTTAGGATAGGTCCCGTTTAGATTGGGGGATACAGTCATCCTAGGGCTCGGTGCCCGAACAGTCTCAGTCCTAGCGTCTGGCCTGGGTGGCCTAATTCTTGGCGGTTTTTCTGTGTGATTTTGACCGTTATCGATTGCTCGCCTTCGTGGCATCCGGATAATTGCCTGTGTGGCTCTGATTTCGCCTGTGTGGCTCCATTCCTGCCTGTGTGGCCAATCGTACCTTCACATCTTTGCCTAGGTAAATTGCGATCTCTGCCTGTGTGGCCTCACTATCTGCATCAGTGTCTGTTTTTGGGAAGTCGGGTAAATTGTTTATCTCGTCTCAGCACCGGTAGCCCTTTTTCCTGATATCTTTGTGCGTGATTGCCTATTTGATTTGTCATTTGTTGTTTGGTGCATTTATTTTTATGTGTGTTACATAAATCTTATTCTTTTTGCTCGTCCGTATTGAATTTTGCCGTTGAATCGGTTGAATATCGGTTATCTTTTCACATTTATACTTCATTTCCGGCCTTCACTTTACAATTTTCAAATCTTTCGTGATGCCTAGGTGCCAAGGGTGATTGAATATTGCCTCCCTCCGCATCTCCGTTCGGATAATACTATACCTGAAACAGAGGAGCGAGCCGTCTCCTACATAAAAATGCTGGTCCAAGTAGAGCGCACCTCAACCTGGTAGTCCATTAAGTCTCCCCTCTGGAGCTTAGATCTTCCTCAGTTCTCCACACCTTAGGCCAAAGGTATACATTTGCGACAATCGGTCGCATCGCTCTGCACAGCGACAGCGACCGCCTCCCGCCTTTAAATCTGTCGCTGTCGCAGTGCGCGGCACAGCGACAACGACAGTAGTAACGACAGGGAGCGGCACATTTGCAGTGTTTCAGCCCTCTGCGACACGTCGCTGCGACCGACATGCGACAAGTGTTCCTACGACGGCCGGTGCCGTTGCTCCGATGCTGGTCCCGCCACAATTTGTGCTTAATGTCATGACTGTCGTTAATGACAGAGACAAAGTATACCATTGACCTTAGACGTCCCCTGTGAGGCCTCACACTCTGCACCGAACCCTGACCGTAAGAACATCTTGCTAGAAAAGCCCAAGAAACCCTTTTCACAGAAAAGCTACATAAATCTTGAGTTCAACAACCGTGACGAGGCGCTTATCAAGGCACTGTTCTTGATAAGTTTCGTTCTTGAATTTTCGCAGGGAACGATTGTGATCTTCTCTCTCTTTAATCGGTTGGCTTTCGCCTGACGCGGTCATTCCGCATCTTCACCGAGGTGTGCCGTCCTAGTAGTCAGCCGTGTCCATTTCTCACGGTCCTCAGCCACAATTTGAACACAATCCATCCATTGCTTGCTATTCCACTTCCTGCCAAGTAAAACATCGGGCCTGAATTGCCTTTCAATGCCGAGTGATTTCAAATTCTCCTTCACCACATCTGTCCAAAACTTTCGCCAACGTCTAGGCGGCCGTTTCCAGACAGGACATGGAAGCATCCCTAGAGCGAACAAGACGATTTGGCGCTCTTCTTAAAATTTGCCCGAACAGACGAAAACGACCTTCCGCTGCCGCTTGAGATGGCGTTGGGAGACGTTGGCACCTCCCTCGTGTTAAACGTTGATGTAAGGCGTCGATTGTGTAGCAGAGATCTTCGTTGTGGCCCATCCGCGGCCAGAAATATCCGAGCAAACGTCTAAACAACTTCCTCTCCGTGCTATCCAACCTTTCCATCTGCGTCTTCGATGCTACCCACGTCTCCGATCCGTACATCATGATAGGGCGAATAGCGGATAAGTAGACGGGCAACTTAACTTCCTTCGCGATGGTGGTAGACCACAAACACTTGGTTAGAGAATTAAATACAGACGTAGCTTTCGCACACCGTTGTCGAATATCCGCTGCATAACTACCATCGTTCAGACAGTCCTAATAACAGAAATAATCCACCAGTTCGATACTTTGTCTGTCCACACAAACTCCCGTTGAAGGCCTTTAAGAGACCCACATCTGCTTGCATTTGTCGGGACGGAGACGAAGTCCATAGGCTGCGGCATACTTCGAAACGAGGTTCACAATCCCTTGCAGTTTTGCTTTGTTTTTAGCGAATAACACAATGTCGTCGGCGTACTTCAGGTCGACAAGGGAGCGTCTTGTTGGTGTTAGTATTACGCCCGCAGGAAACTGTTCTGCGACGCTACGCATGATGTCATCAACGGCGATGTTTAATAGAAAAGGTCCCGCTACAGCTCCTTGCCTTACTCACTCCTATTTTCACCTCAAAACCTGAAGTAAATCCGACAGGTGTACGAACTGCTGCTGTTGTTCCTTTGTTCATGTCCTCGTTTAGTCGAACATACTTTTCCGGGACTCCATCCGCTCGCAGAGCGTTGAGCAACCGATCACGATAAGGAGAGTCGAATGAGGCTTTAAATGAGGCTTGAAAGTCTAAGAAAGCAATCTTTAATGGCTTTGAATACCGCTGCCACGATTCAATTACTCTTCTCACGACGAACACTTGGTCGATGGTCGATCTTCCAGGTAGAAAACCGGCTTGCTCCTCTCTGGTCGCTTCCTCACGATGTTTGATGAGTCGTTCGAGAAGGATACGTTCCAAAATCTTGTACATGACACGCAGTAGAGAAATTCCCCAGTAATTCTCGGGATCCGTGACGGATAACTTTTTGTGAAGAGGCACGATGATCGCGTGTCTCCACGAATCGGGTATCCTTTTGCTCATCCATATGGCACTGATAGTGTTGGTCATTTCACGAATCCCAGACGGAGGGAGAGCTTTCAGCATTTCAGCAGTGCTGTTGTCATCTCCACCTGCCTTTCCATTCTTCATTTTCCGGGCACAATTCAAAACTTCAGCCTCAGTCTGCGGTTCCTCACTGACATCGTAATGTGCTCTCTGAACATGCGGGAGCTCAGGTACTGATGGCGTTGGACGATTTAGTAGTGAACTAAAGTAATCCTTCCATATTAGCAGCGTCGCATCCCCACCTGCAACTACATTGGTAGTGTTGAGGACAGGAGAACATCTCTTCATCTTGCCGCTATACTGTCGTAACAACGTGTAGGCTTTCTTCGGATTCTTTTCCTCCCAAGCTTTCTCAAACTCCTTAGCTCTACACGTCCATTCTCGTTCGCGGTCGCCTTGAAGCTGCCGACGCAACCTTCTCCCCTGACGCTTCTCCTCCACAAAGTTTCCTGCAGTTCGGAGAGCACATACTCTGTTGTAGGTAGATGTTGTTTCTTATGAGACGTAGGCGAACTTCTTCTTAGGCTGTACAACCGGGAGTGCCTCTTTCGAAGCGTCCTGGCAGCACTTGACGAAAGAGTCCGCTTCGCAAAGTTTCTTCTTGGTCCGTACTCCGATGTGAATAGAAACGCTTTGTCGGAATTTCCTCCTGCATTCTTCATCCCTGAGTTTTGTCATATCAATCCTCTGGACTGGCTTAGCCCCTCGCTTCCTCTTATGAATCCTCGCAGTGAAGTTCAACAGAACTGGACGGTGATCCGAATCGAATGCGACATCTCAGCTCTAGATCTTCGAATGTCCGATACTGGAATATTCCTCGTCAGAACATAGTGGAGCTGTAGTTTCAAATAGTCATCTTCCGCTTCCGCAGCTCTTCCAGAGATAGCTGGGTTGGTCCCTGCCACGTAAGCTGATGGCGGCGATGATTCCTCTTCAAAGTCGATGCAATAATCAGACCACGGCGTTCACACAAGTCGACAAGGCGGTAGCCATTGTCCGATGTTTGCTCCACTGGGTAGAACCATTTACTGAGTACTTCGGATTCCTGATCAAAACCCATATTCGCGTTTGCGTCGACTCTCACGACAACAGTATGCTGACAAGGTGATCCCGCAGTCGCACAAATGCATTTCTACACGACGTCGAGCCGAATTCCTCGAACATACTGTTGTAGTCCTTCCTTACAGTTACCGCACAGCCTCCCACTCTCCTATCATCAGCGTCACCGCAGTAGATGGCGTATTCTCTGACGTTGATGACGGGCCTATCCTTGGGGCGAGTTTCCTGCAAAGCAGAAACGGTGCATGGAAGTAGGTTAGAAGATTGGACAGCGTAGATCGTTGGATATCACACGAGAATGACCGGCAATTCAGGGAGGCGAAACTGTGGCTTGTGGTGAAAGACTCCATGAACTCCCTAGGTACGGATCCTAAGGTGTTATGGACCAGAGGCCTTACTCGGG
This sequence comes from Aplectana chamaeleonis, assembly GCA_029168955.1. NCBI lineage: Eukaryota > Metazoa > Nematoda > Chromadorea > Rhabditida > Cosmocercidae > Aplectana > Aplectana chamaeleonis. The sequence goes on along the minus strand of JAPDOI010000244.1, from coordinate 464,819 downwards.
ACTGCTTTGAACTTTCCGTGGAAATTTGGAAAACCATGTTGTCGTTGCTGTAAGTCTGTGACAGTACATAAATAATCCATGCTTGAAAATCCCTAAATGGCTGCGGGGATTCCAAAAAATGGCATTTTCATTGCTTAAAAAAGGTAAGGGAAATCTTGGAAAGACATCAGAAAAAAGACAAGGAATTTTTAGTGTGTTGAGAAAAATTTTTTCGGATTTGGCTCAAAACTTGCATCTGGGGGTCATTGTAGACGCTGAACATGAATCTGGGGCCTATTCCTCGCCTGACTTAGGGTTACGGTAGGTTACGGTAGGCAAAATGCCTTTTAACTGGCGTTACTTACCTTAAAATTTTGAAAATCGAAAAATGGACCTCAAATTCGTGTTCAGCGTTCCAAATAACACCCACAGTGAAATTTTGAGTCAAATCTAAGACTTTGACCGAGCTACCGTATACCCACCGTAATCTTATCTATCGAAAATCGATAAACGGGTTGCAGATTCGTGTTAGGCAGGCCGAGTACCCTCTATGTACAACTTTTGAGGCGATTTGGTCTTAGCATTCTCCAAATCGTCAAAAGTGGCGTTTTTCCAGCAAATTTACCCCCGTTTTGAAGCTTTGGACCAAATTAGATGGAATTTTCACGAATATTGACAGAGGGGCCTCAGATTCGTGATCAGCACCCAAAAAAAAAACCCTAGAAACAAGTTTTCAGCCCATTCCGATACAACTCTTTTGAACATCCTGAAAATTGTCATTCGTGTACCCCTTTTATCTACGCAAAGCTATGGAAATTCCCACTTTTGGAAATCTCCTGTGAATCTCTGAGGCATTTAGGGGATTTGGAAAACGGATTATCAATGCTGTGTCCCATACCTACAACTATCAACACGGTTTTATAAAAGCCCAAGGGAAATGTAAGGCAAGCCCTAGTTAGTGTACCGGAAGGCGACACCTTTATGCAATGTGTGGGATACTTCACATTGCATAAAGGTGCCCCCGCGATATAGTTGTGCACGCTATATCGCTCGAACGTCCCCTGCGTACACTTAAACGTCTGCTGGGTTCAGTAGAAGCAGGGGCACCAACGAGGAGGTACCAACAGACTTGTATACACACCCCCAATTGTGATAGGTTTCGAAAACAGGACAACATCCAGTGAACGAGGCCCAACGCCCTTCTGAAGGTTGAAAACTTCTTAGAAGAGCGTTGCAGTGGTCTAGTTTCCCACTTGAGTCCCAATTGTTGCTACTCTGGAATTCGCTCGCGTGTAGCCCTACACAAACTCACTTGTTGCCCAGTGACACCTGGGCAACAAGTCATTTTTCTGGGGCGCGACATGGAAAGTGTGGGGCGATTGTGAGCATTTGTGCCCACAAAACCACTTGTACCCCCACTAAATCACTAGTCGCCCCGCGAAATCACTTGTTGCCCCGAAAGAGCAACTGCTGACCCTAAAATCACTTGTTGCCCCGCAGGTTCACTTGTTGCCCCGTAAAACCACTTGTTGCCCCCCCAAAACCAATTGTTGCTCGGAATCATCATTTGATCGTTCGGATCCCACTGCGTTGTTTATTCACGAATTCCGCCTACCCTCTAGACTCCTTGTACTTCTCAAACCCTTCTTCTTCTTCTTCTTCTTCTACTTCTTCTTCTTCGTCGTCGTCGTCTTCTTCTTCTTCTTCTTCTTCTTCTTCTTCTTCTTCGTCTTCTTCTTCTTCTTCTTCCTCTTCTTCCTCTTTCTCGTCTTCCTCTTCCTCTTCTTCCTCTTCTTCCTCTTTCTCGTCTTCCTCGTCTTCTTCCTATTCTTCCTCTTCTACCTCGCCGCTTGTGAGTGTGGCTTAAAGGCAGTGGTCGCGATGAAAAGCGTTATCTACAAAACTATAGAAATCAGCCTAGATTGGAAACAGCTGAAAAACTATGAAGGTAGCGCGGTGAAAAACGGGCTAGAATCAGAGTTTCTAGGGCCCAAAGATGGTGCGTAGTATTTCACTGGGAGTGTGCAGGGTGTCATGTCCATGTGTGCAGTACATATAGTAGAGGTGCAGGACCCAGTAGGGTCCTGCACATCCTGCGCACTCCCAATGGGATCCTGCACACTCTCAGTGAAGTCCTGCACACCCCCAGTGAGGTCCTGCACACATCCTGCACACTCCCACTGTGGTACTGCACCAAATCATAAACGTCCTGCACCCCATTCACGACCACTTGCATACTCTTCAGCAAGCATAAGCGTAAGGAAAACGTTATCGTATGTGATCTCGCGTTAAGTCCGCGCAAAACTGCAACCAAACGGGAGCTGACAGAGAAAATGGAAATAGTGTGTGAATGAAGAAAAAGATGGATAGCTTCCGAAAAAGTCTTCCGGAGGACGGACTTACCGCGAGCTGAAAAAAGCTCAGAAAAACTTGAAAAAAAAATTCTAAATCACTAATTTTTCTCCAAAAAAAAGGCAGAGCGGACCATTTTTTTGAATTTTTTTTCAATACGTATCTAGTGGCTCATACAGTGAGTGTGCTTAGTTTAAGAAATGCCTGGCGCATCTCCTGAAAATCGTTAACTGAAAAGCTCACGGTCAGCTGCAGTTAACCGCGAGTTAACTCGCGGTTATCTACCCATTTACTACCACCCCAGATTTATTTCTAAATGCTCCTCATCAGACTAGAAGAAAATCACGAATAAATTAGAGGATATCAAACGAATAAAAATTTTCGAATATTCGAATAAACGAATTATTCAGAAAATTGACTTTTCCGAATATTTGAATTAACGAATTATTCGGATAATTGACTCTTTCGAATATTCGAATAAGCGAATTAATCAAAAAATTGACTTTTTCGAATACTCGAATTATTCGAATATTCGATTACTCGTTTATTCGACCGAATATTCGTTTTCCAAATATTCGTTGAGATACTCTAGAAGAAATCGGGAATCGTTTTTTCTTCAAATGTTCGGTGTTGCGAATAATTCGGAAATGTTCACTTTTCGAATATTCGATTTTCCAAATAATTCGGAAATGGCCTTTTTAATTTTCGACTTTTCGAATGATTCGAAGTCGCCTTCTTTAATCGAATATTTAATTTACGAATCATTCGATTTGGTCGAAGTATAGTTCCCACCCCCATGAAATTTTAGGGTGTTTTTGAGAAAAAAAATCGGATTCTGCTCAAAAGTGGCAATCGGGGGCAATATCAATATGTCACGGTATCAGGCAGTAAACATGGAGAACTCTTGAAAGAAAAACCATTACACTTCCGTGTGAATTTTGTGCCGGTGGCAAATTATAAACTTGTATCTAGCGTACCACTTCGGAAATCGTCAAACGTCGCGATTTGCCATTAAATTTTCCCTAAAAAAAAGCTTTGAAAGAATCAAGTCGAAAACTTCAGAAAATTGACGCATAAACCCCAAATTCGTGATCAGCGCCCCAAATAACACAACTGGGAGGATATTAAGTTAAATCTGGAACATTTTTAAAAACGCTTTCGGGGCCCACTAATTGATATGAATAAACCCCAACCGAAAATCCGTACAAATCCATAACGCTATCAGTCTGTACAAAGTTTGGGTAATGTGCCTTCACCCAAACTTGGGCCAGAGGGGTTGTTTTGGGCGCTGAATACAAATAAGAGGTCAGTTTCCAAATTTTCTAAAGACTAGTGCACGTTTTGGAAGGTACAAGAGGTACAGAAATCTGACCAAAAACGTCTATAACTCCTTTCGGTGTGGTTGAAGGCAGATGCGAAGACCATAATCGGTTTTACACCAAAAACGGTTCTAGAGAGTTACATTTCTTCCAGAATAGTTGGGCTAACTAAAAGTAGCTCCCTTAAGAGCCTCACTAGACATGAGCTTATAGAAGAAAGGGGAAAATGGAGGAAGATTGAGGTGATGATCAGGAGAGAAAGAAAACACGCGGGCGCACGCGATGCGACCGCACACGCCACCGCCCAGGCCTCCTCCGTGCCGGCGCTAGATGGGGCGAGACAATCCACACAATGCTCACAAAAATTTTGTGGGCACTCGACTCTCGCCGGCGCGATTATGTGGAACGTCTAGCGCCGACGAAAAAGGACGCGAAATTGGCCACGCCCTCCAGGGCAACACGCGAGCGAATGCCAGAGTAACAACTCCGACACGGCTGTATCAATGCCACGCCTTAAAGGCAGCATATACGCTCAAAAATGATATCAATTTTGTGGAATGAATCGAAGGTCTGAAGCTGTTAATATTCAGAGATAACGAAAAAACCGGAAGAAAATCGACTGAAATGAAGATATAACGGTTCGTTCTATATTGGTCCAGATGTGGACGAGTTTTACCGCATTGGCTGAAATAGCGGAGCTAGCGACAAACTTTTTGGGATAGCGACGCTAATGTACTCGTACGGCCCTTTCTGGAACTCTTACGACCTTAGAAGCGTAAAAAATGAGCCAAAACGACCGTAATCGAGCCTTGAACATTTGTATTGAAATGCGGAGCCCGTATCGGTGGGCGGAGAAAGGATGATTTTGTGACTCAACGCGGCTCAAATACGGTCATTTCAACTCGTTTTCAACTCTTCCAACTTCGTGAGGGCTCTTCTAGGGCCCTCAAGATCCCACTAATGTGGTTATCTCAACAACTTTTTTGAGCGTGTCTGCTGCCTTTAACCTGCGAGCATCATCGGTGGGTTTTAATTGAAGGATACAACGGATTTGTAAAGTGGGTGTTGAATAAATAGGTAAATGCTCTTTAGGCAAAAATCAGGTACATACATCCGTTGCATCTTCCAATAAAAAGCCACTGCTGATGATCGCAGGTCAAAGCGGGGCAGTGATAGGCTGCGTCCATACGTCGCGAGAGCGGGCGCTTCCGCTGTTGTGCGCCTCTCGACGCTCCTCAACGCTGCCCGCAAATTAACACAGGCAAACACCCCCTACCTCGTGTGGATTCGATTGAAAACGTTTGATCGGGTGATCAATCGCTCGAGTCGGCGCAACGGCTGATGATCTTCCACGGTTTTCGACTTACGTGGTGGGATTATGGAAAACAAGGGCAATAGTTTTGCTACAGGTTTAGTGCCATCTGCTTTAGTGATGGAGCAGTAAGCTTGAAACTTGCTGCTTGATTCGAGGTGCTGGCGTAAGCGTGCGAGAGCGAGCGGGCGAGGGCGCGCGAGAAGGAGCGCCTGTGAGCGGCTTGCGAATCGTGCGCCCACGATGACCATCGATTTTGCGTAATCGCACGCTCTCGCCACGTATGGACGGAGCCATACAGCAGTGTTTGTGTTGATGACCCCAACTAGGACTCAAGGGGCGAAAGCAGACCATTGCTACTTTTTTCTAGCCCGTTTTTGGCCTCAAATGCGCAGTCTAAGCCCGTGGGTAAAATTTAATAATGCGGTACGGCTTCTGTGTGTAGCAACCGTGCCAAACGCGGAATCTCAACTCTTCAGGAAAGAGTAAAATATAGCACCAATTCCCTCCGCCCACTCCAGGGCTTCTGGTCTCAATATGGACGAGACGAGACATGGATTTCGATCAAGCTCTACGCTCTTTCATTTGTTATCGGTCTAGCTGAGAGTGTGATCTGCTCCAGTTCGATGGCTGCGAACGACGAGGAAAAACAACACCGAGACATAAGAACGTAAAGGTCAACCGAACATTGCTCGACACGACGCGGTCGCGTCTCGGCTCTCGTAAACAAAATCAATGATCAACAATTGATAAAGGGCAGGGTATAAAAGAAGTGGAGAGCGGTGTGTCTTCATTCACATACCGTCCTTCTCCAGGGGTCAGCAGTTGAGGATCCGCCTGGACTAGGAAATATGAAAACAGCCCCACCGGTGGTCAAGTTATAACAAAATCGGAGTAAAAACTTAGAAAAGTATAGAGCCGTTACGCAACCGCGTCGTGTCGAGCAATGTTCGGTTGGCCTTTACATTCTTATGACCGAGACGACTCGTCCAAGAGTTTTTCACCGTCTGATTTCACAATATTTAAAGGCAGTGTTCACGATAAAAATCGTTTTCCTGTTTTCTCTCCTATCTTGAAAACGGCGCCATGCTGATTCCAAAGATGTCTCTGAAATCGTACAAGACCTTCTGGGAACGAAGTTATGGTCCCTCAAAAATTGAGCTAAGGAAACATGGTGGACGAGTTGTCCGAGGCTTGTAACTTCCGTCTTTTGCAGCCGATGTATGCGAGCTGACCTGAGTAAGGAGAGAAGTTGAGAATGAAGGGAAGAACGGGGCTAATGATTGGAAATCATCGCTCATCTCACGATCTCGAGCGTTCATTTGTTCACGTCGGTGAGCGTGTGCTGCGATTTTGGGGTTTGCTTTGCGCTCGAAGTGGCAACTTCGGGCTCTTCTGGAGCTTTTCCTGGCTCGTTTCCATGCGTTCTTTCGACGTCAACGTTACAGTGTGCACCTCCACTACCCATTCCTAGTGGAAACTGAAACACATTTTCCGTCGTGAACACTGCCTTTAAGGGGCCACAAGTCCGTTCGTAGGGGATCCTGAACGATTCTGGGGACATCATTGTGACCAGCCCCAAGAATTCTCCAAGATAAGCATAGTAACTAGAAGACGATTCTGAGGTTGGACTGTGCCTTTAAAAAGGCCACAGAGATGTGATCCTAGTACACAACGATGGAGGAGTTAACCTGTCTTCTGCAGTTCTAATTGCACGCGAGGCCACTTCGCTTGAAAGAAAAAGTCTGGGGCGGTAGTAATCTGGCCTTAAGTGCGAATTAGTGATAATGAACATCTTTCACTGATGTGGAGTAGACAACCATAATAACGAGGAGCCAGCCCTATGTTGAGTGAGGATCTGAAACGCTGTAAACAAAACTTACCACACCTGTGAGAAGTGAACCAGGCCAACAAGACTGGAACGAGAGCAGCGCGACATTGCACTGCGCCATAGCGCTAGCTATCTGCTGCTAGACCAGGCACGTGAGGTAGTGGTGCAACTCATTGAAGCAAGCGAAATGCAGCCATCAGGCTCACTGGTGCATCACATAATGTACTCAGACGCACAATACACTCTCAGACAATTTTTTTTTCGGTTTTCATCTTATTCTGTAGAAGAATTTTCTTCTACAACTCTTGTCAAGGGTGGGATCTCAATTCCCTGTAATTGGCAAGATATAAGCGGCCACCAGGCCACCCCTTTTCTTAGCATTCGAGCTCAATAGCGGCTGCATATAGGGATGGATCTCATGAACGACTTTGGTTTCCATTCCTTTGCCAGCTTGTCTATTTGCTCTGATTCGCTCAAGAAATTGGTGAGGAACTAGTTAGGGGGGAGGGGAAATATGATTAGCGAGTGATTCTCTTCAAGCTTAGTATAAATTTGAATTTTTTCGGGTGTCTTACACCTTTGAGGCAGTGTTCGCGATAGTTCTCAGTTTTTCTCCTTACTATGTGTAGTTGTCCTTTCTTCGGAGAAAATCCCTTTCCGGTTGTCGGTGTTCAGTACAGTTTGTTATATTGATTTGAGAATTTTTTTGTAGAACTCGTCGGTTAGAAAGGAAGGATATTTCTTGTATTGCATGATTGATGAATTGTTGCTGGAATACAGTACCGAACAAATTCTAAGCAAAACTATAGTTTTGCGGCGTCTTCTTTTTCTGAGAGCGCCGCATCGCCATATCTCACTTCAAAATTGACGAAATGAGTTTTTGAGGCATCTTTCGTGTTCCTCTCAGTGAGGTGAGTGCGATGGTATAAGTAGAAAGTCTTCTTACCTTTGATATTTTGCTGAAAATGTGTATTTTCACATCGATCACAGGTCAAAACAAAAGATTTCAGCTACCATGACCGTCTGACAGGTTTATAATGTGGGATTTTGTGATGCAAATATGCATTTTTCGATCAACTTCGATGGTTGAATGTATTATATGGTAATACGATTTCGAAAAGAATTGTAGAACGAACGAAAAATGAAAAACATTTCTTCAAAAAAATCTCGAACAAACAAATTTCGAAAATCTTTCGAAATTTCGTAGGTCGAACGAACGAATTCCGAAACTAATCAAATTCGAAAGTCGTTCAAAATTTCAAAATTTTTCGAATTTCCTTCGAAGTTTAGGAACTTTTTCCGATACCCCTTCAACATTTCAGATTTTTGGAAACCGGACTCAACGCTTTTTTTACACCGCTCAGTCAGAGAATGAATATTCCACTTAAATTCGAGCATGTATTACATCTCTCCCTTATTTCGAACAGTTCGAAGTGATGTTCATCGGGCTTATAATGTCGAAGTCGCCTAATCAGTGCTATATTTTGCCGCTAATCGGTGCTATATTTTGCCGTTGTTGAGCATGCCCACGACAATCCGGCCCGAGCAATAACGAAACAGCGTAACCTAAGGTTCGAGAAGCATTTTCTAAATCGAACGATTTTTCGAAAAAAAAATCGAAAAACGAGATCGCGAACAAATGAAAAATGAAAAAATTTCGTTCGAAAGAAATTGGAAGAAACGGAAATCGAAAAAAAAATCGTTCGACGAAATTTCGAACGAACGAAAACAAACGAGAAAGATTTCGAAAAATCTTTCGAGAATTTTTGAAAATTTCGTTCGTGTACAAGTATAATCTATTATTTTGTAACACTATCGTGTAGGACTCAAAGAAAGCAATCCAGAAATGACACTATAATCTATTATTTTTTTAGCACTATCGTGTAGGACTCAAGGAAAGCAATTCAGAAATGACTTCAAAATTGAAATCGGACCACTTCGAAGCAAGGCATGGCGATGCGGCGGTTTGTGAGCTCAAAAAAGGCCGCAAAACGCATTTTGCGAAAAATTCGGGCGTTACTGTAAGTAGATTTATGGAAAATCAACAAATCATGTGCGGAAAATGGTGAAAATCGGTAAGAAGGATAAAGACGAGCATAGTATTCCGCAATACACGTTAAAGTCATCAAAGATATCAAAATTGATAAAAGGGAGGCTTTTCCTGACCTCACGAGCGTATATTTCAGATAGGGTCACCCCGTTCACTGTGGCGTCTGCGATGATGTTCTCAATTGGGGCCGTTTCGTTAGGTGTAGTGTTGTTGACGGCGCTACCCACGCAGGCATCACTCCGTCGACATTGGATTTTGCGACCACGTTGTGTGTGCGACTCACCCCGTCCGGAATGTTTCCCGGCATGGTCGCCGAATCGTTTCAACGGGAGTCTTAAATGTACTCGAGAGAACATTTAGCGAAGATCGATCTGAAAGCGCTGCGCCCTCTCTTTTGCCGCGCTGTCTTGTGCGCTCTCACCACCACACAATCAGCGACAACCATCTGTCGCTGATGTTCGCAATCAGCGACACCTTCAAATTTGAGATAAAGATGAATCTGATTTGGAGCTGACTTGCTCATTAAGAGTCAAGACTTTGCCTAGAGCATCCTTATGTATCAAACAAAGTTTTTAGGCTGTTACACAGATGTCGCTCAGATGCAACTCAAATCAACGATTTAAGTTGTATATTAAGCCAGATTACTACCGCCCCTGATGTTTCGAGCTGGGAAAGAAGGGTTCAACTTCTGCATTTTTGTGTCCTGGGACCACGGCCCTTGTGAAGATTGCCTTGCAAGAGCAGTAGGTCACTAAATAAATCGTGCCTTAGCAGTGGCTTTGCTGCCCTAGCCACCACAGTGAGCAGGCTGGAGCAGCGAGAACACTGCTGGGCACGATTGATGGTGCGACCTACTGCGATTTTCGAAGACGTCGATTACCGTGCTCGTGCCCCAAGCCAGTGCTTTCATGCATTCGGGCCCTGCTTCCGTCCTAAGACCATCCCAATCGTTCCTCCTTGAAAACTAAATAATGAAATTGATCATGCACAGTATACTTGGGTCGAATCGAAGGATCGAATCATCATCCGATTGAAAGGAGTGGACTTCGATTAAATCGACTTGACTATTCGAAAAGTGGAAATTACGGCTAAATGGAAAAGTCGATCATTCGAACAAGTGCGATCTTCGGATAAGTGGGGAAGTCGACCATTCGAAAAGAAAACTATCCGACTTATTCGAAAATTTTACCGCTCTTGAGAGTTTCTAGTTACTGAGAAAGATGTTGGAAATCCCAGCTACTCCATCTTGGCACAATTATCGACTTTGCGCGTAATCTATGCAAAACATGTGTAGCCGCAGCCAAACTTCTTGGTTATCCTTTTTCTACTATCTAATATGTTTTTTTTCATGTGCGCAACCGCACATTAAAGGCAGTGTTCACGATAAAAAATGTGTTTCAGTTTCCACTAGGAACGGGTAGTGGAGGGGCACAATGTAACGTTGACGTCGAAAGAACGCATGAAAACGAGCCAGGAAAAGCTCCAAAAGAGCCTCAAGTTGCCATTTCGAGCGCAAGGCAAACCTCAAAAGCGCATCACACGCCCACCGACGTAAACAAATGAATGCTCAAGATCGTGAGATGAGCGATGATTTTCAATCATTAGCCCCGTTCTTCCCTTCATTCTCAGCTTCTCTCTTTACTCAGATCAGCTCGCATACATCGGCTGGAAAAGACGCAAGTTACAAGCCTCGGACAACTCGTCCACCATTTTCCCTAGCTCAATTTTTGAGGGGCCATAACTCTATTCCCAGAAGGTCTTGTACGATTTCAGAGACATCATTGGAATCAGCGTGGGGCCGTTTTCAAGATAGGCGGGAAAACAGAAAAACAATTTTCATCGTGAACACTGCCTTTAAATTGATAATGACTTAAAGGCAATCGAGAGGTTGGTATCATTTTTACCAACAATGTTGAAAAACGGCTAAGAACGAGCAGAAAAGAGCCCTACACGTCATACTGGAGAGTTCCGCTCACGCCACGCCCACTCCTCTAAACGCTACCGATCCGTAAACAACTTAATAACCGACTTTAGGGAAGCAACATACATTTAAAAGGTTGTAATCTACTCCGCTCATCAAAACTTACCCCATTTGATAATTGGTTCTCATTTGTACACTTTTATCGGTAGCCGTTGAAGGAGTAGGCGTGTCGTGAGCGGAACACTCTGGTTTAAGGCCGTATAGGACTCTTTCGTGCTCGTTCTTAGCCGCTTTTCCAGCACTATTGATGCAGTAAGCCCGGGCCTTTCGACTTATGTTGAAAATCCTAAGACTATTTTGATTGTGGACACTGCCTTCAAAAGCTCATAAAGTTCTGAAAATAGATGTGGGAATGGAAATAAAATGGGAAAATTACGAGTAAGTTGTGCTGATCATAGGAGAGCAATTCGTCACATTACATAGTATGGATTTTCAAGTTCCAAGGGAGAAAAAGAGAAAATATAGTAAATGGCCAATACAAAGAAACATTGCCATAAAATTTGTAAACATAGAGGCAACACTTCTGTAAAGGAATGAGAACCAGAAAGAAATAGGCGAAGAACTTCTTTGTAAGGCCTCGCGAGAGCTGTTTGTCAGCTGATTTGGTTGAATGGCGAGGGCGAATTAGCCATGGGTCACGTTTTTGAGGAGCATCTGGGCCGGGGTATATCGTATACCCCAGCTCCAGAGTTATACTCCAACTTATACTGGGAGTGCGCCAAGCGCCCGGTAAAATGTGTGGGACTTAAGTGTGTGTAAGTGTGCGGGGTGCGTCCCGCGTCAAAAAGAGTGTGTGGGACCCAAATGGGAGCGCGCCAAACGTCGGGGAGAGCGTGAAAGATACAGCTGGGAAAGCGCAGAGAGTCGGGAAAAGTGTGCGCGATTCAACTACGAGTGCGCCAAGCGCCGAGTAAAGTGTGTGTGTCCCAACTAGGAGTGCGCCTAGCGCCGGGAAAAGTGCGCAGGACTCGACTGGGGTGCGCCGTGCACCAGGGGAAGTGTGCGGCACCCAAATGGGAGTGCGTCAGGCGCAGGGAAAGGGTGTGGGACTCGGCTGCGAGCGCGCCGAGCGCCGATGAAAGTGTATGGGACGAAACTAGCACTGCGCCAAACGCCGGTGAAACCGTATGATGTGGAAAGGAGGTGATTCGAGATGACCGCGGTTTTTCAAGAGTCGTTTTTCTAGGAGAAGCTTGAAAACTACCCAAGGGCGTGTGGTTGAGTTGTGAGCGCGCAGTTCCTAAGAAATTTGAGAGGTTAGAGGGGGAGGGGGCTGACGAAGATGGAGTGGTTTTTTGAGTGTTCTCCCGAGACTGTTCGCACAGGTTTTGTAGCACAATTTTTCCACGTCACTATCTTTTATCCAAAGTCCGGTCAAAAAACGAACACATCGCGGGGCACGCCTACCAGTACGCCGCGAAGCGGCGTGGGTGTGCACCTTCTATATAACATATAGCACCTAGTTAGCGCTGGTCTTCGATAGGGAACATCAAATATCAGCACGATTCGTGCGGACTCGTTGCCTCATATGTACTTCGGTAAATTCAAGAGACTCGTTTTGGTTTTCAAGTTTCGCGTCCCATCCGTTGTCCTGTTGAACAGTAGCCGCTAGACCCTGAAGCCAGAGTCCAAAATCATCGATTCTTTCATTTTATCCAAAGATTTCCCCTAAGTGAGACGCAAATAATTCCTAGTGAATTCTTCTAAGTTTCGAAGAATTGTGCTATTCCTGAGCCTCATAGTTTTTTTACAATACAGCACAATGGAGGCTGCAAAATTTATTGAAATTTTCGAAAAATCCAAAGGTTTCCAAAACGAAACTTTCCAAAGTTCTTGAAACTTCCTTCTCACAGGTGAGCTTTCGGCGCGTAGCGCCTTTATCAAACCTAAAAATACACGTATTAGCATACGTTGGCATAAAGACTACCCGCAGTCAACGGGAAACTGAATAGCTGGCCGAAAGGCCTGGCCACCAAGTAAGGTCGAGGCAAAGTCCTACCCTAGACTGATCTTAAATAGTTCTGGATGCACAGTGAACCAATATCACACCATAACAGTAATGAGAAAGACTACTGTATTTAGTTCTTATAAGACTTCTTCTAAGTTTATTTCGCTTGAGCTATACTTTTTTCGCAATCCGATTTCATATTATGCGCGGAAATAAGTTAGGCCCCACCAAAGCTGGTCGATCGACCGAGTCCCACAAAGTCGATACGCACTATACTTGTTATCCGAAGATAATTTTTCGGATAATGGATCGATTCGGATAATGCCGATTTTAAATTTTCCGGATATTGGTTCGATTCAGACAATGCGCTTTCTAGAATTTTCGGATAATGGATCGATTCAGATAATGCCATTTTTCCAATGATTCGGATACGGATATCCGGTCGGATAATTTCGGACAACTTCGAAAATTTTCGGAACAAAGTTGAGGCAAAACGGTGAAAAATATACCAGGCACTCAAGGCAAGCCTTTGAAAACATCCATATTTGAGCAAACAGTAACCCTTCATTGCATTCATGTTGTTCACAAACAAACTTCAATCTTCATATAAGCATATTAATAAAAATATGAAAACAAATCTTCAATTACTCTATCGTTGTTGGGAGGCACAGTATTATCCAAACACAGGTTTTTCAGGACAACTAGCAAGTAAAAGTATGCGAAGCAACTATACAAAAAAACCTCTACACTGAATAACTAGCCACTTGGTCATCTCACTTGACCACGCCCGTTTCTCGACGCCGCAACGACCCTCCTTATTTTGGAAGGAGGAGGAAAATCTTGGGTTGATGTTCTAAATAGAAGGCGGTACGGAAAATGTGCGTGGCCTAGTGCAATTTTATCCGAAAATTAACCGATTTTATCCGAAAACTTACCCCATTTTTATCCGAAATTTATCCGAAGTTTATTCGATTTTATCCGAATTTTTAACCCTCCGGATTTTGGTTCGATTCAGATAATGCCGATTTTAAATATCCCGGATATCGGTTCGATTCAGATAATGCGTTTTTTCGAATTTTTGGATATCGGATTATCCGAATCTCGGATATCCGGTCGGATATCCGAAAAGGAGTGATTTGGATACTAAGTATAATACCCACCGAAATAGTGACAGATGGGTACAGAGAATCCACAGATTGAGTCCGTCTGCAACCGTTTGCTTGCGTCCGCAATCCGCCCAGTCGATACTGGTGTTCTACGCGCACACACGGGTAGGACCCAAGTCGGTTTTAGTAGGACTCAGTCGGTTTTTCGACCAAGTCTGAAGGGGGCCTTATGGAGCTGTTTTGGGAACGAAAAACTCAATCGGGCTGTCACGTCTTCGTATACCGTTTGAATCGCTGAATGGAAGGGTTGACTATCTTTTAAATCGATGGAAAAAGTTGACTTTTTATTCGGTCGATCATTCGAAAAAAGGCGATTTCCGGATAAGTCGAGAAGTCGACCATGCAAAAAAGGGCGATTTTCGGATAAGTCGAGAAGTCTATCATTCGAAAAAGAATTTAGATTTGCCCAAGTATAGTGCACAGTGCCCGGGACATCATAATCTTTTACCATTCATTGGGCCGTGTGGATTGTGAGACAATACCTCCTATATGGCAGCACAGGTGTTATCATTGCCTGAGACAGGGCGTTTCACTAACAGCAGCAGGGGACACTAGCGTTTGGTGAGACCGTTACGGAATGGTTTTCGGAATTGCTTTGCTGTGCGCGTTGATATATGTAGTTTCCAAGCAGAAATGCGCTAATTGATCACAGTTACCTTTTTTCAAAAATTTTCAGGTCTCTGAAGACGGATCAAGTGTGTAACTCCATTAAAAAACGAACAACTGCAGTAGGTTCTCCCATTTTTCACGTTACATCGACACCTCAGAACCTTTTCGAATCCCCTCACAAGGGAACCACTATAAGTCATAGTAACGATTACAGATGAAATGTACTTTTATAGAACCATTTTCGGACAAAAAGTCCGAATATGCCCATCGCAGCTGCCTAGACCCACTCTGAAAGAAGTTATAGGTGTTTTTTTCTCTTATTTTCGTACCTATTGTACCCTCCAAAAAGCGCATTATTTTTATGGAAATCCGGAAACGGACCTCATGCTTAAGTTTGGGTGAATGAACATTTTCCAAACTTCGCGCAGACTGACAGCGTTTTGGACGTTTGTTTATACCAATTAGAGGGCTCTCGCAGAGTTTCTGAAAAATATTCCAGATTTGACTCAAAATTCGCCCTGGAGGGTTATTTGGAGTGCTCAACACGGATCTGATGTCAGTTTATCGATTTTTGACAGCTTACGGTAGATTACGGTGGGTATACGGTAGTTTGGTCAAAGTCTCAGATTTGTCTCAAAGTTTCTATGTGGGGGTTATTTGGGGTGCTGAATACGAATTCGATGCCCATTTGTCGATTCTCGAATTATTAAGGTAGGTTTTGCCTCCTAAATGGCACGTTACCTACCGTAGCCTATAGTAAATCTTAGAATTTCGACAAGCGAACTCCAGATTCGCCTTCAGCACCCCAGATTACTCCTACATACATGTTTTTAGCAAAATCCGGAAAAAAATTTAAGAACAGCCAAAAAATTCCATGGGGTGTAGGTATCCTTACCTTGCCGCGAAGCTTTAAAAATGCTTATAACTTCTTTCAGAGTGGGTCTAGGCAGCGGCGATGGGCATATTCGGACTTTTCGTCCGAAAATGGCTAGTAAAGTACATTTCATTTGGAATGTTACTATGACTTATAGTGGTTCCCTTGTCAGACCTTGCCTGGAAGCTTCTGCCGAAGGCGATCTCGCGCCTCTTCATTGCTTCATTCTTCGACTGATTCTAAACTGGATCTGTCCAAATATCGAACACCTCATACAATACGAAAACGGCCCCCAACTATTGATCTACTCTTGGGTTCGAATGTTTTTAGGGCAGTTTTTCTCCGGTATTTGAGTTTGTGTGTGGGAACTTTCTCGACTTAGTGGACTTACCTACTCCAAAACATCGAAAACTAGAATACGGTTTTTTATCGTGAACACTGCTTCAAAAACTCGACCTCTTCTAAAAACATCCATTCTATTCATAGAAGAATTTGACAACTACTCTAATCATAGAAGAACTCGGCGTTTTAAACATTAAACTAAATTGCCCCACTCGATATTGACCTTTTTAAATAGAGTTTTGGCATTAATTCATCCTATTCAAAACAAGTATGTATAGTTTCCGTTTTCGATTTAGTCTGCCGCATGAACCAGGCGGCTGGCCGTGCGGTGGTAGCGGCCTCACTGGGGAATGGGGTTTCGGTTCGAAGGGGGTGATCTACCGCCGCAGCAAGAAAGTGTGGAGAAGAAAGAGACGCAGCATACGTGCGCATTGTAATTGTGCCATTCGAATAGATTCGAATCGATATATTCGAATAAATGCCATTCGAATCAGTATTCATTATCGGAATTTATAAAATCCCACCATTCAAATACTATTCGAAAATCGGACCTCAAAAAAAACAGAGTCATTCGAATCTACTCGATATTCGAAGCCTACTATTCGAATGAACATGCGAACAGTTATAACTTCAAATAGGTATTTTCGAATAAATCTGTCCCGTCGTCGCTATTTAAGGGGTACGGTAGGAGGCCGTGTATTTCATTGACAGGCACGACCACGTCAAAGGATTTCGAAATCAATTGACGCCTCAACATGGTTTGCTGTGCGTCCGTATCACAGTCTCTGTTCGTCAGCGCTGCAACAAATGATTGGTATGACTAGTTCCACCTCATTTCATGTGTAATTGTACTCAATGTAATGTAACTAATAATATTTTGGCTAGGGAATCAGAGGAACACACTCAAGTTCTAAGTTGCTCGAGAACCTCCAATAGTTTTTTTTATCATGAAATTCTTAACCCCGTAAAAGTTCCAAAATGGCAAAAAAAATCCTTTCAGAGGCATACCCATTTCTGTAAGTTCCAAGATTACAAAACCAAATTATACAAAGTTGTAGCGTAAACGCAGCCTTTTCTAGGCATATGAATCAGTTGAGAACTCGAGTAAATCGGTCCGCTAATCCACGGATGGTGGGCTGGTGGTAATAATTGGGACAGGAAGTTGACCTACTCTGCAAATGCTTTGCTCGGCTTTTTTTAACTGAAAAATGTTTACAGCGGTCGTTTTCAATAATAGTTTCCATGTCGATATCTTTAGCTGAAACGAATTGTTGACCACCTGACCGAGCTGAATTTGTTAAGATATTGTGCAAAGATGAAAAAATGAAGATCCTTTGTAGGCAACGATTGAAACTACCTTCAACGTACCACCAGCAATCGTAAAGTCAGTGGCCCACTGCAACAGCAGTGTTGAAAACCGGCTTAAAACGAGCAACCAATAGCATTTGCGGCCCCAAAACTTTGAATATGGTGTGCTCGCTCCACCCACTTCCGCGGTAGCCACAGGAAAGTGGGTGGAGTGGGCACACCTCATTCAAGTTTTGGGACCGCATGGCGGGAAAGTGTGAGGCAAAGCGGAGGTAGCATACTCGCGCACACGATCACGATCAATGGCAGTAAGATTCGCTCCGAAATAGATGATACATTGACTGCTCAACTGGGCTGTTTTCAGTTTGTCGATTCGAAATTGTTTGAAAAATCATTCGAATATATTTGAACGGAATTCATTCGAATCTATTCGAAATTCGGAACTCGAAAAAAGGTGTCATTCGAATATTTTCGAAATTCGGACCTCAAAAAAGGGGGTCATTCGAATCTATTCAATTATTCGGTGTTTCCGTCCAAGGCACAACTATAGTGCGCATGTGCCCGCGATCGACGGCAGTACATTTCATTCCGGATTAGAGGATATTACATTACGTCCGAATCAAAAAAACGGATATCCGAATCATTTAAAAAACCATGATCGCGGATGTCCTATTCATCCGAATGAATTCAAAATGGAAGCACTGCTATTCCGGTATTACTTGCTACCACTTGGGATCTAGCTGAATGCTTTCGGATATCCACAACCATTGTTTTTAAAATGGTTCGAATATCCTTTTTTCGATTTGGGTCCAATATATAGAGGATATGTACCAGGTTGTTCAATAAGTTTTGTCGTTCGATAAGAAAAACATAATTTTATGTAAAATACACTTTACTATTCAGTATAATCTCCCTGAACATTAATCCACTTAAAAAAAAACCAAAAAAAAATTCAAGCCTCATCCACAGTGAGGAGTCGACGCACAGAATCCACTTTATCCTTTTTTAAAACGCTCCAAATGTTGCTGAGAAAGTGGCATTTGAATATGTTTTTGTTCCATTGTTAGCGAATGCGGCACCCTTGGTGCACACAGCTTTCTAAAACCTAAAATTTCGCTTAAAATATGGCTCACACTGCCTAATGAGATGTGTAGAGCGTCTAATAAATCTCTCTCAGTCAATCGACGATCTTCCAAAACCATATCCTGAATTTTCGCTATGATTTCTGGTGTTGATGCGCTTTTAGGACGTCCTTCACGTGGATGGTCTTCAAGGCTTGTACGGCCACGTTTAAATTCAGCAACCCATCTTTCTACTGTTCTAATTGTAGGTGAACAATCATTATACACTTTTAACATTCGTTCGTGAATTTCTTTAGGTGTTACACCCTCCAAAAATAAGAATTTCGTCACTGTACGATATTCAATTTTTCCATTGCCGTGACACGGCGACAGTAAATGGCTTGTAAACAAAGAATGAATTGACACATTCAAATGAAACTTCACATACGTTCATATGAAGAGTGCACCAATATTTTAAAAAACATTTGGGCTAGTAGCAACGATCTCTCTCATCAAACGACAAAACTTATTGAACAACCTGGTAGTGCGCATCGGGTAGTAGGGACTCATGGGGTCCCTACTACCCGATCTTTTTGTTCATGATTTATAGAAGAACTTTTTGACTCAATATAATCGTCTTAGGAGAGGTTCGGGAGAAAACCAAGTCGAGCGAGTTAAAGGCAGTGTTCACGATGAAAAAAGTTCTCGAAATTCCACTAGGATTGGGTAGTGGAAGGGCACTCTGTAACGTTAACGTAGAAAGAACGCATGAAAAGGAGCCAGGAAGAGCCTCAAAAGAGCCCGAAGTTGCACCTTCGAGCGCATTGAAAACCCCAAAAGCGCATCACACGCCCACCGACGTGAACAAATGAATGCTCGAGATAGTGAGATGAGCCATGATTTTCAATCATTAGCCCCGTTCTCCCCTTCATTCTCAGCTTCTCTCTTTACTCAGGTCAGCTCGCATAGATCGGCTGCAAAAAACGGAAGTTACAAGCCTCGGACAACTCGTCCACCATGTTTCCATAGCTCAATTTTGAGGGACCATAACTCCGTTCCCAGAAGGTCTTGTACGATTTCAGAGACATTTTTGGAATCAGCATGG
Organism: Aplectana chamaeleonis; assembly: GCA_029168955.1. Lineage (NCBI taxonomy): Eukaryota > Metazoa > Nematoda > Chromadorea > Rhabditida > Cosmocercidae > Aplectana > Aplectana chamaeleonis. The sequence continues at coordinate 445,582 of JAPDOI010000244.1, read as the reverse complement.
GGCCGTTTTCAAGATAGGCGGGGAAACAGAAAAACGATCTTCATCGTGAACACTGCCTTTAAACATTGATATTGAAAATCCGATCATGAGTATTCGGACAAAGTATTGTGAATATAAATTGTACACAAAAATTTTATTGGACGCGAATTCTCTGTAGAGATTATCATGGTAAACTTTTACGCAGATTTAATGAGTAAGCAGGAGGAAAATGTATGGAAATTTTACGGCAGGAGGAGTTGGAGGAGCAGCAAGCAGTCTCAATTGCGGGGGTAGGCGGGCGAGGCAGGTGCAACACACAGCTGTTGCTCGACTCTAAGACGAAAGTAAACAGGGCAAAACCAACCCAACGGACATACAGATGAACTCCAAAATGCTGCAAACTGTGAGACAACAACCCGGTGAAGAATGTCGTCTGGAGAGGCATCCACACGCACAGTTCTCGGGATCTTCGATTTATATAGCTAACACTCTTCCTCACTTATTTGAAAAAGGAAACCCTGAAAGTGGGAGCAGTTGCGGATGCTCATTGATTGCTACAATTTGATCGATTTTAAATAAATTCACTGATATTGACAATTAGGTTCACATTATCAATCATTCTTACATGAACGCGTTCTACTTCTCTTCAGTTAACAGAGATCGTTCTCGGAAACTTTTGTAGTTTATTTTTCAACATAACTGTGATCTCTTCCCTGAGTGTGCGTGCCTATGCGAAATCTCATACTCCTAATTTCAGAAAGTTGTGCTCCGCAGAAAAGGTTAGGGATTTGGCATTGTTCTGAATTGTCGTGAAGTTATTTTATTGTATTTGGCTTTCGATTTGATTTTCTAAATGTAGTGAAATTCTTGAATTGATTTGGCTGTTGATGGTATATGCAGACAACATAATCATTAAATTTAAATGTAGTGAAATTGTTGCAAAAAGATTTGGCAGGCGCTCCATAAATTATCAGAGTCAAATCACGCGTCAGAAGGAGTTTTGCGTCGAGCGTAATCTGGATCAAATCAGAACAAGATTAGGTCTAGCAACAAAAACGTTCTCATGCAGGGTGAATCGTGAAAGCGTGCCCTTCGTGGGAGCTACACTGAAAAAGGCAGAAAAGTATTCGAAAATCTCATTTCTAGCTCATAAGGCCACATTTCGTCAAGTAATAGTTCTTTATTTTCTCGACAGAGGACCTTCTGACGCGTGATTTGACTCTAATAATTTATCAAGAACCTGCCAAATCTATTTGCAACAATTTTACTACATTTAATTATTATGTTGTCTGCATATACTAACAGCAGCCAAATCAATTCAACAATTTCACTACATTTAGAAAATCAAATTGAAAGCCAAATCCAATAAAACAATTTCACGACAATTAAGAGGAATGCCAAATTCTCAATCTTTTTTTTGCGGAGCCCAACTGTCTGAAATATCACAACTTTTTCCAAGGGTTCTCCACCAACAAAATCGTCAATCTCTGAAGGGGTGAGCCGCTATGCTTATGTGATAGCTTCATTATAAGAGCCAAGTTGCTGTTTTTGAGAAAACATAGAGGTAGAAATGGAGAAACATCTGCTCCGCTGCTAAGATAGCAAGATAATAGCTGCATCGCGACGTTCTAGAGATAGGATACAAACCATATATAGCCTAGCTCTCTTATTTCGAGCCGGTGAAAATAAGGCTTATCCTTATCATGTCAAAATCTCGTTATAAGTCCTGCACACATTTCATGACGTCCTGCGCACTCCTACTAAGGTCCTGAATACGTTCCTTGACGTCCTGCACAACCCTACTAGGTTCCTGCACACGCCCCATGATGTCCTGCACACACCTACTGAGGTCCTGCACACATTCATTGACATCCTGCGCCCTCCTACTGGGGTCCTGCACACATTCCATGACGTTCTGCACACGGTCCATGATGTCCTGCACACTCCTACTAAGGTCCTGCACACATTCCACGACGTCCTGCGCACTCATACTGGAGTCCTGCACACATTCCATGACGTCCTGCACAGCCCTACTGGGGTCCAACACACATTCTGCGACGTCCTGCTCATTTCTACTGGTCTCCTGCACACGTTTCATGATGTCGTGCGCACGTTCCATGATGTCCTGCACAATCCCGCTGAGGTCCTGCACACATTCCATGACGTCCTGCACAGCCCTACTGGTCTCCTGCACACGTTTCATGATGTCGTGCGCACGTTCCATGATGTCCTGCACACTCCTACTGAGGTCCTGCACACATTCATTGACATCCTTTGCCTTCTACTGGGGTCCTGCACACATTCCATGACGTTCTGCACACGTTCCATGATGTCCTGCAAACTCTTACTAAGGTCCATTCCATGACGTCCTGCGCACTCCTACTGGGGTCCTGCACATATTCCATGACGTTCTGCACACGTTCCATGATGTCCTGCACACTCTTACTAAGATCCTGCACACATTCCACGACGTCCTGCACAACCCTACTAGGTTCCTGCACACCAGGGGTGTGCGTTAATCAAAAATAATTTTTTCGTTAAGCGTTAATCGTTAATTCTTGAGAAAAAACCGCGTTAACCCGTTCATGCGTTAACACGTTAATTTTGCACTTCGTTAAAAAATTTTTGAACTTTACTTGCCCACAAGGAAAATCCATGAATCACCAGAGATCCCAGTACAAAAAAATAAAATAGACCTTCCATTGACGTCAGCAGGACGTCGTGGACAGCACGTAGGGCTCCAGGAGCCGTAGGCACGGCCTCGTGGGAAGTACCGTATTTCCTGTTATTGAACACCCCCTCCATTTCAACCGCTCCCTCCAATCAAACCCTCTTTCGGTGGAGGTTGAAGAACAGAACAACCTCCTCTATTAGAGCTCCCCTTCAGCTGGAAAGACATTGGAGACTCATTCTTAGCGGACGTGAACTGCTACGCGCTGCTCGAGATGTCGACACCCAAAAGCATGTTGACATTTTCGAAGAGATTGGTCTTTAGAAGGACTCAAACAATGACTTTATTGATGATGATTTCTTGAAGCTCGCCGAGTAATTCATTATTGTACCTCTTTGATTGGCCTAATAAACTTGTTTGCCCATATTGACTCTCGAATTGTCGGTTGAAAACTAAAACCTACCTCTCTATTTAACTCCTCCCTCTAATTGAACCTCCCCTCTGGAGAAGGTTGAAAAATAGTACACCCTGGTGTTCAATTACAGGAAATACGGTATGTAGGGCTTCAGATGACGTCGTCAGGACGTCGTGAAAAGTGGGTGGAGCTCCATATGACATGGCGTCATGACGTGGAATACGGGTGGGCTTCAGGTGACGCGGCCAGGATTTCGTGGAAAATGGGTAGGCCTTCAGATGATGTCATGGAAAGTAGGTAGGCTTCAGATGACGTCAGCAGCACGTCATGGAAAGTGGGCAGGGCATCAGATGGCGGCGTCAGGACGTCGTGGAACGTGGGCCAGCGCTCAGATAGCGTCAGCAGGACGTCGTGAAAAATGGGGTGCGTAGCGTACTAGAAAGTCAGTAGCGCTTTATGCAGAGCATGTGACGCATGGCAGAAACTAAGTAGCGCCTCATGTGGAGTGTACGCCGCAAGGTGCACTCCATAGAGAGCGTGCGCCGCTTGCTAGATAGTGAGTAGCTTTCAACCCCGCTCCCAACCCTCATTTCAAAGCTTACTCAACTGTAGAGTGGTAGATTAGGCCTCAAATTTAATTTTCGGAACACGAAGTCGAATTCTTCGATATCAAGAAGAAATAACTAAAATAGTTGAACAATGGAATGGGAAACATTGGGGTCAGCGATAAATTTCACAACAAGCGAAACTCGACGCTACAAGCCGACGCGACGTGCACGGCCCCAGTTTCTAAATCTGCCCTTGAAGCAGGTCAATCAGTGCCATGATTCCTCTGCAATTAACGAACTCAAATTAACGTGATTTTTGGAGTTTTTCGTTGAGCGTTAATCGTTAAATTTCTAAAATAAACCGCGTTATCCCGTTAATGCGTTAACACGTTAACGTTATAACGCACAGCCCTGCTGCACACATTCCATGACGTTCTGCACACGTTCCATGATGTCCTGCACACTCTTACTAAGGCCCTGCACACATTCCACGACGTCCTGCGCACTCCTACTGGAGTCCTGCACACATTCGATGACGTCCTGCACAGCACTACTGGGGTCCTGAAAACATTCTGTGACGCCCTGCTCATTTCTACTGGTCTCCTGCACACGTTTCATGATGTCGTGCGCAGGTTCCATGATGTCCTGCACAATCCCACTGAGGTCCTGCACACATTCCATGACGTCCTGCGCACTCCTACTGGGGTCTTGAATACATTCCTTGACGTCCTGCCCAGCCCTACTGGGGTCCTACACACATTCTGCGACGTCCTGCTCATTTCTACTGGTCTCCTGCACACGTTTCATGATGTCGTGCGCACGTTCCATGATGTCCTGCACACTCCTACTGAGGTCCTGCACACATTCATTGACATCCTTTGCCTTCTACTGGGGTCCTGCACACATTCCATGACGTTCTGCACACGTTCCATGATGTCCTGCACACTCTTACTAAGGTCCATTCCATGACGTCCTGCGCACTCCTACTGGGGTCCTGCACACATTCCATGACGTTCTGCACACGTTCCATGATGTCCTGCACACTCTTACTAAGGTCCTGCACACATTCCACGACGTCCTGCACAACCCTACTAGGTTCCTGCACACATTCCATGACGTTCTGCACACGTTCCATCATGTCCTGCACACTCTTACTAAGGCCCTGCACACATTCCACGACGTCCTGCGCACTCCTACTGGAGTCCTGCACACATTCCATGACGTCCTGCACAGCACTACTGGGGTCCTGCACACATTCTGCGACGTCCTGCTCATTTCTACTGGTCTCCTGCACACGTTTCATGATGTCGTGCGCAGGTTCCATGATCTCCTGCACAATCCCACTGAGGTCCTGCATACATTCCATGACGTCCTGCGCACTCCTACTGGGGTCTTGAATACATTCCTTGAGGTCCTGCCCAGCCCTACTGGGGTCCTGCTCACATTCTGCGACGTCCTGCTCATTTGTACTGGTCTCCTGCACACGTTTCATGATGTCGTGCGCAGGTTCCATGATGTCCTGCACAATCCCACTGAGGTCCTGAATACGTTCCTTGACGTCCTGCACAACCCTACTAGGTTCCTGCACACGCCCCATGATGTCCTGCACACACCTACTGAGGTCCTGCACACATTCATTGACATCCTGCGCCCTCCTACTGGGGTCCTGCACACATTCCATGACGTTCTGCACACGTTCCATGATGTCCTGCACACTCCTACTGAGGTACTGCACACATTCCACGACGTCCTGCGCACTCCTACTGGAGTCCTGCACACATTCCATGACGTCCTGCACAGCCCTACTGGGGTCCTGCACACATTCTGCGACGTCCTGCACATTTCTACTGGTCTCCTGCACACGTTTCATGATGTCGTGCGCACGTTCCATGATGTCCTGCACAATCCCACTGAGGTCCTGCACACATTCCATGACGTCCTGCACAGCCCTACTGGAGTCCTGCACACATTCTACGACGTCCTGCTCATTTCTACTGGTCTCCTGCACACGTTTCATGATGTCGTGCGTTCGTTCCATGATGTCCTGCACACTCCTACTGAGGTCCTGCACACATTCATTGACATCCTTTGCTTTCTACTGGGGTCCTGCACACATTCCATGACGTTCTGCACACGTTCCATGATGTCCTGCACACTCTTACTAAGGTCCTGCACACATTCCACGACGTCCTGCGCACTCCTACTGGAGTCCTGCACACATTCGATGACGTCCTGCACAGCCCTACTGGTCTCCTGCACACGTTTCATGATGTCGTGCGCACGTTCCATGATGTCCTGCACACTCCTACTGAGGTCCTGCACACATTCATTGACATCCTTTGCCTTCTACTGGGGTCCTGCACACATTCCATGACGTTCTGCACACGTTCCATGATGTCCTGCACACTCTTACCAAGGTCCATCCCATGACGTCCTGCGCACTCCTACTGGGGTCCTGCACATATTCCATGACGTTCTGCACACGTTCCATGATGTCCTCCACACTCTTACTAAGATCCTGCACACATTCCACGACGTCCTGCACAACCCTACTAGGTTCCTGCACACCAGGGGTGTGCGTTAATCAAAAATAATTTTTTCGTTAAGCGTTAATCGTTAATTCGTGAAAAAAACCGCGGTAACTCGTTAATGCGTTAATACGTAAATTTTGCATTTCGTTAAAAATTTTTGAACTTTACTTGACCACAAGGAGAATCCATAAATCACCAGAGGTCCCAGGAAAAAAAATAAAATAGACCTTCCATCGACGTCAGCAGGACGTCGTGGACAGCACGTAGGGCTCCAGGAGCCATAGGCACGGCCTCGTGGGAAGTATCGTATTTCCTGTTATTGAACATCCCCCTCTATTTCAACCCCTCCCTCCAATCAAACCCTCTTTCGGTGGAGGTTGAGGAACAGAACAACCTCCTCTATTAGAGCTCCCCTTCAGCTGGAAAGACATTGGAGACTCATTCTTAGCGGACGTGAACTGCTACGCGCTGCTCGAGATGTCGACACCCAAAAGCATGTTGACATTTTCGAAGAGATTGGTCTTTAGAAGGACTCAAACAATGACTTTATTGATGATGATTTCTTGAAGCTCGCCGAGTAATTCATTATTGTACCTCTTTGATTGGCCTAATAAACTTGTTTGCCCATATTGACTCTCGAATTGTCGGTTGAAAACTAAAACCTACCTCTCTATTTAACTCCTCCTCTAATTGAACCTCCTCTGGAGAAGGTTGAAAAATAGTACACCCGGGTGTTCAATTACAGGAAATACGGTATGCAGGGCTTCAGATGAAGTCGTCAGGACGTCGTGAAAAGTGGGTGGGGCTCCATATGACATGACTTCATGACGTGGAATACGGGTGGACTTCAGGTGACGCGGCCAGGATTTCGTGGAAAATGAGTAGGCCTTCAGATGTTGTCATGGAAAGTAGGTAGGGCTTCAGATGACGTCAGCAGCACGTCATGGAAAGTGGGCAGGGCTTCAGATGGCGACGTCAGGACGTCGTGGAACGTGGGCTAGCGCTCAGATAGCGTCAGCAGGACGTCGTGAAAAATGGGGTACGTAGCGTACTAGAAAATCAGTAGCGCTCTATGCAGAGCATGCGACGCATGGTAGAAACTAAGTAGCGCCTCATGTGGAGTGTACGCCGCGTAATGCACTCCTTAGAGAGCGTGCGCCGCTTGCTAGAAAGTGAGTAGCTTTCAACCCCGCTCCCAACCCTCATTTCAAAGCTTACTCAACTGTAGAGTGGTAGATTAGGCCTCAAATTTAATTTTCGGAACACGAAGTCGAATTCTTCGATATCAAGAAGAAATAACTAAAATAGTTGAACAATGGAATGGGAAACATTGGGGTCAGCGATAAATTTCACAACAAGCGAAACTCGACGCTACAAGCCGACGCGACGTGCACGGCCCCAGTTTCTAAATCTGCCCTTGAAGCAGGTCAATCAGTGCCATGATTCCTCTGCAATTAACGAACTCAAATTAACGTGATTTTTGGAGTTTTTCGTTGAGCGTTAATCGTTAAATTTCTAAAATAAACCGCGTTATCCCGTTAATGCGTAACACGTTAACGTTATAACGCACAGCCCTGCTGCACACATTCCATGACGTTCTGCACACGTTCCATGATGTCCTGCACACTCTTACTAAGGCCCTGCACACATTCCACGACGTCCTGCGCACGCCTACTGGAGCCCTGCACACATTCGATGACGTCCTGCACAGCACTACTGGGGTCCTACACACATTCTGCGACGTCCTGCTCATTTCTACTGGTCTCCTGCACACGTTTCATGATGTCGTGCGCACGTTCCATGATGTCCTGCACACTCCTACTGAGGTCCTGCACACATTCATTGACATCCTTTGCCTTCTACTGGGGTCCTGCACACATTCCATGACGTTCTGCACACGTTCCATGATGTCCTGCACACTCTTACTAAGGTCCATTCCATGACGTCCTGCGCACTCCTACTGGGGTCCTGCACACATTCCATGACGTTCTGCACACGTTCCATGATGTCCTGCACACTCTTACTAAGGTCCTGCACACATTCCATGACGTCCTGCACAACCCTACTAGGTTCCTGCACACATTCCATGACGTTCTGCACACGTTCCATGATGTCCTGCACACTCTTACTAAGGCCCTGCACACATTCCACGACGTCCTGCGCACTCCTACTGGAGTCCTGCACACATTCCATGACGTCCTGCACAGCACTACTGGGGTCCTGCACACATTCTGCGACGTCCTGCTCATTTCTACTGGTCTCCTGCACACGTTTCATGATGTCGTGCGCAGGTTCCATGATCTCCTGCACAATCCCACTGAGGTCCTCCACACATTCCATGACGTCCTGCGCACTCCTACTGGGGTCTTGAATACATTCCTTGAGGTCCTGCCCAGCCCTACTGGGGTCCTGCACACATTCTGCGACGTCCTGCTCATTTCTAGTGGTCTCCTGCACACGTTTCATGATGTCGTGCGCAGGTTCCATGATGTCCTGCACAATCCCACTGAGGTCCTGAATACGTTCCTTGGCGTCCTGCACAACCCTACTAGGTTCCTGCACACGCCCCATGATGTCCTGCACACACCTACTGAGGTCCTGCACACATTCATTGACATCCTGCGCCCTCCTACTGGGGTCCTGCACACATTCCATGACGTTCTGCACACGTTCCATGATGTCCTGCACACTCCTACTGAGGTCCTGCACACATTCCACGACGTCCTGCGCACTCCTACTGGAGTCCTGCACACATTCCATGACGTCCTGCACAGCCCTACTGGGGTCCTGCACACATTCTGCGACGTCCTGCTCATTTCTACTGGTCTCCTGCACACGTTTCATGATGTCGTGCGCACGTTCCATGATGTCCTGCACAATCCCACTGAGGTCCTGCACACATTCCATGACGTCCTGCACAGCCCTAATGGAGTCCTGCACACATTCTATGACGTCCTGCTCATTTCTACTGGTCTCCTGCACACGTTTCATGATGTCGTGCGCGCGTTCCATGATGTCCTGCACACTCCTACTGAGGTCCTGCACACATTCATTGACATCCTTTGCTTTCTACTGGGGTCCTGCACACATTCCATGACGTTCTGCACACGTTCCATGATGTCCTGCACACTCTTACTAAGGTCCTGCACACATTCCACGACGTCCTGCGCACTCCTACTGGGGTCCTGCACATTCCGTGACGTTCTGCACACGTTCCATGATGTCCTGCACACTCTTACTAAGGTCCTGCACACATTCCACGACGTCCTGCGCAACCCTACTAGGTTCCTGCACACATTCCATGACGTTCTGCACACGTTCCATGATGTCCTGCACACTCTTACTAAGGCCCTGCACACATTCCACGACGTCCTGCGCACTCCTACTGGGGTCCTGCACACATTCCGTGACGTTCTGCACACGTTCCATGATGTCCTGCACACTCTTACTAAGGTCCTGCACACATTCCACGACGTCCTGCGCAACCCTACTAGGTTCCTGCACACATTCCATGGCGTTCTGCACACGTTCCATGATGTCCTGCACACTCTTACTAAGGCCCTGCCCACATTCCACGACGTCCTGCGCACTTCTGCTGGGGTCTTGAATACATTCCTTGACGTCCTGCACAGCCCTACTGGGGTCCTGCACACATTCTGCGACGTCCTGCTCATTCCTACTGGTCTCCTGCACACGTTTCATGATGTCGTGCGCACGTTCCATGATGTCCTGCACACTCCTATTGAGGTCCTGCATACATTCCATGACGTCCTGCGCACTCCCACTGGGGTCTTGAATACATTCCTTGACGTCCTGCACAGCCCTACTGGGGTCCTGCACACATTCTGCGACGTCCTGCTCATTCCTACTGGTCTCCTGCACACGTTTCATGATGTCGTGCGCACGTTCCATGATGTCCTGCACACTCCTACTGAGGTCCTGCATACATTCCATGACGTCCTGCGCACTCCTACTGAGGTCCTGCATACATTCCATGACGTCCTGCGCACTCCTACTGGGGTCCCGAATACATTCCTTGACGTCCTGCACAGCCCTGCTGGGGTCCTGCACACATTCTGCGACGTCCTGTTCATTCCTTTTGGTTTCCTGCACACGTTCCATGATGTCCTGCACAGTCCTACTGAGGTCCTGCACACATTCCACGACGTCCTGCGCACTCCTACTGGAGTCCTGCACACATTCCATGACGTCCTGCTCAGACATAGGAGCGGACTTAGCGCGACGCATAATAGGAACAATCGCGTGATCGACGGCGATCAAACCGGTATTTGGGGGCGATCAAACCGGCAATTGGAGCGATCAACCCGTCTTTAGAGCGCGGTCAACACTAAAAGAGCAGGCGATCAGTACACTTTCATCATAATAGGACATACCGCGCACAAACCTTCAGAAAGTAGCCGTAGGCCTGCGTGCTGTCAACCCTACAGGGCCAAACAAGTTTTTTCCACGGGTGGCCCTCAAAAGTAAACAGTATGGGGTTCTATGGAGCGCCCATAGCCACAAACACAAAAGATCACCGTCGCTAGGGGAGGTGCGGCTAAAAATTTATTATTGATTGTATCTTGAGCTACCGCGGCTATCTACAGCTCAACAGAGCGAGGCATGTATACTGTGCTTATCTGGGCCAAATTCCGGTCCGCAATTGCGTCTCGACGCGCTTTGCCGCCGCACGGGCTCGATTCAGTCGGATTTCCAGCGCCAAAGCCCGCTAGATGAGGCTTTTTTTTGAAATTTTCTCCAGATTTTCTTAGTTTCCAGTTTCCAAAACCCACCTAGAGTTAGCAGATCGGCGGCTGCGGCGCTGGAAGCTCTTCTGACTCGGGAGCGTGCGGCCGCAAAGCGTTACGACACGCGATTGCGGACCGGAATTTGGCCCACATAAGCACAGTAGACAGCCACAATCGTCAAGGATACAATCATTATATCATTCTCAACCGTACCTCCCGTAACGACAGAGGTCGCTTGTTATTCTCAACTATGGGCGCTCACTTAGAGGTCACCCAAGAATGACTTGGATGGCCTACAATACCGGAAATCGGTCTACAAATCGAGACAAGACTCAATTTCCACTCGCTACGGGCCGGATTCATACTTATCGCGACAAATGAAGAGAAGCTGTGCTTACAATCCTTATCGACCAAAAATCTATATGCATCCATGGACGATTGAAATAAACTCTGTATCGCGTCGGTGGTGAATATGGTTCCAGGCCATTTCTAATTCTCAGTCTTAACATCAAAATAGATATAATTTCATTTTCGTTCGCATCTTGAACAAATCGCAAAGGCACTTAAATGTACTGGACGCACAGTTATGTGAATCATTAAAGAAAAATTCGAATAATGCCTAGTGGATATTGGATATTTAATACTACTGTGGATAATCGATACATAGAGTTAACGTAATAAATTTAATCTGAGGAATGGACGGGGCTGCGACGGTAGATCGCCGCGCGCGAATCTAAATCCCGTGGGCCAAAGAGGCCGCCAACACCGCACGACCAGCCGCCTGGTCCATGCGTCAGACTAAATCGAATACCAAGACCATACATTACCGAACAGACACGCATTGTGTGCATCTTCAGAGAAAAATGAAAACAATTCTTAGAGAAGTAGACTCGAGATGCGGAAGGATCATAAACGGAATGCAAACAAATTCCAGGGCCCGCAAATGAATGAGCATACAAGAGCATGATAGAAGAGACATTGCGCACCAAAACAACAGTACAACAGAAAACAAAAATTTAACACTAACAGAAATGGCAAAACATTTGATGACACGACAAAATTGCCATCATAAGCGATCGAATGCAAAAAAGAGCATTCCGAAATAGATTATCAAATATAAAGCACAGCTCGTGCGTGGTGTTGCTTATAGGATACATACAAAACTATAAGACAGATGCGAACATCTCATCTCCAAAGGTTATTAAACAAGCGGGACATGGATGAACTCTGAATTTTTCAATTTCGCAGCATTTCAACGAGATGATGTCATAGTAAAAGTATGGCTAAAGCGGGTAATGAAACCAATCCTACCCTTTCGAGACAATTCGGCGCCAACCAAGTGTACGAACACCAGTGTCAGGCGGATACAGACTGTGTCACAGAGAAATTCCCATGCTTCCTACGAATGCGAGTCGGTAGCAGAGGTAAGAGACAGCGAGAGTGGAGGAGAAGGGAAGACAGTAGCCTCGCGAGCGTGGCTTGCGCTGTGAATAAAGGGAATTCCGATTTTTACAAAAGATACCATCCCACAGACCAATAGAGGGACATTTATAAGCATTCACCAAATGTAGAAACTCGTGGTCGTGAGAGCGTGGCAATTTCGTGCCAAAAATGGCGAATTTCGTGCCAGGCAATTACAGACTGATCTCTATCCAAATGATTCACATACGGCATAAAATCGCTCTGAAATCATGAAAAAAGTTTTTATCAGAAACTCAGAAAACTACTAGGTTAAACTAACCGTGAGCTTCACAGGAAATTAACTGGAGCCAGGCCGGAACGATAGAAAGCTGAGCATATTGTGGCTAATATAAATCAAGAGACCACGACCCAACGCATTCTGGAACGAAAAATCATAAACTCGGGATGAAAACGGCACAAATGACGCAATTGACAGGAAAAATTGTAATTGCTTATTACGGGATGAACCAGCGTAATGACATCGTAGTAGATCAACAAACTCGTAGGGACAGGGTGTAACGACATCGTGAAGCAGTAGCACGTACAGATTTTAGCACTCGGGATCTTGTGCTACCGTAACCTTCGGCTAGCCACGGAGCGCTTTATTGTATCATAAACGTCAACACCGTGTTCCGCGTAGGATTTGAAGCTGGGCCGAATGCATCAACAGGCCGGGTTGGGGCAGGGGCAGGGCAGTCTGCGCCTTTGAAGATCTCTGTTATTCAAGAAACCCAGCTAGGGGGCTGAAGCAGCTAGCGCAGCAAAAAACACTGCTGGGGCACTATTGATTAGATGATCTACTGCCCTCGCACTGCGATCGTCAAAGATGCCGACTGCCCTGCCCCAACCCGGCGCGTTGATGCATCCGGCCCCTGGAGTCTAGCGCTGTTGATGTTACCTCATTCAATAGCACGCCTGGATAGCGAGAAACTTTATAGGACGCCATAGGCGAAGAATACTACGTGGCCTTGAGCTGTGGCTCACTACGCGCCGTGGTCGCGTCGCGGCGTTGCAATTAGAGCACGCTCATACGTCGCCAACGCCTTTAGATGGGGTTGTGGTGGGACGAAGCAGACAACAATGTACAGGTGTTCAGGCGGCATGAAGACCGCTGTCTACAAAGCCATTATTGGCAATCAACAATGGTTCCTACTTCCAGTGATGGAGCATGGGTGTTAAATGTCAGGTAAAACTGACGGAGGTCAAACTCCATCACTCGTCATCATGTTAATGGTGTCTGGTTTCTAACAGATATGACTCTCTTCTATAGTTTTACAATTTCGAAAAAAAATTCCGAACAAACGAAAAATGAAAAAAATTCGTTCGACAAAATTTCGAACGAACGGAATTTGAAAAAACTTAGTTCGACGAAGTTTCGAAGGAAAGAAGACGAACGAAAAAAATTTCGAAAATTTCGTTCGTGTACAATTATACTCTCTTCTTCTATACTCTAAATAATTTCTTATTGTGAGACATTCTTCTTCCGTATTTCCTAGGATTAACACCTGGGCTTATCAGTTATCTCTCACAAGACTGCCAACAGAGGATCGGTCTCAGAAACCCTTACGGAAATCATTCAGGCACGGAGAACACATCAACTTTTTGCCCCTTGTGCAAGCTAAAGCCTTTTGCATTCAAGAACCTGTATAGGCACACAAGGGGGTTCACGAGTGCTCAGACGCACAGGTTTAGCAGGCGAAAAATGATGTTAAAATGGCTAAATTCAAGGACTGCAATACATTTCCCTGTAATACTTGCGAGAAAACCTATCATTCAGCAAGCGGTCTAAAAAAGACGGAGGGGTATGTTTCAAAAATTGCAATGCTCCAGTTCCCACGTTAATGGCGAACTCAGGCCGAAACTACTCCACTACCGTCCTCGAGATAAAATATGGCAAAGAAACACCACGTGTCAAAGAAGAATCGCAGCCGGTTGGCAGAATACACCCTCCACAAGATCACATATAGTGGAGTCCACCAAGAGTGTCTCATTTACTTATCAATGAGAAGCGGTCGATTGGAGATCAATGAACATGAAACTCGTTGTAGCACAACCGCTCTCGCTCAATCGGTATCGAGCGTGCTGGTATGGGATTCATGCACATTGATCCCCAGCCGACCGCTTCTTATTGATAAGTAAATGAGACACTCTTGGTGGACTTCACTATAAACATTTCGTATAAATATTTGGATGAAAAAAATGATCGGGATGACCTTTGGGCAATGAAAGAGGATTAGTTCTTACTAAAAATTTGGTATCTTCCGAATTATAAAGGTTCTGACGCTGATGTATCAAAGTGCGAAGAGGGTTCAGATTAGGTATATCAGGAAATGCGGTGATAATCAGTTATATGAAACAAAGAGATAGTAACAATATAGTGAAGATAACACAACAAAATTGTAATTTTATTATTATCCTGAAAATAGTACCTAGTTGATTTACTCTATACTCGAAATGCACGCTGCCCTGAATCATAATCAGTTGCCAATACTTGAGGTGAAATGATTTCTTGTGTTTGTTACACCACCTCAAATGATGGAAGGAAACCAGAGCATGTGAATGATTACGCATTCGGCTCCCACTCTGACATCCCACTAAAACAGAGCTAAGCGTGCTCTAATTGCGACGCCGCAATGCGACCGCGGCGCGTAGTGAGCCACAGCTCAAGGCCACGTAGTATTCTTCGCCATAGGCAACAGCTGCTGGGGTCCCACCACGAGTGGCAACGAAGAAAATTTAGAAAGTTTAAAGGACGCAATATGCAACGGCTACGGAGGTCTCACCACGATTGGCAACAGAGAAACTTTAAAGGACACAATATGCAACTACTACGGTGGTCCCACTACGATTCGTAACCGAGAAACTTTAAAGGACGCAATTCGCAACTATTATGGTCTTCCCACCACGATTCGTGACGGAGAAGCTTGAAAGGGCCCAATACGCAACAAATGAGGTGGTCCCACCACGATCCGAAAAGAAGAAAGCTCAAAGGATTAAATATGCAACACCCACGGTGGTCCCACCACGATTTATCACTGAGAAAGTTTGAATGATGCAATATGCAACGACTGTGGTGGTCCCACCACGACTCGCAACGGGGAAACTTCAAAGGAAGCAATACAGAACAGCTATGGTGGTCCCACGATTCGTCAGCGAGAAATTTATGGAAAATCAGAAAGAACAACAATGTTGTTGTTGTTCCTTCCGAGAACAAACAACAAAAACAACATCCATGAATGAATACGAGATCAACATGAACCAATAAGAAAGAACCGTGATGAAGTACAGATAGATACAAAACAATGGACTCCACCATGAAGAAGCGCGCAAATTCGAATTTCAGCTTTGCGCGTAAACTGAGACGCAAATCAGCCCAGAACACACCACACACACCACCTCACGGTTGAACGCGGTCAGTCCGATTTTTGTGCGACATCAGTCCTATTACTGCGTTTGCGCGCGATCCGACCGGATGGCGAAGCGGTTGTATCGCGAGCACCAGAATGCAATCGCTCTGACCGCGAGTTTATTCGCGGTAAGTCCTAATTGGGCTTTCGATCGCGGTCAAAACGGTTCCTGAGCGCGGTAAGTACTATTCGGCAAGTTCTGTGCGCGATAGGTCCGCCCTTATGTCTGAGTGCACAGCCCTACTGGGGTCCTGCACACATTCTGCGACGTCCTGCTCATTTCTACTGGTCTCCTGCACACGTTTCATGATGTCGTGCGCACGTTCCATGATGTCCTGCACAATCCCACTGAGGTCCTGCACACATTCCATGACGTCCTGCACAGCCCTACTGGAGTCCTGCACACATTCTACGACGTCCTGCTCATTTCTACTGGTCTCCTGCACACGTTTCATGATGTCGTGCGCGCGTTCCATGATGTCCTGCACACTCCTACTGAGGTCCTGCACACATTCATTGACATCCTTTGCTTTCTACTGGGGTCCTGCACACATTCCATGACGTTCTGCACACGTTCCATGATGTCCTGCACACTCTTACTAAGGCCCTGCACACATTCCACGACGTCCTGCGCACTCCTACTGGGGTCCTGCACACATTCCGTGACGTTCTGCACACGTTCCATGATGTCCTGCACACTCTTACTAAGGTCCTGCACACATTCCACGACGTCCTGCGCAACCCTACTAGGTTCCTGCACACATTCCATGACGTTCTGCACACGTTCCATGATGTCCTGCACACTCTTACTAAGGCCCTGCACACATTCCACGACGTCCTGCGCACTTCTACTGGGGTCTTGAATACATTCCTTGACGTCCTGCACAGCCCTACTGGGGTCCTGCACACATTCTACGACGTCCTGCTCATTTCTACTGGTCTCCTGCACACGTTTCATGATGTCGTGCGCGCGTTCCATGATGTCCTGCACACTCCTACTGAGGTCCTGCACACATTCATTGACATCCTTTGCTTTCTACTGGGGTCCTGCACACATTCCATGACGTTCTGCACACGTTCCATGATGTCCTGCACACTCTTACTAAGGTCCTGCACACATTCCACGACGTCCTGCGCACTCCTACTGGGGTCCTGCTCACATTCCGTGACGTTCTGCACACGTTCCATGATGTCCTGCACACTCTTACTAAGGTCCTGCACACATTCCACGACGTCCTGCGCAACCCTACTAGGTTCCTGCACACATTCCATGACGTTCTGCACACGTTCCATGATGTCCTGCACACTCTTACTAAGGCCCTGCACACATTCCACGACGTCCTGCGCACTCCTACTGGGGTCCTGCACACATTCCGTGACGTTCTGCACACGTTCCATGATGTCCTGCACACTCTTACTAAGGTCCTGCACACATTCCACGACGTCCTGCGCAACCCTACTAGGTTCCTGCACACATTCCATGACGTTCTGCACACGTTCCATGATGTCCTGCACACTCTTACTAAGGCCCTGCACATTCCACGACGTCCTGCGCGCTTCTACTGGGGTCTTGAATACATTCCTTGACGTCCTGCACAGCCCTACTGGGGTCCTGCACATTCTGCGACGTCCTGCTCATTCCTACTGGTCTCCTGCACACGTTTCATGATGTCGTGCGCACGTTCCATGATGTCCTGAACACTCCTACTGAGGTCCTGCATACATTCCATGACGTCCTGCGCACTCCTTCTGGGGTCGTGAATACATTCCTTGACGTCCTGCACAGCCCTACTGGGGTCCTGCACACATTCTGCGACGTCCTGCTCATTCCTTTTGGTTTCCTGCACACGTTTCGTGATGTCGTGCGTACGTTCCATGATGTTCTGCACACTCCCACTGAGGTCCTGCACACATTCCATGACGTCCTGCGCACTCCTACTGGGGTCTTCAATACATTCCTTGACGTCCTGCACAGCCTTACTGGGGTCCTGCACACATTCTGCGACGTCCTGCTCATTCCTACTGGTCTCCTGCGCACGTTCCATGATGTCGTGCGCACGTTCCATGATGTCCTGAACACTCCTACTGAGGTCCTGCGTA
Source organism: Aplectana chamaeleonis (assembly GCA_029168955.1). Lineage (NCBI taxonomy): Eukaryota > Metazoa > Nematoda > Chromadorea > Rhabditida > Cosmocercidae > Aplectana > Aplectana chamaeleonis. The sequence goes on along the minus strand of JAPDOI010000244.1, from coordinate 427,722 downwards.
CATTCCATGACGTCCTGCGCACTCCTTCTGGGGTCGTGAATACATTCCTTGACGTCCTGCACAGCCCTACTGGGGTCCTGCACACATTCTGCGACGTCCTGCTCATTCCTACTGGTCTCCTGCACACGTTTCATGATGTCGTGCGCGCGTTCCATGATGTCCTGCACACTCCTACTGAGGTCCTGCACACATTCATTGACATCCTTTGCTTTCTACTGGGGTCCTGCACACATTCCATGACGTTCTGCACACGTTCCATGATGTCCTGCACACTCTTACTAAGGTCCTGCACACATTCCACGACGTCCTGCGCACTCCTACTGGGGTCCTGCACACATTCCGTGACGTTCTGCACACGTTCCATGATGTCCTGCACACTCTTACTAAGGTCCTGCACACATTCCACGACGTCCTGCGCAACCCTACTAGGTTCCTGCACACATTCCATGACGTTCTGCACACGTTCCATGATGTCCTGCACACTCTTACTAAGGCCCTGCACACATTCCACGACGTCCTGCGCACTTCTACTGGGGTCTTGAATACATTCCTTGACGTCCTGCACAGCCCTACTGGGGTCCTGCACACATTCTGCGACGTCCTGCTCATTCCTACTGGTCTCCTGCACACGTTTCATGATGTCGTGCGCACGTTCCATGATGTCCTGCACACTCCTACTGAGGTCCTGCATACATTCCATGACGTCCTGCGCACTCCCACTGGGGTCTTGAATACATTCCTTGACGTCCTGCACAGCCCTACTGGGGTCCTGCACACATTCTGCGACGTCCTGCTCATTCCTACTGGTCTCCTGCACACGTTTCATGATGTCGTGCGCACGTTCCATGATGTCCTGCACACTCCTACTGAGGTCCTGCATACATTCCATGACCTCCTGCGCACTCCTACTGGGGTCCCAAATACATTCCTTGACGTCCTGCACAGCCCTGCTGTCCTGCACACATTCTGCGACGTCCTGTTCATTCCTTTTGGTTTCCTGCACACGTTTCGTGATGTCGTGCGTACGTTCCATGATGTTCTGCACACTCCCACTGAGGTCCTGCACACATTCCATGACGTCCTGCGCACTCCTATTGGGGTCTTCAATACATTCCTTGACGTCCTGCACAGCCTTACTGGGGTCCTGCACACATTCTGCGACGTCCTGCTCATTCCTACTGGTCTCCTGCGCACGTTCCCGCGATGTCGTGCGCACGTTCCATGATGTCCTGAACACTCCTACTGAGGTCCTGCATACATTCCATGACGTCCTGCGCACTCCTTCTGGGGTCTTGAATACATTCCTTGACGTCCTGCACAGCCCTACTGGGGTCCTGCACACATTCTGCGACGTCCTGCTCATTCCTACTGGTCTCCTGCACACGTTTCATGATGTCGTGCGCACGTTCCATGATGTCCTGCACACTCCTACTGAGGTCCTGCACACATTCATTGACATCCTTTGCCTTCTACTGGGGTCCTGCACACATTCCATGACGTTCTGCACACGTTCCATGATGTCCTGCACACTCTTACTAAGGTCCTGCACACATTCCACGACGTCCTGCGCACTCCTACTGGGGTCCTGCACACATTCCATGACGTTCTGCACACGTTCCATGATGTCCTGCACACTCTTACTAAGGTCCTGCACACATTCCACGACGTCCTGCGCAACCCTACTAGGTTCCTGCACACATTCCATGACGTTCTGCACACGTTCCATGATGTCCTGCACACTCTTACTAAGGCTCTGCTTACATTCCACGACGTCCTGCGCACTCCTACTGGGGTCCTGCACACATTCCATGACGTTCTGCACACGTTCCATGATGTCCTGCACACTCTTACTAAGGTCCTGCACACATTCCACGACGTCCTGCGCACTCCTACTGGGGTCCTGCACACATTCCATGACGTTCTGCACACGTTCCATGATGTCCTGCACACTCTTACTAAGTTTACACAAGGTGCTGAGTTGATCGCAAAACGCTTGGCTCCGGGCGAGATTGAACCAGCATATTCCCTTTCCGGGGGAGCGCCTTATCGCACTGCACCACCGGAGCCCCAGCGCCGCTCTCACTCAACTGCTCGGTAAATCTTCACCGAAGCAATCATCCTTTCACCCGCATAACGGGATGAAACAGGTATACCGTCAGAGACTATCTAACAGTCGTAGACCTGTCAAGATGATGCCCTAGTTAAGTCTTACACGATTTTTGGTTGTTTTTTTGCCGTAACTGCAGTTCAACGTCGCAGTGCACGTTATGGTATGTTTACACAAGGTGCTGAGTTGATCGCAAAACGCTTGGCTCCGGGCGAGATTGAACCAGCATATTCCCTTTCCGGGGGAGCGCCTTATCGCACTGCACCACCGGAGCCCCAGCGCCGCTCTCACTCAACTGCTCGGTAAATCTTCACCGAAGCAATCATCCTTTCACCCGCATAACGGGATGAAACAGGTATACCGTCAGAGACTATCTAACAGTCGTAGACCTGTCAAGATGATGCCCTAGTTAAGTCTTACACGATTTTGGTTGTTTTTGCCGTAACTGCAGTTCAACGTCGCAGTGCACGTTATGGTATGTTTACACAAGGTGCTGAGTTGATCGCAAAACGCTTGGCTCCGGGCGAGATTGAACCAGCATATTCCCTTTCCGGGGAGCGCCTTATCGCACTGCACTACCGGAGCCCCAGCGCCGCTCTCACTCAACTGCTCGGTAAATCTTCACCGAAGCAATCATCCTTTCACCCGCATAACGGGATGAAACAGGTATACCGTCAGAGACTATCTAACAGTCGTAGACCTGTCAAGATGATGCCCTAGTTAAGTCTTACACGATTTTTGGTTGTTTTTGCCGTAACTGCAGTTCAACGTCGCAGTGCACGTTATGGTATGTTTACACAAGGTGCTGAGTTGATCGCAAAACGCTTGGCTCCGGGCGAGATTGAACCAGCATATTCCCTTTCCGGGAGCGCCTTATCGCACTGCACCACCGGAGCCCCAGCGCCGCTCTCACTCAACTGCTCGGTAAATCTTCACCGAAGCAATCATCCTTTCACCCGCATAACGGGATGAAACAGGTATACCGTCAGAGACTATCTAACAGTCGTAGACCCTGTCAAGATGATGCCCTAGTTAAGTCTTACACGATTTTTGGTTGTTTTGCCGTAACTGCAGTTCAACGTCGCAGTGCACGTTATGGTATGTTTACACAAGGTGCTGAGTTGATCGCAAAACGCTTGGCTCCGGGCGAGATTGAACCAGCATATTCCCTTTCCGGGGAGCGCCTTATCGCACTGCACCACCGGAATTTAGCGCCGCTCTCACTCAACTGCTCGGTAAATCTTTACCGAAGCAATCATCCTTTCACCAGCATAACAGGATGAAACAGGTGTACCGTCAGAGACTATCTAACAGTCGTAGACCTGTCAAGATGATGCCCTAGTTAAGTCTTACACGATTTTGGTTGTTTTTTTGCCGTAACTGCAGTTCAACGTCGCAGTGCACGTTATGGTATGTTTACACAAGGTGCTGAGTTGATCGCAAAACGCTTGGCTCCGGGCGAGATTGAACCAGCATATTCCCTTTCCGGGGGAGCGCCTTATCGCACTGCACCACCGGAGCCCCAGCGCCGCTCTCACTCAACTGCTCGGTAAATCTTCACCGAAGCAATCATCCTTTCACCCGCATAACGGGATGAAACAGGTATACCGTCAGAGACTATCTAACAGTCGTAGACCTGTCAAGATGATGCCCTAGTTAAGTCTTACACGATTTTTTTTGGTTGTTTCTTGCCGTAACTGCAGTTCAACGTCGCAGTCCACGTTATGGTATGTTTACACAAGGTGCTGAGTTGATCGCAAAACGCTTGGCTCCTGGCGAGATTGAACCAGCATATTCCCTTTCCGGGGGCGCCTTATCGCACTGCTGCCACCGGAAGCGCCGCTCTCACTCGGCTGCTCGGTAAGCAATCATTCACCACACCCGCATAACGGGATGAAACAGGTATACCGTCAGAGACTATCTAACAGTCGTAGACCTGTCAAGATGATGCCCTAGTTAAGTCGTGTAAAAATCGTGTAAGACTTAACTAGGGCATCATCTTGACAGGTCTACGACTGTTAGATAGTCTCTGACGGTATACCTGTTTCATCCCGTTATGCGGATGAAAGGATGATTGTTTCGGTGAAAATTTACCGAGCAGTTGAGTGAAAGCGGCGCTGGGGCTTCGGTGGTGCAGTGCGAAAAGGCGCTCACCCGGAAAGGAATATGCTGCTTCAACCTCGCCCGGAGCCAAGCGTTTTGCGACCAACTCAGCCCCTTGTGTAAACATACCATAACGTGCACTGCGACGTTGAACTGCAGTTACGGCAAAAACAACCAAAATCGTGTAAGACTTAACAAGGGCATCATCTTGACAGGTCTACGACTGTTAGATAGTCTCTGACGGTATACCTGTTTCATCCCGTTATGCGAGTGAAAGGATGATTGCTTCGGTGAAGATTTACCGAGCAGTTGAGTGAGAGCGGCGCTGGGGCTTCGGTGGTGCAGTGCGATAAGCCGCTCCCGGGAAAGGGAATATGCTGGTTCAATCTCGCCCGGAGCCAAGCGTTTTGCGATCAACTCAGCACCTTGTGTAAACATACCATAACGTGCACTGCGACGTTGAACTGCAGTTACGGCAAAAAAAAAACAACCAAAAATCGTGTAAGACTTAACTAGGGCATCATCTTGACAGGTCTACGACTGTTAGATAGTCTCTGACGGTATACCTGTTTCATCCCGTTATGCGGGTGAAAGGATGATTGCTTCGGTGAAGATTTACCGAGCAGTTGAGTGAGAGCGGCGCTGGGGCTCCGGTGGTGCAGTGCGATAAGGCGCTCCCCCGGAAAGGGAATATGCTGGTTCAATCTCGCCCGGAGCCAAGCGTTTTGCGATCAACTCAGCACCTTGTGTAAACATACCATAACGTGCACTGCGACGTTGAACTGCAGTTACGGCAAAAAACAACCAAAAATCGTGTAAGACTCTTACTAAGGCTCTGCACACATTCCACGACGTCCTGCGCACTCCTACTGGGGTCCTGCACACATTCCATGACGTCACTGCACAGCAATTACTGGGGTCCTGCACACATTCTGCGACGTCCTGCTTATTTCTACTGGTCTCCTGCACACGTTTCATGATGTCGTGCGCAGGTTCCATGATCTCCTGCACAATCCCACTGAGGTCCTGCACACATTTCATGACGTCCTGCGCACTCCTTCTGGGGTCGTGAATACATTCCTTGACGTCCTGCACAGCCCTACTGGGGTCCTGCACACATTCTGCGACGTCCTGCTCATTCCTACTGGTCTCCTGCACACGTTTCATGATGTCGTGCGCACGTTCCATGATGTCCTGCACACTCCTACTGAGGTCCTGCACACATTCATTGACATCCTTTGCCTTCTACTGGGGTCCTGCACACATTCCATGACGTTCTGCACACGTTCCATGATGTCCTGCACACTCTTACTAAGGTCCTGCACACATTCCACGACGTCCTGCGCACTCCTACTGGGGTCCTGCACACATTCCATGACGTTCTGCACACGTTCCATGATGTCCTGCACACTCTTACTAAGGTCCTGCACACATTCCACGACGTCCTGCGCAGCCCTACTAGGTTCCTGCACACATTCCATGACGTTCTGCACACGTTCCATGATGTCCTGCACATTCTTACTAAGGCTCTGCTTACATTCCACGACGTCCTGCGCACTCCTACTGGGGTCCTGCACACATTCCATGACGTTCTGCACACGTTCCGCGATGTCCTGCACACTCTTACTAAGGTCCTGCACACATTCCACGACGTCCTGCGCACTCCTACTGGGGTCCTGCACACATTCCATGACGTTCTGCACACGTTCCATGATGTCCTGCACACTCTTACTAAGGCTCTGCACACATTCCACGACGTCCTGCGCACTCCTACTGGGGTCCTGCACACATTCCATGACGCTCTGCACAGCACTACTGGGGTCCTGCACACATTCTGCGACGTCCTGCTTATTTCTACTGGTCTCCTGCATACGTTTCATGATGTCGTGCGCAGGTTACATGATCTCCTGCACAATCCCACTGAGGTCCTGCACACATTCATTGACATCCTTTGCCTTCTACTGGGGTCCTGCACACATTCCATGACGTTCTGCACACGTTCCATGATGTCCTGCACACTCTTACTAAGGTCCTGCACACATTCCACGACGTCCTGCGCACTCCTACTGGGGTCCTGCACACATTCCATGACGTTCTGCACACGTTCCATGATGTCCTGCACACTCTTACTAAGGTCCTGCACACATTCCACGACGTCCTGCGCAACCCTACTAGGTTCCTGCACACATTCCATGACGTTCTGCACACGTTCCATGATGTCCTGCACACTCTTACTAAGGCTCTGCTTACATTCCACGACGTCCTGCGCACTCCTACTGGGGTCCTGCACACATTCCATGACGTTCTGCACACGTTCCATGATGTCCTGCACACTCTTACTAAGGTCCTGCACACATTCCACGACGTCCTGCGCACTCCTACTGGGGTCCTGCACACATTCCATGACGTTCTGCACACGTTCCATGATGTCCTGCACACTCTTACTAAGGCTCTGCACACATTCCACGACGTCCTGCGCACTCCTACTGGGGTCCTGCACACATTCCATGACGTCCTGCACAGCACTACTGGGGTCCTGCACACATTCTGCGACGTCCTGCTTATTTCTACTGGTCTCCTGCACACGTTTCATGATGTCGTGCGCAGGTTCCATGATCTCCTGCACAATCCCACTGAGGTCCTGCACACATTTCATGACGTCCTGCGCACTTTTACTGGGGTCTTGAATACATTCCTTGACGTCCTGCACAGCCCTACTGGGGTCCTGCACACATTCTGCGACGTCCTGCTCATTCCTACTGGTTTCCTGCACACGTTTCGTGATGTCGTGCGTACGTTCCATGATGTTCTGCCTACTCCCACTGAGGTCCTGCACACATTCCATGACGTCCTGCGCACTCCTACTGGGGTCTTCAATACATTCCTTGACGTCCTGCACAGCCTTACTGGGGTCCTGCACACATTCTGCGACGTCCTGCTCATTCCTACTGGTCTCCTGCGCACGTTCCATTATGTCGTTCGCACGTTCCATGATGTCCTGCACACTTCTACTGAGGTCCTGCATACATTCCATGACGTCCTGCGCACTCCTACTGGGGTCGTGAATACATTCCTTGACGTCCTGCACAGCCCTACTGGGGTCCTGCACACATTCTGCGACCTCCTGCTCATTCCTACTGGTATCCTGCACAAGTTTCATGATGTCGTGCGCACGTTCCATGATGTCCTGCACACTCCTACTGAGGTCCTGCACACATTCATTGACATCCTTTGCCTTCTACTGGGGTCCTGCACACATTCCATGACGTTCTGCACACGTTCCATGATGTCCTGTACACTCTTACTAAGGTCCTGCACACATTCCACGACGTCCTGCGCACTCCTACTGGGGTCCTGCACACATTCCATGACGTTCTGCACACGTTCCATGATGTCCTGCACACTCTTACTAAGGTCATGCACACATTTCACGACGTCCTGCGCAACCCTACTAGGTTCCTGCGCACATTCCATGACGTTCTGCACACGTTCCATGATGTCCTGCACACTCTTACTAAGGCACTGCACACATTCCACGACGTCCTGCGCACTCCTACTGGGGTCCTGCACATTCCATGACGTCCTGCACAGCACTACTGGGGTCCTGCGCACATTCTGCGACGTCCTGCTTATTTCTACTGGTCTCCTGCACACGTTTCATGATGTCGTGCGCAGGTTCCATGATGTCCTGCACAATCCCACTGAGGTCCTGCACACATTCCATGACGTCCTGCGCACTTCTACTGGAGTCTTGAATACATTCCCTTGACGTCCTGCACTGCCCTACTGGGGTCCTGCACACATTCTGCGACGTCCTGCTCATTCCTACTGGTCTCCTGCACACGTTTCATGATGTCGTGCGCACGTTCCATGATGTCCTGCACACTCCTACTGAGGTCCTGCATACATTCCATGACGTCCTGCGCACTCCTACTGGGGTCTTGAATACATTCCTTGACGTCCTGCACAGCCCTACTAGGGTCCTGCACACATTCTGCGACGTCCTGCTCATTCCTACTGGTCTCCTGCACACGTTTCATGATGTCGTGCGCACGTTCTATGATGTCCTGCACACTCCTACTGAGGTCCTGCATACATTACATGACGTCCTGCGCACTCCTACTGGGGTCCTGAATACATTCCTTGACGTCCTGCACAGCCCTGCTGGGGTCCTGCACACATTCTGCGACGTCCTGCTCATTCCTACTGGTCTCCTGCACACGTTTCATGATGTCGTGCGCACGTTCCATGATGTCCTGCACACTCCTACTGAGGTCCTGCATACATTCCATGACGTCCTGCGCACTCCTACTGGGGTCTTGAATACATTCCTTGACGTCCTGCACAGCCCTACTAGGGTCCTGCACACATTCTGCGACGTCCTGCTCATTCCTACTGGTCTCCTGCACGTCGCTTCATGATGTCGTGCGCACGTTCCATGATGTCCTGCACACTCCTACTGAGGTCCTGCATACATTCCATGACGTCCTGCGCACTCCTACTGGGGTCCTGAATACATTCCTTGACGTCCTGCACAGCCCTGCTGGGGTCCTGCACACATTCTGCGACGTCCTGCTCATTCCTACTGGTTTCCTGCACACGTTTCGTGATGTCGTGCGTACGTTCCATGATGTTCTGCACACTCCCACTGAGGTCCTGCACACATTCCATGACGTCCTGCGCACTCCTACTGGGGTCATCAATACATTCCTTGACGTCCTGCACAGCCTTACTGGGGTCCTGCACACATTCTGCGACGTCCTGCTCATTCCTACTGGTCTCCTGCGCACGTTCCATGATGTCGTGCGCACGTTCCATGATGTCCTGCACACTCCTACTGAGGTCCTGCATACATTCCATGACGTCCTGCGCACTCCTACTGGGGTCTTGAATACATTCCTTGACGTCCTGCACAGCCCTACCGGGGTCCTGCACACATTCTGCGACGTGCTGCTCATTCCTACTGGTCTCCTGCACACTTTTCATGATGTCGTGCGCACGTTCCATGATGTCCTGCACACTCCTACTGAGGTCCTGCATACATTCCATGACGTCCTGCGCACTCCTACTGGGGTCCTAAATACATTCCTTGACGTCCTGCACAGCCCTGCTGGGGTCCTGCACACATTCTGCGACGTCCTGCGCACTCCTACTGGGGTCTTGAATACATTCCTTGACGTCCTGCACAGCCCTACTAGGGTCCTGCACACATTCTGCGACGTCCTGCTCATTCCTACTGGTCTCCTGCACACGTTTCATGATGTCGTGCGCACGTTCCATGATGTCCTGCACACTCCTACTGAGGTCCTGCATACATTACATGACGTCCTGCGCACTCCTACTGGGGTCCTGAATACATTCCTTGACGTCCTGCACAGCCCTGCTGGGGTCCTGCACACATTCTGCGACGTCCTGCTCATTCCTACTGGTCTCCTGCACACGTTTCATGATGTCGTGCGCACGTTCCATGATGTCCTGCACACTCCTACTGAGGTCCTGCATACATTCCATGACGTCCTGCGCACTCCTACTGGGGTCTTGAATACATTCCTTGACGTCCTGCACAGCCCTACTAGGGGCCTGCACACATATTCTTGCGACGTCCTGCTCATTCCTACTGGTCTCCTGCACACGTTTCATGATGTCGTGCGCACGTTCCATGATGTCCTGCACACCCTACTGAGGTCCTGCATACATTCCATGACGTCCTGCGCACTCCTACTGGGGTCCTGAATACATTCCTTGACGTCCTGCACAGCCCTGCTGGGGTCCTGCACACATTCTGCGACGTCCTGCTCATTCCTACTGGTTTCCTGCACACGTTTCGTGATGTCGTGCGTACGTTCCATGATGTTCTGCACACTCCCACTGAGGTCCTGCACACATTCCATGACGTCCTGCGCACTCCTACTGGGGTCATCAATACATTCCTTGTCGTCCTGCACAGCCTTACTGGGGTCCTGCACACATTCTGCGACGTCCTGCTCATTCCTACTGGTCTCCTGCGCACGTTCCATGATGTCCTGTACACTGCTGGGGTCCTGGTACACAATTACGTTCACTGCATATTAAACACGTCCTGCACAATCCCACTGAGGTCCTGCACACATTCCATGACGTCCTGCGCACTTCTACTGGAGTCTTGAATACATTCCTTGACGTCCTGCACTGCCCTACTGGGGTCCTGCACACATTCTGCGACGTCCTGCTCATTCCTACTGGTCTCCTGCACACGTTTCATGATGTCGTGCGCACGTTCCATGATGTCCTGCACACTCCTACTGAGGTCCTGCATACATTCCATGACGTCCTGCGCACTCCTACTGGGGTCTTGAATACATTCCTTGACGTCCTGCACAGCCCTACTAGGGTCCTGCACACATTCTGCGACGTCCTGCTCATTCCTACTGGTCTCCTGCACACGTTTCATGATGTCGTGCGCACGTTCCATGATGTCCTGCACACTCCTACTGAGGTCCTGCATACATTACATGACGTCCTGCGCACTCCTACTGGGGTCCTGAATACATTCCTTGACGTCCTGCACAGCCCTGCTGGGGTCCTGCACACATTCTGCGACGTCCTGCTCATTCCTACTGGTCTCCTGCACACGTTTCATGATGTCGTGCGCACGTTCCATGATGTCCTGCACACTCCTACCGAGGTCCTGCATACATTCCATGACGTCCTGCGCACTCCTACTGGGGTCTTGAATACATTCCCTTGACGTCCTGCACAGCCCTACTAGGGTCCTGCACACATTCTGCGACGTCCTGCTCATTCCTACTGGTCTCCTGCACGTTTCATGATGTCCTGCACACCCCTACTGGGACCGTGCATACACGTTCCATGATGTCCTGCACACTCCTACTGAGGTCCTGCATACATTCCATGACGTCCTGCGCACTCCTACTGGGGTCCTGAATACATTCCTTGACGTCCTGCACAGCCCTGCTGGGGTCCTGCACACATTCTGCGACGTCCTGCTCATTCCTACTGAGGTTTCCTGCACACGGCTCTTCGACGACCTGTCGTGGTACGTTCCATGATGTTCTGCACACTCCCACTGAGGTCCTGCACACATTCCATGACGTCCTGCGCACTCCTACTGGGGTCATCAATACATTCCTTGACGTCCTGCACAGCGCTACTGGGGTCCTGCACACATTCTGCGACGTCCTGCTCATTCCTACTGGTCTCCTGCGCATTCTACGCCTTCCATGATGTCGTGCGCACGTTCCATGATGTCCTGCACACTCCTACTGAGGTCCTGCATACATTCCATGACGTCCTGCGCACTCCTACTGGGGTCTTGAATACATTCCTTGACGTCCTGCACAGCCCTACTGGGGTCCTGCACATTCTGCGACGTGCTGCTCATTCCTACTGGTCTCCTGCACACTTTTCATGATGTCGTGCGCACGTTCCATGATGTCCTGCACACTCCTACTGAGGTCCTGCATACATTCCATGACGTCCTGCGCACTCCTACTGGGGTCCTAAATACATTCCTTGACGTCCTGCACAGCCTACTGGGGTCCTGCACACATTCTGCGACGTCCTGCGCACTCCTACTGGGGTCTTGAATACATTCCTTGACGTCCTGCACAGCCCTACTAGGGTCCTGCACACATTCTGCGACGTCCTGCTCATTCCTACTGGTCTCCTGCACACGTTTCATGATGTCGTGCGCACGTTCCATGATGTCCTGCACACTCCTACTGAGGTCCTGCATACATTACATGACGTCCTGCGCACTCCTACTGGGGTCCTGAATACATTCCTTGACGTCCTGCACAGCCCTGCTGGGGTCCTGCACACATTCTGCGACGTCCTGCTCATTCCTACTGGTCTCCTGCACACGTTTCATGATGTCGTGCGCACGTTCCATGATGTCCTGCACACTCCTACTGAGGTCCTGCATACATTCCATGACGTCCTGCGCACTCCTACTGGGGTCTTGAATACATTCCTTGACGTCCTGCACAGCCCTACTAGGGTCCTGCACACATTCTGCGACGTCCTGCTCATTCCTACTGGTCTCCTGCACACGTTTCATGATGTCGTGCGCACGTTCCATGATGTCCTGCACACTCCTACTGAGGTCCTGCATACATTCCATGACGTCCTGCGCACTCCTACTGGGGTCCTGAATACATTCCTTGACGTCCTGCACAGCCCTGCTGGGGTCCTGCACACATTCTGCGACGTCCTGCTCATTCCTACTGGTTTCCTGCACACGTTTCGTGATGACGCTGCAAACTCCTACTGAGGTCCTGCACATTCTGCAGACGTTCTGCACACTCCCACTGAGGTCCTGCACACATTCCATGACGTCCTGCGCACTCCTACTGGGGTCATCAATACATTCCTTGACGTCCTGCACAGCCTTACTGGGGTCCTGCACACATTCTGCGACGTCCTGCTCATTCCTACTGGTCTCCTGCGCACGTTCCATGATGTCGTGCGCACGTTCCATGATGTCCTGCACACTCCTACTGAGGTCCTGCATACATTCCATGACGTCCTGCGCACTCCTACTGGGGTCCTAAATACATTCCTTGACGTCCTGCACAGCCCTGCTGGGGTCCTGCACACATTCTGCGACGTCCTGCGCCCTCCTACTGGGGTCCTGCACACATTCCATGACGTCCTGCACAGCCCTACTGGGGTCCTGCACACATTCTGCGACGTCCTGCTCATTTCTACTGGTCTCCTGCACACGTTTCATGATGTCGTGCGCACGTTCCATGATGTCCTGCACAATCCCACTGAGGTCGTGCACACATTCCATGACGTCCTGCGCACTCCTACTGGGGTCCTGAATACATTCCTTGACGTCCTGCACAGCCCTGCTGGGGTCCTGCACACATTCTGCGACGTGCTGCTCATTCCTACTGGTCTCCTGCACACTTTTCATGATGTCGTGCGCACGTTCCATGATGTCCTGCACACTCCTACTGAGGTCCTGCATACATTCCATGACGTCCTGCGCACTCCTACTGGGGTCTTGAATACATTCCTTGACGTCCTGCACAGCCCTACCGGGGTCCTGCACACATTCTGCGACGTGCTGCTCATTCCTACTGGTCTCCTGCACACTTTTCATGATGTCGTGCGCACGTTCCATGATGTCCTGCACACTCCTACTGAGGTCCTGCATACATTCCATGACGTCCTGCGCACTCCTACTGGGGTCTTGAATACATTCCTTGACGTCCTGCACAGCCCTGCTGGGGTCCTGCACACATTCTGCGACGTCCTGCGCACTCCTACTGGGGTCTTGAATACATTCCTTGACGTCCTGCACAGCCCTACTAGGGTCCTGCACACATTCTGCGACGTCCTGCTCATTCCTACTGGTCTCCTGCACACGTTTCATGATGTCGTGCGCACGTTCCATGATGTCCTGCACACTCCTACTGAGGTCCTGCATACATTACATGACGTCCTGCGCACTCCTACTGGGGTCCTGAATACATTCCTTGACGTCCTGCACAGCCCTGCTGAGGGTCCTGCACACATTCTGCGACGTCCTGCTCATTCCTACTGGTCTCCTGCACAGGTTTCATGATGTCGTGCGCACGTTCCATGATGTCCTGCACACTCCTACTGAGGTCCTGCATACATTCCATGACGTCCTGCGCACTCCTACTGGGGTCTTGAATACATTCCTTGACGTCCTGCACAGCCCTACTGAGGTCCTGCACACATTCTGCGACGTCCTGCTCATTCCTACTGGTCTCCTGGTCGTGCGCACGTTCCATGATGTCCTGCACACTCCTACTGAGGTCCTGCATACATTCCATGACGTCCTGCGCACTCCTACTGGGGTCCTGAATACATTCCTTGACGTCCTGCACAGCCCTGCTGGGTCCTGCACACATTCTGCGACGTCCTGCTCATTCCTACTGGTTTCCTGCACACGTTTCGTGATGTCGTGCGTACGTTCCATGATGTTCTGCACACTCCCACTGAGGTCCTGCACACATTCCATGACGTCCTGCGCACTCCTACTGGGGTCATCAATACATTCCTTGACGTCCTGCACAGCCTTACTGGGGTCCTGCACACATTCTGCGACGTCCTGCTCACTCCTAGTGGTCTCCTGCACGTTCCATGATGTCGTGCGCGTTCCATGATGCCCTGCCCACTCCTACTGAGGTCCTGCATACATTCCATGACGTCCTGCGCACTCCTACTGGGGTCCTAAATACATTCCTTGACGTCCTGCACAGCCCTGCTGGGGTCCTGCACACATTCTGCGACGTCCTGCGCCCTCCTACTGGGGTCCTGCACACATTCCATGACGTCCTGCACAGCCCTACTGGGGTCCTGCACACATTCTGCGACGTCCTGCTCATTTCTACTGGTCTCCTGCACACGTTTCATGAATGTCCCACACCTGTACTGGGGTCATTCCCTGTACACGTTCCATGATGTCCTGCACAATCCCACTGAGGTCGTGCACACATTCCATGACGTCCTGCACAGCCCTACTGGAGTCCTGCACACATTCTACGACGTCCTGCTCATTTCTACTGGTCTCCTGCACACGTTTCATGATGTCGTGCGCACGTTCCATGATGTCCTATACACTCCTACTGAGGTCCTGCACACATTCATTGACATCCTTGCCTTCTACTGAGGTCCTGCACACATTCCATGACGTTCTGCACGTTCCATGATGTCCTGCACACTCTTACTAAGGTCCTGCACACATTCTACGACGTCCTTCGCACTCCTACTGGGGTCCTGCACACATTCCATGACGTTCTGCACACGTTCCATGATGTCCTGCACACTCTTACTAAGGTCCTGCACACATTCCACGACGTCCTGCGCAACCCTACTGGGTTCGTGCACACATTCCATGACGTTCTGCACACGTTCCATGATGTCCTGCACACTCTTACTAAGGCCCTGCACACATTCCACGACGTCCTGCGCACTTCTACTGGGGTCTTGAATACATTCCTTGACGTCCTGCACAGCCCTACTGGGGTCCTGCACACATTCTGCGACGTCCTGCTCATTCCTACTGGTCTCCTGCACACGTTCATGATGTCGTGCGCACGTTCCATGATGTCCTGCACACTCCTACTGAGGTCCTGCATACATTCCATGACGTCCTGCGCACTCCCACTGGGGTCTTGAATACATTCCTTGACGTCCTGCACAGCCCTACTGGGGTCCTGCACACATTCTGCGACGTCCTGCTCATTCCTACTGGTCTCTGCACACGTTTCATGATGTCGTGCGCACGTTCCCTGATCTCCTCCTCACTCCTACTGACGTCCTCCATACATTCCATGACGTCCTGCGCACTCCTACTGGGGTCCCGAATACATTCCTTGTCGTCCTGCACAGCCCTGCTGGGGTCCTGCACACATTCTGCGACGTCCTGTTCATTCCTTTGGTTTCCTGCACACGTTTCGTGATGTCGTGCGTACGTTCCATGATGTTCTGCACACTCCCACTGAGGTCCTGCACACATTCCATGACGTCCTGCGCACTCCTACTGGGGTCTTCACATTCCTTGACGTCCTGCACAGCCTTACTGGGGTCCTGCACACATTCTGCGACGTCCTGCTCATTCCTACTGGTCTCCTGCGCACGTTCCATGATGTCGTGCGCACGTTCCATGATGTCCTGAACACTCCTACTGAGGTCCTGCATACATTCCATGACGTCCTGCGCACTCCTTCTGGGGTCGTGAATACATTCCTTGACGTCCTGCACAGCCCTACTGGGGTCCTGCACACATTCTGCGACGTCCTGCTCATTCCTACTGGTCTCCTGCACACGTTTCATGATGTCGTGCGCACGTTCCATGATGTCCTGCACACTCCTACTGAGGTCCTGCACACATTCATTGACATCCTTTGCCTTCTACTGGGGTCCTGCACACATTCCATGACGTTCTGCACACGTTCCATGATGTCCTGCACACTCTTACTAAGGTCCTGCACACATTCCACGACGTCCTGCGCACCCCTACTGGTATCCTGCACAAGTTTCATGATGTCGTGCGCACGTTCCATGATGTCCTGCACACTCCTACTGAGGTCCTGCACACATTCATTGACATCCTGCATGCCTTCTACTGGGGTCCTGCACATTCCATGATCGTTCCTGCTGCACACGTTCCATGATGTCCTCCACACTCTTACTAAGTTCCTGCACACATTCCACGCCGTCCTGCGCACTCCTACTGGGGTCCTGCACACATTCCATGACGTTCTGCACACGTTCCATGATGTCCTGCACACTCTTACTAAGGTCATGCACACATTTCACGACGTCCTGCGCAACCCTACTAGGTTCCTGCGCACATTCCATGACGTTCTGCACACGTTCCATGATGTCCTGCACACTCCTACTGAGGCACTGCACACATTCCACGACGTCCTGCGCACCTACTGGGGTCCTGCACACATTCCATGACGTCCTGCACAGCACTACTGGGGTCCTGCGCACATTCTGCGACGTCCTGCTTTTTTCTACTGGTCTCCTGCACACGTTTCATGATGTCGTGCGCAGGTTCCATGATGTCCTGCACAATCCCACTGAGGTCCTGCACACATTCCATGACGTCCTGCGCACTTCTACTGGAGTCTTGAATACATTCCTTGACGTCCTGCACAGCCCTACTGGGGTCCTGCACACATTCTACGACGTCCTGCACACTCCTACTGAGGTCCTGCACATTCTACGGTCTCCTGCACACCCCATGATGTCCTGCGCACGTTCCATGATGTCCTGCACACTCCTACTGAGGTCCTGCATACATTCCATGACGTCCTGCGCACTCCTACTGGGGTCTTGAATACATTCCTTGACGTCCTGCACAGCCCTACTAGGGTCCTGCACACATTCTGCGACGTCCTGCTCATTCCTACTGGTCTCCTGCACGTTTCATGATGTCGTGCGCACGTTCCATGATGTCCTGCACACTCCTACTGAGGTCCTGCATACATTCCATGACGTCCTGCGCACTCCTACTGGGGTCTGAATACATTCCTTGACGTCCTGCACAGCCCTGCTGGGGTCCTGCACACATTCTGCGACGTCCTGCTCATTCCTACTGGGGTCCTGCACACTTCTTGGTGTCCTGCACACCCCTACTGGTGTCCTGCACACGTTCCATGATGTTCTGCACACTCCCACTGAGGTCCTGCACACATTCCATGACGTCCTGCGCACTCCTACTGGGGTCATCAATACATTCCTTGACGTCCTGCACAGCCTTACTGGGGTCCTGCACACATTCTGCGACGTCCTGCTCATTCCTACTGGTCTCCTGCGCACGTTCCATGATGTCGTGCGCACGTTCCATGATGTCCTGCACACTCCTACTGAGGTCCTGCATACATTCCATGACGTCCTGCGCACTCCTACTGGGGTCTTGAATACATTCCTTGACGTCCTGCAGCCCTACCGGGGTCCTGCACACATTCTGCGACGTGCTGCTCATTCCCTACTGGTCTCCTGCACACGTTTCATGATGTCGTGCGCACGTTCCATGATGTCCTGCACACTCCTACTGAGGTCCTGCATACATTCCATGACGTCCTGCGCACTCCTACTGGGGTCCTAAATACATTCCTTGACGTCCTGCACAGCCCTGCTGGGGTCCTGCACACATTCTGCGACGTCCTGCGCCCTCCTACTGGGGTCCTGCACACATTCCATGACGTCCTGCACAGCCCTACTGGGGTCCTGCACACATTCTGCGACGTCCTGCTCATTTCTACTGGTCTCCTGCATACGTTTCATGATGTCGTGCGCACGTTCCATGACGTCCTGCGCACTCCTACTGGGGTCTTGAATACATTCCTTGACGTCCTGCACAGCCCTACCGGGGTCCTGCACACATTCTGCGACGTGCTGCTCATTCCTACTGGTCTCCTGCACACGTTTCATGATGTCGTGCGCACGTTCCATGATGTCCTGCACACTCCTACTGAGGTCCTGCATACATTCCATGACGTCCTGCGCACTCCCACTGGGGTCTTGAATACATTCCTTGACGTCCTGCACAGCCCTACCGGGGTCCTGCACACATTCTGCGACGTGCTGCTCATTCCTACTGGTCTCCTGCACACGTTTCATGATGTCGTGCGCACGCTCCATGATGTCCTGCACACTCCTACTGAGGTCCTGCATACATTCCATGACGTCCTGCGCACTCCTACTGGGGTCCTGAATACATTCCTTCACGTCCTGCACAGCCCTGCTGGGGTCCTGCACACATTCTGCGACGTCCTGTTCATTCCTTTTGGTTTCCTGCACACACTGCTCCTACTGATGTCGTGCGTACGTTCCATGATGTTCTGCACACTCCCACTGAGGTCCTGCACACATTCCATGACGTCCTGCGCACTCCTACTGGGGTCTTCAATACATTCCTTGACGTCCTGCACAGCCTTACTGGGGTCCTGCACACATTCTGCGACGTCCTGCTCATTCCTACTGGTCTCCTGCGCACGTTCCATGATGTCGTGCGCACGTTCCATGATGTCCTGAACACTCCTACTGAGGTCCTGCATACATTCCATGACGTCCTGCGCACTCCTTCTGGGGTCGTGAATACATTCCTTGACGTCCTGCACAGCCCTACTGGGGTCCTGCACACATTCTGCGACGTCCTGCTCATTCCTACTGGTCTCCTGCACACGTTTCATGATGTCGTGCGCACGTTCCATGATGTCCTGCACACTCCTACTGAGGTCCTGCACACATTCATTGACATCCTTTGCCTTCTACTGGGGTCCTGCACACATTCCATGACGTTCTGCACACGTTCCATGATGTCCTGCACACTCTTACTAAGGTCCTGCACACATTCCACGACGTCCTGCGCACCCCTACTGGGGTCCTGCACACATTCCATGACGTTCTGCACACGTTCCATGATGTCCTGCACACTCTTACTAAGGTCCTGCACACATTCCACGACGTCCTGCGCAACCCTACTAGGTTCCTGCACACATTCCATGACGTTCTGCACACGTGTCCATGATGTCCACGTGTGCTGCACTCTTACTGGGGTCCTGCACACATTCCACGACGTCCTGCGCACTCCTACTGGGGTCCTGCACACATTCCATGACGTTCTGCACACGTTCCATGATGTCCTGCACACTCTTACTAAGGTCCTGCACACATTCCACGACGTCCTGCGCACTCCTACTGGGGTCCTGCACACATTCCATGACGTTCTGCACACGTTCCATGATGTCCTGCACACTCTTACTAAGGCTCTGCACACATTCCACGACGTCCTGCGCACTCCTACTGGGGTCCTGCACAGGATTCCATGACGTCCTGCACAGCACTACTGGGGTCCTGCACACATTCTGCGACGTCCTGCTTATTTCTACTGGTCTCCTGCACACGTTTCATGATCTCGTGCGCAGGTTCCATGATCTCCTGCACAATCCCACTGAGGTCCTGCACACATTTCATGACGTCCTGCGCACTTTTACTGGGGTCTTGAATACATTCCTTGACGTCCTGCACAGCCCTACTGGGGTCCTGCACACATTCTGCGACGTCCTGCTCATTCCTACTGGTTTCCTGCACACGTTTCGTGATGTCGTGCGTACGTTCCATGATGTTCTGCACACTCCCACTGAGGTCCTGCACACATTCCATGACGTCCTGCGCACTCCTACTGGGGTCATCAATACATTCCTTGACGTCCTGTACAGCCTTACTGGGGTCCTGCACACATTCTGCGACGTCCTGCTCATTCCTACTGGTCTCCTGCGCACGTTCCATGATGTCGTGCGCACGTTCCATGATGTCCTGCACACTCCTACTGAGGTCCTGCATACATTCCATGACGTCCTGCGCACTCCTACTGGGGTCTTGAATACATTCCTTGACGTCCTGCACAGCCCTACCGGGGTCCTGCACACATTCTGCGACGTGCTGCTCATTCCTACTGGTCTCCTGCACACGTTTCATGATGTCGTGCGCACGTTCCATGATGTCCTGCACACTCCTACTGAGGTCCTGCATACATTCCATGACGTCCTGCGCACTCCTACTGGGGTCCTAAATACATTCCTTGACGTCCTGCACAGCCCTGCTGGGGTCCTGCACACATTCTGCGACGTCCTGCGCCCTCCTACTGGGGTCCTGCACACATTCCATGACGTCCTGCACAGCCCTACTGGGGTCCTGCACACATTCTGCGACGTCCTGCTCATTTCTACTGGTCTCCTGCATACGTTTCATGATGTCGTGCGCACGTTCCATGATGTCCTGCACAATCCCACTGAGGTCCTGCACACATTCCATGACGTCCTGCACAGCCCTACTGGAGTCCTGCACACATTCTACGACGTCCTGCTCATTTCTACTGGTCTCCTGCACACGTTTCATGATGTCGTGCGCACGTTCCATGATGTCCTGCACACTCCTACTGAGGTCCTGCATACATTCCATGACGTCCTGCGCACTCCCACTGGGGTCTTGAATACATTCCTTGACGTCCTGCACAGCCCTACTGGGGTCCTGCACACATTCTGCGACGTCCTGCTCATTCCTACTGGTCTCCTGCACACGTTTCATGATGTCGTGCGCACGTTCCATGATGTCCTGCACACTCCTACTGAGGTCCTGCATACATTCCATGACGTCCTGCGCACTCCTACTGGGGTCCCGAATACATTCCTTGACGTCCTGCACAGCCCTGCTGGGGTCCTGCACACATTCTGCGACGTCCTGTTCATTCCTTTTGGTTTCCTGCACACGTTTCGTGATGTCGTGCGTACGTTCCATGATGTTCTGCACACTCCCACTGAGGTCCTGCACACATTCCATGACGTCCTGCGCACTCCTACTGGGGTCTTCAATACATTCCTTGACGTCCTGCACAGCCTTACTGGGGTCCTGCACACATTCTGCGACGTCCTGCTCATTCCTACTGGTCTCCTGCGCACGTTCCATGATGTCGTGCGCACGTTCCATGATGTCCTGAACACTCCTACTGAGGTCCTGCATACATTCCATGACGTCCTGCGCACTCCTTCTGGGGTCGTGAATACATTCCTTGACGTCCTGCACAGCCCTACTGGGGTCCTGCACACATTCTGCGACGTCCTGCTCATTCCTACTGGTCTCCTGCACACGTTTCATGATGTCGTGCGCACGTTCCATGATGTCCTGCACACTCCTACTGAGGTCCTGCACACATTCATTGACATCCTTTGCCTTCTACTGGGGTCCTGCACACATTCCATGACGTTCTGCACACGTTCCATGATGTCCTGCACACTCTTACTAAGGTCCTGCACACATTCCACGACGTCCTGCGCACCCCTACTGGGGTCCTGCACACATTCCATGACGTTCTGCACACGTTCCATGATGTCCTGCACACTCTTACTAAAGTCCTGCACACATTCCACGACGTCCTGCGCAACCCTACTAGGTTCCTGCACACATTCCATGACGTTCTGCACACGTTCCATGATGTCCTGCACACTCTTACTAAGGCTCTGCACACATTCCACGACGTCCTGCGCACTCCTACTGGGGTCCTGAACACATTCCATGACGTTCTGCACACGTTCCATGATGTCCTGCACACTCTTACTAAGGTCCTGCACACATTCCACGACGTCCTGCGCACTCCTACTGGGGTCCTGCACACATTCCATGACGTTCTGCACACGTTCCATGATGTCCTGCACACTCTTACTAAGGCTCTGCACACATTCCACGACGTCCTGCGCACTCCTACTGGGGTCCTGCACACATTCCATGACGTCCTGCACAGCACTACTGGGGTCCTGCACACATTCTGCGACGTCCTGCTTATTTCTACTGGTCTCCTGCACACGTTTCATGATCTCGTGCCCAGGTTCCATGATCTCCTGCACAATCCACTGAGGTCCTGCACATTTCATGACGTCCAGCGCACTTTTACTGGGGTCTTGACTACATTCCTTGACGTCCTGCACAGCCCTACTGGGGTCCTGCACACATTCTGCGACGTCCTGCTCATTCCTACTGGTTTCCTGCACACGTTTCGTGATGTCGTGCGTACGTTCCATGATGTTCTGCACACTCCCACTGAGGTCCTGCACACATTCCATGACGTCCTGCGCACTCCTACTGGGGTCATCAATACATTCCTTGACGTCCTGCACAGCCTTACTGGGGTCCTGCACACATTCTGCGACGTCCTGCTCATTTCTACTGGTCTCCTGCATACGTTTCATGATGTCGTGCGCACGTTCCATGATGTCCTGCACAATCCCACTGAGGTCGTGCACACATTCCATGACGTCCTGCACAGCCCTACTGGAGTCCTGCACACATTCTACGACGTCCTGCTCATTTCTACTGGTCTCCTGCACACGTTTCATGATGTCGTGCGCACGTTCCATGATGTCCTGCACACTCCTACTGAGGTCCTGCATACATTCCATGACGTCCTGCGCACTCCCACTGGGGTCTTGAATACATTCCTTGACGTCCTGCACAGCCCTACTGGGGTCCTGCACACATTCTGCGACGTCCTGCTCATTCCTACTGGTCTCCTGCACACGTTTCATGATGTCGTGCGCACGTTCCATGATGTCCTGCACACTCCTACTGAGGTCCTGCATACATTCCATGACGTCCTGCGCACTCCTACTGGGGTCCCGAATACATTCCTTGACGTCCTGCACAGCCCTGCTGGGGTCCTGCACACATTCTGCGACGTCCTGTTCATTCCTTTTGGTTTCCTGCACACGTTTCGTGATGTCGTGCGTACGTTCCATGATGTTCTGCACACTCCCACTGAGGTCCTGCACACATTCCATGACGTCCTGCGCACTCCTACTGGGGTCTTCAATACATTCCTTGACGTCCTGCACAGCCTTACTGGGGTCCTGCACACATTCTGCGACGTCCTGCTCATTCCTACTGGTCTCCCTGCGCACGTTCCATGATGTCGTGCGCACGTTCCATGATGTCCTGAACACTCCTACTGAGGTCCTGCATACATTCCATGACGTCCTGCGCACTCCTTCTGGGGTCGTGAATACATTCCTTGACGTCCTGCACAGCCCTACAGGGGTCCTGCACACATTCTGCGACGTCCTGCTCATTCCTACTGGTCTCCTGCACACGTTTCATGATGTCGTGCGCACGTTCCATGATGTCCTGCACACTCCTACTGAGGTCCTGCACACATTCATTGACATCCTTTGCCTTCTACTGGGGTCCTGCACACATTCCATGACGTTCTGCACACGTTCCATGATGTCCTGCACACTCTTACTAAGGTCCTGCACACATTCCACGACGTCTTGCACACTCTTACTAAGGTCCTGCACACATTCCCGACGTCCTGCGCACTCCTACTGGGGTCCTGCACACATTCCATGACGTTCTGCACACGTTCCATGATGTCCTGCACACTCTTACTAAGGCTCTGCACACATTCCACGACGTCCTGCGCACTCCTACTGGGGTCCTGCACATTCCATGACGTCCTGCACAGCACTACTGGGGTCCTGCACACATTCTGCGACGTCCTGCTTATTTCTACTGGTCTCCTGCACACGTTTCATGATCTCGTGCGCAGGTTCCATGATCTCCTGCACAATCCCACTGAGATCCTGCACACATTTCATGACGTCCTGCGCACTTTTACTGGGTTCTTGAATACATTCCTTGACGTCCTGCACAGCCCTACTGGGGTCCTGCACACATTCTGCGACGTCCTGCTCATTCCTACTGGTTTCCTGCACACGTTTCGTGATGTCGTGCGTACGTTCCATGATGTTCTGCACACTCCCACTGAGGTCCTGCACACATTCCATGACGTCCTGCGCACTCCTACTGGGTCATCAATACATTCCTTGACGTCCTGCACAGCCTTACTGGGGTCCTGCCCACATTCTGCGACGTCCTGCTCATTCCTACTGGTCTCCTGCGCACGTTCCATGATGTCGTGCGCACGTTCCATGATGTCCTGCACACTCCTACTGAGGTCCTGCATACATTCCATGACGTCCTGCGCACTCCTACTGGGGTCTTGAATACATTCCTTGACGTCCTGCACAGCCCTACTGGGGTCCTGCACACATTCTGCGACGTCCTGCTCATTCCTACTGGTTTCCTGCACACGTTTCGTGATGTCGTGCGTACGTTCCATGATGTTCTGCACACTCCCACTGAGGTCCTGCACATTCCATGACGTCCTGCGCACTCCTACTGGGGTCTTCAATACATTCCTTGACGTCCTGCACAGCCTTACTGGGGTCCTGCACACATTCTGCGACGTCCTGCTCATTCCTACTGGTCTCCTGCGCACGTTCCATGATGTCGTGCGCACGTTCCATGATGTCCTGCACACTTCTACTGAGGTCCTGCATACATTCCATGACGTCCTGCGCACTCCTACTAGGGTCGTGAATACATTCCTTGACGTCCTGCACAGCCCTACTGGGGTCCTGCACACATTCTGCGACGTCCTGCTCATTCCTACTGGTATCCTGCACAAGTTTCATGATGTCGTGCGCACGTTCCATGATGTCCTGCACACTCCTACTGAGGTCCTGCACACATTCATTGACATCCTTTGCCTTCTACTGGGGTCCTGCACACATTCCATGACGTTCTGCACACGTTCCATGATGTCCTGCACACTCTTACTAAGGTCCTGCACACATTCCACGACGTCTTGCGCACTCCTACTGGGGTCCTGCTTACATTCCATGACGTTCTGCACACGTTCCATGATGTCCTGCACACTCTTACTAAGGTCATGCACACATTTCACGACGTCCTGCGCAACCCTACTAGGTTCCTGCGCACATTCCATGACGTTCTGCACACGTTCCATGATGTTCTGCACACTCTTACTAAGGCACTGCACACATTCCACGACGTCCTGCGCACTCCTACTGGGGTCCTGCACACATTCCATGACGTCCTGCACAGCACTACTGGGGTCCTGCGCACATTCTGCGACGTCCTGCTTATTTCTACTGGTCTCCTGCACACGTTTCATGATGTCGTGCGCAGGTTCCATGATGTCCTGCACAATCCCACTGAGGTCCTGCACACATTCCATGACGTCCTGCGCACTCCTACTGGGGACCTGAATACATTCCTTGACGTCCTGCACAGCCCTGCTGGGGTCCTGCACACATTCTGCGACGTCCTGCTCATTCCTACTGGTCTCCTGCACACGTTTCATGATGTCGTGCGCACGTTCCATGATGTCCTGCACACTCCTACTGAGGTCCTGCACACATTCATTGACATCCTTTGCCTTCTACTGGGGTCCTGCACACATTCCATGACGTTCTGCACACGTTCCATGATGTCCTGCACACTCTTACTAAGGTCCTGCACACATTCCACGACGTCCTGCACACTCTTACTAAGGTCCTGCACACATTCCACGACGTCCTGCGCACTCCTACTGGGGTCCTGCACACATTCCATGACGTTCTGCACACGTTCCATGATGTCCTGCACACTCTTACTAAGGCTCTGCACACATTCCACGACGTCCTGCGCACTCCTACTGGGGTCCTGCACACATTCCATGACGTCCTGCACAGCACTACTGGGGTCCTGCACACATTCTGCGACGTCCTGCTTATTTCTACTGGTCTCCTGCACGTTTCATGATCTCGTGCGCAGGTTCCATGATCTCCTGCACAATCCCACTGAGGTCCTGCACACATTTCATGACGTCCTGCGCACTTTTACTGGGGTCTTGAATACATTCCTTGACGTCCTGCACAGCCCTACTGGGGTCCTGCACACATTCTGCGACGTCCTGCTCATTCCTACTGGTTTCCTGCACACGTTTCGTGATGTCGTGCGTACGTTCCATGATGTTCTGCACACTCCCACTGAGGTCCTGCACACATTCCATGACGTCCTGCGCACTCCTACTGGGGTCATCAATACATTCCTTGACGTCCTGCACAGCCTTACTGGGGTCCTGCACACATTCTGCGACGTCCTGCTCATTCCTACTGGTCTCCTGCGCACGTTCCATGATGTCGTGCGCACGTTCCATGATGTCCTGCACACTCCTACTGAGGTCCTGCATACATTCCATGACGTCCTGCGCACTCCTACTGGGGTCTTGAATACATTCCTTGACGTCCTGCACAGCCCTACTGGGGTCCTGCACATTCTGCGACGTCCTGCTCATTCCTACTGGTTTCCTGCACACGTTTCGTGATGTCGTGCGTACGTTCCATGATGTTCTGCACACTCCCACTGAGGTCCTGCACACATTCCATGACGTCCTGCGCACTCCTACTGGGGTCTTCAATACATTCCTTGACGTCCTGCACAGCCTTACTGGGGTCCTGCACACATTCTGCGACGTCCTGCTCATTCCTACTGGTCTCCTGCGCACGTTCCATGATGTCGTGCGCACGTTCTATGATGTCCTGCACACATCTACTGAGTTCCTGCATTCTTTCCTGCACGTCCTCCGCCCTCCTACTAGGGTCGTGAATACATTCCTTGACGTCCTGCACAGCCCTACTGGGGTCCTGCACACATTCTGCGACGTCCTGCTCATTCCTACTGGTATCCTGCACAAGTTTCATGATGTCGTGCGCACGTTCCATGATGTCCTGCACACTCCTACTGAGGTCCTGCACACATTCATTGACATCCTTTGCCTTCTACTGGGGTCCTGCACACATTCCATGACGTTCTGCACACGTTCCATGATGTCCTGCACACTCTTACTAAGGTCCTGCACACATTCCACGACGTCTTGCGCACTCCTACTGGGGTCCTGCTTACATTCCATGACGTTCTGCACACGTTCCATGATGTCCTGCACACTCTTACTAAGGTCATGCACACATTTCACGACGTCCTGCGCAACCCTACTAGGTTCCTGCGCACATTCCATGACGTTCTGCACACGTTCCATGATGTCCTGCACACTCTTACTAAGGCACTGCACACATTCCACGACGTCCTGCGCACTCCTACTGGGGTCCTGCACACATTCCATGACGTCCTGCACAGCACTACTGGGGTCCTGCGCACATTCTGCGACGTCCTGCTTATTTCTACTGGTCTCCTGCACACGTTTCATGATGTCGTGCGCAGGTTCCATGATGTCCTGCACAATCCCACTGAGGTCCTGCACATTCCATGACGTCCTGCGCACTCCTACTGGGGACCTGAATACATTCCTTGACGTCCTGCACAGCCCTGCTGGTCCTGCACACATTCTGCGACGTCCTGCTCATTCCTACTGGTCTCCTGCACGTTTCATGATGTCGTGCGCCCGTTCCATGATGTCCTGCACACTCCTACTGAGGTCCTGCACACATTCATTGACATCCTTTGCCTTCTACTGGGGTCCTGCACACATTCCATGACGTTCTGCACACGTTCCATGATGTCCTGCACACTCTTACTAAGGTCCTGCACACATTCCACGACGTCCTGCACACTCTTACTAAGGTCCTGCACATTCCACGACGTCCTGCGCACTCCTACTGGGGTCCTGCACACATTCCATGACGTTCTGCACACGTTCCATGATGTCCTGCACACTCTTACTAAGGCTCTGCACACATTCCACGACGTCCTGCGCACTCCTACTGGGGTCCTGCACACATTCCATGACGTCCTGCACAGCCCTACTGGGGTCCTGCACACATTCTGCGACGTCCTGCTCATTCCTACTGGTTTCCTGCACACGTTTCATGATCTCGTGCGCAGGTTCCATGATCTCCTGCACAATCCCACTGAGGTCCTGCACACATTTCATGACGTCCTGCGCACTTTACTGGGGTCTTGAATACATTCCTTGACGTCCTGCACAGCCCTACTGGGGTCCTGCACACATTCTGCGACGTCCTGCTCATTCCTACTGGTTTCCTGCACACGTTTCGTGATGTCGTGCGGACGGTCCATGATGTTGTGCACACTCCCACTGGGGCCCTGCACACATTCCATGACGTCCTGCGCACTCCTACTGGGGTCATCAATACATTCCTTGACGTCCTGCACAGCCTTACTGGGGTCCTGCACACATTCTGCGACGTCCTGCTCATTCCTATAGGTCTCCTGCGCACGTTCCATGATGTCGTGCGCACGTTCCATGATGTCCTGCACACTCCTACTGAGGTCCTGCATACATTCCATGACGTCCTGCGCACTCCTACTGGGGTCTTGAATACATTCCTTGACGTCCTGCACAGCCCTACTGGGGTCCTGCACACATTCTGCGACGTCCTGCTCATTCCTACTGGTTTCCTGCACACGTTTCGTGATGTCGTGCGTACGTTCCATGATGTTCTGCACACTCCCACTGAGGTCCTGCACACATTCCATGACGTCCTGCGCACTCCTACTGGGGTCTTCAATACATTCCTTGACGTCCTGCACAGCCTTACTGGGGTCCTGCACACATTCTGCGACGTCCTGCTCATTCCTACTGGTCTCCTGCGCACGTTCCATGATGTCGTGCGCACGTTCCATGATGTCCTGCACACTTCTACTGAGGTCCTGCATACATTCCATGACGTCCTGCGCACTCCTACTAGGGTCGTGAATACATTCCTTGACGTCCTGCACAGCCCTACTGGGGTCCTGCACATTCTGCGACGTCCTGCTCATTCCTACTGGTATCCTGCACAAGTTTCATGATGTCGTGCGCACGTTCCATGATGTCCTGCACACTCCTACTGAGGTCCTGCACACATTCATTGACATCCTTTGCCTTCTACTGGGGTCCTGCACACATTCCATGACGTTCTGCACACGTTCCATGATGTCCTGCACACTCTTACTAAGGTCCTGCACACATTCCACGACGTCTTGCGCACTCCTACTGGGGTCCTGCTTACATTCCATGACGTTCTGCACACGTTCCATGATGTCCTGCACACTCTTACTAAGGTCATGCACACATTTCACGACGTCCTGCGCAACCCTACTAGGTTCCTGCGCACATTCCATGACGTTCTGCACACTAAAGTTCCCAGCTGATGTCCTGCACACTCTTAGTAAGGCACTGCACACATTCCGCGACGTCCTGCGCACTCCTACTGGGGTCCTGCACACATTCCATGACGTCCTGCACAGCACTACTGGGGTCCTGCGCACATTCTGCGACGTCCTGCTTATTTCTACTGGTCTCCTGCACGTTTCATGATGTCGTGCGCAGGTTCCATGATGTCCTGCACAATCCCACTGAGGTCCTGCACACATTCCATGACGTCCTGCGCACTCCTACTGGGGTCATCAATACATTCCTTGACGTCCTGCACAGCCTTACTGGGGTCCTGCACACATTCTGCGACGTCCTGCTCATTCCTACTGGTCTCCTGCGCACGTTCCATGATGTCGTGCGCACGTTCCATGATGTCCTGCACACTCCTACTGATGTCCTGCATACATTCCATGACGTCCTGCGCACTCCTACTGGGGTCTTGAATACATTCCTTGACGTCCTGCACAGCCCTACCGGGGTCCTGCACACATTCTGCGACGTGCTGCTCATTCCTACTGGTATCCTGCACAAGTTTCATGATGTCGTGCGCACGTTCCATGATGTCCTGCACACTCCTACTGAGGTCCTGCACACATTCATTGACATCCTTTGAATTCTACTGGGGTCCTGCACACATTCCATGACGTTCTGCACACGTTCCATGATGTCCTGCACACTCTTACTAAGGTCCTGCACACATTCCACGACGTCCTGCGCACTCCTACTGGGGTCCTGCACACATTCCATGACGTTCTGCACACGTTCCATGATGTCCTGCACACTCTTACTAAGGTCATGCACACATTTCACGACGTCCTGCGCAACCCTACTAGGTTCCTGCGCACATTCCATGACGTTCTGCACACGTTCCATGATGTCCTGCACACTCTTACTAAGGCACTGCACACATTCCACGACGTCCTGCGCACTCCTACTGGGGTCCTGCACACATTCCATGACGTCCTGCACAGCACTACTGGGGTCCTGCGCACATTCTGCGACGTCCTGCTTATTTCTACTGGTCTCCTGCGCACGTTCCATGATGTCGTGCGCACGTTCCATGATGTCCTGAACACTCCTACTGAGGTCCTGCATACATTCCATGACGTCCTGCGCACTCCTTCTGGGGTCGTGAATACATTCCTTGACGTCCTGCACAGCCCTACTGGGGTCCTGCACACATTCTGCGACGTCCTGCTCATTCCTACTGGTCTCCTGCACGTTTCATGATGTCGTGCGCACGTTCCATGATGTCCTGCACACTCCTACTGAGGTCCTGCACACATTCATTGACATCCTTTGCCTTCTACTGGGGTCCTGCACACATTCCATGACGTTCTGCACACGTTCCATGATGTCCTGCACACTCTTACTAAGGTCCTGCACACATTCCACGACGTCCTGCGCACCCCTACTGGGGTCCTGCACACATTCCATGACGTTCTGCACACGTTCCATGATGTCCTGCACACTCTTACTAAAGTCCTGCACACATTCCACGACGTTCTGCGCAACCCTACTAGGTTCCTGCACACATTCCATGACGTTCTGCACACGTTCCATGATGTCCTGCACACTCTTACTAAGGCTCTGCACACATTCCACGACGTCCTGCGCACTCCTACTGGGGTCCTGAACACATTCCATGACGTTCTGCACACGTTCCATGATGTCCTGCACACTCTTACTAAGGTCCTGCACACATTCCACGACGTCCTGCGCACTCCTACTGGGGTCCTGCACACATTCCATGACGTTCTGCACACGTTCCATGATGTCCTGCACGCTCTTACTAAGGCTCTGCACACATTCCACGACGTCCTGCGCACTCCTACTGGGGTCCTGCACACATTCCATGACGTCCTGCACAGCACTACTGGGGTCCTGCACACATTCTGCGACGTCCTGCTTATTTCTACTGGTCTCCTGCACACGTTTCATGATCTCGTGCCCAGGTTCCATGATCTCCTGCACAATCCCACTGAGGTCCTGCACACATTTCATGACGTCCAGCGCACTTTTACTGGGGTCTTGAATACATTCCTTGACGTCCTGCACAGCCTTACTGGGGTCCTGCACACATTCTGCGACGTCCTGCTCATTCCTACTGGTATCCTGCACAAGTTTCATGATGTCGTGCGCACGTTCCATGATGTCCTGCACACTCCTACTGAGGTCCTGCACACATTCATTGACATCCTTTGCCTTCTACTGGGGTCCTGCACACATTCCATGACGTTCTGCACACGTTCCATGATGTCCTGCACACTCTTACTAAGGTCCTGCACACATTCCACGACGTCTTGCGCACTCCTACTGGGGTCCTGCTTACATTCCATGACGTTCTGCACACGTTCCATGATGTCCTGCACACTCTTACTAAGGTCATGCACACATTTCACGACGTCCTGCGCAACCCTACTAGGTTCCTGCGCACATTCCATGACGTTCTGCACACGTTCCATGATGTCCTGCACACTCTTACTAAGGCACTGCACATTCCACGACGTCCTGCGCCCTCCTACTGGCGTCCTGCACACATTCCATGCCGTCCTGCACAGCAGTACTGGGCTCCTGCGCACATTCTGCGACGTCCTGCTTATTTCTACTGGTCTCCTGCACGTTTCATGATGTCGTGCGCAGGTTCCATGATGTCCTGCACAATCCCACTGAGGTCCTGCACACATTCCATGACGTCCTGCGCACTCCTACTGGGGACCTGAATACATTCCTTGACGTCCTGCACAGCCCTGCTGGGTCCTGCACACATTCTGCGACGTCCTGCTCATTCCTACTGGTTTCCTGCACACGTTTCGTGATGTCGTGCGTACGTTCCATGATGTTCTGCACACTCCCACTGAGGTCCTGCACACATTCCATGACGTCCTGCGCACTCCTACTGGGGTCATCAATACATTCCTTGACGTCCTGCACAGCCTTACTGGGGTCCTGCACACATTCTGCGACGTCCTGCTCATTCCTACTGGTCTCCTGCGCACGTTCCATGATGTCGTGCGCACGTTCCATGATGTCCTGCACACTCCTACTGATGTCCTGCATACATTCCATGACGTCCTGCGCACTCCTACTGGGGGTCTTGAATACATTCCTTGACGTCCTGCACAGCCCTACCGGGGTCCTGCATTCTGCGACGTGCTGCTCATTCCTACTGGTATCCTGCACAGTTTCATGATGTCGTGCGCACGTTCCACATGATGTCCTGCACACTCCTACTGAGGTCCTGCACATTCATTGACATCCTGAATTCTACTGGGGTCCTGCACACATTCCATGACGTTCTGCACACGTTCCCATGATGTCCTGCACACTCTTACTAAGGTCCTGCACACATTCCACGACGTCCTGCGCACTCCCTACTGGGGTCCTGCACACATTCCATGACGTTCTGCACACGTTCCATGATGTCCTGCACACTCTTACTAAGGTCATGCACATTTCACGACGTCCTGCGCAACCCTACTGAGGTTCCTGCGCACATTCCGCGACGTTCTGCACACGTTCCATGATGTCCTGCACACTCTTACTAAGGCACTGCACACATTCACGACGTCCTGCGCACTCCCTACTGGGGTCCTGCACACATTCCATGACGTCCTGCACAGCACTACTGGGGTCCTGCGCACATTCTGCGACGTCCTGCTTATTTCTACTGGTCTCCTGCGCACGTTCCATGATGTCGTGCGCACGTTCCATGATGTCCTGAACACTCCTACTGAGGTCCTGCATACATTCCATGACGTCCTGCGCACTCCTTCTGGGGTCGTGAATACATTCCTTGACGTCCTGCACAGCCCTACTGGGGTCCTGCACACATTCTGCGACGTCCTGCTCATTCCTACTGGTCTCCTGCACACGTTTCATGATGTCGTGCGCACGTTCCATGATGTCCTGCACACTCCTACTGAGGTCCTGCACACATTCATTGACATCCTTTGCCTTCTACTGGGGTCCTGCACACATTCCATGACGTTCTGCACACGTTCCATGATGTCCTGCACACTCTTACTAAGGTCCTGCACACATTCCACGACGTCCTGCGCACCCCTACTGGGGTCCTGCACCCATTCCATGACGTTCTGCACACGTTCCATGATGTCCTGCACACTCTTACTAAAGTCCTGCACACATTCCACGACGTTCTGCGCAACCCTACTAGGTTCCTGCACACATTCCATGACGTTCTCCACACGTTCCATGATGTCCTGCACACTCTTACTAAGGCTCTGCACACATTCCACGACGTCCTGCGCACTCCTACTGGGGTCCTGAACACATTCCATGACGTTCTGCACACGTTCCATGATGTCCTGCACACTCTTACTAAGGTCCTGCACACATTCCACGACGTCCTGCGCACTCCTACTGGGGTCCTGCACACATTCCATGACGTTCTGCACACGTTCCATGATGTCCTGCACGCTCTTACTAAGGCTCTGCACACATTCCACGACGTCCTGCGCACTCCTACTGGGGTCCTGCACACATTCCATGACGTCCTGCACAGCACTACTGGGGTCCTGCACACATTCTGCGACGTCCTGCTTATTTCTACTGATCTCCTGCACACGTTTCATGATCTCGTGCCCAGGTTCCATGATCTCCTGCACAATCCCACTGAGGTCCTGCACACATTTCATGACGTCCAGCGCACTTTTACTGGGGTCTTGAATACATTCCTTGACGTCCTGCACAGCCCTACTGGGGTCCTGCACACATTCTGCGACGTCCTGCTCATTCCTACTGGTTTCCTGCACACGTTTCGTGATGTCGTGCGTACGTTCCATGATGTTCTGCACACTCCCACTGAGGTCCTGCACACATTCCATGACGTCCTGCGCACTCCTACTGGGGTCTTCAATACATTCCTTGACGTCCTGCACAGCCTTACTGGGGTCCTGCACACATTCTGCGACGTCCTGCTCATTCCTACTGGTCTCCTGCGCACGTTCCATGATGTCGTGCGCACGTTCCATGATGTCCTGCACACTTCTACTGAGGTCCTGCATACATTCCATGACGTCCTGCGCACTCCTACTAGGGTCGTGAATACATTCCTTGACGTCCTGCACAGCCCTACTGGGGTCCTGCACACATTCTGCGACGTCCTGCTCATTCCTACTGGTATCCTGCACAAGTTTCATGATGTCGTGCGCACGTTCCATGATGTCCTGCACCTCCTACTGAGGTCCTGCACACATTCATTGACATCCTTTGCCTTCTACTGGGGTCCTGCACACATTCCATGACGTTCTGCACACGTTCCATGATGTCCTGCACACACTCTTACTAAGGTCCTGCACACATTCCACGACGTCTTGCGCACTCCTACTGGGGTCCTGCTTACATTCCATGACGTTCTGCACGTTCCATGATGTCCTGCACACTCTTACTAAGGTCATGCACACATTTCACGACGTCCTGCGCAACCCTACTAGGTTCCTGCGCACATTCCATGACGTTCTGCACACGTTCCATGATGTCCTGCACACTCTTACTAAGGCACTGCACACATTCCACGACGTCCTGCGCACTCCTACTGGGGTCCTGCACACATTCCATGACGTCCTGCACAGCACTACTGGGGTCCTGCGCACATTCTGCGACGTCCTGCTTATTTCTACTGGTCTCCTGCACACGTTTCATGATGTCGTGCGCAGGTTCCATGATGTCCTGCACAATCCCACTGAGGTCCTGCACACATTCCATGACGTCCTGCGCACTCCTACTGGGGACCTGAATACATTCCTTGACGTCCTGCACAGCCCTGCTGGTCCTGCACACATTCTGCGACGTGCTGCTCATTCCTACTGGTTTCCTGCACACGTTTCGTGATGTCGTGCGTACGTTCCATGATGTTCTGCACACTCCCACTGAGGTCCTGCACACATTCCATGACGTCCTGCGCACTCCTACTGGGGTCATCAATACATTCCTTGACGTCCTGCACAGCCTTACTGGGGTCCTGCACACATTCTGCGACGTCCTGCTCATTCCTACTGGTCTCCTGCGCACGTTCCATGATGTCGTGCGCACGTTCCATGATGTCCTGCACACTCCTACTGATGTCCTGCATACATTCCATGACGTCCTGCGCACTCCTACTGGGGTCTTGAATACATTCCTTGACGTCCTGCACAGCCCTACCGGGGTCCTGCACACATTCTGCGACGTGCTGCTCATTCCTACTGGTATCCTGCACAAGTTTCATGATGTCGTGCGCACGTTCCATGATGTCCTGCACACTCCTACTGAGGTCCTGCACACATTCATTGACATCCTTTGAATTCTACTGGGGTCCTGCACACATTCCATGACGTTCTGCACACGTTCCATGATGTCCTGCACACTCTTACTAAGGTCCTGCACACATTCCACGACGTCCTGCGCACTCCTACTGGGGTCCTGCACACATTCCATGACGTTCTGCACACGTTCCATGATGTCCTGCACACTCTTACTAAGGTCATGCACACATTTCACGACGTCCTGCGCAACCCTACTAGGTTCCTGCGCACATTCCATGACGTTCTGCACACGTTCCATGATGTCCTGCACACTCTTACTAAGGCACTGCACACATTCCACGACGTCCTGCGCACTCCTACTGGGGTCCTGCACACATTCCATGACGTCCTGCACAGCACTACTGGGGTCCTGCGCACATTCTGCGACGTCCTGCTTATTTCTACTGGTCTCCTGCGCACGTTCCATGATGTCGTGCGCACGTTCCATGATGTCCTGAACACTCCTACTGAGGTCCTGCATACATTCCATGACGTCCTGCGCACTCCTTCTGGGGTCGTGAATACATTCCTTGACGTCCTGCACAGCCCTACTGGGGTCCTGCACACATTCTGCGACGTCCTGCTCATTCCTACTGGTCTCCTGCACACGTTTCATGATGTCGTGCGCACGTTCCATGATGTCCTGCACACTCCTACTGAGGTCCTGCACACATTCATTGACATCCTTTGCCTTCTACTGGGGTCCTGCACACATTCCATGACGTTCTGCACACGTTCCATGATGTCCTGCACACTCTTACTAAGGTCCTGCACACATTCCACGACGTCCTGCGCACCCCTACTGGGGTCCTGCACACATTCCATGACGTTCTGCACACGTTCCATGATGTCCTGCACACTCTTACTAAAGTCCTGCACACATTCCACGACGTCCTGCGCAACCCTACTAGGTTCCTGCACACATTCCATGACGTTCTGCACACGTTCCATGATGTCCTGCACACTCTTACTAAGGCTCTGCACACATTCCACGACGTCCTGCGCACTCCTACTGGGGTCCTGAACACATTCCATGACGTTCTGCACACGTTCCATGATGTCCTGCACACTCTTACTAAGGTCCTGCACACATTCCACGACGTCCTGCGCACTCCTACTGGGGTCCTGCACACATTCCATGACGTTCTGCACACGTTCCATGATGTCCTGCACGCTCTTACTAAGGCTCTGCACACATTCCACGACGTCCTGCGCACTCTACTGGGGTCCTGCACACATTCCATGACGTCCTGCACAGCACTCCTGGGGTCCTCCACACATTCTGCGACGTCCTGCTTATTTCTACTGGTCTCCTGCACACGTTTCATGATCTCGTGCCCAGGTTCCATGATCTCCTGCACAATCCCACTGAGGTCCTGCACACATTTCATGACGTCCAGCGCACTTTTACTGGGGTCTTGAATACATTCCTTGACGTCCTGCACAGCCCTACTGGGGTCCTGCACACATTCTGCGACGTCCTGCTCATTCCTACTGGTTTCCTGCACACGTTTCGTGATGTCGTGCGTACGTTCCATGATGTTCTGCACACTCCCACTGAGGTCCTGCCCACATTCCATGACGTCCTGCGCACTCCTACTGGGGTCATCAATACATTCCTTGACGTCCTGCACAGCCTTACTGGGGTCCTGCACACATTCTGCGACGTCCTGCTCATTTCTACTGGTCTCCTGCATACGTTTCATGATGTCGTGCGCACGTTCCATGATGTCCTGCACAATCCCACTGAGGTCGTGCACACATTCCATGACGTCCTGCACAGCCCTACTGGAGTCCTGCACACATTCTACGACGTCCTGCTCATTTCTACTGGTCTCCTGCACACGTTTCATGATGTCGTGCGCACGTTCCATGATGTCCTGCACACTCCTACTGAGGTCCTGCATACATTCCATGACGTCCTGCGCACTCCCACTGGGGTCTTGAATTCATTCCTTGACGTCCTGCACAGCCCTACTGGGGTCCTGCACACATTCTGCGACGTCCTGCTCATTCCTACTGGTCTCCTGCACACGTTTCATGATGTCGTGCGCACGTTCCATGATGTCCTGCACACTCCTACTGAGGTCCTGCATACATTCCATGACGTCCTGCGCACTCCTACTGGGGTCCCGAATACATTCCTTGACGTCCTGCACAGCCCTGCTGGGGTCCTGCACACATTCTGCGACGTCCTGTTCATTCCTTTTGGTTTCCTGCACACGTTTCGTGATGTCGTGCGTACGTTCCATGATGTTCTGCACACTCCCACTGAGGTCCTGCACACATTCCATGACGTCCTGCGCACTCCTACTGGGGTCTTCAATACATTCCTTGACGTCCTGCACAGCCTTACTGGGGTCCTGCACACATTCTGCGACGTCCTGCTCATTCCTACTGGTCTCCTGCGCACGTTCCATGATGTCGTGCGCACGTTCCATGATGTCCTGAACACTCCTACTGAGGTCCTGCATACATTCCATGACGTCCTGCGCACTCCTTCTGGGGTCGTGAATACATTCCTTGACGTCCTGCACAGCCCTACTGGGGTCCTGCACACATTCTGCGACGTCCTGCTCATTCCTACTGGTCTCCTGCACACGTTTCATGATGTCGTGCGCACGTTCCATGATGTCCTGCACACTCCTACTGAGGTCCTGCACACATTCATTGACATCCTTTGCCTTCTACTGGGGTCCTGCACACATTCCATGACGTTCTGCACACGTTCCATGATGTCCTGCACACTCTTACTAAGGTCCTGCACACATTCCACGACGTCCTGCACACTCTTACTAAGGTCCTGCACACATTCCACGACGTCCTGCGCACTCCTACTGGGGTCCTGCACACATTCCATGACGTTCTGCACACGTTCCATGATGTCCTGCACACTCTTACTAAGGCTCTGCACACATTCCACGACGTCCTGCGCACTCCTACTGGGGTCCTGCACACATTCCATGACGTCCTGCACAGCACTACTGGGGTCCTGCACACATTCTGCGACGTCCTGCTTATTTCTACTGGTCTCCTGCACACGTTTCATGATCTCGTGCGCAGGTTCCATGATCTCCTGCACAATCCCACTGAGGTCCTGCACACATTTCATGACGTCCTGCGCACTTTTACTGGGGTCTTGAATACATTCCTTGACGTCCTGCACAGCCCTACTGGGGTCCTGCACACATTCTGCGACGTCCTGCTCATTCCTACTGGTTTCCTGCACACGTTTCGTGATGTCGTGCGTACGTTCCATGATGTTCTGCACACTCCCACTGAGGTCCTGCACACATTCCATGACGTCCTGCCCACTCCTACTGGGGTCATCAATACATTCCTTGACGTCCTGCACAGCCTTACTGGGGTCCTGCACACATTCTGCGACGTCCTGCTCATTCCTACTGGTCTCCTGCGCACGTTCCATGATGTCGTGCGCACGTTCCATGATGTCCTGCACACTCCTACTGAG
This sequence comes from Aplectana chamaeleonis, assembly GCA_029168955.1. NCBI lineage: Eukaryota > Metazoa > Nematoda > Chromadorea > Rhabditida > Cosmocercidae > Aplectana > Aplectana chamaeleonis. Next base: position 388,726 of record JAPDOI010000244.1, on the reverse strand, counting down.
GTCCTGCATACATTCCATGACGTCCTGCGCACTCCTACTGGGGTCTTGAATACATTCCTTGACGTCCTGCACAGCCCTACTGGGGTCCTGCACACATTCTGCGACGTCCTGCTCATTCCTACTGGTTTCCTGCACACGTTTCGTGATGTCGTGCGTACGTTCCATGATGTTCTGCACACTCCCACTGAGGTCCTGCACACATTCCATGACGTCCTGCGCACTCCTACTGGGGTCTTCAATACATTCCTTGACGTCCTGCACAGCCTTACTGGGGTCCTGCACACATTCTGCGACGTCCTGCTCATTCCTACTGGTCTCCTGCGCACGTTCCATGATGTCGTGCGCACGTTCCATGATGTCCTGCACACTTCTACTGAGGTCCTGCATACATTCCATGACGTCCTGCGCACTCCTACTAGGGTCGTGAATACATTCCTTGACGTCCTGCACAGCCCTACTGGGGTCCTGCACACATTCTGCGACGTCCTGCTCATTCCTACTGGTATCCTGCACAAGTTTCATGATGTCGTGCGCACGTTCCATGATGTCCTGCACACTCCTACTGAGGTCCTGCACACATTCATTGACATCCTTTGCCTTCTACTGGGGTCCTGCACACATTCCATGACGTTCTGCACACGTTACATGATGTCCTGCACACTCTTACTAAGGTCCTGCACACATTCCACGACGTCCTGCGCACTCCTACTGGGGTCCTGCTTACATTCCATGACGTTCTGCACACGTTCCATGATGTCCTGCACACTCTTACTAAGGTCATGCACACATTTCACGACGTCCTGCGCAACCCTACTAGGTTCCTGCGCACATTCCATGACGTTCTGCACACGTTCCATGATGTCCTGCACACTCTTACTAAGGCACTGCACACATTCCACGACGTCCTGCGCACTCCTACTGGGGTCCTGCACACATGCCATGACGTCCTGCACAGCACTACTGGGGTCCTGCGCACATTCTGCGACGTCCTGCTTATTTCTACTGGTCTCCTGCACACGTTTCATGATGTCGTGCGCAGGTTCCATGATGTCCTGCACAATCCCACTGAGGTCCTGCACACATTCCATGACGTCCTGCGCACTCCTACTGGGGACCTGAATACATTCCTTGACGTCCTGCACAGCCCTGCTGGGGTCCTGCACACATTCTGCGACGTCCTGCTCATTCCTACTGGTTTCCTGCACACGTTTCGTGATGTCGTGCGTACGTTCCATGATGTTCTGCACACTCCCACTGAGGTCCTGCACACATTCCATGACGTCCTGCGCACTCCTACTGGGGTCATCAATACATTCCTTGACGTCCTGCACAGCCTTACTGGGGTCCTGCACACATTCTGCGACGTCCTGCTCATTCCTACTGGTCTCCTGCGCACGTTCCATGATGTCGTGCGCACGTTCCATGATGTCCTGCACACTCCTACTGATGTCCTGCATACATTCCATGACGTCCTGCGCACTCCTACTGGGGTCTTGAATACATTCCTTGACGTCCTGCACAGCCCTACCGGGGTCCTGCACACATTCTGCGACGTGCTGCTCATTCCTACTGGTATCCTGCACAAGTTTCATGATGTCGTGCGCACGTTCCATGATGTCCTGCACACTCCTACTGAGGTCCTGCACACATTCATTGACATCCTTTGCCTTCTACTGGGGTCCTGCACACATTCCATGACGTTCTGCACACGTTCCATGATGTCCTGCACACTCTTACTAAGGTCCTGCACACATTCCACGACGTCCTGCGCACTCCTACTGGGGTCCTGCACACATTCCATGACGTTCTGCACACGTTCCATGATGTCCTGCACACTCTTACTAAGGTCATGCACACATTTCACGACGTCCTGCGCAACCCTACTAGGTTCCTGCGCACATTCCATGACGTTCTGCACACGTTCCATGATGTCCTGCACACTCTTACTAAGGCACTGCACACATTCCACGACGTCCTGCGCACTCCTACTGGGGTCCTGCACACATTCCATGACGTCCTGCACAGCACTACTGGGGTCCTGCGCACATTCTGCGACGTCCTGCTTATTTCTACTGGTCTCCTGCACACGTTTCATGATGTCGTGCGCAGGTTCCATGATGTCCTGCACAATCCCACTGAGGTCCTGCACACATTCCATGACGTCCTGCGCACTTCTACTGGAGTCTTGAATACATTCCTTGACGTCCTGCACAGCCCTACTGGGGTCCTGCACACATTCTGCGACGTCCTGCTCATTTCTACTGGTCTCCTGCACACGTTTCATGATGTCGTGCGCACGTTCCATGATGTCCTGCACACTCCTACTGAGGTCCTGCATACATTCCATGACGTCCTGCGCACTCCTACTGGGGTCTTGAATACATTCCTTGACGTCCTGCACAGCCCTACTAGGGTCCTGCACACATTCTGCGACGTCCTGCTCATTCCTACTGGTCTCCTGCACACGTTTCATGATGTCGTGCGCACGTTCCATGATGTCCTGCACACTCCTACTGAGGTCCTGCACACATTCTGCGACGTCCTGCTCATTCCTACTGGTTTCCTGCACACGTTTCGTGATGTCGTGCGTACGTTCCATGATGTTCTGCACACTCCCACTGAGGTCCTGCACACATTCCATGACGTCCTGCGCACTTTTATTGGGGTCTTGAATACATTCCTTGACGTCCTGCACAGCCCTACTGGGGTCCTGCACACATTCTGCGACGTCCTGCTCATTCCTACTGGTTTCCTGCACACGTTTCGTGATGTCGTGCGTACGTTCCATGATGTTCTGCACACTCCCACTGAGGTCCTGCACACATTCCATGACGTCCTGCGCACTCCTACTGGGGTCATCAATACATTCCTTGACGTCCTGCACAGCCTTACTGGGGTCCTGCACACATTCTGCGACGTCCTGCTCATTCCTACTGGTCTCCTGCGCACGTTCCATGATGTCGTGCGCACGTTCCCATGATGTCCTGCACACTCCTACTGAGGTCCTGCATACATTCCATGACGTCCTGCGCACTCCTACTGGGGTCTTGAATACATTCCTTGACGTCCTGCACAGCCCTACTGGGGTCCTGCACACATTCTGCGACGTCCTGCTCATTCCTACTGGTTTCCTGCACACGTTTCGTGATGTCGTGCGTACGTTCCATGATGTTCTGCACACCTCCACTGAGGTCCTGCACACATTCCATGACGTCCTGCGCACTCCTACTGGGGTCTTCAATACATTCCTTGACGTCCTGCACAGCCTTACTGGGGTCCTGCACACATTCTGCGACGTCCTGCTCATTCCTACTGGTCTCCTGCGCACGTTCCATGATGTCGTGCGCACGTTCCATGATGTCCTGCACACTTCTACTGAGGTCCTGCATACATTCCATGACGTCCTGCGCACTCCTACTAGGGTCGTGAATACATTCCTTGACGTCCTGCACAGCCCTACTGGGGTCCTGCACACATTCTGCGACGTCCTGCTCATTCCTACTGGTATCCTGCACAAGTTTCATGATGTCGTGCGCACGTTCCATGATGTCCTGCACACTCCTACTGAGGTCCTGCACACATTCATTGACATCCTTTGCCTTCTACTGGGGTCCTGCACACATTCCATGACGTTCTGCACACGTTCCATGATGTCCTGCACACTCTTACTAAGGTCCTGCACACATTCCACGACGTCCTGCGCACTCCTACTGGGGTCCTGCACACATTCCATGACGTTCTGCACACGTTCCATGATGTCCTGCACACTCTTACTAAGGTCATGCACACATTTCACGACGTCCTGCGCAACCCTACTAGGTTCCTGCGCACATTCCATGACGTTCTGCACACGTTCCATGATGTCCTGCACACTCTTACTAAGGCACTGCACACATTCCACGACGTCCTGCGCACTCCTACTGGGGTCCTGCACATTCCATGACGTCCTGCACAGCACTACTGGGGTCCTGCGCACATTCTGCGACGTCCTGCTTATTTCTACTGGTCTCCTGCACACGTTTCATGATGTCGTGCGCAGGTTCCATGATGTCCTGCACAATCCCACTGAGGTCCTGCACACATTCCATGACGTCCTGCGCACTTCTACTGGAGTCTTGAATACATTCCTTGACGTCCTGCACAGCCCTACTGGGGTCCTGCACACATTCTGCGACGTCCTGCTCATTTCTACTGGTCTCCTGCACACGTTTCATGATGTCGTGCGCACGTTCCATGATGTCCTGCACACTCCTACTGAGGTCCTGCATACATTCCATGACGTCCTGCGCACTCCTACTGGGGTCTTGAATACATTCCTTGACGTCCTGCACAGCCCTACTAGGGTCCTGCACACATTCTGCGACGTCCTGCTCATTCCTACTGGTCTCCTGCACACGTTTCATGATGTCGTGCGCACGTTCCATGATGTCCTGCACACTCCTACTGAGGTCCTGCACACATTCTGCGACGTCCTGCTCATTCCTACTGGTTTCCTGCACACGTTTCGTGATGTCGTGCGTACGTTCCATGATGTTCTGCACACTCCCACTGAGGTCCTGCACACATTCCATGACGTCCTGCGCACTTTTATTGGGGTCTTGAATACATTCCTTGACGTCCTGCACAGCCCTACTGGGGTCCTGCACACATTCTGCGACGTCCTGCTCATTCCTACTGGTTTCCTGCACACGTTTCGTGATGTCGTGCGTACGTTCCATGATGTTCTGCACACTCCCACTGAGGTCCTGCACACATTCCATGACGTCCTGCGCACTCCTACTGGGGTCATCAATACATTCCTTGACGTCCTGCACAGCCTTACTGGGGTCCTGCACACATTCTGCGACGTCCTGCTCATTCCTACTGGTCTCCTGCGCACGTTCCATGATGTCGTGCGCACGTTCCATGATGTCCTGCACACTCCTACTGAGGTCCTGCATACATTCCATGACGTCCTGCGCACTCCTACTGGGGTCTTGAATACATTCCTTGACGTCCTGCACAGCCCCACTGGGGTCCTGCACACATTCTGCGACGTCCTGCTCATTCCTACTGGTTTCCTGCACACGTTTCGTGATGTCGTGCGTACGTTCCATGATGTTCTGCACACTCCCACTGAGGTCCTGCACACATTCCATGACGTCCTGCGCACTCCTACTGGGGTCTTCAATACATTCCTTGACGTCCTGCACAGCCTTACTGGGGTCCTGCACACATTCTGCGACGTCCTGCTCATTCCTACTGGTCTCCTGCGCACGTTCCATGATGTCGTGCGCACGTTCCATGATGTCCTGCACACTTCTACTGAGGTCCTGCATACATTCCATGACGTCCTGCGCACTCCTACTAGGGTCGTGAATACATTCCTTGACGTCCTGCACAGCCCTACTGGGGTCCTGCACACATTCTGCGACGTCCTGCTCATTCCTACTGGTATCCTGCACAAGTTTCATGATGTCGTGCGCACGTTCCATGATGTCCTGCACACTCCTACTGAGGTCCTGCACACATTCATTGACATCCTTTGCCTTCTACTGGGGTCCTGCACACATTCCATGACGTTCTGCACACGTTCCATGATGTCCTGCACACTCTTACTAAGGTCCTGCACACATTCCCCGACGTCCTGCGCACTCCTACTGGGGTCCTGCTTACATTCCATGACGTTCTGCACACGTTCCATGATGTCCTGCACACTCTTACTAAGGTCATGCACACATTTCACGACGTCCTGCGCAACCCTACTAGGTTCCTGCGCACATTCCATGACGTTCTGCACACGTTCCATGATGTCCTGCACACTCTTACTAAGGCACTGCACACATTCCACGACGTCCTGCGCACTCCTACTGGGGTCCTGCACACATTCCATGACGTCCTGCACAGCACTACTGGGGTCCTGCGCACATTCTGCGACGTCCTGCTTATTTCTACTGGTCTCCTGCACACGTTTCATGATGTCGTGCGCAGGTTCCATGATGTCCTGCACAATCCCACTGAGGTCCTGCACACATTCCATGACGTCCTGCGCACTCCTACTGGGGACCTGAATACATTCCTTGACGTCCTGCACAGCCCTGCTGGGGTCCTGCACACATTCTGCGACGTCCTGCTCATTCCTACTGGTTTCCTGCACACGTTTCGTGATGTCGTGCGTACGTTCCATGATGTTCTGCACACTCCCACTGAGGTCCTGCACACATTCCATGACGTCCTGCGCACTCCTACTGGGGTCATCAATACATTCCTTGACGTCCTGCACAGCCTTACTGGGGTCCTGCACACATTCTGCGACGTCCTGCTCATTCCTACTGGTCTCCTGCGCACGTTCCATGATGTCGTGCGCACGTTCCATGATGTCCTGCACACTCCTACTGATGTCCTGCATACATTCCATGACGTCCTGCGCACTCCTACTGGGGTCTTGAATACATTCCTTGACGTCCTGCACAGCCCTACCGGGGTCCTGCACACATTCTGCGACGTGCTGCTCATTCCTACTGGTATCCTGCACAAGTTTCATGATGTCGTGCGCACGTTCCATGATGTCCTGCACACTCCTACTGAGGTCCTGCACACATTCATTGACATCCTTTGCCTTCTACTGGGGTCCTGCACACATTCCATGACGTTCTGCACACGTTCCATGATGTCCTGCACACTCTTACTAAGGTCCTGCACACATTCCACGACGTCCTGCGCACTCCTACTGGGGTCCTGCACACATTCCATGACGTTCTGCACACGTTCCATGATGTCCTGCACACTCTTACTAAGGTCATGCACACATTTCACGACGTCCTGCGCAACCCTACTAGGTTCCTGCGCACATTCCATGACGTTCTGCACACGTTCCATGATGTCCTGCACACTCTTACTAAGGCACTGCACACATTCCACGACGTCCTGCGCACTCCTACTGGGGTCCTGCACACATTCCATGACGTCCTGCACAGCACTACTGGGGTCCTGCGCACATTCTGCGACGTCCTGCTTATTTCTACTGGTCTCCTGCACACGTTTCATGATGTCGTGCGCAGGTTCCATGATGTCCTGCACAATCCCACTGAGGTCCTGCACACATTCCATGACGTCCTGCGCACTTCTACTGGAGTCTTGAATACATTCCTTGACGTCCTGCACTGCCCTACTGGGGTCCTGCACACATTCTGCGACGTCCTGCTCATTCCTACTGGTCTCCTGCACACGTTTCATGATGTCGTGCGCACGTTCCATGATGTCCTGCACCTCCTACTGAGGTCCTGCATACATTCCATGACGTCCTGCGCACTCCTACTGGGGTCTTGAATACATTCCTTGACGTCCTGCACAGCCCTACTAGGGTCCTGCACACATTCTGCGACGTCCTGCTCATTCCTACTGGTCTCCTGCACACGTTTCATGATGTCGTGCGCACGTTCCATGATGTCCTGCACACTCCCTACTGAGGTCCTGCACACATTCTGCGACGTCCTGCTCATTCCTACTGGTTTCCTGCACACGTTTCGTGATGTCGTGCGTACGTTCCATGATGTTCTGCACACTCCCACTGAGGTCCTGCACACATTCCATGACGTCCTGCGCACTCCTACTGGGGTCATCAATACATTCCTTGACGTCCTGCACAGCCTTACTGGGGTCCTGCACACATTCTGCGACGTCCTGCTCATTCCTACTGGTCTCCTGCGCACGTTCCATGATGTCGTGCGCACGTTCCATGATGTCCTGCACACTCCTACTGAGGTCCTGCATACATTCCATGACGTCCTGCGCACTCCTACTGGGGTCTTGAATACATTCCTTGACGTCCTGCACAGCCCTACCGGGGTCCTGCACACATTCTGCGACGTGCTGCTCATTCCTACTGGTCTCCTGCACATGTTTCATGATGTCGTGCGCACGTTCCATGATGTCCTGCACACTCCTACTGAGGTCCTGCATACATTCCATGACGTCCTGCGCACTCCTACTGGGGTCCTAAATACATTCCTTGACGTCCTGCACAGCCCTGCTGGGGTCCTGCACACATTCTGCGACGTCCTGCGCCCTCCTACTGGGGTCCTGCACACATTCCATGACGTCCTGCACAGCCCTACTGGGGTCCTGCACACATTCTGCGACGTCCTGCTCATTTCTACTGGTCTCCTGCACACGTTTCATGATGTCGTGCGCACGTTCCATGATGTCCTGCACAATCCCACTGAGGTCGTGCACACATTCCATGACGTCCTGCACAGCCCTACTGGAGTCCTGCACACATTCTACGACGTCCTGCTCATTTCTACTGGTCTCCTGCACACGTTTCATGATGTCGTGCGCACGTTCCATGATGTCCTATACACTCCTACTGAGGTCCTGCACACATTCATTGACATCCTTTGCCTTCTACTGGGGTCCTGCACACATTCCATGACGTTCTGCACACGTTCCATGATGTCCTGCACACTCTTACTAAGGTCCTGCACACATTCCACGACGTCCTTCGCACTCCTACTGGGGTCCTGCACACATTCCATGACGTTCTGCACACGTTCCATGATGTCCTGCACACTCTTACTAAGGTCCTGCATACATTCCACGACGTCCTGCGCAACCCTACTAGGTTCCTGCACACATTCCATGACGTTCTGCACACGTTCCATGATGTCCTGCACACTCTTACTAAGGCCCTGCACACATTCCACGACGTCCTGCGCACTCCTACTGGGGTCCTGCACACATTCCATGACGTCCTGCACAGCACTACTGGGGTCCTGCACACATTCTGCGACATCCTGCGCACTTCTACTGGGGTCTTTAATACATTCCTTGACGTCCTGCACAGCCCTACTGGGGTCCTGCACACATTCTGCGACTTCCTGCTCATTCCTACTGGTCTCCTGCACACGTTTCATGATGTCGTGCGCACGTTCCATGATGTCCTGCACACTCCTACTGAGGTCCTGCATACATTCCATGACGTCCTGCGCACTCCTACTGGGGTCCTGCACACATTCCATGACGTCCTGCACAGCACTACTGGGGTCCTGCGCACATTCTGCGACGTCCTGCTTATTTCTACTGGTCTCCTGCACACGTTTCATGATGTCGTGCGCAGGTTCCATGATGTCCTGCACAATCCCACTGAGTTCCTGCACACATTCCATGACGTCCTGCGCACTTCTACTGGAGTCTTGAATACATTCCTTGACGTCCTGCACAGCCCTACTGGGGTCCTGCACACATTCTGCGACGTCCTGCTCATTCCTACTGGTCTCCTGCACACGTTTCATGATGTCGTGCGCACGTTCCATGATGTCCTGCACACTCCTACTGAGGTCCTGCATACATTCCATGACGTCCTGCGCACTCCTACTGGGGTCTTGAATACATTCCTTGACGTCCTGCACAGCCCTACTAGGGTCCTGCACACATTCTGCGACGTCCTGCTCATTCCTACTGGTCTCCTGCACACGTTTCATGATGTCGTGCGCACGTTCCATGATGTCCTGCACACTCCCACTGAGGTCCTGCATACATTCCATGACGTCCTGCGCACTCCTACTGGGGTCCTGAATACATTCCTTGACGTCCTGCACAGCCCTGCTGGGGTCCTGCACACATTCTGCGACGTCCTGCTCATTCCTACTGGTTTCCTGCACACGTTTCGTGATGTCGTGCGTACGTTCCATGATGTTCTGCACACTCCCACTGAGGTCCTGCACACATTCCATGACGTCCTGCGCACTCCTACTGGGGTCATCAATGCATTCCTTGACGTCCTGCACAGCCTTACTGGGGTCCTGCACACATTCTGCGACGTCCTGCTCATTCCTACTGGTCTCCTGCGCACGTTCCATGATGTCGTGCGCACGTTCCATGATGTCCTGCACACTCCTACTGAGGTCCTGCATACATTCCATGACGTCCTGCGCACTCCTACTGGGGTCTTGAATACATTCCTTGACGTCCTGCACAGCCCTACCGGGGTCCTGCACACATTCTGCGACGTGCTGCTCATTCCTACTGGTCTCCTGCACACGTTTCATGATGTCGTGCGCACGTTCCATGATGTCCTGCACACTCCTACTGAGGTCCTGCATACATTCCATGACGTCCTGCGCACTCCTACTGGGGTCCTAAATACATTCCTTGACGTCCTGCACAGCCCTGCTGGGGTCCTGCACACATTCTGCGACGTCCTGCGCCCTCCTACTGGGGTCCTGCACACATTCCATGACGTCCTGCACAGCCCTACTGGGGTCCTGCACACATTCTGCGACGTCCTGCTCATTTCTACTGGTCTCCTGCATACGTTTCATGATGTCGTGCGCACGTTCCATGATGTCCTGCACAATCCCACTGAGGTCGTGCACACATTCCATGACGTCCTGCACAGCCCTACTGGAGTCCTGCACACATTCTACGACGTTCTGCTCATTTCTACTGGTCTCCTGCACACGTTTCATGATGTCGTGCGCACGTTCCATGATGTCCTGCACACTCCTACTGAGGTCCTGCACACATTCATTGACATCCTTTGCCTTCTACTGGGGTCCTGCACACATTCCATGACGTTCTGCACACGTTCCATGATGTCCTGCACACTCTTACTAAGGTCCTGCACACATTCCACGACGTCCTGCGCACTCCTACTGGGGTCCTGCACACATTCCATGACGTTCTGCACACGTTCCATGATGTCCTGCACACTCTTACTAAGGCCCTGCACACATTCCACGACGTCCTGCGCACTCCTACTGGGGTCCTACACACATTCCATGACGTCCTGCACAGCACTACTGGGGTCCTGCACACATTCTGCGACGTCCTGCGCACTTCTACTGGGGTCTTTAATACATTCCTTGACGTCCTGCACAGCCCTACTGGGGTCCTGCACACATTCTGCGACTTCCTGCTCATTCCTACTGGTCTCCTGCACACGTTTCATGATGTCGTGCGCACGTTCCATGATGTCCTGCACACTCCTACTGAGGTCCTGCATACATTCCATGACGTCCTGCGCACTCCTACTGGGCTCCTGAATACATTCCTTGACGTCCTGCACAGCCCTGCTGGGGTCCTGCACACATTCTGCGACGTCCTGCTCATTCCTACTGGTCTCCTGCACACGTTTCATGATGTCGTGCGCACGTTCCATGATGTCCTGCACACTCCTACTGAGGTCCTGCATACATTCCATGACGTCCTGCGCACTCCTACTGGGGTCCTGAATACATTCCTTGACGTCCTGCACAGCCCTACTGGGGTCCTGCACACATTCTGCGACGTCCTGCTCATTCCTACTGGTCTCCTGCACACGTTTCATGATGTCGTGCGCACGTTCCATGATGTCCTGCACACTCCTACTGAGGTCCTGCATACATTCCATGACGTCCTGCGCACTCCTACTGGGGTCCTGAATACATTCCTTGACGTCCTGCACAGCCCTGCTGGGGTCCTGCACACATTCTGCGACGTCCTGCTCATTCCTACTGGTCTCCTGCACGTTTCGCTGATGTCGTGCGCACGTTCCATGATGTCCTGCACACTCCTACTGAGGTCCTGCATACATTCCATGACGTCCTGCGCACTCCTACTGGGGTCTTGAATACATTCCTTGACGTCCTGCACACATTCCATGATGCCCTCCACACCCCCTTTGAGGTCCTGCACACAATCCATGGCGTCCTGCACACCCTTACTGTGGTGCTGCACACGTTCCATGATGTCCTGCACTTTCCTGCTAAGCTCCTTCACATATTCCATGACGTCCTGCACACCCCTACCGGGTCCTGCACCCGTTCCATGATGTCGTGCACACTCCCACTGTGGTCCTGCATTCAATCCATGACGTCCTGCATACTCCTATTGTGGTCTCGCATAGTTAAACGACACTTCAGCTTACCCTGCGACGCCTTCTTATCGACGGCGCACATGGTACGAACAAAGAGCAAAGTATTCATATGAAGTCTCTAAGAAAACAATGATTAATAACGAAAAAAAACCGTCATTTCTGTAAACTTATCTTGAGAGGCCGGTTTCTGAGTTTGAATCGCCCGTTAAGAGCCCAGAAGTCATTATGGTGAGTTCTGCGAATTATTTTCGGCATGGCCGATTACCCTTAGTCACAAATTTTCAGGTGATTCGGACCACTCCTTCAAAAAAAAAATGGAATTCGACGGACAGAGGTGTAGGCGGAGGCCGTGGCGGAGGCTGAGGCTGTGGTGGAGAACGTTTTTGCGTCTTTCTTGAGAGGTCATAACTTAAGAAAGCGGGGAAAAGTTGGAATGAAATTTTCTACACGTACGTAAATTCTTGCAGCGCATCGAATGGTGTACAGCTTATACCTCTGGTAATAGTATGAATAGGTGATCTAGTTGTAGGACATCCGCGCGGGGAGATATCAAAGCCAAATCCTGGTGCGCGCTTGGCGCGTACCACAATTCCGCTGAACAATGGAATTTTTGAATAAATATGGTCGCGAGTTGGACAATGCTGATCCGCAAGGGTCCGAAATGTTGCTTTGACCTTGGAATCGTTTCCTCTCACTTAGGCTCCGTCCACAAGGCGAGAACGTACGATTATGCAAAATCGATAGTCATCGTGGGGACACGGTTCGCTAGCCGCTCACAGGCGCCCCTTCTCGCGCCCTCGCCCGCTCGCTCTCGCGCGCTTGCGCCAACACCACGAAGCAAGCAGCAAGATTCAAGATACAGCATCATCACCAAAGCAGGTGGCATTAGACCTGTAGCAAAACTACTGCCCTTGTTTTCCATAATCTCATTACGGAAGTCGAAAACCGTGGGAAATCGTCAGCCGTTGCGCCGACTCGAGCGGTTGATCACCCGATCAAACGTTTCCAATCGAATCAACGCGAGGTAGGCGGTGTTCGCCTGTGTTCATTTGCGATCACGGGCTGCTCCAGCGTTGAGGAGCGTCGAGAGGAGCATAACAGCAAGAACGGCCTCTCTCGCGACGTATGGACGCTGCCTCAGTCCCGGATAGCCCATCTCGAGCTGATTCAGAGCATTCCCGTATTTTTTCATATCGGAGGTAAATTCCGGTCCGGGTTTGAAGGCAATCGCTGCTGCAGCACGCGACTAGAAGATAATTGCGACTGTTTTGCTTCGCTACAAAAGGTTTGTGATTTGGCTTCAAAGAAATTGTGAGAATCTCGTTAAAGGCAGTGTCCACGATAAAATCAGTCTCCGAGTTTTTACCGGAAATCAAGAGGTTCGAGCCCTATTTGACCACAAACGTTTAAAAAACGGCTAAGAACAAGTACGATCGAGCCCTATACGGCCCTAATTTGAGTGTTCCGCTCACGCAACGCCCACTCCCTCAACGGCTACCGATAAAGTTGTCCATCTCAAAATTTCGGTTTGAGAAGGTAATCGATCATGAAATGGGGTAAGTTTAGTTAAGTGAAGTGGACTGTAGCCCCCTAAATGTATGATGTTTCCTCAAAATGGGTTTTCCAGTTATTCACGGATCAGAGGCGGTCGAAAGGAGTGGGCGTTGCGTGAGCGGAACACTCAAGTTTAAGGCTTTATAGGGCTCTTCTGTGCTTGGTCCAAGCCGTTTTTTCAACATTACTGGTGAAGTTGGACTCGGATCTCTCGATTTCCAGTAAGAATTCGGAAACTGATTTCATCGTGGACACTGCCTTTAAAAGAAGTGAAATACCTCATGCGTACGACTTGGCATGCAATTTGGCGGAAACGCTAAAAATTCAGTGGAATGATGGACCATTGATGTGGCTGTGCACTTGTTTAATAAGTAGCAAAAATTCAGCGTAGCATTAGAAAACCAAATCACGCGCGTGCTATAGAGCAATATATATATATATATATATATATATATATATATATATATATATATATATATATATATATATATATATATATATATATATATATATATATATATATATATATATATATATATATATATATATATATATATATATATATATATATATATATATATATATGTTAAGATATGCAGTGTTTATGTACATATCTTGTAGTAGTTTTGTAATTTCACTGTTAATATGTATTAGTTTGATAGTATTGTATTTATACTCTATCCTTACCTTCTTCAAGTTAGTTCTCCTCTATATTGTTTCTGTCGATCAATATCCTTGTAAGTTGATGATCGAGCTGGCCGATTGGCCTTGTTTATTTCGTCATGCGCTACTGCGCGCTCCTAATTCACAGACTCTCTCGCCTATCACCATCGCTTCACTTGCACGATGTATTTGGACCCCGCCCACAACCTTATATAAGACGAGCGAGAGCTCAGTACTGGTTCGGCTTCGGATCGTTTATCTTGTGGAAAGAGAGTTGGTGAAAATTCACCACTCTAAATACAATAGAGATTAGCCTGGAGTAGTTCGGTCACGTACCCTAGACATCCCCCACCCCTGGGTGACCGACCAGTCACCCGTGATTTGGGGGCCGAACAAAACCTCCGGGCTGATCTTCGATACCTCCGTTAGGCCGTTCGGAGCGGCTTAGGCGCGACTCCTGTCGTTGGTACGGCAGTGTATTCCGACACAGCTTCGGCGTGTCCGTGCGTGCAGCAGCGGCTTGGTTGACGTTGCGTGTGCGCGCGGCGTTCCGTAGTGTGTGGTGTAAAAGCTTTTTCCGTGTCGGAGTAGCCAGCGGGCAGGAGTCGCGTATGTATCGGGCCCTGTGTCTGAGTGCTGTGTTAGTACTTTGCTGAGGCAAGTGCCAGTACAATAGACTTCACGTGTTTTCCAGAGAGAATGATGTCGTCGGAGGCTTCCGACATGGATCCAGCTGAACTTGAGAGGTTGTTACTGGACGAGTCGTCCACGTCAAACCAAATACTCTCAATGCAGACGACTTTGGATCGTCTCGTCACTAAGGCTGATGATGCTACGAGCAAGACCTCGAAGCAGGTGAGAGATGCTATCGAAGCCATCAATAGTTGTCTGGGTGCTCTACGAGAGTTACCGTCCGAGCTAGCACAGCAAAAGTGCAGCAAAGGCGGGAAGTTTTTCCCACAAGTGAGAAAAGTGGCGAGTTCAATAGTCAATGAGAACTGTAGTATCATTGAGGTTGAGCTCGAGAAGCTGCTGGCCGTAGAGGAACACTCGCACAGGATCGAGAAAAAAGTGTGTGATGCGATCGCAGCCATTTGTTCCAGCAAGGTGTTGTCCCCTCTTGAAAGGGCAAGTGCCTCTGTTGAGCCGAAAAGGACGAGAGATCTGAAGAGCAAACAACAGCAACTTGGAGAGCATAGTCGTACTGAATCGAACTCATTTCAGAACGAACCTCCAGACAGTAATGTGCAGGCGAAGGCACAGATCACGTCTGAGCAGCCGAATCTCGAAGACGTCGAGAGGCAGGATTACTACGGAACCCTCTATCCAGCGGCGGCGGCACAAGGTAAGCCTCTGAGCGCAGAGCACTATTGCCGGAGAACCGTACCGTTGTCAACCGGCATCGGGCACCAAACGACGGAACCGAGCTCATCGAGGTCGAGCCGGTGCCTCTCCCCAGGAAGGTTGTCTATGTCAGACAACATTGGGGCCATGGTCGCCGCAATGACCTTGCCAGACGTAGAGGTGTTTCGTGACCCCGAAGGCACAAATTTTGATGATTTCATTCTGCGATTCAGTATGAAATACCAGCATTTGGGGTTGAGGAATGATCTTCTAGTGCACCTCCTCATGTCGAAACTGGGTGGTTACCCAAAAGCGGTAGCAGAGGCGTTACCGGATTACGTCAAACAGGAGGATTTCGAGACACTGGTAGATTGTCTCCGGAGAAAGCTTGAAACGCATGATTCTGCAACTCAGATGAAGGCGTACATGGATCTGAAACGCTTATCGAAGTCGACAGATGTCACTCGGTACTGCCTAGAGCTGGAGAAGCTCACAAGGAAGGCGTATCCGGATGCAAGCGAAGAGGAGTTGTCTCGTACGAGAGCGGCAGAGCTCGTGAGTCAGCTTTCAGACTGGCCAGAGTATTTACAACTCTTCACGACAATGGAAATAGCCCCGAAGGGTACAGCGTATGAGATGGTCAAAGCCATGGCACAACGCTGTGAGAGGAGCAGAGCAGTTGCAGCTGTGGTGCTCCCACCTTTAGGGTGCAGAATAGGTGCACCGATTCGGAGAGGAGATTCCGCGGCTGCGGAAACTTCTAGCTCTAGAACGGTTGTTCACCAAGGAGACGCAAAATCCAGCGTTGACAAGCGTGAGCCTCGCATCAGGTGCTTCAACTGCAACAAGACGGGCCATCTCAGACGAGATTGCAGAGCTGTGAAGCAGGAAGCTCCTATGCAGGAGTCAACGGAAACAACGGTGGAAGCTGATGCATTCAGGATATTCACTTCGTCTCTGAGCAAGTGGATATGTGGAGCAGTAGGAACGGGAAGGAGACAAACATAGCTCGTGGGTGAGCAAATGTTAGTTGACGTTCATCTGCTTGGACTGCCCCGTAAGGCTCTACTGGATACAGGGTCGCAAGTCAGCATAATCCCGTTGGAAATGTTCTTTGCTGCCCAAGATGCAGGCTTTGACTTGGACGCTGATATAGAGGAGCTTCCTCTCGACCAGCAAAAGCCAGTGTACGATGCCTCTGGTAACAAGATGACGTTTAAAGGAGCTGTTCGGCTGACGGTGCAGGTCGGCAAAATCAGCAGGCAAAGAGTTGCACTGTTCGTCATGGCTGGAGGGGACGGAACACTTGTATTGGGTACCAACGCACTGCAGAAATTGGGCTTCAATTTCCGTCAGAAGGCGTACTGTAGAGTATCTGCTGCAGGATCACTCAACGAGGAGGCAGTCGTCCAAGGTCATCGCAGTACTACCTCAAGTGGGAGAATGGGAAAGTCGTTTGTCAGATGTTTCAATTGTATCAAGCTCGGTCATGTTCGGAAGAACTGTAGAGAACGGAAACATTCAAGGGCTACGGAGCTGCAAGCAGTAGTCAGGAAACAGATTTTCACACACGTTCAGGGCGTGGTTAAACGACTGGAACTGTGATTCAAAAGCAGCGGACGCTATTGTAGCGAAGAAGGTTTGTCTGAAGAAGCAGAAAACTAAGGCTGCACCTGCTAGGCGTGGACACTCTCAGACTGAGGAAACTTCCGTGACTGAGGTTGACGTCGCAATCAAGGCGATTAGCGACGTGGATGGTGAAAGCAAGCCTACCACTTCTAATGCATTTGCATTTGCAGAAAGCATCGGGAAGGTGGTCCGGTTCTGCCGCAACGCAGTGAGGAGGTAGAGAGACCTCCAGGACCTGCTCAGAGCAAGAGAAGGCGGAGGCACCGTCGAAGGCGTGCGAGCAGAACGTGTCTAACGGTACCTGACGTCTACCCTGGATGGAAGACCTGCAAGGAGCAGCGTCAACAGCACGTGATCACCGACGTAAAGAGGGAACAGGACATCATCAAGCCGAATCCCGTGATCAAGGACATGAAGATGCACCGACGTTCAGGCCCCGGTCAGACTTCGTCGAAAAACCTGCTGAGTCCGACTGAGTCCGAATGAGTCCGGGTGGAAAAACCTGCTGAGTCCCGCTGAGTCCGGTTGCCCCCAGCGCCAACCAACTCCTCTCCGAAACACGCAATTGATAGTGACGATTATCACCTCAGCTATGAATCGGAACGTGTTTGGTGGCTGATTCTTCTTGTTTCCAACATGTCTGAATCTGATTTCCGTACTAGTGACCCTTCGGGTCACTAGCCCGTGGTAGCCGCGTCACCTGAAGGCGCGTGCCACTTGGCAGTAGCATAGTTGCGCATTCTGGAAAAAAAACACGAGCAGACAGACAAACATACGCCGGAAGCATCTAACTCTTCAATACTTCAAATTTCAATATTTCAAATCCTTCAATCAAGCTGAGTTCGTGGGTGGTGACATGCAAAGACGATAGTATCGTTTGCGCATTCGTACCTTTCCTCCGCTGCCCTCTGGCGCCAGTCACATCTCGCTCACACCCGGAATGAATACATTTTCATAACTCTCAGCAGAGAGCGGGCTTCGTAAAAGGAAGGCCCAACTTTGCCGCCCTCTCCCCTCCCGTCAATCACAAGGTCTTCTTTTGGCTCCACCACACATGGAGGGTGGCGCCGATCGCCCTCCATGTAGTATACGTTCGGCTTCGCGGAACAATGGGCCGGCTTCGCCGGCCACACTCCACGTAGTATTCGTTCGGCTGCGCAGAACGATGGACCAGCTTGGCGGGCAACTCTCCATGTAGTATTCGTTCGGCTTAGCCGAACGATGGGGCAAGCAACATGGCGTTCAACTCTCCACGTAGTATTCGTTCGGCTTCGCCGAACGATGGGCTGGCTTCGCCGGCCACCCTTCATGTAATATTCGTTCGGTTCCGCCGAACGATCTGCCGGCATCGCCGGTCACCCTCCACGCAGTATTCATTCGGCTTCGCCGAACGGTGGGCCAGCTTCGCCGGCCATTCTCCACGTAGTATTCGTTCGGCTGCGCAGAACGATGGACCAGCTTGGCGGGCAACTCTCCATGTAGTATTCGTTTGGCTTAGCCGAACGATGGGGCAAGCAACATGGCGTTCAACTCTCCACGTAGTATTTGTTCGGCTTCGCCGAACGATGGGCCGGCTTCCCCGGCCACCCTTCATGTAGTATTCGTTCGGCTCCGCCGAACGATGAGCCGGCTTTGCCGGCCATTCTCCACGTAGTATTCGTTCGGCTCCGCCAAACGATGGGCCAGCTTTGCGGGCAACTCTCCATGTAAAATTCGTTCGGCTCCGCCGAACAGTGGGCCAGCTTGGCTGGCAAGTCTCAATGTAGTATTCGTTAGACTGCGCAGAACGATGGGCCGGCTTCGCCGGCCACCCTCCACGTAGCATTCGTTCGGTTTGGCCGAACGATGGGCCGGCTTCGCCGGCTATTCTTCACGTAGTATTCTTTCGGCTCCGCCAAACGATGGGGCAAGCAACTTGGCGTTCAACTCTCCACGTAGTATTCGTTCGGCTTCGCCGAACGATGGGCCGGCTTCGCAGGCCACCCTTCATGTAGTATTCGTTCGGTTCCGCCGAACGATCTGCCGGCATCGCCGGTCACCCTCCACGCAGTATTCATTCGGCTTCGCCGAACGGTGGGCCAGCTTCGCCGGCCACCCTCAACGTAGTATTTGTTCGGCTGCGCCGAACGATGGGCTAGCTTGGCGGGCAACTCTCCATGTAGTATTAGTTCGGCTTCGCCAAAAGATGGGCCGGCTTCGCCGGCCATTCTCCACGTAGTATTCGTTCGGCTCCGCCGAACGATGGGCCAGCTTTGCGGGCAACTCTCCATGTAAAATTCGTTCGGCTCCGCCGAACAGTGGGCCAGCTTGGCTGGCAACTCTCAATGTAGTGTTCGTTAGACTGCGCAGAACGATGGGCCGGCTTCGCCGGCCACCCTCCACGTTGCATTCGTTCGGTTTGGCCGAACGATGGGCCGGCTTCGTCGGCTATTCTTCACGTAGTATTCGTTCGGCTCCGCCGAACGATGGGCCGGCTTCGCCCGCCATTCTCCACGTGGTATTCGTTCGGCTCCGCCAAACGATGGGCCAGCTTTGCGAGCAACTCTCCATGTAAAAATCGTTCGGCTCCGCCGAACAGTGGACCAGCTTGGCTGGCAACTCTCAATGTAGTATTCGTTCAACTGCGCCGAACGATGGGCCGGCTTCGCCGGCCACCCTCCACGTAGCATTCGTTCGGCTTGGCCGAACGATGGGCCGGCTTCGCCGGCCACCCTCCACGTAGTATTCGTTCAACTGCGCCGAACGATGGGCCGGCTTCGCCGGCCACCCTTCATGTAGTATTCGTTCGGTTCCGCTGAACGATCTGCCGGCATCGCCGTTCACTCTCCACGCAGTATTCATTCGGCTTCGCCGAACGGTGGGCCAGCTTCGCCGGCCACCCTCAACGTAGTATTTGTTCGGCTGCGCCGAACGATGGGCTAGCTTGGCGGGCAACTCTCCATGTAGTATTAGTTCGGCTTCGCCGAACGATGGGCCGACTTCACCGGCCATTCTCCACGTAGTATTCGTTCGGCTCCGCCGAACGGTGGAGCTAACGGCGGGCAACTCTCCATGTAGTATTCGTTCGGCTTCGCCGAACGATGGGGCAAGCAAATTGGCGTTCAACTCTCCATGTAGTACTCGTTCGGCTCCGCCGAATGATGGGCCGGCTTCGCCGGCCATTCTCCTCGTAGTATTCGTTCGGCTCCGCCAAACGATGGGCCAGCTTTGCGGGCAACTCTCCATGTAAAATTCGTTCGGCTCCGCCAAACGATGGGCCGGCTTCGCCGGCCATTCTCCACGTAGTATTCGCCAAACGATGGGCCAGCTTTGCGAGCAACTCTCCATGTAAAAATCGTTCGGCTCCGCCGAACAGTGGACCAGCTTGGCTGGCAACTCTCAATGTAGTATTCGTTCGACTGCCCAGAACGATGGGCCGGCTTCGCCGGCCACCCTCCACGTAGCATTCGTTCAGTTTGGCCGAACGATGGGCCGGCTTCGCCGGCCACCCTCCATGTAGTATTCGTTCGGCTTCGCCGAACGATGGGCCGGCTTCGCCGGCCATCCTCCATGTAGTATTCGTTCGGCTCCGCCGAACGATGGGCCGGCTTCGTCGGCCATTCTCCACGTAGTGTTCGTTCGGCTCCGCCAAACGATGGGCCAGCTTTGCGGGCAACTCTCCATGTAAAATTCGTTCGGCTCCGCCAAACGATGGGCCGGCTTCGCCGGCCATTCTCCACGTAGTATTCGCCAAACGATGGGCCAGCTTTGCGAGCAACTCTCCATGTAAAAATCGTTCGGCTCCGCCGAACAGTGGACCAGCTTGGCTGGCAACTCTCAATGTAGTATTCGTTCAACTGCGCCGAACGATGGGCCGGCTTCGCCGGCCGCCCTCCACGTAGCATTCGTTCGGCTTGGCCGAACGATCTGCCGGCATCGCCGGTCACCCTCCACGCAGTATTCATTCGGCTTCGCCGAACGGTGGGCCAGCTTCGCCGGCCACCCTCAACGTAGTATTTGTTCGGCTGCGCCGAACGATGGGGCAAGCAACTTGGCGTTCAACTCTCCACGTAGTATTCGTTCGGCTTCGCCGAACGATGAGCCGGCTTCGCCGGCCACCCTTCATGTAGTATTCGTTCGGTTCCGCCGAACGATCTGCCGGCATCGCCGGTCACCCTCCACGCAGTATTCATTCGGCTTCGCCGAACGGTGGGCCAGTTTCGCCGGCCACCCTCAACGTAGTATTTGTTCGGCTGCGCCGAACGATGGGCTAGCTTGGCGGGCAACTCTCCATGTAGTGTTAGTTCGGCTTCGCCGAACGATGGGCCGGCTTCGCCGGCCATTCTCCACGTAGTATTCGTTCGGCTCCGCCAAACGATGGGCCAGCTTTGCGGGCAACTCTCCATGTAAAATTCGTTCGGCTCCGCCGAACAGTGATCCAGCTTGGCTGGCAACTCTCAATGAGTATTCGTTCGACTGCGCAGAACGATGGGCCGGCTTCGCCCCGGCCACCCTCCATGTGGTATTCGTTCGGCTTCGCCAAACGATGGGCCGGCTTCGCCGGCTATTCTTCACGTAGTATTCGTTCGGCTCCGCCGAACGATGGGCCAGCTTGGCGGTCTTCTTCCATGTAGTATTCGTTCGGCTACGACGAACGATGGACCGGCTTCGCCGGCCATCCTCCATGTAGTATTCGTTCAGCTCCGCCGAACGATGGGCCGGCTTCGTCGGCCAATCTCCACGTAGTATTCGTTTTGCTCCGCCAAACGATGGGCCAGCTTTGCGGGCAACTCTCCATGTAAAATTCGTTCGGCTCCGCCGAACGATGGGCCAGCTTCGCGGGCCACTCTCCATGTAGTATTCGTTCGGCTTCGCCGAACGATGGAACGGCTTCGGCGGCCAGCCTCCATGCAGTATTCGGTCGGCTTCGCCAAACTATGAGCAGGCTTCGCCGGCTACCCTCCACGTAGTATTCGTTTGGATCCGCCGAACGATGGGGCAAGCAACTTGGCGTTCAACTCTCCACGTAGTATTCGTTCGGCTTCGCCGAACGATGGGCCAGCTTCGCCGGCCATTCTTCATGTAGTATTCGTTCGGTTCCGCCGAACGATCTGCCAGCATCGCCGGTCAACCTCCACGCATGTATTCATTCGGCTCCGCCGAACGGTGGGCCAGCTTCGCCGGCTACCCTCCACGTAGTATTCGTTCGGCTTTGCCGAACGATGGACCGTCTTCGCGGGCAACTCTCCATGTAGTATACGCTCGGCTTCGGGGAACGATGGGCCGGCTTCGCCGGCTATTCTTCACGTAGTATTAGTTCGGCTCCGCCGAACGATGGGCCAGCTTGGCGGGCACCTTCCATGTAGGATTCGTTCGGCTCCGCCGAACGATGGACCCGCTTCCCCGGCCACCCTCCATGTAGTATTCGTTCCGCTCCGCCGAACAGTGGGCCAGCTTGGCTGGCAACTCTCAATGTAGTATTCGTTCGGCTTCGCCAAACGATGGGCCGGCTTCGCCGGCTATTCTTCACGTAGTATTCGTTCGGCTCCGCCAAACGATGGGCCAGCTTCGCCGGCAACTCTCCATGTAGTATTCGTTCGGCTCCGTCGAACGATGGGCCGGCTTCGCCGGCCATTCTCCGCTTAGTATTCGTTCGGCTCCGCCGAACGATGGGCCGGCTTCGCCGGTCACCCTCCATGTATTATTCGTTCGGCTCCGCCGAACGATGGACCGGATTCGCCGGCCACCCTTCCCGTAGTATTCGTTCGACTTCGCCGAACGATGGGCCGGCTTCGCTGGCCATCCTCCATGTAGTATTCGTTCGGCTCCGCCGAACGATGGACCGGCTTCGCCGGCCACTCTCAACGTAGTAATTGTTCGGCTGCGCCGAACGATGGACCGGCTTCGCCGGCCACCCTCCATGTAGTATTCGTTCGGCTTCGCCGAACGATGGGCCGGCTTCGCTGGCCATCCTCCATGTAGTATTCGTTCGGCTCCGCCAAACGATGGGCCAGCTTTGCGAGCAACTCTCCATGTAAAAATCGTTCGGCTCCGCCGAACGATGGGCCAGCTTGCCGGGTAACTCTCCATGCAATATTCGTTCGGCTTCGCCGAACGATGGGCCGGCTTCGCCGGCTATTCTTCACGTAGTATTCGTTCGGCTCCGCCAAACGATGGGCCAGCTTGGCGGCCACCTTCCATGTAGTATTCGTTCGGCTCCGCCGAACGATGGGCTAGCTTGGCGGGCAACTCTCCATGTAGTATTAGTTCGGCTTCGCCGAACGATGGGCCGGCTTCGCCGGCCATTCTCCACGTAGTATTCGTTCGGCTCCGCCGAACGATCTGCCGGCTACCCTCCATGTAAAATTCGTTCGGCTCCGCCGAACAGTGATCCAGCTTCGCCGGCCACCCTCCATGTAGTATTCGTTCGGCTTCGCCAAACGATGGGCCGGCTTCGCCGGCTATTCTTCACGTAGTATTCGTTCGGCTCCGCCAAACGGTGGGCCAGCTTTGCGAGCAACCCTCCATGTAAAAATCGTTCGGCTCCGCCGAACAGTGGACCAGCTTGGCTGGCAACTCTCAATGTAGTATTCGTTCAACTGCGCCGAACGATGGGCCGGCTTCGCCGGCCACCCTCCACGTAGCATTCGTTCGGCTTGGCCGAACGATGGGCCGGCTTCTCCGGCCACCCTCCATGTAGTATTCGCTCCGCTTCGCCAAACGATGGGCCGGCTTCGCCGGCTATTCTTCACGTAGTATTCGTTCGGCTCCGCCGAACGATGGACCGGCTTCGCCGGCCACTCTCCATGTAGTATTCGTTCGGCTTCGCCGAACGATAGGCCGGCTTCGCCGGCCATCCTCCATGTAGTATTCGTTCGGCTCCGCCGAACGATGGGCCGGCTTCGCCGGCCATTCTCCACGTTGTATTCGTTCGGCTCCGCCAAACGATGGGCCAGCTTTGCGGGCAACTCTCCATGTAAAATTTGTTCGGCTCCGCCGAACAGTGGGCCAGCTTGGCTGGCAACTCTCAATGTAGTATTCGTTCGACTGCGCCGAACGATGGGCCGGCTTCGCCGGCCACCCTTCACGTAGCATTCGTTCGGCTTGGCCGAACGATCTGCCGGCTTCGCCGGCCATCCTCCATATAGTATTCGTTCGGCTTGGCCGAACGATGGGCCGGCTTCGCCGGCTATTCTTCACGTAGTATTCGTTCGACTCCGCCGAACGATGGGGCAAGCAACTTGGCGTTCTACTCTCCATGTAGTATTCGTTCGGCTTGGCCGAACGATGGGCCGGCTTCGCCGGCCACCCTCCATGTAGTATTCGTTCGGCTCCGCCGAACGATCAGCCGGCTTCGCCGGCCACCCTCCATATAGTATTCGGCTTCGCCGAACGATCTGCCGGCTTCGCCGGCCACCCTCTACGTAGTATTTGTTCGGCTGAGCCGAACGATGGGCCAGCTTGGCGGGCAACTCTCCATGTAGTATTCGTTCGGCTCCGCCGAACGATGGGCCAGCTTGGCGGGCAACTCTCCATAAAGTACTGGGTCGGCTCCGCCGAACGATCTTCCGGCTACCCTCCACGTAGTATTTGTTCGGCTTCTCCGAACGATGGGCCGGCTTTGCCGGCCATTCTCCACGTAGTATTCGTTCGGCTCCGCCAAACGGTGGGCCAGCTTTGCGAGCAACCCTCCATGTAAAAATCGTTCGGCTCCGCCGAACAGTGATCCAGCTTGGCTGGCAACTCTCAATGTAGTATTCGTTCGACTGCGCAGAACGATGGGCCGGCTTCGCCGGCCACCCTCCACGTAGCATTCGTTCGGTTCGGCAGAACGATGGGCCGGCTTCGCCGGCCACCCTCCATGTAGTATCTGTTCGGCTTCGCCGAACGATGGGCCGGCTTCGCCGGCTATTCTTCACGTAGTATTCGTTCGGCTCCGCCGAACGATGGACCGGCTTCGCCGGCCACCCTCCATGTAGTATTCGTTCGGCTTCGCCGAACGATGGGCCGGCTTCGCCGGCCATCCTCCATGTAGTATTCGTTCGGCTCCGCCGAACGATGGGCCGGCTTCGCCGGCCATTCTACACGTTGTATTCGTTCGGCTCCGCCAAACGATGGGCCAGCTTTGCGGGCAACTCTCCATGTAAAATTCGTTCGGCTCCGCCGAACAGTGGGCCAGCTTGGCTGGCAACTCTCAATGTAGTATTTGTTCGACTGCGCCGAACGATGGGCCGGCTTCGCCGGCCACCCTCCACGTAGCATTCGTTCGGCTTGGCCGAACGATGGGCCGGCTTCGCCGGCCACCCTCCATGTAGTATTCGTTCGGCTTCGCCGAACGATGGGCCGGCTTCGCCGGCTATTCTTCACGTAGTATTCGTTTGGCTCCGCCGAACGGCGATGGGCCAGCTTGGCGGGCAACCTTCCATGTAGTATCTCGTTCGGCTCGCCGAACGATGGGCCAGCTTGGCTGGCCACCCTCCAATGTAGTATTTGTTCGGCTTCGCCGAACGATGAGGCGATTTCGATCGGCTCCGCCGAACGATGGTTCGGCTTCACCGGCCACCCTCCACGTAGTATTTGTTCGGTTTCGCCGAACGATCTGCCGGCTTCGCCGGCCACCCTCCATGTAGTATTCGTTCGGCTCGTCGAACGATGGGCCAGCTTAGAGGGCAACTCTCCATGTAGTATTTGTTCGGCTTCTACGAACGATGAGCCGGCTTGGCGGGCAACTTTCCCTGTAGTATTCGTTCGGCTCCGCCGAACGATGGGCCGGCTTCGCCAGCCATCCTCCACGTAGTATTCGTTCGGCTGCGCCCAACGATAGGCCGGCTTGGCGGGCAACCCTCCACGTAGTATTCGTTCGGTTTCGCCGAACGATGGGCCGGCTACGCCTGCTACCTTCCGTATAGTATTCGTTCGGCTCCGCCGAACGTTGGGCCGGCTTCGCCGGCCACCCTCCACGTAGTATTCCTTCGGCTGCGCCGAACGATGGGTCAGCTTCGCGGGCAACTCTCCATGTAGTATTCGTACGGCTGCGCCAAACGATTGGCCGGCTTCGCCGGCCACCCCTCCAATGTAGTATTCGTTCGGCTCCGCCGAACGATGGACTGGCTTTGGCGGCCACCCACCCTGTAGTATTCGTTCAGCTTCGCCGAACGATGGGCCGGCCTAGCCGACCCCCTCCATTTAGTATTCGTTCGGCTTCGCCGAACGATGGGCCGGCTTCCCCGGCCACCCTCCATTTAGTATTTGTTCGGCTCCGCCGAACGATGGGCCAGCTTGGCGGGCAACTCTCCTCGTATTCGTTCGGCTTCGCCGAACGATGGGCCAACTTCGCCGGCCACCCTCCAAGTAGTATTTGTTCGGCATCGCCGAACGATGGGCCGGCATCGCCGACCACCCTCCGTGTAGTGTTCGTTCGGCTACACCGAACGATGGGCCGGCTTTGCCGGCCACTCTCCCTCCACGTAGTATTCGTTCGGTTTCGCCGAACGATGGGCCGCCTTGGCGGGCAACTCTCCATGTAGTATACGTTCGGCTTCGTCGAACGATGGGCAGGCTACCCTCCACGTAGTATTCGTTTGCCTTCGCCAAATGATAGGCCGGCTTCGCCGGCTACCCTCCACGTAGTATTCGTTCGGCAACGCCGAACGATGGGCCGGCTTCGCAGGCCACCCTCCGTGTAGCATTCGTTCGGCAACGCCGAACGATGGGCCGGCTTCGACGGCTACCCTCCACGTAGTATTCGTTCGGATTCGTCGAACGATGGGCCAGCTTGGCGGGTAACTCTCCATGTAGTATTTGTTCGGCTTCGCTGAACGATGAGCAACTTGGGGCCGGCTTCGCTGGCAACTCTCCATGTAGTATTCGTTCGGCTTCGCCGAACGATGGGCCGGCTACCCTCCACGTAGTATTCGTTTGGCTACGTCGAACGATGGGTCGGCTTCGCCGGCAACTCTCCCTCCACGTAGTACTCGTTCGGCTCCGCCGAACGATAGGCCGGCTTCGACGGCTACCCTCCACGTAGTATTTGTTCGGCTGCGCCGAACGATGGCCAGCTTGGCGGGCAACTCTCCACGTAGTATTCGTTCGGCTTCGCCGAACGATGGACGGGCTACCCTCCACGTAGTATTCGTTTGGCTTCGCAAAACAATAGGCCGGCTTCGTCGGCTACCCTCCACGTAGTATTGGTTCGGCTTCGTCGAACGATCGGCCGTCTTGGCGCGCAACTTTCCATGTAGTATTCGTTTGGCTTCGCCAAACCATAGGCCGGCTTTGCCGGCTACCCTCCACGTAGTACTCGTTCGGCTTTGCCGAACGATGGGCCGGCTTTGCCGGTCACCCTCCATGTAGTATTCGTTCGGCTCCGCCGAACGATGGGCCGGTTTCGCCGGCCACCCTCCATGTAGTATTTGTTCGGCTTCGCCGAACGATGGGCCGGCTTCGCCGGCCACCCTCCGTGTAGTGTTCGTTCGGCTTGGCCGAACGATCTGCCAGCTTCGCCGGCTACCCTCCACGTAGTATTCGTTCGGCTTCGCCCAACGATGGGCCAGCTTGGCGGACAACCCTCCATGTAGTATTCGTTCGGCTTCGTCGAACGGTGGGCCAGCTTGGCGGGCAACTCTCCATGTAGTATTCGTTCGGCTTCGCCGAACGATGGGCCGGCTACCCTCCACGTAGTATTCGTTTGGCTTCGCCAAACGATGGGGCAACTCGATGGCCGGGCCGGCTTCGCCGGCCACCCACCATATAATATTCGTTTGGCTTCGCAAAACAATAGGGCGGCTTCGCCAGCTACCATCCACGTAGTATTCGTTCGGCTCCAACGAACGATGGGCCGGCTACCCTCCACGTAGTATTCGTTTGGCTCCGCTGAACGATCGGCCTTCTTGGCGGGCAAATCTCCCTGTGGTATTCGTTCGGCTTCAACGAACGATGGGCCGGCTACCCTCCACGTAGTATTTGTTTGGCTTAGCCAAACGATGGGCCGGCTTCGTCGGCTACCCTCCACGTAGTATTCTTTCGGCTTCGCCGAACGATGGGCCAGCTTGGCGGGCAACTCTCCATGTAGTATTCGTTTGGCTTCGCCGAACGTTGGGCCGGCTCCGCCGGCCACCCTCCACGTAGAATTCGTTCGGCTGCGCCGAACGATGGGCCAGCTTGGCGGGCAACTCTCCACGTAGTATTCGTTCGGCTCCGCCGAACGATGGGAACAACTTGGCGGGCCGGTTTCGCCGGCCATTCTCCACGTAGTACTCGTTCGGCTCCGCCGAACGATAGGCCGGCTTCGACGGCTACCCTCCACGTAGTATTCGTTCGGCTTCGTCTAACGATGGGCCAGCTTGGCAGGTAACTCTCCATGTAGTATTCGTTCGGCTTCGCCGAACGATGGGCCGGCTACCCTCCACGTAGTATTCGTTCGGCTTCGCCAAACGATAGGCCGGCTTTGTCGGTCACCCTCCGTGTAGTATTCGTTCGGCTCCACCAAACCATGGGCCGGCTTTGCTGGCCATCTTCCGTGTAGTGTTCGTTCGGCTCGGCCGAACGATGGGCCGGTTTCGTCGGCTACCCTCCACGTAGTATTCGTTCGGCTTAGCCAAACGATGGGCCAGCTTGTCGGGCAACTCTCCATGAAGTTTTCGTTTGGCTTCGTCGAACGATGGGCCAGCTTCGCCGGCCACTCTCCACGTAGTATTTGTTCGGCTTCGCCGAACGATGGGCCAGCTTCGCCGGCCACCCTCCACGTAGTATTTGTTCGGCTGCGCCGAACGATGGGCCAGCTTGGCGAGCAACTCCGTGTAGTATTCGTCCGGCTCCGCCGAACGATGGGCCTGCTTGGCGGGCAACTCTCCATGTAGTATTCGTTCGCCACCGCCGAACGATCTGCCGGCTACCCTCCACGTAGTATTCGTTCGGCTTCGCCAAACGATGGGGCAACGGCGGGCCGGCTTCGCCAGCCACCCACCATGTAATATTCGTTAGGCTCTGCCGACCGATGGGCCGGCTTCGCCGGCCACTTTCCGTGTAGTATTCGTTCGGCTTCGCCGAACGATGAGCCGGCTTCGCCGGCCACGTGCCGTGTAGTATTCGTTCGGCTACGCCGACCGATGGGCCGGCTTCGCCGGCGACCCTCTACGTAGTATTTGTTCGGCTGCGCTGAACGGTGGGCCAGCTTTGCGGGCAACTCTCCATGTAAAATTCGTTCGGCTCCGCCGAACGATGGAACGGCTTCGCTGGCCACCCTCCATGTAGTATTCGTTCGGCTTCGCCGAACGATAGGCCGGCTTCGCCGGCCACCCTCAACGTAGTATTTGTTCGGCTGCGCCGAACGATGGGCCAGCTTGGCGAGCAACTCTCCACGTAGTATTCGTTCGGCTCCGTCGAACGATGGGGCAACTTGGCGGGCCGGCTTTGCCGGCCACCCTCCATGTAGTATTCGTTCGGCTTCGCCGAACGATGGACCGGCTTCGCCTGCCACCCTCAACGTAGAATTTGTTCGGCTGCGCCGAACGATGGGCCAGATTGGCGGGCAACTCTCCATGTAGTATTCATAGGGCTTCGCCGAAAGATGGGCGGCTTTGCCGGCCACCCTACCCGTAGTGTTCGTTCGGCTACGCCGAACGATCTGCCGGCATCGCCGGCCACCCTCCTCCGTGTAGTATTCGTTCGGCTTCGCTGAACGATGGGGCAACTTGGCGGACCGGCTTCGCCGGCCACCCTCAACGTAGTATTCGTTCGGCTCCGCCGAACGATGGGCCGGCTTCGCCGGCCACCCTCCATGTAGTATTCGTTCGGCTTCGCCGAACGATGAGCCAGCTTCGCCGGCCACCCTCAACGTAAATTTGTTCGACTGCGCCGAACGATGTGTCAGCTTGGGGAGCAACTCTCCATGTAGTATTCGTTCGGCTTGGCCGAACGATGGACCGGCTTCGCCGGCCACCCTCCATATAGTATTCGTTCGGCTTGGCCGAACGATCTGCCGGCTTCGCCGGCCATCCTCCATATAGTATTCGTTCGGCTTGGCCGAACGATGGACCGGCTTCGCCGGCCACCCTCCATATAGTATTCGTTCGGCTTGGCCGAACGATCTGCCGGCTTCGCCGGCCATCCTCCATATAGTATTCGTTCGGCTTGGCCGAACGATGGGCCAGCTTGCAACTCTCCGAACCATCGTTCGGCTTTGCCGAACGATCTGCCAGCTTCGCCGGCCACCCTCCGTGTAGTATTCGTTCGGCGCAGCCGAACGATGGGGCCGGCCACCCTCCGTGTAGTATTCGGTCGGCTCCGCCAAACGATGGGCCAGCTTTGCGAGCAACTCTCCATGTAAAAATCGTTCGGCTCCGCCGAACGATGCGGGCCGGCTTCGCCGGCCATTCTCCACGTAGTATTCGTTTGGCTTCGTCGTAATATTGGGCCGGCTTCGCCGACTACCCTCCACGTAGTATTCGTTCGGCTTCGCCGAACGATGGGCCAGCTTGGCGGGCAACTCTCCATGTAGTATTCGTTCGGCTTCGCCAAACGATGGGCCAGCTTGCCGGGTAACTCTCCATGCAGTATTCGTTCGGCTCCGCCGAACGATGGGCCGGCTTCCCCGGCCACCCTCCATTTAGTATTTGTTCGGCTCCGCCGAACGATGGGCCGGCTTTCCCCGCCACCCTCAATGTAGTATTCGTTCGGCTCCACCGAACGATGGGCTGGCTTCGGCGCTCACCCACCCTGTAGTATTCGTTCGGCTTCGCCGAACGATGGGCCGGCTTCCCCGGCCACCCTCCATTTAGTATTTGTTCGGCTCCGCCGAACGATGGACCGCCTTCGCCGGCCACCCTCTACGTAGTATTTGTTCGGCTGCGCCGAACGATGGGCCAACTTGGCGAGCAACTCTCCATGTAGTATTCGTTCGGCTCCACCGAACGATGGGCTGGCTTCGGCGCTCACCCACCCTGTAGTATTCGTTCGGCTTCGCCAAACGATGGGCCGGCTTCCCCGGCCACCCTCCATTTAGTATTTGTTCGGCTCCGCCGAACGATGGGCCAGCTTGGCGAGC
The DNA here is from genome assembly GCA_029168955.1 of Aplectana chamaeleonis. Classification (NCBI taxonomy): domain Eukaryota; kingdom Metazoa; phylum Nematoda; class Chromadorea; order Rhabditida; family Cosmocercidae; genus Aplectana; species Aplectana chamaeleonis. Next base: position 357,677 of record JAPDOI010000244.1, on the reverse strand, counting down.
AACTCTCCATGTAGTATTCGTTCGGCTTGGCCCGACGATGGGCCGGCTTTGCTGGCCATCTTCCGTGTAGTGTTCGTTCGGCTCGGCCGAACGATGGGCCGGCTTCGCCGGCTACCCTCCACGTAGTATTCGTTCGGCTTCGCCAAACGATGGGGCAACTTGGCGGGCCGGCTTCGCCGGCCACCCTCCATGTAGTATTCGTTCGGCTTCGCCGAACGATGGGCCGGCTTCGCCTGCCACCCTCAACGTAGTATTTGTTCGGCTGCGCCGAACGATGGGCCAGATTGGCGGGCAACTCTCTATGTAAAATTCATTCGGCTCCGCCAAAAGATGGGCCGGCTTCGCCGGCCACCCTCCATGTAGTATTCGTTCGGCTCCGCCGAACGATAGGCGGGCTTCGCCGGCCACCCTCCATGTAGTATTCGTTCGGCTTCGCCGAACGATCTGCCAGCTTCGCCGGCCACCCTCCATATAGTATTCGTTCGGCTTGGCCGAACGATGGGCCGGCTTCGCCGGCCACGCTCCATGTAGTATTCGTTCGGCTTCGCCGAACGATCTGCCGGCTTCGCCGGCCACCCTCCGTGGAGTATTCGTTCGGCTGCGCCGAACGATCTGCCGGCTTCGCCGGCCACCCTCCGTGTAGTATTCGTTCGGCTTTGCCGAACGATCTGCCGGCCACCCTCCGTGTAGTATTCGTTCGGCTCCGCAGAACGATGGGCGGGCTTCGCCGGCCACCCTCCGTGTAGTATTCGTTCGGCTCCGCCAAACGATGGGCCAGCTTTGCGAGCAACTCTCCATGTAAAAATCGTTCGGCTCCGCCGAACGATGGGGCAACTTGGCGGGCCGGCTTCGCCGGCCATTCTCCACGTAGTATTCGTTCGGCTTCGTCGAAAGATTGGCCGGCTTCGCCGGCTACCCTCCACGTAGTATTCGTTCGGCTGCGCCGAACGATGGGCCAGCTTGGCGGGCAACTCTCCAATTAGTATTCGTTCGGCTTGGCCGAACGATCTGCCGGCCACCCTCCACGTAGTATTCGTTCGGCTCCGCCGAACGATGGGCCGGCTTTGCCGGTCACCCTCCACGTAGCATTCGTTCGGCTGCGCCGAACGATGGGCCAGCTTGGCGGATAACTCTCCATGTAGTATTCGTTCGGCTTCGCCAAACGATGGGCCGGCTTTGCCGGTCACCCTCCAAGTAGTATTTGTTCGGCTTCTCCGAACGATGGGCGGTCTTGGCCGGCCACCCTCTTCGTAGTTTTTGTTCGGGTGCGCCGAGCGATGGGCCAGCTTGGCGAGCAACCCTGCATGTAGTATTCGTCCGGCTCCGCCGAACGATGGGCCTGCTTGGCGGGCAACTCTCCATGTAGTATTCTTTCGGCACCGACGAACGGCGATGGGCCGGCTTCGCCGGCCACCTTCCATGTAGTACTCGTTCGGCTTCGCCAAACGATGGGGCAACTTGGCGGGCCGGCTTCGCCGGCCACCCACCATATAATATTCGATCGACTCCGCCGAACGATGGGCCGGCTTTGCCGGTCACCCTCCACGTAGTATTCGTTCGGCTCCGCCGAACGATGGGCCGGTTTCGCCAGCCACCCTCAACGGAGTATTTGTTCGGCTGCGCCGAACGATGGGCCAGCTTGGCGGGTAACTCTCCATGTAGTATTCGTTCGGCTCCGCCGAACGATGGGCGGGCTCCGCCGGCCACCCTCCAAGTAGTATTTGTTCGGCTTCTCCGAACGATGGGCCGCCTTCGCCGGCCACCCTCTACGTAGTATTTGTTCGGCTGCGCCGAACGATGGGCCAACGGCGAGCAACTCTCCATGTAGTATTCGTCCGGCTCCGCCGAACGATGGAGCCAGCTTGGCGGGCAACTCTCCATGTAGTATTCTGTTCGGCACCGCCGAGATGCCGGCTTCGCCGGCTACCCTCTACGTAGTACTCGTTCGGCTTCGCCAAACGATGGGGCAACTTGGCGGGCCGGCTTCGCCGGCCACCCACCATATAATATTCGTTCGGCTCCGCCGAACGATGGGCCGGCTTTGCCGGTCACCCTCCATGTAGTATTCGTTCGGCTCCGCCGAACGATGGGCCGGTTTCGCCGGCCACCCTCCATGTAGTATTTGTTCGGCTTCGCCGAACGATGGGCCGTCTTCGCCGGTCACCCTCTACGTAGTATTTGTTCGGCTGCGCCGAACGATGGGCCGTCTTCGCCGGCCACCCTCTACGTAGTATTTGTTCGGCTGCGCCGAACGATGGGCCAGCTTGGCGAGCAACTCTCCATGTAGTATTCGTCCGGCTCCGCCGAACGATGGGCCTGCTTGGCGGGCAACTCTCCATGTAGTATTCGTTCGGCACCGCCGAACGATCTGCCGGCTACCCTCCACGTAGTATTCGTTCGGCTTCGCCAAACGATGGGGCAACATGGCGGGCCGGCTTCGCCGGCCACCCACCATATAGTATTCGTTCGACTCCGCCGAACGATGGGCCGGCTTCGCCGGCCACCCTCCAAGTAGTATTTGTTCGGCTTCTCCGAACGATGGGCCGGCTTCGCCGGCCACCCTCTACGTAGTATTTCTTCGGCTGCGCCAAACGATGGGCCATCTTGGCGGGCAACTCTCCACGTAGTATTCGTTCGGCTCCGCCGAACGATGGGGCAACTTGGCGGGCCGGCTTCGCCGGCCACCCTCCATGTAGTATTCGTTTGGCTTCGCCAAGCGATGGTCCGGCTTCGCCGGTCACCCTCTACGTAGTATTTCTTCGGCTGCGCCAAACGATGGGCCATCTTGGCGGGCAACTCTCCACGTAGTATTCGTTCGGCTCCGCCGAACGATGGGGCAACTTGGCGGGCCGGCTTCGCCGGCCACCCTCAACGTAGTATTTGTTCGGCTGCGCCGAACGATGGGTCAGCTTGGCGAGCAACTCTCCACGTAGTATTCGTTCGGCTCCGCCGAACGATGGGGCAACTTGGCGGGCCGGTTTCGCCGGCCATTCTCCACGTAGTATTCGTTCGGCTTCGTCGAAATATTGGCCGGCTTCGCCGGCTACCCTTCACGTAGTATTCGTTCGGCTGCGCCGAACGATGGGCCGGTTTCGCCGGCCACCCTCCATGTAGTATTCGTTCGGCTTCGCCGAACGATGGGCGGGCTTCGCCGGCCACCCTCCAAGTAGTATTTGTTCGGCTTCTCCGAACGATGGGCCGTCTTCGCCGGCCACCCTCTACGTAGTATTTGTTTGGCTGCGCCGAACGATGGGCCAGCTTGGCGAGCAACTCTCCATGTAGTATTCGTCCGGCTCCGCCGAACGATGGGCCAGCTTGGCGGGCAACTCTCCATGTAGTATTCTTTCGGCACCGCCGAACGATCTGCCGGCTACCCTCTACGTAGTACTCGTTCGGCTTCGCCAAAAGATGGGGCAACTTGGCGGGCCGGCTTCGCCGGCCACCCACCATATAATATTCGATCGACTCCGCCGAACGATGGGCCGGCTTCGCCGGCCACCCTCCACGTAGTATTTGTTCGGCTTCTCCGAGCGATGGGCCGGCTTCGCCGGCCACCCTCTACGTAGTATTTGTTCGGCTGCGCCAAACGATGGGCCATCTTGGCGGGCAACTCTCCACGTAGTATTCGTTCGGCTCCGCCGAACGATGGGGCAACTTGGCGGGCCGGCTTCGCTGGCCACCCTCCATGTAGTATTCGTTTGGCTTCGCCAAGCGATGGGCCGGCTTGGCCGGCCACCCTCTACGTAGTATTTGTTCGGCTGCGCCAAACGATGGGCCATCTTGGCGGGCAACTCTCCACGTAGTATTCGTTCGGCTCCGCCGAACGATGGGGCAACTTGGCGGGCCGGCTTCGCCGGCCACCCTCAACTTAGTATTTGTTCGGCTGCGCCGAACGATGGGCCAGCTTGGCGCGCAACTCTCCACGTAGTATTCGTTCGGCTCCGCCGAACGATGGGGCAACTTGGCGGGCCGGTTTCGCCGGCCATTCTCCACGTAGTATTCGTTCGGCTTCGTCGAAATATTGGCCGGCTTCGCCGGCTACCCTTCACGTAGTATTCGTTCGGCTGCGCCGAACGATGGGCCAGCTTGGCGGGCAACTACCCATGTAGTATTCGTTCGGCTTGGCCGAACGATCTGCCGGCCACCCTCCACGTAGTATTCGTTCGGCTCTGCCGAACGATGGGCCGGCTTTGCCGGTCACCCTCCACGTAGTATTCGTTCGGCTCCGCCGAACGATGGGCCGGTTTCGCCGGCCACCCTCCATGTAGTATTCGTTCGGCTTCGCCGAACGATGAGCCGGCTTCGTCGGCCACCCTCAACGGAGTATTTGTTCGGCTGCGCCGAACGATGGGCCAGCTTGGCGGGTAACTTTCCATGTAGTATTCCTTCGGCTCCGCCGAACGATGGGCGGGCTTCGCCGGCCACCCTCCAAGTAGTATTTGTTCGGCTTCTCCGAACGATGAGCCGGCTTCGCCGGCCACCCTCAACGTAGAATTTGTTCGGCTGCGCCGAACGATGGGCCAGCTTCGCCGGCCACCCTCCATGTAGTATTCGTTCGGCTCCGCCGAACGATAGGCGGGCTTCGCCGGCCACCCTCCATGTAGTATTCGTTCGGCTTCGCCGAACGATCTGCCAGCTTCGCCGGCCACCCTCCATATAGTATTCGTTCGGCATGGCCGAACGATGGGCCGGCTTCGCCGGCCACCCTCCACCTAGTATTTGTTCGGCTTCGCCGAACGATCTGCGGGCTTCGCCGGCCACCGTCCATGTAGTATTCGTTCGGTTTCGCCGAACGATCTGCCGGCTTTACCGAACCATCTGCCGGCTTTGCCGAACGATCTGCCGGCCACCCTCCGTGTAGTATTCGTTCGGCTCCGCAGAACGATGGGCGGGCTTCGCCGGCCACCCTCCGTGTAGTATTCGTTCGGCTCCGCCAAACGATGGGCCAGCTTTGCGAGCAACTCTCCATGTAAAAATCGTTCGGCTCCGCCGAACGATGGGGCAACTTGGCGGGCCGGCTTCGCCGGCCATTCTCCACGTAGTATTCGTTTGGCTTCGTCGAAAGATTGGCCGGCTTCGCCGGCTACCCTCCACGTAGTATTCGTTCGGCTGCGCCGAACGATGGGCCAGCTTGGCGGGCAACTACCCATGTAGTATTCGTTCGACTTGGCCGAACGATCTGCCGGCCACCCTCCACGTAGTATTCGTTCGGCTCCGCCGAACGATGGGCCGGTTTCGCCGGCCACCCTCAACGGAGTATTTGTTCGGCTGCGCCGAACGATGGGCCAGCTTGGCGGGTAACTCTCCATGTAGTATTCGTTCGGCTCCGCCGAACGATGGGCGGGCTCCGCCGGCCACCCTCCAAGTAGTATTTGTTCGGCTTCTCCGAACGATGGGCCGCCTTCGCCGGCCACCCTCTACGTAGTATTTGTTCGGCTGCGCCGAACGATGGGCCAGCTTGGCGAGCAACTCTCCATGTAGTATTCGTCCGGCTCCGCCGAACGATGGGCCAGCTTGGCGGGCAACTCTCCATGTAGTATTCTTTCGGCACCGACGAACGATCTGCCGGCTACCCTCTACGTAGTACTCGTTCGGCTTCGCCAAACGATGGGGCAACTTGGCGGGCCGGCTTCGCCGGCCACCCACCATATAATATTCGATCGACTCCGCCGAACGATGGGCCGGCTTTGCCGGTCACCCTCCACGTAGTATTCGTTCGGCTCCGCCGAACGATGGGCCGGTTTCGCCAGCCACCCTCAACGGAGTATTTGTTCGGCTGCGCCGAACGATGGGCCAGCTTGGCGGGTAACTCTCCATGTAGTATTCGTTCGGCTCTCCCGAACGATGCGCGGTCTCCGGCGGCCACCCTCCAAGTAGTATTTGTTCGGCTTCTCCGAACGATGGGCCGCCTTCGCCGGCCACCCTCTACGTAGTATTTGTTCGGCTGCGCCGAACGATGGGCCAGCTTGGCGAGCAACTCTCCATGTAGTATTCGTCCGGCTCCGCCGAACGATGGGCCAGCTTGGCGGGCAACTCTCCATGTAGTATTCTTTCGGCACCGCCGAACGATCTGCCGGCTACCCTCTACGTAGTACTCGTTCGGCTTCGCCAAACGATGGGGCAACTTGGCGGGCCGGCTTCGCCGGCCACCCACCATATAATATTCGATCGACTCCGCCGAACGATGGGCCGGCTTTGCCGGTCACCCTCCACGTAGTATTCGTTCGGCTCCGCCGAACGATGGGCCAGTTTCGCCGGCCACCCTCCATGTAGTATTCGTTCGGCTTCGCCGAACGATGGGCGGGCTTCGCCGGCCACCCTCCAAGTAGTATTTGTTCGGCTTCTCCGAACGATGGGCCGTCTTCGCCGGCCACCCTCTACGTAGTATTTGTTTGGCTGCGCCGAACGATGGGCCAGCTTGGCGAGCAACTCTCCATGTAGTATTCGTCCGGCTCCGCCGAACGATGGGCCAGCTTGGCGGGCAACTCTCCATGTAGTATTCTTTCGGCACCGCCGAACGATCTGCCGGCTACCCTCTACGTAGTACTCGTTCGGCTTCGCCAAAAGATGGGGCAACTTGGCGGGCCGGCTTCGCCGGCCACCCACCATATAATATTCGATCGACTCCGCCGAACGATGGGCCGGCTTCGCCGGCCACCCTCCACGTAGTATTTGTTCGGCTTCTCCGAGCGATGGGCCGGCTTCGCCGGCCACCCTCTACGTAGTATTTGTTCGGCTGCGCCAAACGATGGGCCATCTTGGCGGGCAACTCTCCACGTAGTATTCGTTCGGCTCCGCCGAACGATGGGGCAACTTGGCGGGCCGGCTTCGCTGGCCACCCTCCATGTAGTATTCGTTTGGCTTCGCCAAGCGATGGGCCGGCTTCGCCGGCCACCCTCTACGTAGTATTTGTTCGGCTGCGCCAAACGATGGGCCATCTTGGCGGGCAACTCTCCACGTAGTATTCGTTCGGCTCCGCCGAACGATGGGGCAACTTGGCGGGCCGGCTTCGCCGGCCACCCTCAACTTAGTATTTGTTCGGCTGCGCCGAACGATGGGTCAGCTTGGCGAGCAACTCTCCACGTAGTATTCGTTCGGCTCCGCCGAACGATGGGGCAACTTGGCGGGCCGGCTTCGCCGGCCATTCTCCACGTAGTATTCGTTCGGCTTCGTCGAAAGATTGGCCGGCTTCGCCGGCTACCCTCCACGTAGTATTCGTTCGGCTGTGCCGAACGATGGGCCAGCATGGCGGGCAAATACCCATGTAGTATTCGTTCGGCTTGGCCGAACGATCTGCCGGCCACCCTCCACGTAGTATTCGTTCGGCTCCGCCGAACGATGGGCCGGCTTTGCCGGTCACCCTCCACGTAGTATTCGTTCGGCTCCGCCGAACGATGGGCCGGTTTCGCCGGCCACCCTCCATGTAGTATTCGTTCGGCTTCGCCGAACGATGAGCCGGCTTCGCCGGCCACCCTCAACGGAGTATTTGTTCGGCTGCGCCGAACGATGGGCCAGCTTGGCGGGTAACTCTCCATGTAGTATTCCTTCGGCTCCGCCGAACGATGGGCGGGCTTCGCCGGCCACCCTCCAAGTAGTATTTGTTCGGCTTCTCCGAACGATGGGCCGTCTTCGCCGGCCACCCTCTACGTAGTATTTGTTCGGCTGCGCCGAACGATGGGCCAGCTTGGCGAGCAACTCTCCATGTAGTATTCGTCCGGCTCCGCCGAACGATGGGCCAGCTTGGCGGGCAACTCTCCGTGTAGTATTCGTTCGACTTGGCCGAACGATCTGCCGGCCACCCTCCACGTAGTATTCGTTCGGCTCCGCCGAACGATGGGCCGGTTTCGCCGGCCACCCTCCATGTAGTATTCGTTCGGCTTCGCCGAACGATGAGCCGGCTTCGTCGGCCACCCTCAACGGAGTATTTGTTCGGCTGCGCCGAACGATGGGCCAGCTTGGCGGGTAACTTTCCATGTAGTATTCCTTCGGCTCCGCCGAACGATGGGCCGGCTTCGCCGGCCACCCTCCACGTAGTATTTGTTCGGCTTCTCCGAACGATGGGCCGGATTCGCCGGCCACCCTCTACGTAGTATTTGTTCGGCTGCGCCAAACGGTGGGCCAGCTTGGCGGGCAACTCTCCACGTAGTATTCGTTCGGCTCCGCCGAACGATGGGGCAACTTGGCGGGCCGGCTTCGCCGGCCACCGTCCATGTGGTATTCGTTCGGCTTCGCCGAACGATAGGCCGGCTTCCCACCCTCAACGTAGTATTCGTTCGGCTTCGCCGAACGATGGGCCATCTTCGCCTGCCACCCTCAACGTAGTATTTGTTCGGCTGCGCCGAACGATGGGCCAAATTGGCGGGCAACTCTTCATGTAGTATTCATAGGGCTTCGCCGAAAAATGGGCCGGCTTTGCCGGCCATTCTCCACGTAGTATTCGTTCGGCTTCGCCGAAAGTTGGGCCGGCTTCGCCGGCTACCCTCCACGTAGTATTCGTTCGGCTTCGCCAAACGATGGGGCAACTTGGCGGACCGGCTTCGCCGGCCACCCTCAACGTAGTATTCGTTCGGCTCCGCCGAACGATGGGCCGGCTTTGCCGGCCACCCTCCATGTAGCATTCGTTCGGCTTCGCCGAACGATGAGCCGGCTTCGCCGGCCACCCTCAACGTAGAATTTGTTCGGCTGCGCCGAACGATGGGCCAGCTTCGCCGGCCACCCTCCATGTAGTATTCGTTCGGCTCCGCCAAACGATAGGCGGGCTTCGCCGGCCACCCTCCATGTAGTATTCGTTCGGCTCCGCCGAACGATCTGCCAGCTTCGCCGGCCACCCTCCATATAGTATTCGTTCGGCATGGCCGAACGATGGGCCGGCTTCGCCGGCCACCCTCCACCTAGTATTTGTTCGGCTTCGCCGAACGATCTGCGGGCTTCGCCGGCCACCGTCCATGTAGTATTCGTTCGGTTTCGCCGAACGATCTGCCGGCTTTACCGAACCATCTGCCGGCTTTGCCGAACGATCTGCCGGCCACCCTCCGTGTAGTATTCGTTCGGCTCCGCAGAACGATGGGCGGGCTTCGCCGGCCACCCTCCGTGTAGTATTCGTTCGGCTCCGCCAAACGATGGGCCAGCTTTGCGAGCAACTCTCCATGTAAAAATCGTTCGGCTCCGCCGAACGATGGGGCAACTTGGCGGGCCGGCTTCGCCGGCCATTCTCCACGTAGTATTCGTTTGGCTTCGTCGAAAGATTGGCCGGCTTCGCCGGCTACCCTCCACGTAGTATTCGTTCGGCTGCGCCTAACGATGGGCCAGCTTGGCGAGCAACTACCCATGTAGTATTCGTTCGGCTTGGCCGAACGATCTGCCGGCCACCCTCCACGTAGTATTCGTTCGGCTCCGCCGAACGATGGGCCGGCTTTGCCGGTCACCCTCCACGTAGCATTCGTTCGGCTTGGCCGAACGATGGGCCGGCTTCGCCGGCCACCCTCCATGTAGTATTTGTTCGGCTGCGCCGAACGATGGGCAAGCTTGGCGGGTAACTCTCCATGTAGTATTCGTTCGGCTCCGCCGAACGATGGGCGGGCTCCGCCGGCCACCCTCCAAGTAGTATTTGTTCGGTTTCTCCGAACGATGGGCCGCCTTCGCCGGCCACCCTCTACGTAGTATTTGTTCGGCTGCGCCGAACGATGGGCCAGCTTGGCGAGCAACTCTCCATGTAGTATTCGTCCGGCTCCGCCGAACGATGGGCCAGCTTGGCGGGCAACACTCCATGTAGTATTCTTTCGGCACCGCCGAACGATCTGCCGGCTACCCTCTACGTAGTACTCGTTCGGCTTCGCCAAACGATGGGGCAACTTGGCGGGCCGGCTTCGCCAGCCACCCACCATGTAATATTCAATCGACTCCGCCGAACGATGGGCCGGCTTCGCCGGCCACCCTCCACGTAGTATTTGTTCGGCTTCTCCGAACGATGAGCCGGCTTCGCCGGCCACCCTCCATGTAGTATTCGTTTGGCTTCGCCAAGCGATGGGCCGGCTTCGCCGGCCACCCTCTACGTAGTATTTGTTCGGCTGCGCCAAACGATGGGCCAGCTTGGCGGGCAACTCTCCACGTAGTATTCGTTCGGCTCCGCCGAACGATGGGGCAACTTGGCGGGCCGGCTTCGCCGGCCACCCTCCATGTGGTATTCGTTCGGCTTCGCCGAACGATGGGCCGGCTTCGCCTGCCACCCTCAACGTAGTATTTGTTCGGCTGCGCCGAACGATGGGCCAGATTGGCGGGCAACTCTTCATGTAGTATTCATAGGGCTTCGCCGAACAATGGGCCAGCTTGGCGAGCAACTCTCCACGTAGTATTCGTTCGGCTTCGCCGAAAGTTGGGCCGGCTTCGCCGGCTACCCTCCACGTAGTATTCGTTCGGCTTCGCCAAACGATGGGGCAACTTGGCGGACCGGCTTCGCCAGCCACCCTCTACTTAGTATTTGTCCGGCTGCGCCAAACGATGGGCCAGCTTGGCGGGCAACTCTCCACGTAGTATTCGTTCGGCTGCGCCGAACGATGGGCCGGCTTCGCCTGCCACCCTCAACGTAGTATTTGTTCGGCTGCGCCGAACGATGGGCCAGATTGGTGGGCAACTCTTCATGTAGTATTCATAGGGCTTCGCCGAACAATGGGCCGGCTTTGCCGGCCATTCTCCACGTAGTATTCGTTCGGCTTCGCCGAAAGTTGGGCCGGCTTCGCCGGCTACCCTCCACGTAGTATTCGTTCGGCTTCGCCAAACGATGGGGCAACTTGGCGGACCGGCTTCGCCGGCCACCCTCAACGTAGTATTTGTTCGGCTGCGCCGAACGATGGGCCAGCTTCGCCGGCCACCCTCCATGTAGTATTCGTTCGGCTCCGCCGAACGATAGGCGGGCTTCGCCGGCCACCCTCCATGTAGTATTCGTTCGGCTTCGCCGAACAATCTGCCAGCTTCGCCGGCCACCCTCCATATAGTATTCGTTCGGCATGGCCGAACGATGGGCCGGCTTCGCCGGCCACCCTCCACCTAGTATTTGTTCGGCTGCGCCGAACGATGGGCCAGCTTGGCGGGCAACTCTCCGTGTAGTATTCGTTCGGCTTCGCCGAACGATCTGCGGGCTTCGCCGGCCACCGTCCATGTAGTATTCGTTCGGTTTCGCCGAACGATCTGCCGGCCACCCTCCACGTAGTATTCGTTTGGCTCCGCCGAACGATGGGCGGGCTTCGCCGGCCACCCTCCATGTAGTATTCGTTCGGCTTCGCCGAACGATCTGCCAGCTTCGCCGGCCACCCTCCATATAGTATTCATTCGGCATGGCCGAACGATGGGCCGGCTTCGCCGGCCACCCTCCACGTAGTATTCGTTCGGCTTCGCCGAACGATGGGCCGGCTTCGCCGGCCATTCTCCACGTAGCATTCTTTCGGCTCCGCCGAACGATGGGCCAGCTTTGCGGGCAACTCTCCATGTAAAATTCGTTCGGCTCCGCTGAACAGTGAACAAGCTTGGCTGGCAACTCTCAATGTAGTATTCGTTCGACTGTGCCAAACGATGGGCCGGCTTCGCCGGCCACCCTCCACGTAGCATTCGTTCGGCTTGGCCGAACGATGGGCCGGCTTCGCCGGTCACCCTCCATGTAGTATTTGTTCGGCTTCGCCGAACGATCTGCCGGCTTCGCCGGCCACCCTCCACATAGTATTCGTTCGGCTTCGCCAAACGATGGAGTAACTTGGCGGCCAGCTTTTCATGTAGTATTCGTTCGGCTGCGCCGAACGATGATCCAGCTTGGCGGGCAGCTCTCCATGTAGTATTCGTTCGGCTTCGCCGGAAGATGGGCCGGTTTCGCCGTTCACTCTCCACGTGGCATTCGTTCGGCTTGGCCGAACGATGGGCCGGCTTCGCCGGTCACCCTCCATGTAGTATTTGTTCGGCTCCGCCGAACGATCTGCCGGCTTCGCCGGCCACCCTCCACATAGTATTCGTTCGGCTCCGCCGAACGATGGGCCAGCTTTGCGGGCAACTCTCCATGTAAAATTCGTTCGGCTCCGCTGAACAGTGAACAAGCTTGGCTGGCAACTCTCAATGTAGTATTCGTTCGGCTCCGCCGAACGATGGGCCAGCTTGGCGGCCACCTTCCATGTAGTATTCTTTCGGCTTGGCCGAACGATCTGCCGGCATCGCCGGTCACCCTCCATGTAGTATTCGTTCGGCTCCGCCAAACGATGGGCCAGCTTTGCGAGCAACTCTCCATGTAAAAATCGTTCGGCTCCGCCGAACAGTGGACCAGCTTGGCTGGCAACTCTCAATGTAGTATTCGTTTAACTGCGCCGAACGATGGGCCGGCTTCGTCGGCCACCCTCCACGTAGCATTTGTTCGGCTTGGCCGAACGATCTGCCGGCATCGCCGGTCACCCTCCACGCAGTATTCTTTCGGCTTCGCCGAACGGTGGGCCAGCTTCGCCGGCCACCCTCAACGTAGTATTTGTTCGGCTGCGCCGAACGATGGGCTAGCTTGGCGGGCAACTCTCCATGTAGTATTAGTTCGGCTTCGCCGAACGATGGGCCGGCTTCGCCGGCCATTCTCCACGTAGTATTCGTTCGGCTCCGCCGAACGATCTGCCGGCTACCCTCCATGTAGTATTCGTTCGGCTTCGCCGAACGATGGGGCAGCTTTGCGGGCAACTCTCTATGTAAAATTCATTCGGCTCCGCCAAAAGATGGGCCGGCTTCGCAGGCCATTCTCCACGTAGTATTCGTTCGGCTCCGCCAAACGATGGGCCAGCTTTGCGAGCAACTCTCCATGTAAAAATCGTTCGGCTCCGCCGAACATTGGACCAGCTTGGCTGGCAACTCTCCATGTAGTATTCGTCAGGCTTCGCCGGAAGATGGGCCGGTTTCGCCGTTCACTCTCCACGTGGCATTCGTTCGGCTACTCCGAACGATGGGCCGGCTTCGCCGGCTACCCTCCATGTAGTATTCGCTCGGCTACGCCGAACTATGGGCCGGCTTCGCCGGCTACCCTCCATGCAGTGTTCGTTCGGCTTGGCCGAACGTCGACTGCGACGCGGTGGCGGCGCATCCCTACTGGCGCATTGCCAGCGCTCGGTTTCCGCTCCCCCTCCTCGTGGTATGGGAAGGAGCCGTGAAGGAATGAAAGCATATGCATCTTGGAAAACATCAACAGCTTGTACAAATTGTCCTACACGAAACTTCTATTGGTTTCGCTCGTTTCCAAGGGTGTCTGCAGACGATCACAATGAAACGAAAAAAAGAGGTTTTCTCGCGATGGCCAATTATGCCCACGGAACGGATGTTCCCAATTTATCTAACCATTAAGAGATCGATTTTTTTTCAAACGTTTGTGTGAGATCGAGCGCAGATATACTTCATTGGTGCAACTGAAGGAATCTTACAACGGTTGTAGTAGTCTTACCCATGTTTACAGTGAAGGCGTTCATGGCACAGCACCCACCTCCAGGATCCGAACTTTACTTTCGTGGAAATGGGTTAACTTCAGAGTAAACGAAAGTCTGCAGTAAATATGAAATTCTTAGGCTACCTTTCATAGAATTAAAATAAAGTCTTATTATTGGCGAGCTGTCAGCGAGAATCCATAACATACCCGAAGAATGTTTGGCGTGTACAACAGTACAAGAGCGCACACATTTATTGGTGTGACTGCATTTCTCTTAGTTGACGACATCTTATACACAGAACATACACCTTCTTTCTGGTTCCCGAAAATAGAAGCGTGTCCCACGTGGAAAGCTTGCCTGAGTATCTGCTGAAGCACACGCGGGGCCCGCAGTCAATTTCTTTGCCGTCCTTTAAATTCTTTATTACTTTTTTTAGGATTTTAGGATTCTTCTTTGAATATACGTCACTTTGTCAACAATCACGGCAGCGTCAACAATCAGCCATACGGGCGCATTGCCAGCGCTCGGTTTCCCTGCTTATTTTCAGTCATATAACGGTGCACACGCAAGAAAAGAGCAGTGCGATACAGAAGCAATGGCTGTAAAGATAAGGAATCATATGAAATTTTGACACAGACCACTCACATTTTCAATATAGCAGAACGAGGACGGAATAAGAGGGCTCATCAAATAAGAATATAAAGAGTGCTGGATACTTGACTGTTCCTTCTATGCGTTAAGTGTCGTGCTAGCTATGAGCTTAGGGTAAACTAGCAGATCTTATACACATAACATACACCTTCCTTCTGGTTCCCGAAAATGAAAGCGGGTCACACGTGGAAAGCTTGCCTGAGTATCTGCTGAAGCACACGCGGGGCCCGCAGTCAATTTCTTTGCCGTCCTTTAAATTCTTTATTACTTTTTTTAGGATTTCAGTATTCTTCTTTGAATATACGTCACTTTGTCAACAATCACGGCAGCGTCAACAATCAGCCATACTGGCGCATTGCCAGCGCTCGGTTTCCCTGCTTATTTTCAGTCATATAACGGTGCACACGCAAGAAAAGAGCAGTGCGATACAGAAGCAATGGCTGTAAAGATAAGGAATATGAAATATGAAATTTTGACACAGACCACTCACAATTTCAATATAGCAGAACGAGGATGGAATAAGAGGGCTCATCAAATAAGAATCTAAAGAGTGCTGGATACTTGACTGTTCCTTCTATGCGTTAAGTGTCGCGCTAGCTATGAGCTTAGGGTAAACTAGCAGATCTTATACACATAACATACACCTTCCTTCTGGTTCCCGAAAATGAAAGCGGGTCCCACGTGGAAAGCTTGCCTGAGTATCTGCTGAAGCACACGCGGGGCCCGCAGTCAATTTCTTTGCCGTCCTTTAAATTCTTCATTACTTTTTTTAGGATTTCAGTATTCTTCTTTGAATATACGTCACTTTGTCAACAATCACGGCAGCGTCAACAATCAGCCATACTGGCGCATTGCCAGCGCTCGGTTTCCCTGCTTATTTTCAGTCATATAACGGTGCACATGCAAGAAAAGAGCAGTGCGATACAGAAGCAATGGCTGTAAAGATAAGGAATCATATGAAATTTTGACACAGACCACTCACAACTTCAATATAGCAGAACGAGGACGGAATAAGAGGGCTCATCAAATAAGAATCTAAAGAGTGCTGGATACTTGACTGTTCCTTCTATGCGTTAAGTGTCGTGCTAGCTATGAGCTTAGGGTAAACTAGCAGAAAGCCAAATACGCTTCAAAAATCACGAAATAGGCGAGCTTGAGCTTACAAGCAATGATCAGCATCTCGCAGGCAAGGTTTCTGACGGTGTAACAAAGGACGTTTTTAGGAAAATCTGCTGTCCCTATGACATTGTATCGAAGTCTTTCACATTACTAACATGTAAAAGTTTCGAATTTAAATTTCCATCTTGTTCGGGCAATTAGTGCAAGCGATTTCCATCGCTGCGTCGAAAAAAGCCTAGAGTAAAGAAAATTCTTGTGATTATACGACGATATTCTCATAACTTTCTGAAACCATTCTTCATTTTCTGATCCTCCATAAACCCGAATCTTTTCGTTCGCAAAAAACACTACCCTCCTCAAATTTTTTTTCCAGAATCTCCTGCCACCCCGTTACCAAGGTACATATCCAGCCCTGCTCGACTCTGATAATAGGAGCTTTCTGTAGTGAGGGATATTGCGGAGTGGATGCGGAAAGTTTCTCATTTTTTTCACAGCTTACAGTCGCGTGGTGGGCGAAATTCTGTTGTACACGCCAAACATTCTTCGGGTATGTTATGGATTCTCGATGACAGCTCGCCAATAATGAGACTTTATTTTAATTCTATGAAAGGTAGCCTAAGAATTTCATATTTACTGCAGACTTTCGTTTACTCTGAAGTTAACCCATTTCCACGAAAGTAAAGTTCGGATCCTGGAGGTGGGTGCTGTGCCATGAACGCCTTCACTGTATACATGGGTAAGACTACTACAACCGTTGTAAGATTCCTTCAGTTGCACCAATGAAGTATATCTGCGCTCGATCTCACACAAACGTTTGAAAAAAAATCGATCTCTTAATGGTTAGATAAATTGGGAACATCCGTTCCGTGTGCATAATTGGCCATCGCGAGAAAACCTCTTTTTTTCGTTTCATTGTGATCGTCTGCAGACACCCTTGGAAACGAGCGAAACCAATAGAAGTTTCGTGTAGGACAGTTTTGTACAAGCTGTTGATGTTTTCCAAGATGCATATGCTTTCATTCCTCCACGGCTCTTTCCCATACCACGAGGAGGGGGAGCGGAAACCGAGCGCTGGCAATGCGCCAGTAGGGATGCGCCGCCACCGCGTCGCAGTCGACGTTCGGCCAAGCCGAACGAATACTGCATGGAGGGTAGCCGGCGAAGCCGGCCCATAGTTCGGCGTAGCCGAGCGAATACTACATGGAGGGTAGCCGGCAAGGCCGGCCCATCGTTCGGAGTAGCCGAACGAATGCCACGTGGAGAGTGAACGGCGAAACCGGCCCATCTTCCGGCGAAGCCGAACGAATACTACATGGAGAGTTGCCAGCCAAGCTGGTCCACTGTTCGGCGGAGCCGAACGATTTTTGCATGGAGAGTTGCTCGCAAAGCTGGCCCATCGTTTGGCGGAGCCGAACGAATACTACGTGGAGAATGGCCGGCGAAGCCGGCCCATCTTTCGGCGGAGCCGAACGAATTTTACATAGAGAGTTGCCCGCAAAGCTGCCCCATCGTTCGGCGAAGCCGAACGAATACTACATGGAGGGTAGCCGGCAGACCGTTCGGCGGAGCCGACCCAATACTACGTGGAGAATGGCCGGCGAAGCCGGCCCATCGTTCGGCGAAGCCGAACTAATACTACATGGAGAGTTGCCCGCCAAGCTAGCCCATCGTTCGGCGCAGCCGAACAAATACTACGTTGAGGGTGGCCGGCGAAGCTGGCCCACCGTTCGGCGAAGCCGAATGAATACTGCGTGGAGGGTGACCGGCGATGCCGGCAGATCGTTCGGCCAAGCCGAACGAATGCTACGTGGAGGGTGGCCGACGAAGCCGGCCCATCGTTCGGCGCAGTTGAACGAATACTACATTGAGAGTTGCCAGCCAAGCTGGTCCACTGTTCGGCGGAGCCGAACGATTTTTACATGGAGAGTTGCTCGCAAAGCTGGCCCATAGTTTGGCGGAGCCGAACGAATACTACATGGAGGGTGACCGGCGATGCCGGCAGATAGTTCGGCCAAGCCGAAAGAATACTACATGGAAGGTGGCCGCCAAGCTGGCCCATCGTTCGGCGGAGCCGAACGAATACTACATTGAGAGTTGCCAGCCAAGCTTGTTCACTGTTCAGCGGAGCCGAACGAATTTTACATGGAGAGTTGCCCGCAAAGCTGGCTCCATGGTTCGGCGGAGCCGAACGAATACTATGTGGAGGTGGCCGGCGAAGCTGGCAGATCGTTCGGCGGAGCCGAACAAATACTACATGGAGGGTGACTGGCGAAGCTGGCCCATCGTTCGGCCAAGCCGAACGAATGCCACGTGGAGAGTGAACGGCGAAACCGGCCCATCTTCCGGCGAAGCCGAACGAATACGACATGGAGAGCTGCCCGCCAAGCTGGATCATCGTTCGGCGCAGCCGAACGAATACTACAGGAAAAGCTGGCCGCCAAATTACCTCAACGTGTGGCGAAGCCGAACGAATACTATGGGGAGGGTGGCCGGCGAAGCTGGTAGATCGTTCGGCGAAGCCGAACAAATACTACATGGAGGGTGACCGGCGAACCCGGCCCATCGTTCGGCCAAGCCGAACAAATGCTACGTGGAGGGTGGCCGGCGAAGCCGGCCCATCGCTTGGCACAGTCGAACGAATACTACATTGAGAGTTGCCAGCCAAGCTTGTTCACTGTTCAGCAGAGCCGAACGAATTTTACATGGAGAGTTGCCCGCAAAGCTGGCCCATCGTTTGGCGGAGCCGAAAGAATGCTACGTGGAGAATGGCCGGCGAAGCCGGCCCATCGTTCGGCGAAGCCGAACGAATACTACGTGGAGGGTGGCCGGCGAAGCCGGCCCATCGTTCGGCCATGCCGAATGAATACTATATGGAGGGTGGCCGGCGAAGCTGGCAGATCGTTCGGCGAAGCCGAACGAATACTACATGGAGGGTGGCCGGCGAAGCCCGCCCATCGTTCGGCGGAGCCGAACGAATACTACACGGAGGGTGGCCGGCGAAGCCGGCCCATCGTTCGGCGGAGCCAAACGAATACTACGTGGAGAGTTGCCCGCCAAGCTGGCCCATCGTTCGGCGCAGCCGAACAAATACTAGGTGGAGGGTGGCCGGCGAAGCCGGCCCATCGTTCGGCCATGCCGAACGAATACTATATGGAGGGTGGCCGGCGAAGCTGGCAGATCGTTCGGCGAAGCCGAACGAATACTACATGGAGGGTGGCCGGCGAAGCCGGCCCATAGTTCGGCGTAGCCCAACGAATACTACATGGAGGGTAGCCGGCGAAGCCGGCCCATCGTTCGGAGTAGCCGAACGAATGCCACGTGGAGAGTGAACGGCGAAACCGGCCAATCTTCCGGCGAAGCCGAACGAATACTACACGGAGAGTTGCCCGCCAAGCTGGCCCATCGTTCGGCGCAGCCGAACAAATACTAGGTGGAGGGTGGCCGGCGAAGCCGGCCCATCGTTCGGCCATGCCGAACGAATACTATATGGAGGGTGGCCGGCGAAGCTGGCAGATCGTTCGGCGAAGCCGAACGAATACTACATGGAGGGTGGCCGGCGAAGCCGGCCCATAGTTCGGCGTAGCCGAACGAATACTACATGGAGGGTAGCCGGCGAAGCCGGCCCATCGTTCGGAGTAGCCGAACGAATGCCACGTGGAGAGTGAACGGCGAAACCGGCCCATCTTCCGGCGAAGCCGAACGAATACTACATGGAGAGCTGCCCGCCAAGCTGGATCATCGTTCGGCGCAGCCGAACGAATACTACATGAAAAGCTGGCCGCCAAGTTACTCCATCGTTTGGCGAAGCCGAACGAATACTATGTGGAGGGTGGCCGGCGAAGCCAGCAGATCGTTCGGCGAAGCCGAACAAATACTACATGGAGGGTGACCGGCGAAGTTGGCTCATCGTTCGGCCAAGCCGAACGAATGCTACGTGGAGGTGGCCGGCGAAGCCGGCCCATCGTTTGGCACAGTCGAACGAATACTACATTGAGAGTTGCCAGCCAAGCTTGTTCACTGTTCAGCGGAGCCGAACGAATTTTACATGGAGAGTTGCCCGCAAAGCTGGCCGCATCGTTCAGCGGAGCCGAAAGAGATGCTACGTGGAGAATGGCCGGCGAAGCTGGCCCATCATCGTTCGGCGAAGCCGAACAGATACTACGTGGAGGGGTGGCCGGCGAAGCTGGCTCCATCGTTCGGCCATGCCGAATGAATACTATATGGAGGGTGGCCGGCGAAGCTGGCAGATCGTTCGGCGAAGCCGAACGAATACTACATGGAGGGTGGCCGGCGGAGCCCGCCCATCGTTCGGCAGAGCCGAACGAATACTACACGGAGGGTGGCCGGCGAAGCCGGCCCATCGTTCGGCGGAGCCAAACGAATACTACGTGGAGGGTGGCCGGCAGATCGTTCGGCAAAGCCGGCAGATGGTTCGGTAAAGCCGGCAGATCGTTCGGCGAAACCGAACGAATACTACATGGACGGTGGCCGGCGAAGCCCGCAGATCGTTCGGCGAAGCCGAACGAATACTACACAGAGAGTTGCCCGCCAAGCTGGCCCATCGTTCGGCGCAGCCGAACAAACACTAGGTGGAGGGTGGCCGGCGAAGCCGGCCCATCGTTCGGCCATGCCGAACGAATACTATATGAAGGGTGGCCGGCGAAGCTGGCAGATCGTTCGGCGAAGCCGATCGAATACTACATGGAGGGTGGCCGGCGAAGCCCGCCTATCGTTCGGCGGAGCCGAACGAATACTACATGGAGGGTGGCCGGCGAAGCTGGCCCATCGTTCGGCGCAGCCGAACAAATACTAGGTGGAGGGTGGCCGGCAAAGCCGGCTCATCGTTCGGCGAAGCCGAACGAATACTACATTGAGGGTGGCCGGCAAAGCCGGCCCATCGTTCGGCGGAGCCGAACGAATACTACGTGGAGGGTGGCCGGCAGATCGTTCGGCCAAGCCGAACGAATACTACATGGAGAGTTGCCCGCCAAGCTGGCCCATCGTTCGGCGCAGCCGAACAAAAACTACGTTGAGGGTGGCCGGCGAAGCCGGTCCGCCAAGTTGCCCCATCGTTTGGCGAAGCCGAACGAATACTACGTGGAGGGTAGCCGGCGAAGCCGGCCCAACTTTCGGCGAAGCCGAACGAATACTACGTGGAGAATGGCCGGCAAAGCCGGCCCATTGTTCGGCGAAGCCCTATGAATACTACATGGAGAGTTGCCCGCCAATCTGGCCCATCGTTCGGCGCAGCCGAACAAATACTACGTTGAGGGTGGCAGGCGAAGCCGGCCCATCGTCCGGCGAAGCCGAACGAATACTACATGGAGGGTGTCCGGCGAAGCCGGCCCGCCAAGTTGCCCCATCGTTCGACGGAGCCGAACAAATACTACGTGGAGAGTTGCTCGCCAAGCTGGCCCATCGTTCGGCGCAGCCGAACAAATACTACGTTGAGGGTGGGAAGCTGGCCCATCGTTCGGCGCAGCCGAACAAATTCTACGTTGAGGGTGGCCGGCAAAGCCGGCTCATCGTTCGGCGAAGCCGAACGAATACTACATTGAGGGTGGCCGGCAAAGCCGGCCCATCGTTCGGCGGAGCCGAACGAATACTACGTGGAGGGTGGCCGGCAGATCGTTCGGCCAAGCCGAACGAATACTACATGGAGAGTTGCCCGCCAAGCTGGCCCATCGTTCGGCGCAGCCGAACAAAAACTACGTTGAGGGTGGCCGGCGAAGCCGGTCCGCCAAGTTGCCCCATCGTTTGGCGAAGCCGAACGAATACTACGTGGAGGGTAGCCGGCGAAGCCGGCCCAACTTTCGGCGAAGCCGAACGAATACTACGTGGAGAATGGCCGGCAAAGCCGGCCCATTGTTCGGCGAAGCCCTATGAATACTACATGGAGAGTTGCCCGCCAATCTGGCCCATCGTTCGGCGCAGCCGAACAAATACTACGTTGAGGGTGGCAGGCGAAGGGCTCATCGTCCGGCGAAGCCGAACGAATCACATGGAGGGTGTCCTGGCGAAGCCGGCCCGCCGTTATTGCCCCATCGTTCGACGGAGCCGAACGAATACTACGTGGAGAGTTGCTCGCCAAGCTGGCCCATCGTTCGGCGCAGCCGAACAAATACTACGTTGAGGGTGGGAAGCCGGCCTATCGTTCGGCGAAGCCGAACGAATACCACATGGAGGGTGGCCGGCGAAGCCGGCCCGCCAAGTTGCCCCATCGTTCGGCGGAGCCGAACGAATACTACGTGGAGAGTTGCCCGCCAAGAATAAACCGTCTGCGGGGCATACACCGAGAAGAAATGGACTCGTTGATCCTCACTGACAATCATTATCTTCATCAAACGATCGTTGAAACGATGCACTTCGTCAATCGCATCACGGAAGCGTTCAGACACGACAACGCCAACGCCATTCGTGGTTCTAGGGCTGACATGACACAAGACCTCAAAGCATCTGCCAATGTCCTTGGACTTACTACCCGACCATCTCGTCTCTTGCACCGCACAGAGATCAATACGTCTACGCTCCAAAGCGACAGCCAGTTCGCTCGAGCGGCCTGACAACGTGCAGACGTTAAGCGTTGCAACGCGAGTCTTGGCAACGTTAAAGGACTTACGAACTAGCCTGGTTACCCTCCGATGCCGTCTCTGCACCGAAGACCCTAGCATACTTTCACCACTCACCGGGCTTAGTGAGTGGGCGTCGGTTACCGCGGACGCCGTAGCCTTTACAGAAACTTTAAGCACCATTGCATGTGGAGTGACAAGGATAACCATCGGCGACCTGTCACACGGGCGAAACGCCCTGGTCTGTCGCCGGTACACGAATGTCCGCGTTCAGCTTACCTCGACAGAATCGAGGAGTTTCCAGTGGCACCAACGTGGAGGAGCGGACTGCGCCACCAATTCGAATAACATTCGAATATTCGAATTCGAATAATGTTCGAATCTTCACCTTTGCGAATAGTCGAATTCAAGTAATGTTTGAATATTCACTTTTCCGGAATATTCGAATGTTCGAATAAAAATTTGTTTGAAAAATTCGAATATTTATTCGAACTCGAATAATCGGTCCTCACTATTATCTTCAATGCTCGATTACGGTCATTTTTGCTTATTACTACGCTTCTAACACAGCAAGCGTTCCAGTAAGGGCCGTACGAATGTATTAGCGTCGTTATCCCAACCAATTTGTCGCTAGTTATGCTATTTCCGCCAATGCGGTGTAACTCGTCCACTTCCGGACCAATACAGATAGAACCGTTTCAATCGCATTTTCTTTCGGTTCTCTCGATAGCTCCCCAAACCACCAGCTTCAAGCCTTCGACTTATGTCATAAGATCGGTACCATTTTTGAACGTGTCTGCTGCCTTTAATGTTGGGTGCTGTCCGTTAAATAATGTCTCGTAGGAACTTATAGAGCATATTGCTTAAACCACGAAGAGACTTCGACTGCTTTCTCAACTCAGACTAAGGCAAATAGAAGAACAGCTTCATCAACACTGTACAAACAAACTCCAATGAAACACAAGAATGGTTGTAGATAGTTTGTGTAAGAAAGCTTCAACTGGAATAGGCAAATCTTCATATTTCCAACGACAACTTCCTATGATATTCTAAGGAGGAACAAGCTCTCTCGGAACAGAGCATATGCGATATCTACTTGCAGCTTCTGCCTCTATTTATCCCTTCAGTTGTCATATAGTGCATAGTAGCACTACGACGACGAGTTTGGTTAACTTGATAAATTGAGGCAGTTTCCCGCCTAATGCTATTGCAGCCTTCCTGTTAAATTATGGACCTGATTAAAATAGTTCACCGGCGAGCTTATGCACTGTGTAGCTAAAGTGGGAAATTAAGAGCAAGAAACGAATCTAAAGATGTTGTAAACGACTGCCTAGACACTCATCTCAGAATGCTGTATCACATTACAGGGGTAGTATAAGGCTTCAGAGATGGCGTGAAATGGGCATATTTGAGTGAAATGGCGCCATTACTGCTAATCACTTGACGTGAAAACACCGCTTAGTGCATAAGACGCTGAGAAAGTCGCCGTCATAGTCAACAAAATAAGAGAAGGCACAGCTAGAAAAATTCCGTTGCACTGGTAAAACGCTTTTGGCGCTATATTGTTACATCTTCTTCTACAATTTAATGCACAACAATTTTGTCCGGCAACGTTGCGAGCTTTCGGCCTCTTATGGAACCACTTAATTTATCTATTGCTTCCAAGAAAAAAGACATGTTCATCGCCAAATTTTTGGACAACTGGAATAAATACTACCATCCCCTCTTTTCTCAGTGTTACTCAAACATTATTCGAGAATGCGTGAAAAAGCATAACTAGATTTAAAGGCAGTGTTCGCGATTGAAAATGATTTTCAGTTTCCACTGATAATGGGTAGTGGAGGGCACACTGTAACGTTGACGACCAAAGAACGCATGAAAACGAGCCAGGAAAAGCTTCAAAGAAGCCCGAAGTTGCCACTTTGAGCGCAAGGCAAACCCCAAAAGCGCAATGCCCGATCTCCGACGTGAACAATTGAAAACTCGAGATCGCGAGATGAGCGATGGTTTTCGAACAATAGCCCCGTCCTTCCCTTCATTCCCAACTTCTCTCTTCACTCAGAGCAGCTCGCATACATCGGCTGCAAATGACGGAAGTTACAAGCCACCGACAACTCGTCCACCACGCTTTCCCAGCTCAATTTTTGAGGGACCATAATTCCGTTTCCACAAAGGTCTTGTACGGTTACAAAGACATCGTTGGAATCAGCATGGGACTGTTCTGAAGATAGGAGGAAAAATAGAAAAACGATTTCTACCGTAGTAGGAAAAATAGAAAAACGTTTATATCGCGAACACTGCCCTTAAGGCAGGGTTCGCCATAAGAACGGTTCTTGTGCTATTTTCATGATAAGGTAGATCTGGCCATCACAAAAGAGAAAAGTTGTAAAAAAAACGCTCAGGAATAAGTTACTGCTTAGTGTTCGCAGGCCCCATTAAAGGCAGTGGTCACGATGAAAAACGTTAACGAAAAACTACAAAAATCAGCTTAGAATGAAAACAGCTGAAAAACTATGAAGGTAGCGCGGTGAAAAACGGCCTAGAATTAGGGCTTCTAAGGCCCAAAGTTGCCAGTTCGTGCACACGTGCACAGCGCTGCTGAAAAAGATCACTGTCTCATGCCGAGCAGTCAAAAATCATCGACATTCAGAGGGAGAAATAAATGCAAATTTACCCAATAAAAACAGTTGAGCAATGAAAGAAAGCACTCCAGTCAATGTTTTTGACTAGATGTGTACATAAATTCGAAGGTTCATTGATTGAAATTCAATCTCAAGCCATCTGATGTTCTTGATATAAAAGGTCATCGATGCCGATGATTATGAGTGGGCTCGTCCACCATCAAAAGACAAGAACTTTCCGGCTTCAAATTTGGCCCAAAACAGTGGTTTTTTCGCGATTTTTTCTCATAGGTCGTACTACTCGAGACCCAGAAAAGGGTTTAGAGGGAAAAAGACAACAACCATATTTGATCGCGACCACTGCCATTAATCGAGATCTCTAAAAAAGCCTGTTTTGTCAACTTTTATTTTGCTTTCAAAGTAATTCCTGAGTATTTCTGGAGACTACTGACTACTTTAACAGCAGAATAAAAAACGGGTAAGCAAACATCAATGAAAATCTCGTAAATTATGGGGCCGGCCGGCACCGGTAATCAGTCGTTATACCTTGTTTTTGAGCGTTTTTCCCGCAATTCTTCGCAAAAACCCACAGGTTTTTAACTTATTTTTACTTTTTTGATGACCAAATCTACATTCTCTTGGAGAGAGCTCAAAAGCCGTTTTCATCGCGAACCCTGCCTTTCAAGCAGAGGCTTTCTGAAGAAACTGTGTTATATCGTTCTACATGGCCACTCTAATTGGGGTTGCTCCAGGCTTCCGAAGAGCTTCCAGAAAAGTGTTTCGATAGTTGCATGTGTACGGCAGGACATCAATAATCCGTGTTCGAAATTTCTTATGTGCCCCAGGGGATCCCAGAAAGGTAGTTTCCATAGTTTTGAGATTGTTCAGTAAAATGTTTTCATTGCTCCTACACATGAGGGAAATAGAAACTCACCGATCAATCACAGCTGTTTTGAAAAAATGATTGACATGGTTTGTATCTTATCTCCAGGAAGCCACGTTGCAGCTTTTTTTGTCGCTATCTTGGGAGCGGAGAGGTTGTTTTTCATTTCTACCATTGTGTTTTCTTAGAACAGACCGCCGTACTTTCATGATAAAGCAATCATTGGCGCGTCGCGGCTACCCCTAATCCAGTAATCGACGGTACTACACTATAGTAGGAGAAGTCCGCAATCACACCACCGCCTTTTTTCGTTGCTGTAGACTATATTTTACGCCAGACAAATGGCATTATGCCTAACGTAGCCTGCAGTGGCCCTCAGAATAGCAACAAACGGACCTTTCGTGTTCAGCACCCCAAATAACCTGCAGATAAAGGTTTGGAGCCAAATCTGGAAAATTTTTCTTGAACAACATGGAACTCCATGATATCCCTCCCCTTACCTTTTCGCGGATCTATGAAAATGGTCTTTTTTTGTACTTCTCTGAGGGAAGGGCATTTTTAGAATTTTGAGCATGGATTACTTAATTCTGTAACATGCCTGCGGCTATCAAAACACGGTTATGCGAAACCTTCCAAAAAGGTAAAAGCAAGCCCCATTCGTAGCCTGCCGCACTGTGGGATTTCACGGAACCGTGTTTCGAAAGTTGCAGGAGTGGGAAGAGAGGAAGTGGGCAAACAAAACAAAATAGGAAACATGGACGAAGTGAAGGAGGAATGTAGGTACTAAGAAATTTGTGGGGAAGCTCCCGAGGACAATAGACCTGATTTGGTCGTTATCACTCGGTCGAGGGGAGAGGAGCGAGACATCCTCCCGGAGGGGGACGTCTCGCCCCTCTCCCCTCGAATTATACACAACGATAAGGCGTTCGAAACAGTCAACTCGGGGAGAGAACAAGAGAAGTTTGCTTCACGGTTGTTCCCATTCACGGGCCTCCCCCGAACATGATGAACGCGAAAACAAAGCCGCAGCGTATACGGTGATGCAGACGGGCTAGTCGCGAGGTGTTTTTGCACTTCGCAAGTTGAGGGGTAGATCTGCCACTCAAGGACTACGTAAGGCATCTCTGTCTGGTTTTCAGACAAGCTAATGAGCTTCTCTATAACCTTTAGTCAGAGGTGAATATTTTGAACCTATTCCAGTTTTTCAGGAACAGGAGACTGTCGAAAACAGCGAGTTCTAGCAAGCTGATTTTTGATCAATTATTGAACAATGGGAAGATCTGCAGTCGGAAGGTCGCGGGAAGACCTGCAGTCGGGAGAACATGAGAACTCCTGCTGTGGGAACTTCCCCCATTACTCTGCTGTCGAGACGTCCCTTTCGCCTCCCCCAGTTCGGGGGAAGTTCCCCAGTTGTTTCGAGGGAAGTTCTGCTGTCGTTCTCGGGAACTTCCCCACGAATATCTCAGTATGGAGCTTCGGGAAGAATGGCTCTCGTAGAAAAAATTTATGATAACAAATTGATAAAGGGTAGGGTATGAAAGAAGTGGAGAGCGGTGTGCCTCCATTCAAATAGCGTCCTTCCCCAGGTGTCAGCAGTTGAGGGTCTGCCTGGACTAGGAAGTAGGAAAACAGAACCACCGATGGTGAAGATATAACAAAATCGGAGTAAAAACTTAGAAAATTACTGAGCCGTGGCGAAGATGAGCCATTTTTCTCGAAGCTCCATACTTACATTCGTGAAGGAGCTCACAGGAATACCTTGCAATCTAGATACTAAAGTATGGCGGTCTCGCTATCGCTGGTCTATTCAACGGACCACGTGCGTGTGATTTTTGCCACCTCCGCGGCGGTGCGCCGCTGCACGTGACGTCAACAACGGCGAGCGAATACTACGTGGCGAGACAACTCGAACGTAGACCATTGACAATTATTCATAGTATCCGAATCACTCCTTTTCGGATATCCGACCGGATATCCGAGATTCGGATAATCCGATATCCGAAAATTCGAAAAAACGCATTATCTGAATCGAACCAATATTCGGGAAATTTTCAAATCGGCATTATCTGAATCGAACCATTAGTCGAAGAATCAAAAATTCGGATAAACTCGGATAAAATTCGGATAAATTTCTGATAAAATCGGATAAAATTTGGGTAAAATTTCGGATAAAATCGGATAACTTTCGGATAAAATCGTATAACTTCTGGATAAAATTGGATGAAATTGCACCTGGCCACGACCATTTTCCGTACCGCTTTCTATTTAGTACATCAACCTAGAACTTTCCTCTTCCTTCTGACATCGGAAGAGTCACTGCGGCGCCGACTAATGGGCGTGGTCAAGTGAGATGACCAAGTGGCTGGCTATGCAGTGTAGAAACATTTTGTATAGTTGCTTTGCATACTTTTTACTTGCT
Source organism: Aplectana chamaeleonis (assembly GCA_029168955.1). Taxonomy (NCBI): domain Eukaryota; kingdom Metazoa; phylum Nematoda; class Chromadorea; order Rhabditida; family Cosmocercidae; genus Aplectana; species Aplectana chamaeleonis. The sequence goes on along the minus strand of JAPDOI010000244.1, from coordinate 329,985 downwards.
AGTTGTCCGGAAAAAAACCTGTTTATGGATAATACGGTACCTCCCAACGACGATAGAGTGATTGTAGATTTGTTTTCATATTTCTATTAATATGCATATATGAAGATTGAAGTTTGTATGTGAACATGCTGCAAATGCAATGAAGTACTACTGTTTGCTCAATTATGGATGTTTTCAAAGGCTTGCCTCGACGACCTGGTTTGTTTTTCACCGTTTTGCTTCAACTTCGTTTCGAAAATATCCGAAGTTATCCGAAATTATCCGACCGGATATCCGTATCCGAATCATTGGAAAATGGCATTATCTGGATCGATCCATTATCTGAAAATTCGAAAAAGAGCATTATCTGAATCGAACCAATATCCGTAAATTTTACAATAGGCATGATCCGAATCGATCCATTATCCGAAAAATTATCATCGGATAACAAGTATACTGACAAGGCTAGAAATAATGAGGGTACAATAAACGAGATGGACCTATGCACGATCAAAAATCCTGTACCGCACCAACTACCTGTCATTTAATCAAGACCCTTGGCAGCGACATCTTGGGTTCCTTCTATAACTAACAACGAGTGGCTAGCGTCATGTCGCTGAAGCGCTAACGCACAGCCCTCAACCGCTGGCGCACAACGTCCTTGCGCTGGCTCATGCAACGCGTCCTTGGACTGCGAGAATTCAAAGGCACTGTCCAACCTCAGAATCAATTTCTAGATTTTTTGCTTATCTTGAAGAAAATTTGAAGCCTATCACAATGGTGTCTCCAGGGGCAGTAGCAATCCCCAATGTGGGGGCTATAAAGAGGCAGCCAACCTGAGGTCGGTGACGAATAGATGTCTCCCATAGTTGCCACCTTGAAACGAAATTCATTCTCGAAGAAAGACGTTGAATGCAAAACTGTCACCAACCGAAGTCTCTGAACCAACACATTACCTGTCTACGAGATGGATGTCCAACACAGCGCCTAAGATCACTAGGCCACATGTACACGTGTGCAATTCCTCTTCTCTTACGTACACTTCCTCCACAGTCGGTGTCCACTGGAACTTTGATCGAACTAACGATTGTTAATAGGCGTTTTGGGAACGTGCACAAGTCTCTATCTTTCAGATAAAACAATTTTTCAACCTTCGATGATGAGATTTTGAAATTTTCCGCGAAAATCATCGAGGCGAAAGATGTGAGATTTGAAATACGATTTTGAGAATTTCTTGTTGGATGGCCAGTTACAACCAAGACCACGATACCCAACACTCCGTGCTATGACTTTCGACGAGGCAACCTCGCTTTTTTCCTTCACAAGGTGGACCAAAAAGTTCCAATGATTTCTATTTGAATTATGGACCAGTTTTATTCCTTAGTCTGTTTCACGCTTCCCAGTCCACATTAAAGTAGTGAACGTGTTCCTAGGGGGAGGAGGAAAACGAAGTATAGACAAAGACCACACTCAGATGAGCAATTATACAGAATTTATTAACTAGTGCACACAGATCGCGTAGGTTTCATGACTTTTCTAGAGAACGCAGAGATTGGGATTATTATCTTTACTTATTTTTCGATTGTAGGTAAGTTCTCGAAGCTCACCTTAATAGCGAAAGACTCCCGGGAAACCCACAGTTTCCGAATAGAAACTGTTTCACAATACTCTCTAAATATTAGATTCGTGCTCCATAAGTCCATACCAGCGTGTCTGGTGCAGTAGAATTTGAAACGCCCAGAATAATTTTGAGCTTTGAACTTTTTAGGCGAGTGCCTTTCCTTTGTCAACCTTTTATTGACGATCGTTTGAATAAGATGGTACTTAAGCGCGTGTTCGGGCATAGGGCCTTTTATACAGCCCATACATAAAAAACTATGCAAAAGAAATTAAAGGCACAGAAAACACCGAGAATGCCTCTCCGTAATTTTTGGAACTAATCATAAAAGCGGTCCTTCGCTGATTTCAATGGTATCTCTTGTATCGCGCAAAACCCCCAGAGAACGGAGTTATGGCTCCTCCAATATTACCTAAGACCGAACGGCAAAAGCATGGCAAACGGGTTGACCGGAGCTTGTAACTTCCGTCAATCGCAACCGATGCACTCGAGCGGACTCAAGTAAAGAAAGCGGCTGAAAATGATGAGGCTACTCATCAAAACATCGCTCGTCTTTCCACAATTGGGCTCGAAAGGTCCTCTAAGAGGGCGGAGCGAAGTGGCTTCTGCCTGTAGGCGCGCCAGTGTGGCTTCTTCCCATGTCTCGCTTACTCAGAGGACTCTAGAGCTCGTAACAGTGTCAGGCGGCTGTTTTTCGGCCGGACAGCGAGAATGACGTTACGAAAATTCAGAAATTTTGATTTTTTGGAAGGGAACGTAAAAAATTTGGGCTAAAACGAAAAATATTGGGATGTTATCGATGGAAAAAAAGCTTCTGGCAAAGTTAAACCGAAAATTGTCACAAAAGGAAGGCATACATATTGTAGTAGGAAAAAAGGTCAAAACGAACAAAAAAAATCACGGTTTTTCGGTTTTTTCTTCTGCTTCCTGCCGAAATTCGCCTATTTCTACAGCAAACAGAAAAACGTGGCCAAAAATGGGCAGAAAATAGACAACAGAAAACAGAAAATTCCGCACATATCTGGTCGCGATCAGACCGATGTGCGCATGTGCTGGAAATCAACCGCAGTAAGATGCGGCCCGTAGGCGATCAGTTGTGATTGAATTTTTGTGTGCGATCGATTCGATTTATGCTCCCGGTGAGCTCTACTTTTCAGTAGCTGCTCGCGATAAGTTCGCTTTTTTGTACTAGACACCCCACGAAGATATCGCGCTAGCTGTCAATTTGAATGAATTTCCACTCGCGGTAGAAACGGTGCCTGAGCGCGGCAGTAGTGTTCAATTTCTGCGCGATAAATCCGCCCATCGCTTGAGTAGGTCTTGTAGACATGATATAGCAGGCGATGCTCTAAAAGTTATCGCTCTACGCAAAAACAGCAAAATAATGAGACAAGAAGCAGAAATTAAACTGGCGTTATGGTGAAAAAACAGACAAGGTGGTGTATAGTCATCAAATGAACCTGAAAATCGGAAAATTTCAAGGGAGTGCAGAATAACTCATTTTTTGCTGCGTCTCCTTCGTCTCTTAAATCTTTACAGTTAACACTAAGGAGCGTTCCAAAGGAAGAAATTCAAAAATAATCCAACAGATATTTTCGTATCAATCTCATCATTCACTAAATACGCACGAAATAGTCAACATTCTGCATGCTACTCTAAGTCCATTAAAGCTCGGTGGCATTTGATGTCATCAGATAAGCGACTTCTGTAGTTGAACTTGAATCATGTAGGATAAAATGAAAATTTCTGGATAAGACATCTGTTGTGGCACGCCGTAATAATGCTATAGAAAAATCAAAAATATTGTGTTGCTTTGCTTTCAAGGGATATTGTTCAATTCATTTCCAGTGGTGGCCATTCGCCAGAGACTATCAGCAAAAAGCACGTAAAGCACGACAATCACACGCGGCTATTCCACTTGGGAAAGGTTATGACGATTGTTAAACGACAATTTTTCTGAGGCTTGAAAAAAAGCGCGAAATACGTATAAACGAAATCGGTTCATTGGAAAATAGACTCAAACAAGTACCTAAAAGACCTAAAAGCCGACAAGTACCTAAAGGAGACTGCTTGAGGTTCAATACAACCCTGGTCGTTTAACGGATAATTTTTAAATATGATTTGTCACTTGTGTGTATGGTCCGTTCAACTTTTTGTACTTCATGTTTCCCGCGTGGTTCCTCACGCATGAATAAATAAATAAATAAACAGCAGACGCTAAATAATAGTTGGTATTCAATACATAAATAAATGGAGGAAGAGTCACTCGAAAAGAACCATTCTCAATACATACGGAATTCCCGAGATTCATGATAGGTAGAGAGAGGAAAGGCGTCACATTTTGTGGATTAATGAACCTATAAATCAGGCGCAGCTCTGACAGAGTGACTGGTGCAAGCATCACGACGAAAAAATGAGCTAGCACCGGCCAGTCAACTCGTTCGGTCATTACTCGCTCGAAAAGACCGCTTCCTGACATCGAAGAACTCTGCTGAAATGGCATAGATCACTTTCCTCACAAAAATAATTATGGACAAGGGAAATCCGCTTACTACAGCCAACTGCCAAGGTTCGGCAAACCGCCAAAGTAACGTTTTATAGTTGACATCAGCAGTTTAGAGGCAGGTTTCGCGATAGGGCATATTTTGAGCTCGCTTGACCAGAAAGTAGATTTGGTCATCAGAAAAGAAAAATTAGTGAAAAGACCCGGAAAGTCGTGGGAAGAACGCTCGAAAACAAAGCATAACTCAGCCAATGGGCTGGCTCGACCGCGGGCGGAAAATCGCGTTTCGTACTGACCGCGTGCCACTATCGTACTGACCGCGGGCAAAAAATGCATTTCGTGTCGAACGCGCGCATGTGCGTACTGACCGCGCAGACGGAATAGTGCACGCGGTCGATGCCTGAGCTGCGTACCAACCGCTCGCGAAATTTATAGAGCCGTACGGACCGCGCGCGTTCGTGCTTGCGCGCGGTGAGTACGGATTATGACTTTTCGCTGCGTTTGGTACGTGAGCATACGCAGTCTGTACGCAAGTGGTCGCGTTCGGTACGCAACCGCTCGCGTTCAGCACGCAAAAAAACTGGTCGGTGAGTTCGTCAGTTAGCGCGGTCGGTACGCAATTGTTCGCGTTCAATACGCAATCGCCCGCATCCAATACGCTAGCAAACTGGTGGATGAGATCGGTTTGACGGCCTGCGCGGTCGGTACGGAAGGGTCAGCGTTCAGTACGCAATCGCCCGAGTTCAGCACGCAAACTGGTCTTTGAGGTCGTATTGTCAGTTATCGCGGTCGGCACGCAATTGTTCGCGTTCAATACGCAATCGCCCGCATTCAGTACGCAAGCAAACTGGTGGATGATATCGGTTAGACAGTGCGCGGTCGGTGCGCAAGGGTCAGCGTTCAGTACGCAATCGCCCGCGTTCAGCACGCAAAAAAACTGGTCGGTGAGGTCGTATTGTCAGTTAGCGCGGTCGGTACGCAATTCTTCGCGTTCAATACGCAATCGCCCGCATTCAGTACGCAAGCAAACTGGTGGATGATATCGGTTAGACAGTGCGCGGTCGGTGCGCAAGGCGTTCGCGTTCAACACGCAATCGCCCGCATTGAGTACGCTAGCAGACTGGTGGGTGTGGTCGGTTTGTCAATCTGCACGGTCGGTACGCGTGTACATACGCAAATGCACGTGCTTATTAAAGGCAGCAGACACACTCAAAAATGATATCGCTTTCGTGTCATAAATCGAGGGGTTCGGGGCTGGTAGTATGAACCAACTAAAACTGTATGCAAATAGAGGAACAACGGTTGATTTGTTTATCGGGTGAAAGTTGACGAGTTGCTCAGCGCGCGGTTGAAACAGCGAATATTAGCAACAATACGGTCGAGTTTGAAAAGACGATATACTCTTCCAGCCTGTACTGGAACATTCACCTCGTTGGAAGCATCAAAAACCAGCAAAAGTCACCGTATTAGAACGATCTGTCTGAACGAGTTTGTTTTTGGGGCGTGGTTGCAGAAATTTTTCGATTTTCACTTAGTATTTAGTAGTTTTGACTCGTTTTTGACGCTTACAACGGCGTGACCATTCTATTAGGAGCCATAAGACCGTAGTAACGTAGGTAAGGTCTGGCCGAAGGAGAATGTCCGCCCCAAGCGTTCGGCTTGCGTGTTGAACGGTCGCGGAAGAGTCTTCTCGGGGCTGCAAACAGCTGACTGGAATATTACCTCTTTCTCGTCTCGTCTTCTTGTTAGTCAATTCACATGTCCAACAAATGCCCTCTCGATTCCCGTTCGACACGCACGCCGACCGCCTGGGCGGACGGTCTCATTCGGACAGACTTTAACTCAACAACTTTTTTCGAGCGTGTCTGTTGTCTTCAGGTAACGAAATCTCGAGCGCTTGCGCTTTTAGTCTATCAGTTCATTAGAAGAAAAGTCTTCCCTGGAAAGGTTTGACCTATTTTTGTTCCGGTAGAAAGTCAGATGGGCTGGTCTCTGTGACAGCTGGGTCTTCAAAACTGAGAATCCGACAAGAACCACTGAAAGGGGCAATTTCTTCGATTATAATAGTTGTCTAATTCACAACTTGATGCACACATCTGGCTTCATCTATCCCGAGCCCAAAACTCGTTTTCTTCTAAACAGTTAGTGATCTTGAAAAACTCGATATTTGAGGATGGAGCAACAGCATGGACGGGCGTAGTTATCCTAGTAATTGTAGCCGGTTTAAACTTGTTTTGTGTGGTTTTGTCCTGGGCTCTTGCTGACGTTCGCCTTAAGGGCAGCATACACGCTCGCAAACGTAATTGAGATAACAACAGAATCAGAATTATATGGCAGCGAACCGAACGCCCATGCATTTTGAAGCGTCGGACGCTACATGAGTAAGAAGTTGGTCCCGCCCTGTATCTGCCCGCCCCTGTATTTGCGTCCTTCTCTAAAACAGGGAAGTTGGGCTATTTCTACCGTCGTCGATGTGTGTGGTTTATCTACTGTACTTATTCCACCACCCACAAACGTTGCTGATGATGAGAATAGCCTAGCACCCCTGTTTTGGAAGAGGACGCAACAGACCAAATGTTACCCGCTGACCACAGTGGTATCTTTGAAATCGCCCACGGCCTTCTATGAAAAGAGTTATGGCTCCTTAAAGATGTCTATATTCTGAGGAGGAGAAATTGGTGGACGAGTTGTCTCAGGTCTGTATCTCTCTTCATTCGCTATCGTTGCGCGAGAGCGAGCCAGGACATGGAGACAGTCCGGCAGTGGACTGAAGAACGAAGACTTGTTGAAAACTCATCCATCCATCCAGCCGCTATATGTGGCCCGTGTTGGTGAGCGAAGGAGGTCGGGCCTGTGATGGTTGCTTGTTTGGAGGAATTGAGATCCTTGGCACGTGTTAGATAAGAGGGTCTACTACACACTCAAATAAAAATCTCAAAATCCTCGGCATCCTTTCTCGATCACGAGCAATGAGCCACGTTTCGGAATATCCTCCGGACACAATTTGCTTCTCATCTAATGTCAGCTAACTGGACGTTTTGATGAATCAACACCGCCTTCGAATAAAGTTCGCGCGAGAAAACACAACAATGTAAATTCCTCCCCACTTCTTAGCACGGATCGAAACCCCATTCTTCAGTGAGGCCGCCAGCCCCGCCCGGCCCGCCGCCTGGTCCATGCGTCAGACAAGATCGAAAATGGAAACCATGCTTCGAATATTCAGGCCTCGTTCTTCTAATAGAGCGCGCGAAATCATCCTCACGCTTCTAGACTATTACAAACGAAAATCTCGAAAAATTCTCTCTATGCAAAATACTCAGGCAGGACTCGAGACTATTTCGGTTCATGTGTGAAAATTTGAATGCCATTGAGCTTCTCGAGCATCTAGTTCTTTTTAGCTAAGCAGTGGACAAACTCTCAATTTACAGCTGCGCATTTATCTAGGCAACGTTTTATTGATATCCTGATTGTGCTAACAAGGTTGATAACACGGATGAGTCTACCAAAAATGACGGATTCATTCAAATTTTTTTCATTTCCCATTCTTTCCTGCTGCTCTCTCTCTTCTCCACTCTCTTCTCATTCTTCACAACTCCAGCAACTTTTTCTCTCTCCTCATTTTCATCATTTGATCAATGTGATACTTTTCTTCGTTTTATTTAAATATTCATTTGTTCATTCAATTGTTTGTCTATTTGTTCATTTGTTTTATTTGCTTAATTTTTATTTGTTTATTTAATCAAGTGTTTATTTATTTATTGGTTTAGTTGTTTATTTGCTTATTTATTCATTCATTTTGATTTACTTATTTTTCATTTAGTTTGTCTTTTGATTTTCATTCATTTATTTAGTTATTCAGTTATTTACTTTTTTTATTTTTTTGTTCTTTTATATTTTTGTACTTTATTTAGTTGTTTCCTTTATTTTTTAAATTCTCCACATGTTTATTTTTTCTTTTCTTTTATTATTTTTTATTTTATTTGATCATTTATTCAGTTATTTAATTACATAATTATTTGTTTGTTTGAGTAGTTATATATTTAAAAGTGCAGTACCCTCTTAGACATGAATTTTATGATTTTTTTTATTGTGTAGTATACGTCTCCCGTATAACACGTGCCAAGTGCGAGGTTCTGATTCCTCCCAAATATGCTAGATACAAGCGATCACCACAAGCCAGACCCCTTCGCTCACCACCACGGGCCACACCCCTTTCTGAACTCGACAGCGGCTAGATGGATGGATGACTTTTCAAAAGTCTTCGTTTTTCACTCGCGCCGGACTGTCTTTTTATGCGACTCTCCGAGATCAGCAAGTATTTTGCTGTCAAGACGATATATGGGCGACACTCTGATCGTCGAGCGTATTCCTACGCTGAATCTGGCCTAGAACTGCAGTTCCAACTTGAAGGTTGAGGCGTGAATGGAAAGTCTGACTAAAGTCAACCGCCCGCCGTGGGGGGAGTTTGGCAATAAGGATTTTCTTCTTTTTTTGCCTTTTTCTTGACCTCGTTATTCTACCAAAGTTTCTTGCTCTCTCTCTTGATCTCGATCGTCTTGCCCTTCTTAATTATACTATTCTTCATCTTCTTGTTCTTCTTGGTGTGGTAGTGCTACGAGTGGTTTAGTATTGATATTCAAAATTTGATGTTTTGGAAATTCGCAAAACTTATTGGACAAATGACTATCTAGTTACGTAGACTCGAGTTTATCTTCTGTGGATAAAATATGAATATTTGTTATCCCTTCTCCCAGCTAGATTATAATTGTGCTACATGCTGCAGGACGTATGCCATTGGAAAAGGCTTAGAATTACTATCAACGAGCACATTCGATCCCACGAGGATTCGTTAATTAAAACACACGGGTACTGATCTCACAACACGATTAACACATTGAATTTATTCTAGAAAGATAAGGAAGGGGACAAAGGAAGAAAATGCGAGAGCAAAAATGGAAGATTGTAAAATGCAAGAAATGCCATCATAAGCTGAGGAAACGTAGTAAAATGCCTCCTAATACGGAAGTTTTATTTGAAAAGTGTCAGCGGTTGGTAAGCACGCGGAAGCAGCACGTATGCATTGCTCCCATTAGAATGGCGCGCATGAATGTCTAAAAGAAGCGCTCTAGATAAAAAGATTGTTGAGTCTTCATCATGAAGGTCTCTATCTGGTCACCAATGAAGTGAAAATGAGTGAAATTTTCAAGGGAAAAAAACGTGCAAGCACGACAGAACGATTTAGCGCGGCTGGTCTGCCAGCGCCAAATATAGTTATTCTTCATAAACACTAATTAAACAAAACTAAACCTCTCCAGCTAGATCGCGGCTGGAGCGATTTTGAGCTAAACACGCGGTAGGCTTGAAACGGGTAGGGCCTCGGTCATAGTTGGCCGATCGGCGTAGCCCGGTCGATAATCACGAAAGACATGAATGTGGTAAGGCCCCCGTCATAGTCGGTGGATCCACTGAGTCCCACCGGGTCGATACGCACCGAATTCGTGGGAGACGGGTGCAAAAAATCAACCCACCGAGCCCGACTGCGACCGCCTGATGCCCACCGCAATCCACCCGGTCGACACTGATGGTTCTCATGCGTACAAGGGCGGGGCCAATGCACCGACTGAGTCCCGCTGCGTCCCAACCGAAATCATCCTCACCCCATCTATCCAATGATGATTCTTAAAAATGGCTTACGAGTTGAAGACAAAGACATGTTGAAAACAAAAAAAATAGCCACCAAACACGTTCCGATTCACAGCTGAGGTGATAATCGTCACTATCAATTGCATGTTTCGCAGAGGAACTGGTTGGCGCTGGGGCAACCGAACTCAGTCGGACTCATTCGGACTCAGTCGGACTCAGCAGGTTTTTCGACGAAGTCTGACGGGCGCCTAAGGTGGAAAAAACACCCGATGCGGCTGACTCGACCTATGTTCACATGATATAACAAAAGAAATGAATGATGTCCATGACATCGTTGCACATAATTCATACATATTGACCGCGTCAGCCACAGTTGGCCACAACGGTGTTTTTTGCAACCTCCATCGTCTATGTTTTTCATACGTATCGACCAAGTAGGCCACGGCGATTTTTCTCGGACAGGGGCCTCGCTCCCTCATTCTGAGCCGGTCGAAGTAGGGCGTATCGGGTTTATCATTTCGAGATATCCTTATTTTGCCATGACCGACCGCTCCTTTGCTTGCTCCGCACGGACTCATCTAAGCGAACTGGACTTCAGATGTTGTTGATTGAACAAGCTCGTCATTTGCGGTTGGAAAGCCAGCCGTGTTGGGCTGTTCCAACTTTTTTGTGCGCTTCCCCAATCCCCACCCCCACTCCCAACTTTTGCTTATTTTTCACTCTTTGGGACCAGATATACACTTTCACGATAGAAACCAATTTTGTCACAAACCCTGCATCCGAGTATTAATGCGTTTTGAAAGAGAGCCATTTGATTGAGAGCAACACATAAGCTTTGGTAAATCCCTAGTGACCTGTAGACTCGATTATGATCAGCAGCGGAGCGGTGGGCTTTGGTGAAATACAATTAGTGATAAGGAGTTTCCGACGAAAAAGCCACCGCTCTATGCTGTGATAATCGAAAACAGGAGTTCACTTGAAATGAAACAGAATCTACCTGCCGCACGTGCATGCGTACTAACAGAGGTCAAGTCTTCGAAAAAGTTTTGTGCTGACCGCGGGATATAGTCGGGCCTACCGCGTGTGAGTGCATACTAACCGCGGCTAATCCTACGTGCAACATTTGTACCGACCGCGTGGCAAGACGTCTCGACCGCGCGGCGATGCGTACTAACCGCATGGCTTGGCGTACTGATCGCGTGGGAATGCGTATTGACCGCGTGACAGTACGTTTCGACTGCGTGGCAGTGCGTACCGACGGCGTGTCGAGGCGTCCCGAACACGTGGCAGTGCGTACCGACCGCGTGAAAATGCGTACTAATCGCGTGTCATTCCGTACCGACCGAGTGGCAGTATGTATCAAACGCGTGAAGATGCGTACCGACCGCGTCACCAGTGCGTATCGACCGCGTGTCAAAATGTGCCGACCGCGAGGCAAACCGTACTGATCGTGTGGCAGTGCGGACCGACCGCGCAACATAGCGTACCGACCGCGTGGCAAGACGTACTGACCGCTCCGCGATGCGTGCTAACCGCGTGGGATTCCGTACTGACCGCGTGGCAGTGCGCATTGACCGCGCGAATTTGCGTGCCGACCGCGTGCAAATTGCGTTCCAAACGTCGCCCATCCCGCTGTCGGTACGCATTTTGTCCGCCGTCGGTCCACCCCATTGTCTGAGAACGGCCAATTACCGGTGTCGGCCGGCCCCTTAATTAACGAGAATTTCATTATTGCTTGCTTATCCGCTTTTTATTTTGCTGTTAAGGTAGTCAGTAGTCTCCAGAAATGCTCAGAAATCACTTTAGGAGCAGAATAAAAGTTGAAGAAACAAGCTTCACACAATTCTAGATGACTGGGGGCGGGAGGACACCAAGCAATAGCTTGTTCCTGAGCGTTTTCTCTCCAATTGTTTACTCATCTTCACTTTTGTCAAGGCCAGATCTAACATTCCATGGGGATAGCACAACAAACGATTTTATCGAGAACCCTGCTTCTAATGTGATGATACTTAAAGGCAGTGTTCACGATAAATCTCGTTCTCAAGGTGTCGGTGTGAAACACTGAGTTAGCAGGTGCTGTAGAGGATAGGGTCGAAGAAAGCAACGAAAACTGGCCAGAAATAAATAAAAACGGCTTTGAAAGCTTTCCCGGTGCGCCTACCTATCCCGGTCCGCCCCCCAATCGGACGAGCTTGTGGCGCCGCACACGATTCTATGGCAAATTGCCAAGCAACTCTGCCGCAGTTAGCTTTATCGATTCGCGCAGATTTCTCGATTAGCGCGCGCTTGCCGAAATCAGCAGGGTACATGATTCTCGTCCACGCCCTGAATTTAGAAACCATTATTTTGACTTATTCTGGACGTTTTTCTTCCCTGCTTCTTAACTATTAGTTACCTCACGACCAAACAATCCCATTTTTAGGCCGAACTCGAGTGCGATATTCATCGTGAACACTGCCTATAAAGCAGTTATCTCCCGATGTTTGTATGTAAGTGTGTGTGTATGTGTGTTTCTCCCCCGGATCTTTGGAATGGCCGATCAAAACTGGGATATCCGAGTTTGTCCGTGGGGCGCAATTTTAGCCGTGAGTCATGAAAACCTCTATGAGTCATCCAGCGCTAGAGGGGCTACGCTCTGATCAAGGCGACTGGTCTTCACTAATATCTTACGGGACACCGTACAGTATCACGGGTTTGATGAGTATGCAGGACGTCATGGAAAGCGCGCAAGGCTTCAGTGGGAGCGTGCACGACCGCAGTGGGAGTGTGAAGGGCGTCATAGGAAGTGTGCAGGGCGTCATATAAAGTGTGCCGGACCCCAGTGGGAGTGCGCAGAGCGTCATAAAAAGTGTGCAGGACCAAAGCGGGAGTGCGCAGAGCGTCATAGGAAGTGTGCAGGACCCCAGTGGTAGTGTGCAGAACGTCATAAAAAGTGTTCAGGACTCTCGTGAGAGTGTGCAGGCCGTCATAGAAAAAGTGCACGACCCCAGTGGGATTGTGAAGGGCGTCATAGGAAGTGTGCAGGGCGTCATATAAAGTGTGCCGGACCCCAGTGGGAGTGCGCAGAGCGTCATAAAAAGTGTGCAGGACCAAAGCGGGAGTGCGCAGAGCGTCATAGGAAGTGTGCAGGACCCCAGTGGTAGTGTGCAGAACGTCATAAAAAGTGTTTAGGACTCTCGTGAGAGTGTGCAGGCCGTCATAGAAAGTGTGCACGACCCCAGTGGGAGTGTGCAGGGCGTCATAGGAAGTGTGCAGGGCGTCATAGAGAGTGTGCCGGACCCCAGTGGGAGTGCGCAGAGCGTCATAAAAAGTGTGAGGACCAAAGCGGGAGTGCGCAGAGCGTCATAGGAAGTGTGCAGGACCCCAGTGGCAGTGTGCAGAACGTCATAAAAGTGTTCAGGACTCTCGTGAGAGTGTGCAGGCCGTCATAGGAAGTGTGCAGGGCGTCATAGAAAGTGTGCCGAACCCCAGTGGGAGTGCGCAGAGCGTCATAAAAAGTGTGCAGGACCAAAGCGGGAGTGCGCAGAGCGTCATAGGAAGTGTGCAGGACCCCAGTGGTAGTGTGCAGAACGTCATAAAGAGTGTTTAGGACTCTCGTGAGAGTGTGCAGGCCGTAATAGAGAGTGTGCCGGACCCCAGTGGGAGTGCGCAGACCGTGATAAAAAGTGTGCAGGACCAAAGCGGGAGTGCGCACAGCGTCATAGGAAATGTGCAGGACCCCAGTGGTAGTGTGCAAAACGTCATAAAAAGTGTTCAGGGCTCTCGCGAGAGTGTGAAGGCCGTCATAGAAAGTGTGCACGACCCCAGTGGGAGTGTGAAGGCCGTCACAGGAAATGTGCAGGGCGTCATAGAAAGTGTGCCGGACCCCAGTGGGAGTGCGCAGAGCGTCACAGGAAGTGTGCAGGACCCCAGTGGTAGTGTGCAAAACGTCATAAAAGTGTTCAGGACTCTCGCGAGAGTGTGCAGGCCGTCATAGAAAGTGTGCACGACCCCAGTGGGAGTGTGAAGGCCGTCATAGGAAGTGTGCAAGGCGTCATAGAAAGTGTGCCGAACCCCAGTGGGAGCGTCATAGGCAGTGTGCAAGACCGTAATTGTGATGTGCTGGACGTCATAGAAGTGTACAGGACCCTAGTGGGAGTGCGCAGGGCGTCACAGGAAGTGTGCAATAGCATGCAGCGACCGCGCGGCGCGGCGCATGCAGCGACCGCGCTCAGCCTCCGCTGGCATGAGTCATGCTCATCCAGCGTTGGCTTGAGCGCTGGAACTCATGCACCGCCAGCCCTTGGGGCTCCTGTCTACCCTGGTGTGGACAGTTTTCCCCGCACCTGGTGCTCCTATTGCCACACCGCGGTGGCGAGCACCAGGGCCAGACTTCCACGGGTTTAATACCCGTTTTGTCCGCATAAGTCTGGCTACGAGGTAACTGGTCGCCTCCAGCAGCACCCGCTAGCTGCTGTTGAGGAATCCGACCCAGCACCGCAGCTGGGTGTCAGGTACGAGACCACACTTAAGCCTTCTACTGAAGGAGGGCTGAGGGAAGGCAGAACTACCGCACGAGGCGCCATATTCTCTTCGCTAGTATTCACCCGCTTATATTCGCTATCTACCTGGAGATCCGGAACGCGCCCCCTAAGGATTTGGAAGGATCCCAGGTACCGTAGGATTTAATGTTATTAGAATAAAACAGTATACTCTTTATTTTCTAGTGTTTTTTTTTTATTTCTTATATTATTTGTGTTTGTGCACAGCTTACCGCAGGCCGTGCCAGTTGACCCCTGTTAATTATTCATGCCACCGCAGGCATGTAGGCCGGGTTAGGATGCGGAGGTCGCCAAGGGTGTACCCCGAGGCGACCCCTGCTTGGGTTAGGTCCGCTACCCTGGGGCGGCATGCATGAACGCAGCGAACGGTGTCAGGGAGCCGCTCCGGGTGCCATGCGCGCAGCGTCGAGCAACGGGGCGGCCCCGAAAATCAGGCACATCAATACACGCCACGAAATTCGGGCCGCCCCGTTGCTCGACGCTGCGCGCATGGCACGCGGAGCGACTCCCTGACACCGTTCGCTGCGTTAATGCATGCCGCTCCTGGTCAGCCCACTAGGGCGGCTGGACGCGATTACCTATGACGGGGAGAGGTCGTGCTTCTGCAGAGTACGGCTGATCCCCCGAGGTTAGACGTCACCGGGGACGTGAACAACGCCGATGCGGGGCTCGGTCGTGGCCATGGCCTGACCACTTTGGCTGAGCTCCAAATTGTCGATGGACGCGGCCCTGGTGCGCCCGCGACACCTCCTGTAGTGAGTTTTTTCTGCTTTGAAACTTGTTTTTCTTGTCAAAACTACTTTCATGCTGTGTGCTTTTGATGATACATTTTTTTCAAAGCCTTTTCCCTACTATGGGTCATGCCCAAATTTTAATTTTTTTCAGGACGGCCCAATTTCCACCAGCCACCTGCCGCTGCACCACACTGAAGTAAGTGATCATTTTATTTTTATTTATTTCTGTTCTAAACTTACCCGTTGGTGTTTTTTATGTTTAGCAATTCTTCCTGTTTAGCAGTTCTGGGAGTATCGCTAAACATAAAAAACACCAACGGGTAAGTTTAGAACAGAAATAAATAAAAATAAAATGATCACTTACTTCAGTGCGGTGCGGCGGCAGGTGGCTGGTGGAAATTGGGCCGTCCTGAAAAAATAAAAATTTGGGCATGACCCATAGTAGGGAAAAGGCTTTGAAAAAAATGTATCATCAAAAGCACACAGCATGAAAGTAGTTTTGACAAAAAAACGTTTCAAAACAGAAAAAAAACTCACTACAGGAGGTTTTTTGGAGATTTCGGCCAGCCAAAGCAATATAAAAAATTCTAAAACATTCCACGAACACGTCAAAGTCTTGAAAGAAAAGTCGGAAGTCAGTTACAAACACTGAGCACGAGTTTTAGTTGAGTAGCACCTCGTCGGCGACCATTCTCGCTCTTCCTGGAATTGAAATCTCCGCAAACGGGTCTAATACGAGGAATACTGCATTCAATTATCAAAAACAGCCGAGAAAAATATCAAAGAACTAAGAAAAACCTCGAAAATGTAGAAAAAACGCACACAATCAGCTGATTAGGGGCGGGCGCGGAAGCTCGTACGAAAGCGATGCGTCGCGCCCCACGACGCAAGTCCGCAATCGCACACACTAAATCATGCCCGGAACCAGAGGGTACTAACTTTCACCGTCCAACATAGATGCTGAACACCGCTACAGTGAAAGGCCTCACACTTTTCTAAGGTGTGGCCCCGCCGGAAGTCGTCAATTTCGAAATTTAGGTGTGACAAGAGCAGGATATTCGAGTCCATCGTGGTCGATTTACACCTTCTACAATCTTTAGCCGTCTCAGTTTAGCGCCGAAGACCGCAACATAGGAAGCGGAAAAGGTAAAAAAACGTAAAAAAAACGTCCAAGTCCACAAACCTGGAGAAGGGTTTTCAAACACCTGTAACTTAACTTCCAAAAGAGCTACCCCGGGATTGAGCAAAAATAAGAAACTAGGTTTGTAACCCTACCGAATGAAATTTTACACGCTCCCAGAGGACGCCTTACAAAAAAAATTTAGTCGGTGTGAGCATTTGATGTTTTGAGCATAAATGTCCACACCTAAATGCACTGGCTAGGTGTGGACATTCATGCTCAAAACATCAAATGTCCACACCTAGTAATTTTTTTTGTAAGGCGTCCTCTGGGAGCGAGTAAAGTTTCATTCAGTAGGTATATAAACCCAGTTTCTTAGTTTTGCTCAAATCTGGGGTAGCTTTTTTTGAAAGTTAAGTTACAGGTGTTTTAAAACCCTATTCCAGGTTTGTGAACTTGGACGTTTTTTTTACGTTTTTTTTTAACCTTGTTCCGCTTCCTATATAGCGTACGTCGGCGTTACACTGAGACGGTAAAAGATTGTATAAACGGTAAATCGACCACGCTGGACTCGATCATCGTGTTCTCCTAACTCATACCTAGCAATAATGTAGACTTCTAGCGCGACCGCACCTGCGACAAGTGTGGGCCACCCAGTGAAGTGCCTTTCAGCGTCCATCTTAGGGGCTGAAAATTTGTATATAGAGTAAATCTATCACTCTCTACTCGAATATTTTATTTTCGGAACCCTTACTTTGCAGAAAAATGTGAGGTCTGATGTCTTCCGAAATTTGAGCACCTTGCGGGATCAAATCCGCGTAGTGTGTTTCGGGTATGAGTGTGTTTCGGAGAATAAAAATAGAGCAACGTAACAAGATCGGATGGCGCTCCTTCGAACCCGAAGTCCATACATCTGAAGTGACCTGTTCTTCTTGGATTTGCTAAATATATTTACGAACTCATATTAATTTGAAAACACATTTATTTCTTCGAGACATCCCGTATTCTTGACCTTAGTCAATCACTTGATCTTCTCCTCTCTCCTAAATTTTTCAAAAACGCAGGCAACTTCATGGAATCCGACAAGAAAAGCCTTGTCCGTGATCTATTTCAAAACTGATGTCTTTTTTTGTGAAATGGTTGTTCTTTTTCAAATTATACATCTTTTGGAATAAGTTGTTCCTTTTATTTCAATTTTACTACAAAAACAGACAATTAACACTCCTGGGAGGAAGTCCGAAAAAATCGCCAAAATTTTGACCTATTAACGCTTCTGGGAGGGGTCTGAGAAAATCGCCAAAAGTTTGCTTTCAGAGGGGGGGGGGTCTGAGAAAATTTAGCCTTGTCCACACCTCGTGCCGAACCCTGTTTCAATGTTACCTCTTGCCTTGGGAGGCCGATAATACTTTTGAGTTTACTGAAAACGAGACGTGCTTGAAGCTACGGTCTTTACTGCATTACATAACCAATTTCAGCTACGGACGGCCAAAAATGATTCTAGAAAAGTTTCTTTCATTGGGACCGGCCACTTTGACAAAAAAAGTTTCTGTGACAGTTATGGAACAGAGCGCTCCTTGAAAAGGGCTAGTAAAACCAGTATGTGGTACCCAGAGTACACAAGAAACCTGCACCAGGAGATGACTAGATCAAAAATGTAACCCTGCCTGGAAGCAACATTTGAGAAATTTCCACTGACCGAATAAGATTTAATACAAGCCAAATCCAATATAGATGTTCACGACAACAATGTTCTACAACAATGTGAAATCCTTAACCTTTTCTGCGGAGCCCAGATTTCGGGATTTTTAAGACTTTTTCAAAGGTTTCCCTCTCACTATATACTTCTGGAAATCAGAAATCGACAAAATAAAGAATCAACCGCAGCTAGCCAAATTACACTGGTTTCTACCGAAGTGGCCTGCCCCGACCAAAACGTCTGATTCGACCGCAGATACTGCATACGAAGTCCCGCACAATTCCATTAAGCTCCTGCTCACACTCCATGACGTCCTTAACACTTCTACTGACGTCCTTCACACATTCCTTCGACGTCCTACACACTCCAACTGAGGTACTGCACACTCCTACTCAGGTCCTGCACGCGTTCAATGCGTCCTTCCTGCTCACACTTAGGCCCAGCACCAGGGGTGTGCGGCAGTTGCCGGTTGCCGATTGCTGTT
Source organism: Aplectana chamaeleonis (assembly GCA_029168955.1). Classification (NCBI taxonomy): domain Eukaryota; kingdom Metazoa; phylum Nematoda; class Chromadorea; order Rhabditida; family Cosmocercidae; genus Aplectana; species Aplectana chamaeleonis. The sequence continues at coordinate 311,667 of JAPDOI010000244.1, read as the reverse complement.
TGCCGGACATTTTTAGGATTTGCCGTTGCCGTTTGCCGAAATTTTCGTCCAAAATGGCAAAAGTCCGGAAATAATGCGTTAAAACAACAGGGTTTGCTCCTAACGGCGGTGGCTGTATTGGCCAGCGATTCGAAGCTGCTACAAATTATTATTTTGACTAGTTCCAGCTAGTAGTTCAAGCTTGTATAATGTGTAATTGTACCCTATGAATCGGTAAAGACATTGATTAGTTGGAAAGTGTACAGAACAATTTCACCCGCAAATTAGTACTCCAAAACGACTGGCCTCAGTTAACTTGATATCCCCAATGCAAATGACAGAAAAGCTCAGCCACGTCTCCCGGACTGTGCCTCCAAGAAGAGTTAAGTTTGACTTAATCTTGGCCTTCAGAATTCTAGTCGGTGAAACACCCATATTGTCAAACAAATTTTTTAATCTCACATCCTCCAGAACTAGGAGAGGAAGCCTGAAGCTCACAAGGGAACCAGAATAAGTCATAGTGACCATTCCAAATGAAATTTACTTTTCTAGAACCATTTTCGGACGAAAAGTCCGAATATGCCCAGCGCAGCAGCCTAGGACCCACTCTGAAAAAGTTATAGTCTTTTTCTCTGACACTAATTGTACCCTTTATAAAGCGCATTATTTTTACGAAAATCCAGAAACGGACCTCATAGTCGTGTTCAGCGCCCAAAATTACCCCACTAAGCAAAGTTAGGGTCAAGGAACATTTTCCAAACTTTGCGCAGACTAACAGCGTTTTGGACTTGAACGGATTTTCGTTTGGGCATTTATGTAGACAAATTAGAGGGCTCTCGAAGCGTTTTAGAAAATATTCCAGATTTGACTAAAAATTCGCTCTGGGGTGTTATTTGGGGTGCTGATCACGAATCTGAGGTTCATTTATCGATTTCCCGAAGTTTTCGACTGTATTCGTTCACAGATTCCCATCGGGGAGAATTTGATGGGAAATCGCGACTTCTGACGATTCCGGAGTGCTACTATAAACTATGCTCAAATTATTTCTCTGATGGTTGTCTGGAGTGCCGAACACAAATCTGATGTCGGTTCATCGATTTTTGGCAGCTTACGGTAGATTACGGTGGGTATACGGTAGTTTGGTCAAAGTCTCAGATTTTTCTCAAAGTTTCTATGTGGGGGCTACTTGGGGTGCTGAATAAGATTTTGATGTCCGTTTGTCGATTATCGGAATATTGAGGTAGGTTTTGCCTCATAACTGGCATGTTACCTACCGTAACCTACAGTAAACCTTAAAAATTGGGCAAACAAACCCCAGGTTCGTGTTCAGCACCCCGAATCACCCCTACATACATGTTTTTAGCAAAATTCGGAGCAGAATTTTAAAACACCCTAAAAATTCCTTGGGGGTGGTACCCTTACCTTGCCACGAAGCTTTAAAAAACGCTCATAGCTTTTTTCCGAGTGGGTCTAGGCAGCTGCGATGGGCATATTCGGACTTTTCGTCTGAAAATGGTTCTAGAGAAGTACATTTCATTTGGAATGGTCACTATGACTTATTGTGGTTCCCTTGTCAGCGGTATGACAGCCGAAACCCAAATTAGAGCCAAGTTTTTCTCCAACTGACTCAATCCTGCCTTTAATTCTATTAATAAAAACAATGTTCTTTCACTTTCTTTAGTTCTCGCCCACGTCGTATTGAATAAAAACAAACAGTTGAAAATATCTCGACTAGGTACTCAGAGAGTTGGAGCTCGCCACCCGCTAACCAAAAGTCGGGCGGAATGGCAGCGGGTGGCGAGCACTGGCATGCTGGCGCTCGCCACCCGCTCACCACATTACGGCGGCGCGCTCGCAACACAACGACGGCGAGCTTGCCTAGTGCTTGTCGCCGACGGAAAGATAGCGGGTGGCGAGCTATTGAATGTGGCTTCCGTTCGAAATTCATGCCATGCTTGAACTTTCGCTTCAATTATCCGCTGTCTTCGTCTGCAGGAGGGGGGGGGGGCTAATGTTTAGCACTTGGCCACATCAATTTTTCCGTGCCGCCGCGCAATTTAAACACTAACCCAGGGTTCGAAATCAGGAGATTCGTTTCGGCATTAAAAAATGGGCGTGGCCAAGTGCGATATCAATGAGCCTCCCCCCTTCCTCTGCTGCGATGGCACCGGTTATTCTTTCACAGTAACACTACATATTTTGAAAAATCTCAGAGTCCAGGATTGTCAAGAATGATTTATCACAGTCAGTTTCAAATTAATAAAAAATCTTAGAACTTCAGGTGTTTCTTCTCAAATTATCCAGCCAGTAATGAAACGGATTTTTTTCTGGAAATATCTTTGTGGCGAGCTGCAGAGGAGGGAAACGGAACGAAAACATCGCCAAGGAGCTTTTTTCTTGTATATGGAGTTCACTCGGGATATTCAGTAATTCCTTATTTCGAATATTCTAATCATTTGGGGAGTTCAATTATCAAACTGTTTGAAAATTTGAGAGTTTAGTTATTAAACTGTTTGAATAATCAGTTAGCTTCCTCGGAAACATCTCGCTTTAAACCTTTCGTCACCTTCCTTTTGTCGCAGCGGGGCCTGACCCTGCACCCTCCCCCTCCATTTCACCACAGCTTGGGCTTCCCCGCACCCCACTCGCTTTTTTTCGTTTTTTAGTTCACGATATGCTGCTCTATCCGTATGTTATGCGCTCTCTCGCTGTCTCTAATATCCGCTCCGCACCAACACGCGTGAAACCATGCACTTTTGGCGGTTATACAGCCTGTCCCCCTCCCCTAACCGATGCAGTCAATTATCAAAGCATTTGTTAAAGTAGAAAACTTTGCACATTGAATCAGAATAGTGGGCCTTCAGTATAGGGGGGGTCGCAGAGCCTATCGCTGCCTTCAGCGACAGGTCTGCGGTCGTCAATTTCGGATATGGACCAACCGCGGACTTGTAGCTGATAACCGCGGCAGGCTCTGCGACGTTATTATACCATTGACCTAATCGTTAATCTTTATCATCGTCCTTTTGGATTGGCGAAAGAATATGAGTTTACCTAAAAAAGACGTCCTCTCCACTCCGTTTTTTTTTGCGACGGAACGCTCGCCACCCGCATATTTTTTGACCTGGTAGTGTGGGTATTAAGCCATTTTAAAATCGCGTTGTTTGGACCGAAAACCACCATCCGCTCAAAATGGTTCACGTTCAGAGCTGCGAAAGCATTTCTTAAAGGCAGTGTTCACGATAATCTTGAATTTTGAGATTATTCACTATATTGACTAAGTGGCCCCGGGTAGAACTGAAATGACGAAGAAATTGAGAAAAGCGCACCGAAAGTACCCGAAATCCTTAAAGGCAGCGTGCGCGCTGAAAACCGAATCCTTGTTTTTGTGTTATATCGTTCATGTGGACCTTAATAAGGCCACTCACCGAGTTTGCAGTCTTAAAATTGAACCGGAGTGGAGTTATTTCCAGTTGAAAACGTCTTTCTGGGTTCGGGGGTTGGCCTTTGGGTCGATTATCTGTTACGTTCGCCCACCAAATGAGAAAAGAAAGTAATTGATCAGCAAGTGATATAGTACAAACGCGTGAAAGTTGGTGAAATATATCATATGATTATGTCATGACAGTCTTTTCTGCACATATCGGTCAATGTTTTCTCCCCCAAAAATCAGCTGAAAGAAAGACGAACGGGATTTGATCGGGAGATCATGGGTCAACACAGCGATTCGTAACGATCGACTGTTCCTTTCTCATGCGTCGATTGGTTGGATTGGGTCTGAAAACAAAGAGAAAGGGGTCCGGAAAAGCAGTTTTCAGTAACTTTTCCGCGGTTCTCTCAACGTGGCTGTGTTGTAGGATACTAGAGCTTCCATTATACGTCGAAAACTCAAAAACGAATTTCATCGCGAACGATGCCTTTAAGTATCAGCCCGCCTTTTAAAGGCAGTGTTCACGATGAAAATCGTTTTTCTGTTTTTCCGCTTATCTTGAAAAGGGCCCCATGCTGATTCCAATGATGTCTCCGAAGCCGTACATGACCATACGAAAACGGAGTTATGGTCCCTCAAAGATTGAGCTAGGGAAGCATGATGGAGGAGTTGTTCGAGGCTTGTAACTTCCGTCTTTTGCAGCCGATGTATGCGAGCTGACCTGCGTGAAGAGAGAAGCTGAGAATGAAGGGAAGAACGGAGCTAATGATTGGAAATCATCGCTCTTCTCACGATCTCGAGCATTCATTTGTTCACATCGGTGGGCGTGTGTTGCGCTTTGGGGTTTTCCTTGCGCTCGAAGTAGCAACTTCCGGCTCTTTTGTAGCTCTTCCTGGCTCGTTTTCATGCGTTCTTTCGACGTTGAGATTACAGTTAGCACCTCCAGTACCCTTTTCTAGTGGAAACTGAAACACAATTTTCATCGTAAACACTGCCTTTAAGTATCACAGGGAGTGTTTGTTGTGACAATGAAATCTTTTGCGGACCCGTCTTTCGCGATTCCCCACTCTCTATTGCTCCGTGCTTTCCTTCGGACCCTAGCTAATACTGTTTTGCCTGGAATATTCCTCCATTTCTGATTAGCCCCGTTTTATACCGGTGACAACCACCATGAAAATGTTCATCCAACCGGACAACTAATCCTATGTTATAGAATAATGTCAATCATCGCGAACACTGCCTTTAAAGGCAGTGTTCACGATGATTTTCATTTCCGAGTTTTTCACATAAAACAAAGCGTTGGCCTCCAAGTCTTATCAAAATTACGAAGCAACGGCGAGAAACGCATTAAAACGTCGTGTTTCAGTGGCATTATTCCTGAAAGTTTAGGTTCCTGGCAAAAGTAAAGATTTGGCATGGCCGTTTTTTCGAAATTTTAGAAATATACTCAGTTAAAAGGGGAAGGAGAAGAAAAATGGAAAAAGTTTTAAAATATTCCTGAGAACGATTTGGCGTAGAATAATTTGATTTTTAGGAAATGTAATGAAATAGTTGAAAGTATGATTTGGCAGTCGAGTTTGAACCAACTATTTACAAGAGTTGTGCGAAACGAGAGATCGCATTGTATGAGGTTATCCGTAGAACATATCAAAGCAAAACCACGCGTGATATGAAACAAACACTTGATTTTCCTTCACTTAATACGTGAAGATCGCGGCATTCCAGCTCACCAAACGAGCTTTTACTGCTTGCCTTATCACGCGTGATTTTGCTTTGATATGTTCTACGGATAAGCTCATACAATGCGATCTCTCTCGTTTCGCACAACTCTTGTAAATAGTTGGTTCAAACTCGACTGCCAAATCATACTTTCAACTATTTCATTACATTTCCTAAAAATCAAATTATTCTACGCCAAATCGTTCTCAGGAATATTTCAAAACTTTTTCCATTTTTTCTTCACCTTCCCTTTTAACTGAGTATATTTCTAAAATTTCGAAAAACGGCCATGCCAAATCTTTACTTTTGCCAGGAACCTAAACTTTTAGGAATTTCATTTATTTTTCCTGAAGGTTTCCTTTCTAACATGGTTTTATGCCTGGTGGTGTTAATTCAAAGCAACCCACTGATGCCCTGCCCTCCCCTTCTATGACGTCCTGCACGCTCGCACTGATGTCCTGCACACGTTCTGCACGGCTGCTCTGCGCACACCCATTTGGGTCACAAGCACGCCCATGCCGATCATTTTTTCCGCAGGGCTACCGTAACCCTCCTTCGGAAGTTTTCCAAGTGTCAGCCTGGATATGAGCACATCGTTATAGCCAACCATCATCTTTGCACAATTTCGACCTCCTCAGCCACTTCCCAGTGGCTTCTCGAAGAGAGCGGTGTGTGAATGACTGCATAGCGCTCCTCTCCCCTTTTATATCCCGCATGTTATGAGCGTGTGTTATCGTTCGTTATCATGTTTTGTTCAAGAATGATTACGGTAGCCCTGCGGAAAAAATTATCGGCATGGGCGTGCTTGTATTTGGATCCCGCAAACTTTCTACGGCGTCTTGCTCACTTCCACTTGGTCACCTCACAGTTTTTATGGCGTCCAACGTACTTTCATTTGGGTCGCGTACACTTTCTACGGCGTACTGCACACACCCATGTGGGTCCCGCACACTTTCTACGGCGTCCGACGCACTGTTATTTGGGTCCCACACACTTTCTACGGCGCCCGACGCACTCTCATTTGGGTCCCACACACTTTCTACGGCGTCCGACGCACTGTAATTTGGGTCCCACACATTTTCTACGGCGTCCTACGCACTCTCATTTGGGTCCCACACACTTTCTACGGCGTCCGACGCACTGTTATTTGGGTCCCACACATTTTCTACGGCGTCCGACGCACTCTCATTCGGGTCCCACACACTTTCTACGGCGCCCGACGCACTGTTATTTGGGTCCCACACATTTTCTACGGCGTCCTACGCACTCTCATTTGGGTCCCACACATTTTCTACGGCGTCCTACGCACTCTCATTTGGGTCCCGCACACTTTCTACGGCGTACTGCGCACACCCATTTGGGTCCCGCACACTTTCTACGACGTCCGACGCACTGTTATTTGGGTCCCACACACTTTCTACACGTTTTCTACGGCGTCCGACGCACTCTCATTTGGGTCCCACACACTTTTTACGGCGTCCGACGCACTCTCATTTGGGTCCCACACACTTTCTACGGCGCCCGACGCACTCTCATTTGGGTCCCACACACTTTTTACGGCGTCCTACGCACTCTCATTTGGGTCCCACACATTTTCTACGGCGTCCGAAGCACTGTTATTTGGGTCCCACACACTTTCTACACGTTTTCTACGGCGTCCGACGCACTCTCATTTGGGTCCCACACACTTTCTACGGCGTACTGCGCACACCCATTTGGGTCCCGCACACTTTCTACGGCGTCCGACGCACTCTCATTTGGGTCCCACACACTTTTTACGGCGTCCGACGCACTCTCAGTTGGGTCCCACACACTTTCTACGGCGCCCGACGCACTCTCATTTGTGTCCCACACACTTTCTACGGGGTCCGAAGCACTGTTATTTGGGTCCCACACCCTTGCTACGGGGCCCGAAGCACTGTTATTTGGGTCCCACACACTTTTTACGGGGTCCGAAGCACTGTTATTTGGGTCCCACACACTTTCTACGGCGTTCTGCGCACTCCTACTGGGGTTCCGCACACTTTCTACAGCGTCTTGCGCACCCCTACTGGGGTTCCGCACACTATCTAAGGCGTTCTGTGGATTTCTTCTGATTCACACCGTGCGGCGTTCTAAAAATACATCCAAGATCCCGCCGTATTGATTGAAGCGTTCAATCCTAAACAAATGCCTATCAGTGACGGTGTTTATTTCATTAGATCATTTTTACGAATGAGTAAACGTCGGATGGTTTATAATAACATGTTTACGTGTTTTGTCTCACTTGACCCTCAATTTTGAGGTCCCGCAAAAATTGAGCTACCAACTTCAAATTTTGTCAGGAGCTAACGGCAATCATAACAAACTTTCTGGCCAAAAATCAGCTTTCTAGCTCAACGATAAGTGTTCCAACAAGATCATGTACGCCAACTGAAAAAAAAGGAGATGAACCCTTTTTTCGACCAAAATCACGTGGTTTTGACAATTTTTCTCGAATCTCAGGTAACCATTCCGGACCAATTTTTGAATAGTTATTCAGCCTCCTAAAGTGTATCAAACGCAAAAAGAACGGTCTTCCTACGTTTACTCTGGACCCTGATACTGAGATCAGGGGGTTGCGCGATGGCGAATCAAAGCCAAATCTGGTGAGCGCTTCGCGCTCACCACAATTCTATAACATGGACTAGTTGTCCGGTTGGATGAGCATGTTCATTGTGGTTGTCAACGGTGAAAAAATGGGGTCAGTCGAAAATGGACAAATATTTCATGCAAAGCGGGGTTACTTAGGGCCTTGGGGAAGGGATGGAGCAACAGAAAGCAGAAAATGGCAAGGGACGGGTCCACAAAATATTTCATCGTCAAAACGAACAGTTCCTGTGAGAGTAAATTGGCAGGTGAGAGTAAAGGATTTGGTGCCTTTTTGGTCCATTCTTCTCAGTTTCTCCGTCATTTTAGTTTTACCCAAGGGTCAATTAATCGATTTCGCGAATAATCTCAAAATTGAAGATTGTCGTAAAAACTGCCTTTAATGCCAAGAAGGATGCTCCAGCTACTGGGAGTATGAACTATGCTCATTTTAGCAAAGAATGTCCAACCTTTTGCGTAGCTATGAGCTATCCTAGTTTGTTTTGTAGCTACATATGAGCTATCCTAGTTTGTTTTCTGTTCGTTAATTGTCTCCCATTATTATTAATATTATTCTGATACACTAACCCATTGCAAGAAACAGAGTGTTATTGTCGTGTATACATTTTTTCACGTTTGAATTATGTGAGGGTAATAAAACTAAACTAAACTAAGCCTCGAATTGCCGTGAAACCGCGAAGGCTGCCCCCTATTCGTTCAGAGAGTTCACCTCGTCCTGCTATCATCTCGACAGGATCTACGCTATCGTGCTTCCGCGATCAACACGAAGTGATTTCCAATGTATTCGATCTTGCCGTGCTACTCAGGTCCGGGAACTACCAGAGGTTTACCACTAATCTCTCGGAAATCCAGTTTTTTGACGATTTACCGCAGCTATACTAGAACAGTTTCACAACCTTCTGGACAGCCGAAATTTCACTAAATTTTCAGACATTTACCACAGAAATTCTTCGAAATTTTCCGTATCAGAGATAGTCTGTCAGATTTACCCCATTTTTGATAAATTTTAGTTTTCTCAAGGATTTCACGCGGAAAAGCTATAAGAAGGGGTCTGGCGTGCAGTAGAGTGACAGAAAGCATGAGAAGTTGGTGTAACGCGTGCAGGACGTCATGTAAAGTGTTCAGAGCCCTAGTAAGAGGGTGGAGGGCCCAAGCTGAAGTAGGAAGGATGCTATCGAATGTGTGCAGGACCTGAGAAAGTGTGTGCATGACTTTAGTTGGAGTGTGCAGTACGCCATGCAATGTGTGCAGAACTCGAGTAAAAGGGTGTGCGGCGAAGGAATTTAAAGTTTCGGCAAACGGCAAAGGCAAACTCCGAAAATGACCGGCAAACGGCTAAATCTTTATTGTGCAATAATACACCAACATTTGTTTATTCATGTGGTATTAAATGCAATACCTGCCAGTTACAACGTGTCTGGCATTTCACTAGCCCCTACAGGAAGAAGAATCCCGTAAATCAATAGCTACTTGAAAGCCTCAAGCGATCAGAAACGCCAGTCGCGGTGTTCTGTATGTGATCTGTATAGGAATCGCTATCAGGTTCGACAAGGCCATTGGCCAATCCCTCCCCGGAGATAATTCTGTTGATCCTCAACCCCTCCCCCCCCCCCTAATCAAAGTTTCCGCTCAAAGGCATTGGTCGCGCTCAAATATGCTCGTCTTCTTTTCCTCTCTGAACCCTTTTCTGGGTGTAGAGTAGCAGAACCTATAAGAAAAAAAATCGCGAAAAAATAGCTTTTCTGGGCCAAATTCGAAGCCTGAACTTTCTTGTCTTTTGATGGTGGACGAGTCCACCCCACATCATCGGCATGGATTATCTCTAATATCGAGGACATCAGCTGGCTTGAAATTGAATTTCAACCAATGAATCCTCGAATTTATGTGCAAAGCTAGTCAAAAACATTGACTGGAGAGCTTTCTTTCATTGCTCAACTGTTTTTATTAGGTAAATTTGCATCTATTTCTTTCTCTGAGTGTCGATGATTTTTGAATGCTTGGCATGAGACTGTGATCTTTCTGTGCACGTGTGCACGAACTGGAAATTTAGGGTCTTAATAACTCTAATTCTAGCCCGTTTTTCACTGCGCTACCTTCATAGTTTTTGAGCAGTTTTATATCTAAGCTGATTTTTGTAGTTTTTTCGACAACGTTTTTCATCGTGACCACTGCCTTCATATCAATGCTAGAGATTTGAAGGTTTGCCGCCTTTAGCAGTGCAACGTTTGGTTGACCATCAAAGGACTCACTCTGGAAGGGGCTTGCGGGCAGCGTGACCTAGCATAGGCGATTCAGGGACGGGCAGCAAACCGTGAGAAAGCTTGGTGCGCTGATACTGTGCGCCCACGCAAAGACTCTGGCCTATACCGGTACGACATTCTGGTACGAACAGGGGCCGAATTCATCAACGCTTGGGTTAGGGTAGCGGTAAGGGCGTCGGCACATTTGATGATTACCCGCAAGAGCAGACCGTGTCTCGTAGCCGAGCAGTATCTCACTTGCCCCTGCCTCTTAGCTGGGTTAGAAGTGCGCATGACTGGTTAGTGATCTCCCGCTTTCACAGGGTAATCATCAAAAGTGCCGACGCCTTTACCGCTACCAAAACCCACGCGTTGATGAATCCGGTCCCAGGTGGATGAATACGCGATGATTGGTCGACATTTATGGGGAAAACAGTCCACAGCGCGCGGATTAGGTTACGACAGGAGTCACTCACAAATTTTACTGTTAGTAGTACGCTCAATTTTTTTTTATTTCGCTCACTTCAAACTACGATTGAATGGTCTTCCTTGTTAAGTTACAGGAGTGGAGTGAGACAAGTCTAGCTGATACTCACGATAGAAGCAGCCTTTGAAATTTCACCGGAAATTAAGAGCTCTGAGGGGCCACGTTGATCGAACACACAGAAGATAGAGGCATCTAGTTATAAATTGCCTGGTGCGATGCGCGCGATGGAAAGCCGCTGCGCTCATCTCGTCGCTGGAGCGCCGCGTGCAGTGCGTTGAGTCAGCCGCACTGCACTTGGGCGCATCCCTTTCTGTGTATTCGTTGTACAAGCCGTCAAGAGGCTAATTACGACAACAATGTCGGCTAAGAGCGAGCAAGCATTGTTAAATTTTGAAAAAGTCGGCCAAAGTATATGCAGAATTGATCAGCTTCCTGTCCCAATTATCACCATTAGCCCACCAACTTACGATAAACGGACAGATTTACGCGAGTTTTCAACTGGTTTATATGTCCAAAAAAAGCTGCTTTCACCCTACAACTTTGATATCACTTGTTTTTGTAATCTTGGAACTTTCAGGAATGTTGGAACTTTAAAAGGGCTTTTTAGCAATTCTGGAATTTCTAAGTGGCCAAGACTTAGACGATTGAAAAAAGACAGGAGGCTCCCAAACAACTTGGAATTTGAACGAGCTCCTCTGATTACTCAGCGAGTCGGAGCTCGCCACCCGCCCGCATTTCGGGCCTCGCTCGCCACCCGCTCACCTCTCATTTCGAAGAGCTCGCCACCCTCTACCCACTCGTCTTCGCTCGCCACCCGCTATAGGTATAGCTGGTCGCGAGCGCGAGGAGAGGTGGTATAGCGGGTCGCGAGCCCTTTGCTAGCGAATCGCCCGCTGAATTGCTACCGTCCTTTAAAGGCAGTGTTCACGATGAAAATCGTTTTTCTGTTTTCCTGCCTATCTTGAAAACGGCCCCATGTTGATTCCAATGATGTCTCTGAAATCGTACACGACCTTCTGGGAACCAAGTTATGGTCCCTCAAAGATTGAGCTATGGAAACATGGTGGACGAGTTGTCTGAGGCTTGTAACTGCCGTCTTTTGCAGCTGATCTATGCGAGCTGACCTGAGTAAAGAGAGAAGCTGAGAATGAATGGAAGAACGGGGCTAATGATTGAAAATCATCGCTCATCTCACGATCTCGAGCATTCATTTGTTCACGTCGGTGGGCGTGTGATGCGCTTTTGGGGTTTTCAATGCGCTCGAAGTTGCAACTTCGGGCTCTTTTGGGGCTCTTCCTGGCTCGTTTTCATGCGTTCTTTCGACGTTAACGTTACAGAGTGTCCCTCCACTATCCAATTCTAGTGGAATTTCGAAAACTTTTTTCATCGTGAACACTGCCTTTAAAGTGTTTCGCAACATTTCCCGAATTTTCGCTTACATCTCACCATTCTCATTATTCTTCTGTTGCTGTTTGTTGTTTGATTTGTTTTTGCAGTACTGCTGAGCTCAAACTTGATATAGTCGTTTTCAACTCGATGGGAAGCGTCACAGCGGCTGCAGGGGTCGTAGTTAATAGTTTCGTGACAATTCGGCTCGGAACCAGAGGTTAAGTGCACAAATAAGTATCAGCGAAGTTGTGTTTAGACGCGCCGGTCTTCTGAAGGACAACTAGTCTATCGAGCTCACTTCATAGCCCATCTAGGCAACCTAATTTGGGACTCGCTTTTTTTCGGGACAGTGTAGTCTTCGTCAGACACATAAAAGTTTCGCGGTCCCAGAAGTTTCAACCCCTCTCCGAGACCCACGAGCAGCCCACGCACTGGACGAGTTACACTCCGCAGCCGCCGTGAAGGTTACCGGCGAGTATATATTCATAGCCGGTGAACCTGCCTACCCACCTCATAGTGTGCCACTAACCCCCGGAGAAGAGCGGCTTGTGGATAAAATCTCACCGCTCTTCGATTTTATGGCCATATAACTATATATAGACAGTAGTAGCACTTGATTGAGCAATTGTCCGAGACGATACAGTTTTATTCGGCTAACGTTTCGGCGTTTTCGCCTTCGTCGGAGCCTGGAATGCGAAAGACACATAAGGATTTAGCCGACCAAGCACTATTTCACAGCTAAAGGAGAACGTTTCCAAGAAAAATAGGCGGAAAACAACGTCGTAAGGCATTGCAAGGGTACTAACCTTCAGAAAACAGACTGCTGCTAGAAACCCTCAGTTGAACTCAGATGGCGGGTGAATGAGCGGGACCACATCAGACCACCCACCCCGTTAGCCTTCAGAAGGTCAATCAACCCCATAGGCAGATCAAAACCCACAAAGGTCAGCTAAACTGGCTAGTTCTTGGGTGCTCGCTTCACAATCGTCCTTTCTGTTGATTTGTGGATTTCTGGAGTTTATCCAGAAGGCCTCCAGAGCTCTGTGAGCAGCGATATCTGGTTCCCGTACAAGGATCGTGACCAGGGATGTGCGTAGCTACGACTAACGACCAACGAATTTAACGACTAACGGGCTTTTTGGGTGTTACGACTAACGAATAACGACTAACGAAATCGAAAATGTTTTCGTAAGCAACCCGGAAATTCGTTAGAATGTCAATAGTCATTCAAATCGCGCTACAACCCAATCGCTATGTTGACCCATGATCTCCCGGCCAAATGAAGTTCATCCTTCTTCCAGGAGATTTGTGGGGAAGGACAGGTGAACCGATGTGTGGAAAGTCTTCCTTCGCGTAATCGTATAATATATTCCATCAACTTCCTCTCATTTTTTTTATATCAACTGCTGATTACTTATACGATGGCTGGCAGCAAATTGTGCCAGATGACTGACGGAGTACCGGCATTTTTTGACGGAAGTTTGGACATTCGAAACCATATATTTTTACAATGAAATGTTGTTGACCCAACAAACTCTCCCTACATGCTTACAATACCGCTCGTAGGATTTGGTCAGAAAGCGAGCGAGGTCGGGTTTTCGCGTCTTTTTCGTCTTTTCTGTATAACTCGCTTCAAAGTCAACTTTGAGCGAAACTAGGGAGATATTCGTGATCCTCACGTTGAGGGCTACCCAATGGTTAAGCCTTTGTGGTGATTACGTTGAGAACTACAGAAGTTTCGTAATCACCCAGGTTTGTGATTACGGTACCGTAATGGATGGCGCGCTACCGTCTCCGCCTGCGTTTCCCTGTGTCTACCGTATATAGAGAGCTGGTTGATTGCGAAATTTCCATGGTTCTCAACGAAATCGCTACAATAGGTACACCATTGGATAGCCCTACACGCCTGGATTATGAATATCTCCCTAGTTTCGCTCAAATTTGACTTTGAAGCGAGTTATACGAAAAAGACGAAAAAGACGCGAAAACCCGACCTCGCTCGATTTCTGACCAAATCCTATGAGCGGTATTGTAGATGGGCCCAGCCAATCATTCAAACCTAAAAAACGGTGAGTGGTTTTCAGCGCGTACGATGCCTTTGAAGGCAGTGTTCACGATAAAAACGGCTTTTCTGTTACTCCTCCTATCTTAAAAACGACCACATGCTGATTTCAATGATGTCTCTGAAATCGTACAAGATCTTTTGGGAACGGAGTTATGGTCCCTCAAAAATTGCTCTATGGAAACATGGTGGACGAGTTGTCCGAGGCTTGCAACTTCCGTCTTTTGCAGCAGATCTATGCAAGCTGACCTGAGTGAAGAGAGAAGCTGAGAATCAAGGGAAGAACGGGGCTAATGATTGAAAATCATCGCTCATCTCACGATCTCGAGCTTCGTGTCGGTCGCCCTACTTTATGATAGGCTCACTGAACCGGTTCCGGCACTGGCCAGCTCCAGCGGAGATTTTCGCAGAGAGCCCTATCCGATGTGATGAAATGGAGCGGTGCCTGCAGGCCACAACTGTGCGCCGAAGGGAGACGATGTATCCGATGTTTGGATTGTAAAGGGTGCCGTCATTCGATTCTCAGTCATGAATTCGAGATATGGGGTTTCAATAAAGTGGTGCTGGGACTTCGCAGGGGTGAAATTTTCACTGGTAATTTCTTCCGACCTTTCCCCATTGTGGGAACAAGCTCTGAATCACGCAAACGCTCGGCTCGCGAAACTGAGCAAAGAACAATTTGTGCAAAGTCGGTGCAATTCTCCGTGTTGTCACCATCGGGTAGCTCTCAAATAACATCACATAGCACAGAATGGAAAATTTTGCACTGGAAACATAGCAAAGAGTTCTAGATTTTTTCGGTTTCCCATGTTGTCTTTTTTCTTATCGAAAAAATACAAAAATCGATAGACTCACACTCGAGTACTAGGCTTTCGTGCAGCGATATCCGAGTGGTTAAGGAGATATTTTCAATTATGTATATAGGTTTGTAGTTTGAACTAGGGTCTATAACAAGTAATTATTTGTGTCTTTAATGGCCACGCATGTTTCGGAAAACATACATCTCTCCATGCCTTCCTTTTTTCTATCCATAAGGGTTTTTTTCTGCCTCAACTGTGCTTGTTTTCAAAGTTTAGATTTTTAACGACTAACGATTAACGACTAACGACTAACGAGGGTTTCAGCCGGTTGAACGACTAACGACTAAAGAATTACAAAATTTCTATTACGCACATCCCTGATCGTGACACCTACATCGTCTCATCGTTCACGAAACGGCTGTTTTCATGCACGCGCACCCCGTGTTCCCCCAATGGAGTGGAAACCTTGGAGTTCCTAAGGCCATCCAAGTGCTCTTTAACCCTTACACAAAGATGCCTGCTGGTTTCTCTCACATACTCCTCCCTGCACATCTGACAGGTTATCAGATAGACCACCCCTGTGCTCATACAATCGCCTTCCTAACCATATGAGCATCTCGGACAATTGCTCAATCAAGTGCTACTACAATGCCATATCATGCCGAGATTTATTGAAAGTCAAACGTGGAATATACAGTTCACCTCCGCACTGCTGTTCAGTCCGCAAAGTGCACCCTGATTGCGAAATCGTGCTGCGGCGCGGTTGAGAGTATCCTCAGACAAGGATGTGGGACCACCCGGGCGCTTTTTGCCTTTGGTGCCCGAGTGATCCCACCGCCCGGGTGATTCCACATCCCTGTCTGAGGATACTCGCAACCGCGCCGCAGCACGATTTAGCAATCAGCGCTAACTTTGCGGACTGAACGGCAGTGCGGAAGTTAACTGTAAATAGACTATCGTGAACTAAAAAACGAAAAAAAGCGAGTGGGGTGCGGGGAAGCCCAAGCTGTGGTGAAATGGAGGGGGAGGGTGCAGGGTCAGGCCCCGCTGCGACAAAAGGAAGGTGACGAAAGGTTCAAAGCGAGATGTTTCCGAGGAAGCTAACTGATTATTCAAACAGTTTAATAACTAAACTCTCAAATTTTCAAACAGTTTGATAATTGAACTCCCCAAATGATTAGAATATTCGAAATAAGGAATTAGTGAATATCCCGAGTGAACTCCATATACAAGAAAAAAGCTCCTTGGCGATGTTTTCGTTCCGTTTCCCTCCTCTGCAGCTCGCCACAAAGATATTTCCAGAAAAAAATCCGTTTCATTACTGGCTGGATAATTTGAGAAGAAACACCTGAAGTTCTAAGATTTTTTATTAATTTGAAACTGACTGTGATAAATCATTCTTGACAATCCTGGACTCTGAGATTTTTCAAAATATGTAGTGTTACTGTGAAAGAATAACCGGTGCCATCGCAGCAGAGGAAGGGGGGAGGCTCATTGATATCGCACTTGGCCACGCCCATTTTTTAATGCCGAAACGAATCTCCTGATTTCGAACCCTGGGTTAGTGTTTAAATTGCGCGGCGGCACGGAAAAATTGATGTGGCCAAGTGCTAAACATTAGCCCCCCCCCCCTCCTGCAGACGAAGACAGCGGATAATTGAAGCGAAAGTTCAAGCATGGCATGAATTTCGAACGGAAGCCACATTCAATAGCTCGCCACCCGCTATCTTTCCGTCGGCGACCAGCACTAGGCAAGCTCGCCGACGTTGTGTTGCGAGCGCGCCGCCGTAATGTGGTGAGCGGGTGGCGAGCGCCAGCATGCCAGTGCTCGCCACCCGCTGCCATTCCGCTCGCGGGCCGCGCGAGGTGCTGCGCGCCGCCCGACTTTTGGTTAGCGGGTGGCGAGCTCCAACTCTCTGAGTACCTAGTCGAGATATTTTCAACTGTTTGTTTTTATTCAATACGACGTGGGCGAGAACTAAAGAAAGTGGAAGAACATTGTTTTTATTAATAGAATTAAAGGCAGGATTGAGTCAGTTGGAGAAAAACTTGGCTCTAATTTGGGTTTCGGCTGTCATACCGCTGACAAGGGAACCACAATAAGTCATAGTGACCATTCCAAATGAAATGTACCTCTCTAGAACCATTTTCGGACGAAAAGTCCGAATATGCCCATCGCAGCTGCCTAGACCCACTCGGAAAAAAGCTATGAGCGTTTTTTAAAGCTTCGTGGCAAGGTAAGGGTACCACCCCCAAGGAATTTTTAGGGTGTTTTAAAATTCTGCTCCGAATTTTGCTAAAAACATGTATGTAGGGGTGATTCGGGGTGCTGAACACGAACCTGGGGTTTGTTTGCCCAATTTTTAAGGTTTACTGTAGGTTACGGTAGGTAACATGCCAGTTATGAGGCAAAACCTACCTCAATATTCCGATAATCGACAAACGGACATCAAAATCTTATTCAGCACCCCAAGTAGCCCCCACATAGAAACTTTGAGAAAAATCTGAGACTTTGACCAAACTACCGTATACCCACCGTAATCTACCGTAAGCTGCCAAAAATCGATGAACCGACATCAGATTTGTGTTCGGCACTCCAAATAACCCTCAGAAAATAATTTGAGCATATTCTATAGTAGCACTCCGGAAATCGTCAAAAGTCGCGATTCGCCATCAAATTCTCCCCCGATGGGAATCTGTGAACGAATACAGTCGAAAACTTCGGGAAATCGATAAATGAACCTCAGCTTCGTGATCAGCACCCCAAATAACACCCCAGAGCGAATTTTTAGTCAAATCTGGAATATTTTCTAAAACGCTTCGAGAGCCCTCTAATTTGTCTACATAAATGCCCAAACGAAAATCCGTTCAAGTCCAAAACGCTGTTAGTCTGCGCAAAGTTTGGAAAATGTTCCTTGACCCTAACTTTGCTTAGTGGGGTAATTTTGGGCGCTGAACACGACTATGAGGTCCGTTTCTGGATTTTCGTAAAAATAATGCGCTTTATAAAGGGTACAATTAGTGTCAGAGAAAAAAGACTATAACTTTTTTCAGAGTGGGTCTAGGCAGCTGCGATGGGCATATTCGGACTTTTCGTCCGAAAATGGTTCTAGAAAAGTAAATTTCATTTGGAATGGTCACTATGACTTATTCTGGTTCCCTTGTGAGCTTCAGGCTTCCTCTCCTAGTTCTGGAGGATGTGAGATTAAAAAATTTGTTTGACAATATGGGTGTTTCACCGACTAGAATTCTGAAGGCCAAGATTAAGTCAAACTTAACTCTTCTTGGAGGCACAGTCGGGAGACGTGGCTGAGCTTTTCTGTCATTTGCATTGGGGATATCAAGTTAACTGAGGCCAGTCGTTTTGGGTACTAATTTGCGGGTGAAATTGTTCTGTACACTTTCCAACTAATCAATGTCTTTACCGATTCATAGGGTACAATTACACATTATACAAGCTTGAACTACTAGCTGGAACTAGTCAAAATAATAATTTGTAGCAGCTTCGAATCGCTGGCCAATACAGCCACCGCCGTTAGGGCAAACCCTGTTGTTTTAACGCATTATTTCCGGACTTTTGCCATTTTGGACGAAAATTTCGGCAAACGGCAACGGCAAATCCTAAAAATGTCCGGCAAACAGCAATCGGCAACCGGCAACTGCCGCACACCCCTGGTGCTGGGCCTAAGTGTGAGCAGGAAGGACGCATTGAACGCGTGCAGGACCTGAGTAGGAGTGTGCAGTACCTCAGTTGGAGTGTGTAGGACGTCGAAGGAATGTGTGAAGGACGTCAGTAGAAGTGTTAAGGACGTCATGGAGTGTGAGCAGGAGCTTAATGGAATTGTGCGGGACTTCGTATGCAGTATCTGCGGTCGAATCAGACGTTTTGGTCGGGGCAGGCCACTTCGGTAGAAACCAGTGTAATTTGGCTAGCTGCGGTTGATTCTTTATTTTGTCGATTTCTGATTTCCAGAAGTATATAGTGAGAGGGAAACCTTTGAAAAAGTCTTAAAAATCCCGAAATCTGGGCTCCGCAGAAAAGGTTAAGGATTTCACATTGTTGTAGAACATTGTTGTCGTGAACATCTATATTGGATTTGGCTTGTATTAAATCTTATTCGGTCAGTGGAAATTTCTCAAATGTTGCTTCCAGGCAGGGTTACATTTTTGATCTAGTCATCTCCTGGTGCAGGTTTCTTGTGTACTCTGGGTACCACATACTGGTTTTACTAGCCCTTTTCAAGGAGCGCTCTGTTCCATAACTGTCACAGAAACTTTTTTTGTCAAAGTGGCCGTTCCCAATGAAAGAAACTTTTCTAGAATCATTTTTTGGCCGTCCGTAGCTGAAATTGGTTATGTAATGCAGTAAAGACCGTAGCTTCAAGCACGTCTCGTTTTCAGTAAACTCAAAAGTATTATCGGTCTCCCAAGGCAAGAGGTAACATTGAAACAGGGTTCGGCACGAGGTGTGGACAAGGCTAAATTTTCTCAGACCCCCCCCCTCTGAAAGCAAACTTTTGGCGATTTTCTCAGACCCCTCCCAGAAGCGTTAATAGGTCAAAATTTTGGCGATTTTTTCGGACTTCCTCCCAGGAGTGTTAATTGTCTGTTTTTGTAGTAAAATTGAAATAAAAGGAACAACTTATTCCAAAAGATGTATAATTTGAAAAAGAACAACCATTTCACAAAAAAAGACATCAGTTTTGAAATAGATCACGGACAAGGCTTTTCTTGTCGGATTCCATGAAGTTGCCTGCGTTTTTGAAAAACTTAGCTAAAGTAAGGGTTTTGATAATAGTGAAGACTCTCCTAATGTTGAATAGAAGAAACATAGGTTTGAACGTGTATCCAGAAATTGTGAATGATTCCGGGTAAGAAGCTAAGGTTTATATGTGGTGGGAAAGAAGCGTGGAGAAGATCAAGTGATTGACTAAGGTGAAGAATACGGGATGTCTCGAAGAAATAAATGTGTTTTCGAATTAATATGAGTTCGTAAATTTATTTAACAAGTCCAAGAAGAACAGGTCACTTCAGATGTATGGACTTCGGGTTCGAAGAAGCGCCACCCGATCTTGTTACGTTGCTCTATTTTTATTCTCCGAAACACACTCATACCCGAAACACACTACGCGGATTCGATCCCGCAAGGTGTTCAAATTTCGGAAGACATCAGACCTCACATTTTTCTGCAAAGTAAGGGTTCCGAAAATAAAATATTCGAGTAGAGAGTGATAGATTTACTCTATATACAAATTTTCAGCCCCTAAGATGGACGCTGAAAGGCACTTCACTGTGTGGCCCACACTTGCCGCAGGTGCGGTCGCGCTAGAAGTCTACATTATTGCTAGGTATGAGTCAGAAGAACACGATGATCGAGTCCAGCGTGGTCGATTTACCGTTTATACAATCTTTTACCGTCTCAGTGTAACGCCGACGTACGCTATATAGGAAGCGGAACGAGGTAAAAAAAACGTAAAAAACGTCCAAGTCCACAAACCTGGAATAGGGTTTTAAAACACCTGTAACTTAACTTCCAAAAAAGCTACCCCAGATTTGAGCAAAACTAAGAAACTAGGTTTATATACCTACTGAATGAAACTTTACTCGCTCCCAGAGGACGCCTTACAAAAAAAATTACTAGGTGTGGACATTTGATGTTTTGAGCATGAATGTCCACACCTAGCCAGTGCATTTAGGTGTGGACATTTATGCTCAAAACATCAAATGCTCACACCGAATAAATTTTTTTTTGTAAGGCGTCCTCTGGGAGCGTGTAAAGTTTCATTCGGTAGGGTTACAAACCTAGTTTCTTAGTTTCGCTCAAACCCGGGGTAGCTCTTTTGAAAGTTAAGTTACAGGTGTTTTAAAACCCTTCTCCAGGTTTGTGGACTTGGACGTTTTTTTTACGTTTTTTACCTTTTTCCGCTTCCTATGTTGCGGTCTTCGGCGCTAAACTGAGACGGTTAAAGATTGTAGAAGGTGTAAATCGACCACGATGGACTCGAATATCCTGCTCTTGTCACACCTAAATTTCGAAATTGACGACTTCCGGCGGGGCCACACCTTAGAAAAGTGTGAGGCCTTTTACTGTAGCGGTGTTCAGCATCTATGTTGGACGGTGAAAGTTAGTACCCTCTGGTTCCGGGCATGATTTAGTGTGTGCGATTTTTTGAACTTGCGTCGTGGGGCGCGACGCATCGCTTTCGTACGAGCTTCCGCGCACGCCCCCAATCAGCTGATTGTGTGCGTTTTTTCTACATTTTCAAGGTTTTTCTTAGTTCCTTGATATTTTTCTCGGCTGTTTTTGATAATTGAATGCAGTATTCCTCGCATTAGACCCTTTTGCGGAGATTTCAATTCCAGGAAGAGCGAGAATGGTCGCCGACGAGGTGCTACTCAACTAAAACTCGTGCTCAGTGTTTGTAACTGACTTCCGACTTTTCTTTCAAGACTTTGACGTGTTCGTGGAATGTTTTAGAATTTTTTATATTGCTTAGGCTGGCCGAAATCTCCAAAAAACCTCCTGTAGTGAGTTTTTTCTTCTGTTTTGAAACGTTTTTTTGTCAAAACCACTTTCATGCTGTGTGCTTTTGATGATGCATTTCTTCAAAGCCTTTTCCCTACTATGGGTCATGCCCAAATTTTTATTTTTTCAGGACGGCCCGATTTCCACCAGCCACCTGCCGCCGCACCGCACTGAAGTAAGTGATCATTTTATTTTTATTTATTTCTGTTCTAAACTTACCCGTTGGTGTTTTTTATGTTTAACGATCCTCCCAGAACTGCTAAACAGGAAGAATTGCTAAACATAAAAAACACTAATGAGTAAGTTTAGATAGAAATAAATTAAAAATAAAATGATCACTTACTCCAGTGTGGTGCAGCGGCAGGTGGCTGGTGGAAATTGGGCCGTCCTGAAAAAAATTAAAATTTGGGCATGACCCGTAGTAGAGAAGGCTTTGAAAAAAATGTATCATCAAAAGCACACAGCATGAAAGTAGTTTTGACAAGAAAAACAAGTTTCAAAGCAGAAAAAACTCACTACAGGAGGTGTCGCGGGCGCACCAGGGCCGCGTCCATCGACAAGTTGGAGCTCAGCCAAAGTGGTCAGGCCATGGCCACGACCGAGCCCCGCATCGGCGTTGTTCACGTCCCCGGTGACGTCTAACCTCGGGGGATCCGCCGTCCTCTGCAGAAGCACGCCCTCTCCCCGTCATAGGTAATTGCGTCCAGCCGCCCTAGTGGGCTGACCAGGGGCGGCATGCATGAACGCAGCGAACGGTGTCAGGGAGTCGCTCCGCGTGCCATGCGCGCAGCGTCGAGCAACGGGGCGGCCCGAATTTCGTGGCGTGTATTGATGTGCCTGATTTTCGGGGCCGCCCCGTTGCTCGACGCTGCGCGCATGGCACCCGGAGCGGCTCCCTGACACCG
The DNA here is from genome assembly GCA_029168955.1 of Aplectana chamaeleonis. Taxonomy (NCBI): domain Eukaryota; kingdom Metazoa; phylum Nematoda; class Chromadorea; order Rhabditida; family Cosmocercidae; genus Aplectana; species Aplectana chamaeleonis. The sequence goes on along the minus strand of JAPDOI010000244.1, from coordinate 289,505 downwards.
TTCGCTGCGTTCATGCATGCCGCCCCAGGGTAGCGGACCTAACCCAAGCAGGGGTCGCCTCGGGGTACACCCTTGGCGACCTCCGCATCCTAACCCGGCCTACATGCCTGCGGTGGCATGAATAATTAACAGGGGTCAACTGGCACGGCCTGCGGTAAGCGGGAACCGCTGTGCAGAAACACAAATAATATAAGAAATAAAAAAACACTAGAAAATAAAGAGTATACTGTTTTATCCTAACAACATTAAATCCTACGGTACCTGGGATCCTTCCAAATCCTTAGGGGGCGCGTTCCGGATCTCCAGGTAGATAGCGAATATAAGCGGGTGAATACTAGCGAAGAGAATATGGCGCCTCGTGCAGTAGTTCTGCCTTCCCTCAGCCCTCCTTCAGTAGAAGGCTTAAGTGTGGTCTCGTACCTGACACCCAGCTGCGGTGCTGGGCCGAATTCCTCAACAGCAGCTAGCGGGTGCTGCTGGAGGCAACCAGTTTCCTCGCTGCCAGACTTATGCGAACAGAACGGGTATTAAACCCGTGGAAGTCTGGCCCTGGCGCTCGCCACCGCGGTGTGGCATTAGGAGCACCAGGTGCAGGGAAAACTGTCCACACCAGGGTAGACAGGAGCCCCAAGGGCTGGCGGTGCATGAGCTCCAGCGCTCAAGACAACGCTGGATGAGCGTGACTCATGCCAGCGGAAGCTGAGCGCGGTCGCTGTATGCGCCGCGCCGGTGGAGACTGCTGAGGGGGCAGAGGCGAGGGGGGGGGGGGGAGCGGGTCCGCCAGGCGCGGCTGGCAACGAGCCAACGCAGGGCGCCGATTAGCAGCCGGCCACAACCCATGCCGCCTGACTAGAGCGCGAGGCCCGGCACAACGGTGCCCCTCACGAGGAACTAGTCGCAATCCGCGACAGGAGGTTTTTTGTAGATTTCTTCCAGCCTAAACAATGAAAAAATTCTAAAACATTTCACGAACACATCAAAGTCTTGAAAGAAAAGCCGAAAGTCGGTTACAAACACTGAGCACGAGTTTTAGTTGAGAAGCACCTCAAAATAAAAAAAAAACTCGAAAAAAAGATGCCGTTTTGTATTGGTCGGCGACCATTCTCGCTCTTCCTGGAATTGAAATAACGGGTCTAATACGAGGAATATTGCATTCAATTATCAAAAACAGCCAAAAAAACCACAAGGAACTAAGAAAAAACTTGAAAATGAAAAAAAACGCACACAATCAGCTGATGAGGGGCGGGCGCGGAAGCTCGTACGAAAGCGATGCGTCGCGCCCCACGACGCAAGTCCGCAATCGCACACACTAAATCATGCCCGGCACCAGAGGGTATATAGAGTAAATCGGCCACGCTGGACTCGATCATATTCTCCTGACTCATACCTTGCAAAAATGTAGACTTCCAGCGCGACCGCACCTGAGACAGGTGTGGTCCACACAGAGAAGTGCCTTTCAGCGTCCTTATTAGAGGCTGAAAATTTGTATATAGGGTGAATCTACTACTCCCGACTAAAATATCTTATTTTCGTGACCCTTACTTTGCAGAAAAAATGTGAGGTCTAATGTTTTCCGAAAGTTAAGCACCTTGTGAGATCGAATCCGCGTAGTGTGTTTCGTGTATGAGTGGGTCTCGGAGAATGAAATTCGAAACGTAACCAGATTAGATGACGCTCTTTTCAACTAGCAAGTGTTTCGCCATGTATGGTCTGGCTAATTTTGAAGCACCTATTTTCGTATCTAACCACTTATTAAAGTACTTCTCGTCGTCTTCGCCTTTGCCAATAACTTCTTTCATCGCATCCACTCTTTTCTTCCGCCCCATTACGTAGCTTCCAATCTGTTCTTATTTGCAATTCAGTAGACAACTATCCAGGATACAAGCCAGAACCTATGTGCCTTATATTCAACCGTAGGAGAACCTTTACTATAATTTTAACATTTACGTTAATTTAATCACAACAAGGTTTCATGTTTATTGGACGGTATTATCGAATTTCAAAAAAGAGATCTCCAAGCAGTGTGCCTACCCCGGTCAGAATGGTTTACTTGGTCTCCTGGTGGAGCTCAGACCCCCCCTCCCTCCACCATTGCGCAGCTCAGACCCCCCGGTGTGGATATCCACACCCCCCGCCGAACCCTGCATTGAATCATTCTCCTTTTCTTCATCTGTTACGCGGAGCACTACATAAAATCCTCAGTAAAGCTGTGAGCGGAACCAACGTTTTCTCTGGAATATTTTAGCGTGGAATGGAGAAAAGTGGTGCGCGACGCTTGGATCGTAGACTAAAGTACAGAAACATGGTGAAAAACCAATTACATATATATATATATAATCAGTTGTCGTTAAATGTTATAGAACAATGCATGTTCTTCGAGTCACCTCTGACTCGACGCTACGCATGTAGATCGCGGAGCGACTCCCTGTCCTCCTCATAAGCTGGATCTAGACCTTTTTTGTGAGCGGGTATGCTGATTTCAAGCTTCAATCAACAAAACCCAAGTTTACGAAAGTTCAAACGAATTTCAGAGTCTCAATGATGAGAGACCGAATCTTAGCCATAGTTTCAGCCAAAACTAGTCCATATCAACGCTATCGCAGCACTAACAAGGGGCGACCCCCCGGGGGAGGCGAGGTCCTGAAGAAAAAAGTTCTTCTGAGAGTTGTGGGGGATGGATAGAGTAACAATAATCTATGTTCGGTTTTTCCTAAGGACCTTCCGATATTCCAGAAAAAAAAGAAAAAATCGTTCGAAACTACCTGTAACCCCCTATTCGGAGCAACTGGAGTGAGTTCGTATGCTAGGCACACACTTACTTACAATAAAGTTGCTCTATACAAAATTTGACGGTTTGATTCTGGCCCATTCGTGAGGTATAAGCCGTTTCCGAGCTCACTGTGCATTCCATTCCTCTTATCACTTGATTGACGTTGCCGTAGCCCCTGTGCAAGTTTGGCCGACAGGATAACGATTGGGTAAACTAAAAAGGGATGTTGGGGTGCGGGTTCGAATCCCGCAATGCATTTTTCTGGAGAAATTGTTTTGCATTTATTCGGTTGTTTATTCACGAGGTCTCTCATTCACATTTTAACCTGCTTTTTCCAATCTTACTGGATTTACAATTTCTATCGCGTGAATCCCTGTAGTACAGTGCGTTGCAAAATTATACGACATACCCCAATTTCCGCGATTTAAAACCTCGCGTCAATTAAGGAGACAAATGGTAAACGCCAATCGGTGCAGCACCCTGGGAAACCCCTGGGTACGAATCTTCATGAAATTAGAGCCACTAGCAGGGAACTGGCAACGGAAATTGTTAGAAATGGCCTTTGCAAAATTATACGACATAGCTGACGTTCTCGCAGAAATTTCTGTTCTACACCACCTGTATCAGTTCGTTCATGGTAAGAACCACTAGAAACATCAAGTAATTAGTCTTCAGAATTGTCTTGACGCTGAACCACTTCGGAAACTCTGTTTGGTATGTTTCAACCCAGCTTTTTGTGAGCGCCCCTTTCAATCTGCGCCCATTCGCTTATAACGGCCAGTTTCAGCGAAGCCACACGCTCGTATTGCCTGTTCCGGATGTAGATTCAACGCCCAAGAATACCTCACACGTTTTCCACAGGATTGAGGTCCTGAAAACCGGCCGGCCATTGTAGCGAATTTACAGGATCGACCTGAAAATAAGCCTGCGTTGTCCTACTGACAAGAAGTGAAGGCGGAAACGGACTAGAAAGAACTGGGAATAATTTTCCAGCACATTCTGATAATCTGTGGAGTTCATAGGTCAGATCGCTATTAGCTTGTCCATCTTGAAATCCCACCTGGATCTGGGTCAATGCATTATTCTTTCTCCTCCGAAATTCCTACTCAAGGATATATTCGGGTCCTTTTGTAGATCTCTCCAATGCTTGGAATGCTTAGTCAAAAAATAACAATCGTAATAGAATTGATCAAGCTCGTTCGCACTGCACTTGCTTTCGACCGATAAAAAAGGATTTCGAAGGATCCACACAAGGACCCGAACTTATCCTTGAGTAGGAGTTTCGAAGGAGAAAGAATAATGCATTGACCCGGATCAAGGTGGGGTTTCAAGCTGGACAAGCTAATAGCGATCTGACCTATGAACTCCACAGATTATCAGAATGTGCTGGAAAATTATTCCTAGTTCTTTCTAGTCCGTTTCCGCCTTCACTTCTTGTCAGTAGGACAACGCAGGCTTGGTTTCAGGCCGATCCTGCAAATTCGCTACAATGGCCGGCCGGTTTGCGGGACCTCAATCCTGTGGAAAACGTGTGAGGTATTTTTGGGCGTTGAATCTACATCCAGAACAGGCAATAAGAGCGTGTGGCTCCGCTGAAACTGGCCGTTATAACTCTGAGAAAATCTGTGGTGAAGGCACCGCAATGCGGCCGTGTAGGTGCCCTATAGGCACCTACACGGCGTCATTGCGGTGCCTTCATTACAAATTGCTCTGTCTGCACGCCGATAGCGATGTAGGCTCCGCGATCGCACGTCGCTGAAGAGCCGATTGCCGCGTCGGCTGAGCGTTGACGCCGCGTAGGTGTTTTTCAAGACACCTACGCTACCTCGCTGCGAAGGGTCCGAGGTGAGTCGAATATACATACCCTCACCATAATAAGGGATATCGAATAGTTGTTTGTTAAGCAACATAACCATACACCTCTCCAGTTTTGGCCAGCCACCCATTTTACACCTTTTTTCGGGATCCTTTGCTTTGAAATGGTTCTCGAACGATTTGTTTCTCTATGCACTTTCGCTTTCCAAACCCGTACCTATGCGGAAGTCGCCAAAACGTAATCCAAATGAAATGCCAATGCTAATCAGACACAAATTGCATACATCTACAATACCCGCCCTAATTTACTCAAGAAAGCCGCAAAAGTCGCGAAATCGCGACTTTTGCGACTTCTCGTCATAGCACGGCTCAAATGACCGGTTTGGGGAAGCTAGGAGCATATTTGGAATCAGCATCGAGAGCTCTTAATTTTTAGCACACACATTTCTTAACCTGGTCCCGTTTCAAGCGAGAATGTGGCACATGTGGAGGGATGAAAAATCGACTTTCCCATATTGGGCTGCCACAGTGCCTATTTGAAAGAGGATCAGAAAATACAGGTGTAGGCCAAGTCCCAGGTCGATTGGTCCCGTTTGAGCTGAGAACGGGTGGTATTTTCGTTCGCTCGAGTTTCCTCTTAACCCTATATGCCTTGTCAAATCTGTTTCCACTCTCACATTCACTTATCAGCAGTTCCTTGACTTGATCATTCCTGCAATCCGAGTCTTCAATTGTTCATTTCGAGGGGGCGGATCTGGAACGCGGGGCGTGTTTGGGACACCAAAACGCTTGTTTGCAGCCGTTATTTTGTCGCTCCTGGCTCGTTTTCTACCGTTCGTTCGAAACTGGGAGCCTAGGATCCTTCTCGCCCATCATTTTACTGTGGAAAGTCAACGAGGATGATCATCGTGAACGCTGCCTTTAAATGTTAGGTTTCCCGATTATTTCGATAAAAATTGTTAAAAAACTTTTGAAAAGAACCTCGAGTATTCGTTCATTTCGGGTTATGGGCTTCGAGTATTCTGTCATTGAAAAGAAATGTGCAGAAACATCTATGAAAAATTTGAAAAGTCAAACCAATTGGGCCGAGTACTTTTCCGAATATTAGTACCAAACGGATAGGGTAAGGTTTTCAGATTAGTTATTTCATTCGAAAATTTTGAAAAGTTTTTATTTGAAAATTCCATTCAGTCGGGCAATTCAAAAACAGATAATTGAATTACACTCCCTTCTTCATAAGTCAAAGAAGCAATATTTTGAAAATTCAGTCATTATAGACTTTCTGACAGTTGCCATTTCAATTTTCAATTCTTCGAGATCAATATGCAATTGTTTTCTGAAAATGCAATATTCTTCTGTTTATTAGGAAATTAGTGCCGAATGACCATATCTACTCGGCCCTCTACCTAAGGGATGAATGAACTCCGAAATTCAGGTTAACTCCGAAAAACACCCGAAATTTCAAGAAATGTAACAACTGGCATTGTTCTTTAGATCGTGGTTGCTGTAGTTTTGAAACCGAAATCTCGAAGAATACAAGAAGCGTAATACGCGGAGACCTAAGAGCATTACTATATTACTTAATGTAACAATATAAAGCATTATTATATTACTTAATGTAACAATATAAAAAAGACTTATTGCGTGGTATGGAAACACAATATAAAGGCAATTTTACTACATAGGCGGGGTGTGATGTGGTCAAAATTTAAATAACATAAAAACACGAATCTGGACAGCACCGGAGCAGAAATCGGCGAGTCTAGTTGAAACTTCGATCGATACTGCAGTATGACTTATTTGCGCCAATTCGGAGGTGTGTCGAAAGCGGAGCCTACGGGGAACTGAAACCCTGCACACTCATCGCGGTGCTGACGCGGTTTTGCAGAAGAGCCGTGTTGTCGACGCTACCTCTTTACCGGATTGCGGAGCCGACATAAGGCTATCGCGGGGCCACTGCGTCACACACCACTTTTCCACGATCGCGGAGCCGCCAATCAACTGCCGATACCCCATCGCGATACCAGCGAGAATCTCGGGGCTATCGCGAAACCAGCGGTACCAATTTTCTCAGAGAAGCGAATGGGCGCAGATTGAAAGGGGCGCTCACAAAAGGCTGGGTTGAAACATACCAAACAGAGTTTTCGAAGTGGTTCAGCGCCAAGACATTTCTGAAGACTAATAACTCGATGTTTCTAGTGGTTCTCACCATGAACGAACTGATACAGATGGTGTATAACAGAAATTTCTGCGAGAACGTCAGCTATGTCGTATAATTTTGCAACGGCCATTTTTGACAATTTCCGTTGCCAGTTTCCTGCTAGTGGCTCTAATTTCATGAAGATTCGTACCCAGGGGTTTTCGAGGGTGCTGCATCGATTGGCGTTTACCATTCGCCTCTTTAATTGACGCGAGGTTTGGAACCGCGGAAATTGAGGTGTGTCGTATAATTTTGCAACGCACTGTATATGAGCATTTCCTCACCTGATTCAAAAAATATTCTTCTCACCTTCTTGTGCTAGCATTTCGGGTTCATTGAGAAATATTGCAATGTGAACATCTTAAAACTTTGTTTTACTTTTTTTCGAGTGAAGAAAAATGCCTTTCTTGAACACATAAAAGTCGTTTCCCCATAGTCGTAAAAAAGCGTTACCACTGCAAGAAGCAGTGCGATGAACCCTTTCTTAAAAATTATCATAATGGCCGCAGTTTTCATTTTCACGAAGCGACAATCAGTTTCGTAATACATCTGCTGATCCTTCATCGAAAACTATTAAACTTGGCTCGATCACGCAGAAAATTTTTTTCGATTATCTGGAGTTCGAGGGTGAGTGAGCATATGACGAAAAAAAAAGACGAAATTTTTTTCTCCGTATTGATCCAAATAAAGTAATTGAGGTAGATGGGTGTTAGTTATTGTAGCCAGCCAGTTTTCTCTTCTGAAAAACCGAAAGCGCAGCCATGGTGGTCTGTTGAAGAGAGCGCGCCCGCTAATTTTTCGTGTTTGCCAATTTTTTGCTCTACCGGAGGGTGCTTAGGTAAAACCCAACATACAGTAATGTTACCCTATCCCACCCCCACAACTTCTAGAAGAGTTTTTTTCATGACGTCTCCTACCTCCGGGGGTCGTCCCTTGTAAGAATGCTCTGGCGCTAGCATAGGAAACGTGTGCGTTTTGAGAAAATATGTTCACCTGCCCATTGCGACAGCTTCAAAATTATTATAAAGCATAACCACATGAGCTCTTGCTATTCCATAAGCAAGTGATTGCAAGGCGTCCAAACTAAGGAACCGATCGAAAGCTTCGGAAAATTAATTATATCACATGTTCATTTCGTTTCAAGGGCTTTAGTCCAATAACATCGATACAATCCAGGAGATTTGTTTTCAAATGACTTTCCTTTGATGAAACCATGATGACACTCCGGAATCATAGATTTGTCTTCAGAATGCCTCGCCATGGGGGTTTTTAGTATCTTTTTAAGATCGCGGCAAAATATTGAGGGTATGTACGGTGTGAAATGACGATGCGCTTTTTCGACAAATGGCGTCACATAGGAGTGTTTCCAACTTTCCAATACGTCTGAATACATCAAAGATTTCTGCGATACGTTTAACGAAGAAGCTTGTAGAATCCGATCTCTCATCGGACACTACTTATCGAAAAATGGTCTATGCCTGGCAGCCAAATCTGCCGTATTGAAATACGGCGAGGTCGCGTTATCATGTTCTTCTTCCTTTCAAACTACTAGTACTAGATTACTTCTCTGCGCGCCACCAGCTACTTTGCCACTTACCGGTCCGATGAGGTTGCCAGTAAACCCATGTTCCGAAGTTCCGGTATTATATCGATGTGCCATAGCTGGCTGGCACGGCTGAGACCAACTTTGTTGGCACGCATTTGGAGCACGGACTACGCAAAATCCTGCGTGTTATCAATGATTGAAACGCACGTCCATTTCATTCCATTACTAAATAACACGTCGAAGACCCTGCCTTCTCTCCCTGTTCCAATGTTTATTTGTTTACTTCCTCGCACTGAGTTTTATTTCTACTATACTTTCCTTTGTTGTGTTGATCCAGCCTTGCAACATTGACTCTCATTGTTAGATTCTTTACGTTGGCACGTTCATTCGAACGTATTAAATAAATAAATAAATAAATAAATAAATAAATCGTATTTTTGTCATTTCACTACATTTCCCATTTTTTCATGGCTTCAGCTTATCCTGCGCCAAATCATTTTCTAAGAATCGTGAACACTGCCTTCAAATTAGGCCAGATTTTTACCACCTTAGCTTGCAATAAATTTCATTCATCTCACAACCAAAACTGTATAGTTCTGCACTGAACGAAAAGAGCGAATATCGAATAGATTCGAATGACCCCCTTTTTTACGTTCGACTTTTGAATAGATTCGCATACCCCCCCCCTTTTTGACGTCCGATTTTCAATATATTCGAATGGCCTCTTTCTTGAGGTCCTATTTTTGAATATATTCCAATGACCCTTATTTTCAAGGTTCGAATTTTGAATAGATTCGAATGAATTCGAGTCGAATTTATTCGAGTAATTTTTCGAATAACTTCAAAGCGACAGACTGTAAACAGGCCAGGTGAGCTGTCAGTGGATCCTTCGATTCGAAGTGCAACTTACTACCACTGACCGTGTGTGTGTGTGTGTGTGTGTGTGTGTGTGTGTGTGTGTGTGTGTGTGTGTGTGTGTGTGTGTGTGTGTGTGTGTGTGTGTGTATGTGTGTGTGTGTGTGTGTGTGTGTGTGTGTGTGTGTGTGTGTGTGTGTGTGTGTGTGTGTGTGTGTGTGTGTGTGTGTGTGTGTGTGTGTGTGTGTGTGTGTGTGTGTGTGTATGCTACCTCCCCTTCCTTCACACTTTCCAGCTGCCTCTATACTCGATCCGCACAAACACACGAAGGAGGAAACTTATTGCCTCCGAAACAGAGGGTGACCACAAGAGAAAATCCGAGCGACGTCAATCGGATCAAAATCTCAAACAGAGATGAGGAAATGTTTCAAAATCGAGCCGCCATGCTACAATTAAAACGCCAATTTTTAAATTGCGGCGCACGCACCGAGGTGCAAAGTGACTTGGAAATCCTCGCGGACACTCGGCATCGGCAGACCGGGGGAATTCCCGTGGTAAACAGCAGGCCGGGAGCGTAGAAAAGCGCGTAGGCTCGCAATCGGCAGGCCGGGAAAGTTGAGGGAGCAGGCCGGAGCAGTTCGGCCGTTGCGCATAAACGCGCCGCTTCGAAAGGAAAAATATGCCAGCTTCGACAAATTGCAAGAGACGTGGAACGTCAGATATAAATCCGCGCTACATACGATAAGCGATTTTATGGCTACTCCGCGGCAGGCATGAGTAGCCAAGTTAAACTACCACCGCGCACTCCGTATGGGCGGCACTTGAGATCAATCCCACGTCTACTGAGTAGACTGGAAGGGTGCATCCGCTGTGGTTTGTCCTAGCAGCAACTTTTGGAAAAGGTGATATAGCACCCTTGGTGTGGGAGAGGATCACGGAAATTGTCATGGGAGGAATCAGTAGTATAATCGATGATGCTGAGGAAATTTTTCGGCGTGCTGTGATTGCGCCCCGGCCTGTCCGCTATAGCGCGGAAGTGGCAGGCCGGAGCATCGCTGCCGGCAGGCGCTGCCGGGGTGCCCGCGCCTGCTGTCTGGCCGGTTCCCGGCCTGCTGAACCCAAATGTCTAAGGCTTCAACGTGGCCATACCTGCCAATGGTATATACATGAGCGCATTCGACCCTAATGTTCGAATGAAATAGTAATTCGAATAAGGCCTCTTAAAAAATTCCGAATAAATGAATACATTCGAAAAAGGCCTTTTGAAAATTCCCGAATAAATGAATACATTCGAATAAGGCCTTTTAAAAATTCCCGAATGAATCAATATATTCGAATGACGCCTTTCAAAAACTCTCAAAAAAAATGAATACATTCGAAAAAGGCCTTTTGAAAATTCCCGAATAAATGAATACATTCGAATAAGGCGTTTTAGAAATTCCCGAATGAACGAATACATTCGAAAAGTCGGCCTACTGATCGAATATTCGAATCGCATTCGAATAATATTCGACACTTCGAAATCGAGATCAGGATTACACCGAAACTTTCAAGTTTCTAAGGAATTCGGAGACCGTTTCTATCATGAACTACCCTCAAGATCAAGAGATAACCGAAAAAAGCCCAGTTAAAGCTGAAAACGGCCACAGTGGTAGCGGTAAATGTGACGTTATGATTCTAATGCAATGCTCGCCGCTAGAGAATTTTTTGGCAAATGTTTCTTTGCGGTGCCGCACTAGAATCACAGCTGGGAGGGAGAAAAGCGCCCAACAGGCTACGGCACAAGGAGGGATATAAGTCAACTTTGGTCCGACCCCCCCCCCCAAATCCCGTGATTTCCTCAGCCCCCCGCCCGCTAGGAGATAATGACCACGTCCGCGGGGTCTTCGAATCTACGTTTGATACCCTCGATTGTTTTTTTTATTCAGGCAGAAAACAACTCATGGACGCAGCTTCAAGCGGAAGAGCGCTACATTACGTAGGCGGAGCATGTTTTCATGCCCCGAAGGCACATATGTAGGTGGAGTTTCTCGCAAACTACATTTAGAATATGACTGTCGGCATATGAAAACGTATCCAGAATTTGATAAACGCAGCTCGAAGCCCAAGTGCGCTACACTAGAAGAGGTCCGTGAAAAATGTCAAAGTCCAAGATTGTCATCATAATTTTGCGAATGTTCTTCGAAATTCTGATAGAGCTTTTCGCATTGCAGCAACTTGCGGAAAAGTTTGTCCGGGGCCCCAATAGGAGAGAATTTTTTTTAATCGTTCAAAACGGCTTTTGGAAACTAATTTTTAGGTGTGATACACTAGGTTATTTCGCACCTAAAACATTGGTTCCCAAAGGTCGTTTCGAACGACCTAAAAACATATTCTCTTAATTGGGTCACGGGCTATTTAGCTATTCTGCACGTTGCTGCAACGCAAAAAGCACTATTGACGATCTCGAAAAACACTTGTGAGATTTTCAATACAATCCCGGACTGTGACAATTTTTCAAGAACCCCTACTAGTGTAGCGCTCCCCGGCTTCAAGCTGCGTCCAAGATTTGTTTTCTAAATCAACCATGGGGCAATCGAGGGTATAAATGGAGATTTGAAGATCTCCCCTCACCGGTTGTAGTCATTATCTTCTTACAGGGAAGGAGGGGTTTGGAAATCACGGGACTTCGGGGGGGGGGGTCGGATCAGAGTTGACCTTTATCACACCTCGCGCAGTAGCCTGTACCCGATCGAACCGATTCAAGAAAAGGAAATCGAGCCCTGAATTATCACGTGTACTACATATTTATGACTCGGATAGCGCCACGCCTAATCGATGGGTGCTGCTCTGAGAGAAATTGCCGCTGCGGCTCATCGGCACTATCGCGTATCTGCGGCGGCACTACCGCGGAGCCGTAGCGGCTATGCGACAGTGCCGGTGCGGCTCCGCGATAGTGCCTCCGCGGCTCCGAGAGAGTGTCTCATATGAAGTTAATTAAGAATCATAACACAACTAGAGGGGCATAAGAACAAAAATACAGATCAGTGGTTGTTACATCCTTTGTCTGATAAGGACAGAGGTTACCGCTGTTTTTGCGCTTAAGAAATACGAAATGTACCTCAAACTTGGGTAAATGAACCGGCCACAATTTCGTTTTACCGCACAGGAGAGTGAATCGTAATCCACGCGGGTTCGCTAATGCATCCTCGCGAAGCCGGCGCGGTTCTAACGTGGAGCCGCTGCGGTACTACGGCGGAGCTATCGCGGCACGCGGCACAGTCGAGGGTCGCAATGCTTTTCCGGCACTGACGCGGCAAATTATCTCAGAGTGGTGCTTGTGCAGAGCACGCAACGAGAAACCTGCGCACAAGAACGAACTGCGGAAAACCTACACACAAAAAAGGGTTACTTCATTATGCAGAACAACATTTCATAGAGTTTCCATTTCAGAAGTGAATGAAATGGTTTTTGTCTGGTTAGGTTGAGGGGCAACTCGTCCTCGTCGGGGTACTCACCGATTTTTGGCAGGGGATTGAAATCCCTGGGTGGGCGATATTCTTACGTTGGTGCAAATGACTGAAAAAACTTTCACACCTTGATATGATTCTGAAATCCCGATTTGGGGTGCATTTTGATTTTGATCGCAAATTGGTGCAGGGGTGAGTTGCCCGTCACCGGTCTAGTTCGAATGTGGAGCACTCAAATTGACCGAATATTCGAGTACACCGCGAAATTAGCATTCCCGAATAAATCGCATTTTCGCATAAATCCAAAATTTTAATTCCCGTATAAATCGAATATCCAATAAATCCAAAATTCAAATTCCTCGAATAAATCAAATATTAGAATAAATCCAAAATTTAAATTCCCGAAAAATCGAATATTCGAATAAATCCAGAATTTGAATTCCCGAATAAGTCGAATATTCGATTGAATCCAAAATTTTAATTCTCGAATGAATCGGATATTCGAATAAACACCAAAATTCAAATTCCAGAATGAATCGAATTTCCGAATAAATCCAAAATTCTAATTCCCGAAAAAATCGAATATTCGAATAAATCCAGAATTCGAATTCCCGAATAAATCGAATATTCGATTGAATTCAAAATTTTAATTCTCGAATGATTCGGATAATCGAATAAACACCAAAATTCAAATTCCAGAACGAATCGAGTTTCCGAATAAATCCAAAATTTTAATTCCCGAATAAATCGCCTTTTCGCATAAATCCAAAATTTTAGTTCCCGTACAAATCGAATATCCAATAAATCCCAAATTCAAATTCCCCGAATAAATCAAATATTCGAATAAATCCAAAATTTAAATTCCCGAAAAATCGAATATTCGAATAAATCCAGAATTTGAATTCCCGAATAAGTCGAATATTCGATTGAATCCAAAATTTTAAATCTCGAATGAATCGGATATTCGAATAAACACCAAAATTCAAATTCCAGAATGAATCGAATTTCCGAATAAATCCAAAATTCTAATGCCCGAATAAATCGAATAATCAATAGATTCAAAATTCGAAATCCCGACTAAATCAAATATTTGAATAAATCCAAAATTTATTTCCCCGAAAAAATCGAATATTCGACTAAATCCAGAATTTAAATTCCCGAATAAATCGAATATTCGATTGAATTCAAAATTTTAATTCTCGAATGCATCGGATAATCGAATAAACACCAAAATTCAAATTCCCGGATGAATAAATTATTTGAATTCTCGAATATTCGAATTATTCGAATACTATTCGAATACTTATTCGATTCGGTCTCAAGTCTAAAACACACGGTCATCTACCGTACACCACAAATACCGGCAACGGGCAGATTTAATCGAAACCATTCGTAAGTTTAACTATTCATATGAACATTCGGCTAGTAGGCTTCGATTATTGAATAGATTCGAATACCCCCTTTTTTGAGGTGCAATTTTTGAATAGTATTCGAATGGTGCGAATTTAGAAATTCCTATCATGAATACGTATTCGAATAGCAGTTATTCGAATATATCGATTTGAATCTATTCGAATGGCACAACTATGAAAAACTGTTGCGAGGTGATTGATGTTGGTACAAAACAAAGTCAAAAACTGAATTAGTCTAAAACTATAAAAGGCTTGAGGGCACAGGCAAAACGAGAAAACACGTTCGTAGTCGTCTGGCCACCCTCCAAGCCTCCGACAGAAAAAACCCTAACGATGCCAAACACGCAGCCTCACTATTTGGCATACATAATTGGAAAACCATGTAAACACAGCTTCGTACGAATTAATCAGGCTATGGAACTTGTGAGGCAAAATGAGGTAATATGATCGACAATGGAAAAACAAATATGGAAATCCTACGATTACTATTCAGTTAGGAACCGAATATCTGCGAGCCCAAAGGTATGCAAGGGGAAGTCGTGTACAGCAGTGCGCACTTTTATATCAGGATAGCATGATCAAAATTGAAATTCCTTCGTGTGCAGTTGAGGGAATACGCCTTTTCAAAGCGTTTTTAATCGAATTTTGAATTCGGCAAACCGAGAATTCGTTAGTTTCAGAGATATCATATCTAGAAACCAACATTTTGGTGGAGGAAATGTTTTTTTTCTTCCGTGGAACATGTGAAGTGCATACTGTCGTTCTCTGGGCGGAATTCGAGGTCGTGATCGATACCAAACAGCAAATGGTGGAGATGGTCTATCAATGTCGAGCAGTCATGGAGGAAAACAAGGCTCTCAGAGAAGAAAACCAAGTGCCAAAAGGAAGGATCGATGATCTTATTTCAGTGAGTAAACCTCCGACTTCCAATGTTCCGGTTGACCCTGCTCATGTTTCTCTCGCAGTCTCTCAAGATCCTGATCTCAAAAAATCTATCGTAATTTACGGCGTCCCTGAGTCTCTCTCCTCCGATTCCATTGATAGGGCAGACCGCGAACGTGCAGAGCGTCTTACCAAGCGTTCCACTTCTAATAGTCCTCGATTTTCTGGTGATCCTAATCGTATGCATTCCGACTTCAAAGGCAGCATACACGCTCGTAAGCGTAATTGAGATAACTACGGAGGTAGAATGGGATGGCACCGAACACAACGCCCACGCATTTCGAAGCGTCAAAAACAACCCACAATGATGCTATACGAGTGAGAAGTTGGCCCCGCCGCTGTATCTGCTCGCCCACTATATTTGCGTCCTCCTCTGAAACAGGGGTGCTGGGCCATTGCCACCGTCGGTGACGTTTGTGGGTGGTGGCATAGGTACAATAGGTAAACCACACACACACCGACCACGGTGGATGGTACAGCGCCCCTGTTCTGGAGGAGGACGCAAATACAATGGGAGGGCAGATACAGGGGCAGGGCCAACTTCTCACTTGTGTAACGTCATTGTCGCTGCTTTTGGCGCTTCAAAATGCTTGGGCGTTGTGTTCGGTGCCAACCCATTCTAACTCCGCAGTTATCTCAATTACGTTTACGAGCGTGTATTCTGCCTTTAATCCTTTCATCTGATTCTATTATACGTCAGTCTAGTAATTCCAGTACTGTTCAGCCACATTCTCCTCCTTCTGTTACTGAAACTCAGCCGATTCCGTCGGGAAACCTCTGAACTCTCCTCGGTCTGATAGTCTTAGGGGCTGAGCAGAGTGCCATCAGGGCGCGGCGCGGTCTGATTGTGGGCTGCCGTATTGATAGGTCGCCGCGATCTATGAATGCGACATCAATGCAGTTCGTTCTTGTGCGCAGGTTTCTCGTTGCGTGCTCTGCACAAGCACCATTCTAAGAAATTTTGACGCGTCAGTGCCGGGGAAACATCGCGACTCTCGACTGTGCCGCGATAGTTTCGCCGTAGTACCGCAGCGGCTCCCCGTTAGAACCGCGCCGGCTCCGCGAGGATGCATCAGCGAACCCGCGTGTATTACGATTTATTCTGCTATGTGGTAAAACGAAATTGTCGCCGGTTCAATTACCCAAGTTTGAGGTACATTCCGTATTTCTTCAGCGCAAAAACAGCGGTAACCTCTGTCTTTATCAGACAAAGGACGTAACAACCGCTGATGCGTATTTTTGTTCTTAGGCCCCTCTAGTTTTATTATGATTCTTGATTAACTTCATATGAGATACTCTCTCGGAGCCGCGGAGGCACTATCGCGAAACCGCAGCGGCACTGTCGCGGAGCCGTAGCGGCGATTTCTCTCAGAGCAGCACCCATCGATTAGGAGCGGTGCTATCCGAGTTACACTCGCGGATTAGAGCATTCAGCATTCTTCAAGTCTCTCAAGATGTTTTCGTTAAAAAAACAATGTCGAACAAACGAATTTCGGAAAATTTTCGTTCGAAACATTTTCGAACGAACGAAAAATGAAAAAAACTCGTTCGAAAAAACAATCGATCGAACAAAATTCGGAAAAAAATCGTTCGGCGAAATTTTGAATGAACGAAAAGTGGAAAAATTGTTAGGAAAAATTTCGGTCGAAGGAACGAATTTTGAACCTAATGGAAATTTTGATTTTCTCTGTGACTTCTCGAAATTTCGGATTTTTTTTTTCAAATTTCGTTCGAAGTTTGGGATTAATTTCAAAACTACTTCGAAATTTTGGATTTTTTCGGAACGAGACTAAACGCCTTATTTAAAACGCTCAGTCAGAGAATGAATATTCCTCACGTGTTCGATATGTACTCAGGTCCCGAGCATGCATAGTCTTTCTCCTTTATTTCAAGCAATGCGAGGTTATGCTTTTCAGGCCTATCATGTCAAAGCCTCCTCATCAGTGTTATATTTTGCCATGAGCGATCGTTCCGCTGCTTGCTCCGTTTGGACTCATGTGAGCGAGAAAAACTTCATATTCCCCGGTCCCACTCTGAGAGAAATTGCCGCTGCGGCTCCGCGATAATGCCGCTTCGGCGCCTACAGGCACCGAAGCGGTACTACCGCGGAGCCGCGGTGGCACTACCGCTGAGTCGCGGCGGAACTACCGCGGAGCCGTAGCGGCGATGCGGCAGCCATTTCGGCTCCGCGATAGTGCCGTAGCGGCCCCGGGAGAGTTGCTGATATGAAGTTATTCAAGAATTATAATACAACTAGGGGGACCTAAGGACAAAGTACGCACATGCTGTCGTAACTTCCTCTGTCAGATAGGGACAGAGGTTACCGCCGATTTTGCGCCCAAGGGAATACGAAATGTACCTCAAACTTGGGAACTTGGGTCATTGAACTGGCGACAATTTCGTATTACCACATTGGACAGTATATCGTACTCCACGAGGGTTCGCTGCTGCATTCTCGCAGAGCCGGCGCGGTTCTAACGCGGAGCCGCTGCGGTACTGTCGCGGCGATGTCGAGGCTCAAGACACGGTAAAACAAGTGCCTGATCACGGAACCGCTGGGAACTATCGCAGAACTATCGCGGCACAGTCGATGGTCGCGGTACTTTCCCGGCACTGACGCGGCAAATGCTATCAGAGCAGACCTAACTTATTCGAGCAGGCGAGTTGTTCGCTCACGCCCACAACAACTCGATCCAAGGAATAACGAAACAGCGTAACCTAGCGTTCGAGAACGTTCCTGTCCTCGGAGAAAAATTTTGAAAGGGCCCATGAGCAACCTTCAACTGTAGAGGAAAGTCAGTATGAACACACAGTAAAATCGAATTTATATCTAATACCAAGATCGTTTTTGGAGTTTTTTTTTGCATTTGTAGACCTCTTCACTGTAATTTTTAAAGGTTTTTCTGCGTGTGGAGTTGGTGCCGTACCTGTTTTCCATGTTGTTTGACGGCCGGAAATTCTATGAAAAAGTGGCAGATGACTGATGAGAATTGATGACGGATTCCCCTCTTCGACTCCTTCCAACCTCATAACCCTAAGTTTTTGACGCCCCAAAGTTTACCGGTGTGGTCAACCGGGCTCATTGATGAGATTGAGCCTCAAAAATGTTAACTGGTTTCCAGCGCGAGCGATGTCTTCAAAGGAAAGCATGGAAGAGCCGAGAGTTTCGCCTAGTGAATAAGTTAGCAGCCTCGTTTTTTTGTAAAATTAGGTGCGCATATGTTGTTTTTATGTTTTTGCATTCCAATTTCTTTGTTTTGGCTGTTATATCTCAGCATCATAAAATTCTACCGGCATACACCGTAGTCCGATTGCCACCCACATGCGGAAATTTTGAAAAAAAAAGATGGGATGTGCGGAATTTTTCAAAAAAAAAAGTTTTCTTTGTACCAGGTTGCAATTACATAGGATATCCGGTTCTAGTTGTTAGTTTTCCTTATTATAGTGGCATAATCCCAAACGGTTTTCTCTACACCGGTTTTTTGGCTATGAAATCCTCATACTGACGGTGTGAATGTCTTTGCATCTAGTTCCTTTTCTGTTAACATTACGGTTATTTAAGGCGTTGTCATCTCTTTTGTTTTTAGCGAATTAGCTGTTATCCGCCATAATCCTGCACCCCACAGCTGTGTGACTTCTTTCCTTGTTTTGATCTTGAATGGTCATTTTTGCTCCAAAGAGGTTGTATCCTCTGTTTCCGGGTGAAATTTATTTCCTTTCATCACGTGCTTCTGCGCGCGTAGGCTGCGTCTCCGTTTCCCCACACTTTCTCGTTGTCTCTATCCTCGCTCCGCACAAGCGCGCGAGGAAACAGAGTAAATTTGGCTCGGAACCAGAGGGTAAGAATCTACTATTCTCTTATCATTTTGTTTAAGATAATGAATTGTTACAGTTTTTTAGGCTGTTTTGATATCACTTGTTGCTCTCGTAACGACTTCCTCGCTGCTGTACTAATTGTAGTAATGGTTTTGACCAAAAAATAATTATCTACAATGACTTTTCCACTGTGAGAGGAATGCGAAGCGATATGCGCATATGATAAAGAAAAAATCTACGATTTCAAGACAAAATTCGCAATGTGAGAAGAATGTGAGGCGACAATTTTACCACAGAGTTCGTAGTGTGAGAAGAATGTGAGCCGAGAGTGGGGCGAGAGTGAGGCGAGACGGCATCTCATCGGGCTGTCACTAGAGTCGCCTCACATTTTTCCCAGCTGGGGCTAAAATTTCACCGTAATGAGGCTACGCCGAAGTCGATTTGACGGGAGTTGCTTCGATGTCACGAGGCAACTCTTACTTTTCATCGAGGCAACTCCCAAGCGAATGTCAGAGGTATTTCTAATGCGGGCGAATCCTCCCCTCGCGGCGGACATTTCCTCATCTCGTGGCGGGCATTTTCTTCCCTCGCGGCGGGCATTTTCTCCCCCCCCCCCTCGCGGGCATTTTCTCCCCTTCGCGGGTATACTTTCCACGCGCTACGCATCGGGCTAATTCTCCGGGCATTCGGGCAAATTCTCCGTTAACCGAGCGGAAAGGATTGCAACGTCGAATGCACTCTGTCCAACGGGTTGCGCGACCCTGCTTGGTAGCCGCGAAGCAGCGATGGAGGACGCATTAGGGTGAGTCATAAGTTCTTGGAATTTTTAAAGAATTCATATTAATTTGCGCGCGAATAGATCAAATGCCACTCGTGCGCGGTTGTTTGCTAGGTAGATCAAACCTTGTTAATCAATACCTGCCAGCCCTCGAAACGCCATTTGTGGCTCAGTAAAATGTCGGAAAAAGAGCACACTAGCGTACTGATTCTTCACTACTTCGAAAGAGGTTTCGCAGCTGCTCAAACTGTTAAGGAAATAAGGGCCAACGAAGGAAGGTATCGAATTGCTGCCAGTACTGTGTAAAACTGGTATCAAAAGTTTCGCTCCGGCAGCTGCCCTCTGAAGGACAAGCCAAGATGTGGAAGGCCACGAATTCACGACCCCACGTTGGCGGCGAATGAGCTGGAGAAAAACTCGTACCTTCACAGCAGAGGTCTCGCCCAGCTTACAGGGAGTTCGCAGTCGACCGCAGTTCGCCAGCTACACAATATGGGACTGAGACCGAAAAAGCCGTTCGTGATTCCTCACACTTTATCCGACACCGACAGGAATCGCAGGATGGCCATTTGTCAAGAACTACTGAAACGGCACCACAAAGGAAGTTTTTTTTGGTCGCATCATCACATGTGACGAGAAGTGGTGCTACTATAACAATTCTGACCTGTCTATGCAACGGGTTAAGCCCTTTGAGTCGCCAGATCCTGTGCAACGTCGGGATATCCACGGAAAAAAGGGTCTACTGACCGTTTTTTGGTCCACTGATGGAGTTGTGTTCTGGAGATTACTTCCGCCAGGAAAGACTATAGATGCTGACTACGTCTGCCAAGAACTAGAGGAAATGGCCACCAACGCGGAGAAAAATGGACGAAAACGTGACCAGATCCTACTGCTCTGGGACAGCTGCCGCCCACACATAGCGAAAAAAATTCAAGAAAAATTGGAGGAGCTGCAATTGGAAACTCTCCCTCATCCAGCCTACAGTCTAGATATTGATCCATCGGACTACCATTTATTCAAAAGCCTCGAACACTGGCTGAGGGGAAAGCAGCTTAAGACCGAAGAGCACTTGAGGACCGAGTCAGGGCTGGGCACGCGTCCCGGTTAACCTTAGGGGGGTGCATATTAGACGTTGCAGAGAGGGCAAAGGGGGGTGCCTAAACCGAACACCAAAAAAAAGAACGAAGTACAAGTTCTGTCGAATTTCAGGAAAAAAATAGTACGCACTATTCTTCTAATTTGTCATATCTTCTTCCCCGCTTTCTGAGTCGAACACGAAAAGAATTCAAATTATTGATAGAGATGCAGGTTGTGTTCGCAATAATTCATAGTTGCTGTCAAAATTCGTTTTGATGAAGGAGTGAACACTACTCCGTTATCTTGTAGCAAGTAAGGATTGATGTGGTGTCATGTTTCTTTGATGCAACGTTCATTGATTACGCGGGTGGCTACCGATGCGAGGCAAAGATACTAAGACAGCGCACAGAAAAACTATCATTCAAGTTCAAAAAAAGATTAGCGAACTGATGTATAGCCTAGGTCGCTCATTTTGAGCCGGTCGAAGCAAGGCTTATCGGGCTTATCATGTCAAAATCTTCTTATCACTGTTATACTTTGCCATGACCGACCGCTCCGCTGCTTACTCCGCCCGGACTCATCCGAGCAGGCTAGGATTTATTTCGACAGTTTGAAAGTACAGATAGTACAGTCAGCATCACAACTAGTCTACAGATTTTAATTCATGAGAATGCGACTCATGAAGAGAGCCAACTGTAAAAATTGAAGACTGCAAGTTACTATGAAAGAAGCGAATGACCGTTTCCTCCTCATTGGGAAGTACCCTGAGCATAAAAACCTGAGTTTTATCCACCTTGAATGCCGCGATCCCTTGAAATTCGGCTAGCCGTGCGATATGGTGTTTGTCCGCAGCTGCACAGCGCGCACTGGAGTAGACGCGCACACAATAATAATTAAAAAATGTATTTTATTACAGAACGGGGCGGAGAAAATGATTGAAATTGGAGTAAATGGAAGCAGGCAGAAATAGAATTCTTTCAATGTATACAGTATAGAAATTTAATGTAAACAAACTTAGTTGGAGCGGAGTGAATTTTTTGGGCTTGATAAGGTTCATTCAAATGAACCTAGTTGATTAAAAACAACATTAAACATGAGAACTAAGAGCATTGAGAGAAAGAGGAGGATCAGGCAAACATTTTAATAGCAATAGGTTTGATATTCAATGTGATTTAAGGACCTTAAAACTCGTCCCGGTTTTGTCCCGGTTTTCGGGGTAAAACCGGGACGAGATTTAAGGTCTTTAAATAACATTCAAAACAGGTCCCATTGATGCTAAAATAATTGCCAGATTCTCTTCTTTCTCACAATATCCTTTGCTCTCAATTTAATGCTAGTTTTGATCAACTAGGTTCGTTTGAATGAACCTTATCACGGCTTTATATTGACACCCGCTCTAACTTTGTTAATTTACATTAAATTTCTAAAATGGGTACATCCAGAATAGATTAACTTTACCATATTCCATTTCCTTCGGTTTCAATCCTTTTCTCCTCCCCGTTCTGTAATAAAATACATTTTTTATTAATATTGTGTGCGCGTCCATTCCCGTGTGCGCTGTGTAGCTGCGTACAAACACCGTATCGCACGGCAAGCCGATTTTTCAAGGGATCGCGGCATTCTAGGAGGGTAAAACTCGGGCTTTCTACTCCCTACGAATCACATGAATCCTAACATTGTTCCACAACACAAAATAGTTCTGATTTCCACATCAGAACAATCAAACACAGATTAACTAATCCTTCATAGGTTTATGAAAACATTCGACAGAGAATATTGATTATCGCAATAGTAGTACTTCTGTTGTTGGTAAATGTTCAATTGTTTTGTATTGAAAAATGTTTTAACTTTTGTCATAACTTACCGTCCTACTAACAAATTTTCCTCATGGGGTTGTTTTGAAATTCAGAAATTACACTACCCTTTTTGTTGCCATTTTCGGAATTCTCTCTATTCAGTGCTTTTTTATATTCTTGTTTATCAAAATCAGGAAGTCAAGATCATAGCTGTCCAACTATTCGGAAAACAGCCGATTTCGATTTCCCATAAGGGGGTGCCTAAAAATTACCGAGCTAAGGGGGGTGCATATTCAGAATCGTCACGCCGGGACGTGTGCCCAGCCCTGGACCGAGTTGGACGCTTTTTTTTGCATCGAAGCAGCGCTCATTCTACGACTACGGTATTCGAAGTCTCGCTCGTCGTTGGCAGAAAGTTGTTCGTGGTAATGGCTTTTACTTTGAATAAATTTGTTACCTTGTGTTTGAGAAAAAATTAAAAATAAAAAATTCCAAGAGCTTATGACTCACCCTAATATGTCACGAATTGATCAATATTGGAGCATTTTTTAATCATGCGCGATCCTTCCGCACCGCCGCAGCGATTGGATGAGGTAAGAACAAGGTTTTCCAAAGTTTAGAAGTAGTTTTGAGCAGTTTTGTGCAAATTGTCACGGCGAACAGTTACTAAACCAGAAAACAAGGAAAAAATGGAGGTGGGTGCAGGGGAAAAATACTCGTGCATGAAACCGCGCACCAAGGCCAAATCTGTACTCGCACGGTTGCGACGCGTTGAACGTGGGGAAACGGTATTTCGGGCCAGAGCACGGGGTTTTTGAATTCTTTTTTTAATCTGGCATCGACGCTCTCAGCTCCCACCCGTAGGTGGAGCTATCCTCCTCCCTCTTCTTGTTCCAGCGCTCATGGTTTCAGCGCTCTCCTCCTGCCTCTCCTTGTTTCAGCGCTCATAGTGTGATTATTATTTTTTTGATATTGTCATTGTTCGTGGATTGGTCGTTGTGCCTCGTGAGAGTCTGGTGAGAGTTGGCCTATAAGAGGCAACTCGAATTTCATCATCAACATACAGGAGGAGACGACTGACTAAAAGGTACCCATTATCCCTTTTTTTCTTAGTTCCAAATATTTCTTGTAAAAGACTGCCACTGAACCACCCTCTTTTGGGTTCTGGGCACTCCTCGTCCTCTAGTCATCGACAACTCCGTGGGTAAAACCAACAGCCGCCCATCCGCGTTCACAGGGTGCATCGGCCGGTGTAAAAAGGGCCGTTGTAAAAAAAATGAAAAAAAATTACTTCTCTCTTCCCCTTCTCGCGAGAGATTATTAGCTGGTACAAAAATTCCACTTTTCTGTCGTAGCTTGTACATACCCGGAAAATTGGGAAAAAAGGGAACGGATACCCGCATTCGAGTTCGGAAAAACTCGAGGATTTTTTTCCCTCTCGCCAACCAAGTCTTCCAGTTTTTTTTTTATTTTTTGATTCATCAGTCGCTGTCTTTGATTGATCACTGTCGTTTTTTCCCTGTTTTTTTTTCGTGTCGTGGTATAAGTGTACGTGTTTAACAAAACCTAACGCAACAAACACACCGCAATGATACTACAGGCACAAAGGACAAGGATAACTAAAACGAACAAAAACGCCCAGAAGCTGATCGACGATACGAAGCTGTGGATTCGGGAATGGGAAGATCGACGGGAATCCTATCGAACCCGAAAAGCACTGAAGCTTCACCAGACGTCCATTCGACAACGCAGCCATCGCGTCAAAGCAGCGAAAAGGAACTTGGAAGAGGCGTGAAACGGCATGCAACAGGCGTTCATGAACATGAGCCAAGAAGACACATGAAGTGAGCGAACAGCCCTGGATAGCTGCGGCATGCAGCGGAACTATCTGACAAAGAGATAGAAGTGAAAGACCAACTCGACAGACTAGTGAGAAGAAGTCAAGCTCTGACCAGGCAAAACGGTTTGCAGCAGCGACAGGATGACACACTGGACACAAGCTACCACAGTCCAACTCCTACAACACCAGCGACGCTTCCTAGGTTACACATCCCAATATTCTTAGGAAACTGTTGGACGACTTCGACAATTACTGGCGACTGTCGGAGTACAACGTCCACAGACAGACAATGCCAGACGTAATGAAGTTCAACTGTTTGCTGACGACGTTGTCCCAACCGCTCAAGAAAATCATGGAAAGATTCTAAAAATCGGAATCGGATCAAGGGTATGAGGAAGCTATAGAGTGACTGCACAAAAGATATGGACGGGAAGACGTCATAGTAGACCAGCTTTATGCGAAGCTAGAAGGAACGACGGCAGAGTCAAAGTCGACCAAAGCCCAGAAACAGCTATTCGACAGGATAGCTACGATACTAAGCCAACTTCGCAATAAACGAGAGGACGTGAACCACAAACAGATCCTGACCCAAGTCTTCAGGAAATTCGACGAAGAAGTACAGGATAAACTTCTTATAAAGAAAGCTGAGCTGACGTCGAACAGAGACTGGACTTGGGAAAAAGCTCAGGATTTCGTGGAACAAATCCTATCCAGAAGAGAAATCATACAGGAAACAAGAGAACTCATGAGGAAGGAGTTGAGACCAAGAGAGAATCAGAATCAACCAAATCCACAAGCACGCTTTGGACAACAAAAGACCTGCATGTATTGCAACCGTGAAAATCACTGGTCGTCGGAATGCAGGTAAGTCCCATCGCACAACGGCCCAGGATTTTTCACGGAAAGAGGGTTATGAAAGAACTGCGGACGCCCCAACCACACAGCAGAGGTCTGCACCAAGCCAGGTTGTAGCAGATGTGGCGGCAGACACCATTTCTCACTGTGTGGAGCGAATGTAAGCACGGTGTTATGAACGCAGCAAATGCCGGAACGGAGTAATGTGCAACAGTCACATCATCCGCAATCACAACGGCAGCAAAGAAGCCTATAAGGGAGTCAAGGAGTGAGACAGCACGAGGGTGCAAAACAGAACAGAAGGTCGATGCCCGACATACAGCAGACCCTTGTGGCTGAATCAAATGAACAGAACACAGAAAGGGCAACGTTCGATGAAGAAGAAGAAAGTGACACACAACACACTGACAACGATAGCCGTACCAGGTGGAAACAGACAAGTTAAACTACTGCTGGACACTGGATCCCAACTATCATTCATCAACTCATCAGTTACGGAAGACCTTAAACTCCAACCCATCGGCTCGAAAACAATTCGGCTCAGCACGTTTGGTTCAATAGAGACCAAAGCGGACGAGTATGAAGAAGTCACATCTAAGATTTCAGACTCAAACGGACAGTCGCACACGAAAAAGCTATACAAATTGGGAGTAATCACGAATACGAAGCCAAAGCTTCAACTCAGTCAAGAGGATCACGATTACTCAACCGAGGACCAACTAGAAGTCTTCTGGTCAAATGAAGACACAAAGACTGATACTCTCCTTGGATGTGATCAGTTATGGGAATTCGTGAGTGGCGGCAGAATGGTTAAACTTCCCTCAGGACTGTTTCTCATCCACACGAGAATCGGTTACATGATTTCAGGTAAACAAAAACTGGAGATCAAACAAATGAGGAACGAGAACCTGGAGTAGAAGCAAGGAAAGGACACAAGCGGGAAAAGTTTCCAAAGCCGGAAGCGCCAAAACCAGAAGGCATATCGGAATTGCAAAACAAGGACAAGGAAATCCCAAACACCGTGTGCTCCAGCAGGTCAAAAGCAGCGGCAAGAAAGCACAAGACGGCTATCACGTCCTTATTCCTTGGAAAGATAAAGACAACCAGATGTCGTCGTCAAGAAAAACAAGCTGCAAACCTACACAGCATAAATCGCACAACGATTCCAGACGACCCTCCTCCTGAACTCGTGCAAGATGAAGGGGAGAGTTTCACAGTCAACGTGATAGCCTGTGAGGGTGAAACATCAGAAGTGCCTAAAGTTTTTCCCAAATCCTGTAGTGAGATTTTCAGACGTAATCAACATATTTCCGGAGATTGGTCGAGTGCGCAGGCTGAACCTTCGGGAGAAGAAGACCTTCTTGAGTTTGATGTTTGAGCCCTAGCGGACCAGACTGCTGAGGAGCCATTGCAAGAAGATCGAGCAGGAGAAGAAGTCCAGTCGATAAAGAGGTCACTGTGCAGAACAATAGATACAATGACCCTGGCGTCGGAGGCTCTGCCTACGTTTTTGACGGAGATAGAGGAAAGACTGAACAGCAGACCTCCAACTTATGAAAAGGCGGAGTTTGAGGAAGCACCGGGGATCAGACCGATCAACTTCCAAAAAAGGGATGTCATACTGACCTATCTATTGGGAGTTCGAGACTGCGGGTTAAGAAGGGATATGGAAGACAACTTCCAAAGGCTCGAATACAAGCTGGATAACCTGCACCGACTGGTCGCTGTTCACAAATTCGATAGCGGGTGAAAACTGTGAACGACCGAAGCAGGGATCCCATTGGTGGCCATTTCCACCGACGTACCCGCGAAGCAGAGGACGAGATCTTCGTCTTCTACAAAGGTAGAAAGAGAACGAACCAGTTAATCGTCACCGAAGAAGCCGTCGCGGAGAAAGGGCGTTGCCCATCACCGAGGAGATTAGGTCGCGACCGGAAGAGGTCGACATCGCCAAGGGTGTTGAGGCGCGAAGAAGCCGAATCGCCGCCCTCGAAATGTGCGACCGCAAAAGAACGCATTCACCACAGCCTCGGATCAGTAAGAGGTCGCCAGATAACCGGAACGATCCGATTGGCTATCAGAGAAGTAAGCTGTTTCCACCAAGAAGAAGAGCCGAGACTGAAGCGAAGAGGCAGGCGGTGACGGAAGCCAGATCCCCGCAACTGAAGGCAGTGATCAAGCGAGCTCAGGAGGCCTCGCAGCACTAAAGGGCCGCTCCGTCGGACCCCTTACATGTACACACATGGATCCCCCGTTCTAGCTATGTTATGGTTCGTCTTCTTCTTCTTCTGCAGCCACAGAGAGGGTCCTGTCATAGACTGAGGAACTGAGCCACAAGCGTCGGATTCGTCCACAGATCTACTGTTGTTAACGATGTCGGTCTCTTCGGGCAGTTGAAAAGGTGCGCAGTAGTATGCCCTTTATTACCACAATCCGGGCACTCGTCAGGTCTGCTGCTATCGATCTTATGTAAATAAGACATAAGCATGGGGGAGTGCCCGCAGCGCAACGAGGCAAGGGTGCACCTGGCACGCCTACCGAGTTCCATCTCGGTTTCGCTGACCTCAGGCGGCACGACTCCGAGAATGGAGTTTACGGCGGTCTTGCATAAGTGATCCTTGACGAATTGGGTATGCTCAGCACGTAAGAGACGGAGGCGTTCTTGTTGTGCGTTAGTCCATCTCTGTATATTGATTTTCATTGGGAGCATCAGCAAACGGCTTTCTTATACCTCTCTCTCTCTCACGGGGTCTAATACTCTTCGCGACGGATGATTTGGCTGCTTCAGAATGTTTATGTACAGCTGTTGTGCGTGGAGTTGGCAGTGGTCCTTAACTGGCAGGATGCGAGCTTCAGCATGTAGGTGCTCTATTGGAGAGCTTTTAGAACAGCCTGTTGCGATTCGCAATGCTCCATTTTGGATGCGCTGCAGCTTGGACCAGGATGTGTCCGACACGATATGCTGCCAGACTGGTGCAGCATACTCCAGGGCGGGCTGTACGATGGCCTCGTACGTGGTCAGGATCGTTTCTTTACTGCATCCCCAGGACGTTCCGCCGAGAGCACGTAGGACGTTAAGTCTTGTTTTCACTGCAGCTTGCTTCTGCTCAGTGTTCTTATGAAACCTCAGCGAAGGGTCCAACACGAGTCCGAGCAGCTTAGGGAGCCGGGCGGCCGACCGGCCGGTTCCGTGCCATTTCGCCATGGGATGAGCACTGTGCTCCGCAGGAACAGTGGAAAAGACTGTGACGGATGATTTAGCGGCAGAGACCGTAAGCATCTTGCTATCGAGAAAACATTTCAACTCGATCAAGTAGTCATTGATCTTACTGGCAGCTACATTTATGTCGCGATCCCGGCATAGTATAGTAATATCATCCGCATATGCAACGACCTTGATGTCTTGGGATGGAACGGGTAGATCTTCAATATACAGACTAAAAAGAGCAGGCGATAAAACTCCTCCTTGAGGTACGCCGGCGGCGATTGGGATGCTATTGGAGACGTGCCCTTGAAATAGCACATTTGCCCGACGTCCTTTGGTGAATGCGGTTATCCACCGCTTCTGCCAGGGCGGAATGGTAGACCTTAACAGGCTCTCCGACAAAATGCCCAAGTTTACAGTGTCAAAAGCCTTCGTTAGATCGAGGGCTACACCTACGGTTCGCTGAGGTTTCATGGCATTGAAGCCGTCCAAAACATAGCTCACAATTTCCAGTAGGGCCGTAGTGGTGGAATGTAGCTTACGGAAACCATGTTGATGCTTTTGTTTGCTATTGTGTTCGGAGAGCTCCTCCACAGCCAAATTTTCCGCAACTTTGGCAATAGGTGAGAGAAGACTGATTGGCCTGTAACCTTTTGCCGTGGATGGTGATTTACGCGGCTTAGGCAATGGGATGACGCGTGCTACTTTCCAATCTTGAGGTAATGTACAGGTCCGAAACGATGTATTAATGACGTCAGCGAGCAGGGGTAGTAGTTCACTTGGCAGTCTCTTTAGAACTGCTGGGCTCAAGCCATCTGGCCCTACTGCCTTCGAGTTACTCATTTCCTTGATAACCTTCTCGACCTGAGCGGGCGTGACTGCATCATCTTCAGCCATAAGTGGCAATTTACAGAGTTCCCGAACAGTTATTCTATTCTGCTTCTCTCTTTTTGTTTTAGTTATGAAAAAATGCTTCCCAAGAGCATTTGCGGCCTGTTTCCTGACTTAAAGACTCCGCCGTCGACTTCACTCGTGGAATTGTTGGCGGAGGTGAACTTTCCGGATATCCTTTTCAAAGCCTTCCACGTTGCTGCAGCATCACTCCTGATGTTCATCTTCTCAGTGAACTTTTCCCAAGATTCTTTCTTGTGCCTATCAAGGTCCATCCTGATCTCATTATCCAGCTCGGCAATGTCTGGGTCAAGATGATCAGCAGCTCTCTTTGCGTCCCTTGTCCTTATCTTCTGCAGTGTCTCCCTGGTGACATTGGGAAAGAAGGTCTTGACACGACCTTCAGGGATCGCAGCTTTCATCGCCTTCCGGATGGCATCAGAGAAGTGGCGCTCCTTCTGGTGTACATTGCCATTCCACGGATATTCGGCCGCTTGGCGGAGTGCAACCTCCTGAACAGGCTCCAGTCTGCAAGGCCAAAATTGAGATAAGAACGATGACGAACACCTGTATAGGGAGCAAGAGAGTTAGAGAGATCGATATTGACAAAGACCGGAATGTGATCACTGGAAAGAGTTGTGGATGTAGACCAAGAGCAGGCATTAGAGAGATTAGAAGAGACAAGGGAGATGTCTGGGCTGGAAGATCGGCCGTAGGCAGGGAGACGAGTGGGCTGGTCATCGTTAAGGATAACCAGATCGCACTCCCCCGCCCATTCTTCGACGTCATTTCCTCTAGCATCAGAGTCAAGCGATGAGCAGAACGTGTGAGCATTGAAGTCACCCGCAAAGACAATTGAGGGAGGTAGAGAGCAGTCATACAGCTGCTTGAGTAGAGGGATAGGGTTGTAGGTTGGTGGACAGGATGTAGGAGGAGGAATGTATATATTGAAAAGAGAAAGTGGAGTTTTTAGAGGTAGATGGATGGGGATGTACTCGAGAGTGCCATCCACTGGAGTGTTTGGAATGATGTGAGAGGGAAGAGACGACAGAACAAAAGTAGAGACTCCGCCTCCCTGAGATGACCTAGGAGTATGATAAGCAGTATAGCCCGGGATGTTTGGATGTCGAGAGGTAGCAGAGGGAGAGAGTTTGGTTTCCTGAACCATGATAACATCCGGGTGATGAGTACGGGCAAAGAGAGATAATTCAGAAAGCTTGGCGCGAAGGCCGTTGAGATTGATATGTACAATAGAGAGGGGGCGGTTGGTAGATGAGGAATTTGAGTTACTGGAGGCGGAGCACACAATACAACGAAAGGAAGAATCGTAGTGCCTCACAGAGCTGAGACCCGAACAAGAGAAGTGCACCCACCTTTCGCATCCAAAACATTGGACGCTGGTTCCATACCAATTGACATCTCTGTCGCATGTGGCACATGGGTACTTCTTCTTCGCGGGTCCTGGATTCCTCTCGACGCCGGCTCTTTGCAGTAAGATCTTCAGGAGAGCTGCGGCCAGCCAGCACCTCTCCCATGACAAAAACCCTCTCCGCGGAGGGATTGACGTCGGTTTGCACGGAGGTGGTCTTCTTTCCTCCACACTGCCACGGCACGAACGTACGACATCTCGGCAGCCACGGCAGCCTTATGGTTCGTTACTACATCTATGGTACTCTATGTTTATGCTTATGGTTATTGGAAGTTTATTACTGTGACCGTCAAGAGCCACAAACTTCGAGGCGAGAATGATTCTTTTTCTCTCTCGTTCTTTCTCCATCTCACCGGCACGGATTCGTCGCAGAAGACACCTCATGGTCAACCCATCCACCGCCGGGACAGTCACGGCAAACCGAGACCAAAACAAACAAAAAGGAAAAAAATGGAGGTGCGGGGAAAATACTCGCGCATGAAACCGCGCCCCAAGGCCAATTTTGTACGCGCGCGGTTGCGACGCGTTGAACGTGGGGAAACGGTATTTTGGGCCAGAGCACGGGGTTTCTGAAATATTTTTTATTCTGGCATCGACGCTCTCAGCTCCCACCCGTAGGTGAAGCTCTCCTCCTCCCTCTCCTTGTTTCAGCGCTTGTAGTGTGAATATTATTTGTTTGATATTGTCATCGTTCGTGGATTGGCCGTTGTGCCCCGTGATAGTCTGCTGAGAGTTGCCCTATAAGAGGCAACTCGAATTTCATCATCAACATACAGGAGTAGACGACTGACCAAAAGGTACCCATTATTCCTTTTTTTTTTCTGGTTTCAAATTTGTCTTGTGAAAGACTGCCAGTGAACCACCCCCTTTTGGGTTCCGGGTACTCCTCGTCCTCTAGTCATCGACAACTCCGTGGGTGAAACCAAAAGCCGCCCATCCGCCTTCACACAAATAATTCCACATGGTCTCTTCTATAAACCATGTTTTGCTCGAGATTAGAGCGAAACTTCTCCATTAAAAGCGTAAACGCAATACATTCATAGAGTAAAAGAGTAAAATAGGTCATATTCGAGAAAATCGTTAGTACCCTCGCGGCGCAGTCCGCAATCGCCCGTCTTTTATTACGCAAGATTGCGAACAAAAAACAGGTCTAAACGCCTTCTCAGAGGCAACAAACAGTTTTGAAGATTATTACGCTAATCAGGGACTGACACGGCAGTATCACTGCTGCGCTTTGACCTACGATCATCACCAGTAGTCTTCAAATAAAGTTACAACAGATACAAGATGCTACCATGCCGAGATTTATGGAAAGTCGAATGTGGAACAAATTTGAATGATTTATGGATTTCTTAAATCAGATTTTTCTCCGAAAATCGACAGTTTTCTGGGAACTGTTTGCTATTATCCTCTAGTTCGCGGACTCACCTATGCAAAAACATGAAAAACAAGGACAGGGGTTTCTATCCTAAACACTGCCTTTCACAACGTTTTCCCTCCTCAAATGGGTCGGTCATAACCAATGACAGTGAGTGCATTACTTAATTCGCGAAGCAAATACCATTCCAGAAGGGAAAATCGTGTGATATCCATAGGAAAGAGCGTCAACAGAAGAAACCTCGATTAGCTTTCTGACGAGGTGCTTCGGCTATCTATTTTCGGAGCATTAGCCATGAAGTCATTAGCATAGCAATGGGAAAACACGAGACTGTCTATCGATATGTGTAATGAGCAAACCGAAATGTGCGAAAAACAACAGCTGAAAAGGCTCATGAACAATAGTGTGCTTAACGAAGGTTCTTGGTTGTTCTCAAGTACTTGGCCGATTCATCTACACAAATCTTTTACACCTAAAACGATGGCGAACAGATACATACATACATTCACATACATAGAAGGTCAGTTTGATTGATTCGTTCATTGATGAGTTAACGAGTGGTGGTTTCGAGAGGAGAAATTTAGCTTTGCTCAGGCCCTTTGGCAATCACGAATGTTCCATGTTCCGGTTATTTTCTAGTTTTGCACACAAAACGATGGCTTATTCTTGTTCGATAACTTTAGAGTCAGTATTCACAATTAAAAAAGGTTTTTAGAGAGACGTCAACTTTGGGTCCCTCTAAAGAAGAAGGATGAAAGTGGGACGAAAAACTGTCACGAAGTGAGTGGAAATCTTGTGAACCAGCCGACCCACTGGATCACGCCGCACACTTCATATGACAGTTGACCACGCAGAGCAACAGTTTCAGAAATTTTGAATACTCTTTATCTCGAAAAAAATTCCAGCATCACCAGATGTGCATTAAAACCGTCTCTTTTTCGAACAGAATTCGGTTTAAGAAACAGAAAACATAGTCACTTACCGCGTCGATATCAGGGGTATGCGGAACTCTATATTTTCTCTTTTCTGCCCATTTTTGGCCATTCTTCGTTATTTTTGTTGTCTGTAAAAATAGACGAAATTGGGACGAAGCAACAGAAAAAATGTGAACCGCGATTTGTACACATCGTCATCTTTTCGCAAAGTGCCAATGAATTCAAGGCGATGCTAACGGAGTTGAACAAAGCACGGAAAAGAATTGGACTGAGGATCAGTCGGAGGAAGACCCAGTTCATGAAGAACGCCTGGTGCGAAGAAACCCAGATTGAAGTTGATGGTTCACCGCTCATGGAGAACAACTACGTGTACCAGGGACGCTCAATGAATATGTATAACGACTTCGATGAAGAACACGGAAGGAGAAGGACAGCAGTATGGAAAACTTTTGAGCCTCACAAAGAAGCCACCGACCAACTGGCTGACCCAGAAGTTTGCGCTCACCTGTTCGACTGAACAGTTCTAACTGCGCTCTGCTACGCAGCCGAAACGTGGGCCGGCACAGCGTCCATGTCAAGACAACGCTCGAGCGCTCTGTGGGCAGCTTGCGGTCTTCTAAAATATGACCAGCAGAGTCGTCATCAAGTCGGACCACGCAGTTCAGACCTTCGAGCTATATTTCGGCTTCATGATCCAGTGGAATACACATCGAAAGTCAAATTGAGATGCGCCGGTCACGTTATGAGGAGAGTCGACGATATGTGGACACAGGGCTGGGCACACGTCCCTGCATGGCGATTCTGAATATGCACCACCCTGAGCCCGGTAATTTTCTAGGCACCCCCAATGGGAAATCGAAATTGGCTGTTTTCCGAAAAGTTGAGCAGAACAGCCATGATTTTGACTTCCTGATTTCGATAAACAAGAATATTAAAAGCACTGAATAGAGGAAATTCCGAAAATGTAAACAAAAAAGGTAGTTTAATTTCTAAACTTCAAATTAATTCCATAAGGAAAATTTGTTAATACGACGGTACTGTGCTTCTCTGAGCCAAATTCCGGTCCGCAATCGCGTTCCGACACGCTTTGCGGCCGCACGCGCTCGAGTCAGTCGGGTTTCCAGCGCCAAAGCCGACTCGACGTGGCTTTTTTATACAATTTTCTAGAATTTTTCTTAGTTTCCAGTTCCCAAAATCCACCTAGAGTCAGCAGATCGGCGGCTGCGGCGCTGGAAGCTCTTCCAACTCGGGAGCGTGCGGCCGCAAAGCGTGTCGAGACGCAATCGCGGACAGGAATTAGGCCCAGATAAGCACAGTAAGTTATGACAAAAGATAAAACGATTTTCATTGCAAAACAATTGAACATTTACAAACAACAGAACTACTACTATTGCGATAATTAATGTTTCCTGTCGAATGTTTTCATAAACATGTGAAGGATTAGCTAATCTGTGTTTGATTGTTCTGATGTGGAAATCAGAACTATTTTGTGTTGTGGAATAATGTCAGGATTCATGTGATGCGTAGGGAGTGGAAAACGCAAGTCTTTAACTCCTAGAATGCCGCAATCCATTAGAGACTCGGCTTGCCGTGCGATACGGTGTTTGTACGGTGTAATGTAAATAAATAAAGTTAGAGCGGGGGTAAGTATTTAGCCGTGACAAGGTTCATTCAAACGAACCTAGTTGATCAAATGTAGCATTAAACAAGAGATCAAAGGATATTGTGAGAAAGTTGAGAATCTTACAAACATTTAAGTTTTAATAAGACCGATTTTTAAGTGAGTTAGGGACCTTAAATCTCGTCCCGGTTTTACCCCGAAAACAGTGACAAAACCGGGACGAAACCGAGACGCACATTGAATATCAAACCTATTGATATTAAAATCTTCGCTCGATTCTCCTCTTTCCCTCAATGCTCTTAGTTCTCATGTTTGATAGGGTTTTTAATCAACTACGTTCATTTGAATGAGTCTTATCAAGTTCAAAAATTTCACTCCGCTCCAACTTGGTTTGTTTACATTACATTTCTGTTATGGATACATTGAGAGTTTCCCATTTTAGCCTTCTTCCACTTACTCCAGTTTTAATCATTTTCTCCGCCCCGTTATGTAATAAAATACATTTTTTAATTAATATTGTTTGAGCGTCCACTCCAGTGCGCGCTGTGTAGCTGCGGACAAACACCATATCGCACGGCAATAAATTATACTACGGCGTATGTAAAGTTCATGTGTATAAGAATATACATAAAGTACAGGGATCGCGGCATTCAAGGTGGGTAAAAGTCGGGTTTCTATGTACAGAGTACTTCTCAATGAGGACGACACGGTCATTCGCTTCTTTCATAGGAGCTTGCAGTCTTCAATTTTTACAGTTGGCTCTCTTCATAAGCTACCCTCTGGTTCCGGGCCTGATTTAGTGTGTGCAATTGCGGACTTGCTTCGTGGGGGCGCGATGCATCGCTTTCGTACGAGCTGAAAAGGAAGTGAGAATCAAGAAAGAAGCAGGGAAAGTCAAGGAAAATCCAGCATGATCAGCTGATGAGGGGCGGGCGCGGAAGCTCGTACGGAAGCGATACGTCGCGCTCCCACGACGCAAGTCCGCAATCTCACACACTAAATCAGGCCCGGAACCAGAGGGTACATTCTCATAAATTAAAATCTGTTGACTAGTTGTGATGCTGACTGTGGTATCTGTACGAAATAAAGCCTAGCCTGCTCGGATGAGTCCGTGCGGAGTAAGCTGCGGAGCGGTCGTTCAAGGCAAAATATAAGAGTGATAAGGAGATTTTGACATGATAAGCCCGATAAGCCTTGCTTCGACCGGCTCAAAATGAGTGACCTAAGCTATACATCAGTTCGCTAGTCTTTTTTTTTTGAACTTAAACAATAGCTTTCCTGGGCGCTGTCTTTGTATCTTTGCCTCAAATCGTAACCACCCGCGTAATCAATTAACGTTGCACCAAAGAAACATCACATGAGATCAATCCTTACTTGCTACAAGATAACAAAGTAGTGTTTATTCCTTCATCAAAACAAACTTCGACAGCAACTATGAATTATTGCAAACACAACCTGCATCTCTATCAATAATTGAATTCATGTAGCTTCAAGTGTTCAGCTTCAAGTTTTCGACTCAAAAAGCGGAGAAGAAGATAAAACAAATCAGAAGAATAGTGTGTACTATTTTTTTTCCTGAAATTTGACAGAACATGCACTTCGTTCTTTTTTTGGTGTTCGGTTTAGACACTCCCCTCCCCTTTTGCCCTCTCTGCAACGTATATTATGCACCTCCCTAAGGTTAACCGGGACGCGTGCCCAGCCCTGGGTGGACATGAAGAGCGGGCGAATACACCCCGGTTGGGGCGCTTGCGCAATCGAAGAGGCTTCGTGTTAGATTGGCAGATGTTTTTGTCGAGGTTGTTAATAAGCTGCCTCGGCAGAGAACATTTGCTTCCAGGCTCAGTGATCGCGGTGGGATTGCAAGACAAAAAGAGTACCATGATGGCCTACATTTGCGAGAGAACGAGACGAATGGAAGCTGTACTAGGGCTGGCACGATCCGTGAAGGCGAGCTGTCAGAGTATCCAAGTGATGTAAGTACCAGGTTGTTCAATAAGTTTTGTCGTTCGATAAGAGAATGGCTTCATGGTTCAAAATACACTTATTATTCAGTATAATCTCCCTGAACATTAATACACTTGCTCCAACGATCCTCCAATCTGTGGATCCCATCCCTGAAGTGAGAATCCGGGAGGTCTGCAAAATAAGCTTCAACAGCCGTTATGACCTCTTCATTTGATGAAAAATGCTTGCCACGCATAAATTTTTTGAGTTCTGGGAAGTCGCTGGGGGCCAAATCTGGTGGATACGGTGCATGCTCCAACATTTCGAACTTTAATTCATGGATTTTCGCCATCGTCAAAATGCTTTTTTGACACGGTGCATTGTCCTGATGAAAAAGGATTTTTTTCTTCTGCAAACCAATTCTTTTTTTCTCAAATTTTTTTCTTTCGAGTGGTCCAAAAGGTTGCAATAATATTCAGAATTAATTGTTTCACCAGTCTGCAAGTAATCCACCAACTTAGTTCCCTTCGCATCCCAAAAAACTGATGCCATATCCTTCTTGCCGATTTCCGGACACGAACTCGTTTCGAAGCCGAACAACCAGGTTCACCCCACTCTTAGCCTCTTGCTTTGATTCAGGATGATGGTGACAGACCCAAGTCTCATCCATAGGGATGAATCGACGCACAAAATCCACTTCATCCTTTTTTAAGGCGCTCCAAATGTTGGTGAGAAAGTCGCATTCGAATGTGTTTTTGTTCCATTATTAATGAATGAGGCACACATTGTGCACACAGCTTTCTAAAACACAAAATTTCACTCAAAATATGGCTCACACTGCCTAACGAGATGTGTATGTAGAGCTCTACTAAATCTCTCTCAGTCAATCCACAATCTTCCAAAACCATATCCTATATTTAGCTATGATTTCTGGTGTTGACGCACTTTTTAGACGTCCTTCACGTGGATCGTCTTCAAGGCTTGTACGACGGGTTAGGGTCTCTCTACACACAGAGGCAGGTGTTGCCCTTTTTTGCAGTTAGAAACGTCACGCTATTCAATGCAAGCGAAGTGGTCCCGAGTGGAACAAGAGCCGCAAAAAGACGAGACAACTCCTTCCTTGGTGTATAGAGAGTCCCTGTTCCTTGTACGACCACGTTTAAATTCAGCAACCCATCTTTACTGTTCTAATTGTAGGTGAACAATCATTATGCACTTTTAACATTCATTCGTGAATTTCTTTTGGTGCTACACCTTCATAAATAAGAATTTAATGACTGCACAATATTCAATTTTTTCCATTTCTGTGACACGGCGACACTAAATGGCTTGTTAACATAGAACAAATGGGCAGATTGAAATGAAACTGCTTATACATCCATATGAAGAGTGTTCCAACAAAGCAAAAAAAATGGGATAGTAGCAACGCCCTCTCTTATCGAAGGACAAAACTTATCGAACAACCTGGTATTTTGCAGACCTTCCGGATTCTCACTCCAGTGATGGGATCCACAGATTGGAGAATCGTTGGAGCAAGTGTATTAATGTTCAGGGAGATCACACTGAATAATAAAGTGTATTTTGAACCATGAAACTCTCCACGAATCAACTCTGAAGATCATAGCAGGAGAGAACACTTTATACGATATATGGTTTCCGTTTTCATTTTAGTCTGACGCATGGAGCAGGTCGCTGACCCTGCGGGGTTGGCTGCCTCATTGGAGAATGGGGTTTCGATTGGCGCGGGGTGATCTACCATCGCAGCCCCGTCCATTCATCAGACTAAAATGATTGCGCGAACCTTACATACATATATGGGCATTCGGCCCGTGTTTTCGAATGAATGAATAATTCGAATACTTCTTTCTCAAAAATCAAAAATAAATGAATGAAAACATTCGAACAAGGCGTTTTCGAAATTCCCGAATAAATGAATAAATTTGAAAGGTCAGCCAACCTATTCGAATAGTCGAATCCTATTCGAATGTTCGAATAATATTCGACATTTTGAACCCAAGGTCAATATGACCCCGGAACTTCGATTTCGGAAGAAACTAGGAGACTGTTTCTATCGCAAACCACCTTCAAGACGGGGAACGTTAACAAGAAAACTACTATTAGCCAAAGTGGCCATCCCAGATGAAATGTACTTTTCCAGAACGACTCTGAACTTAGGGCCTGATGCCCTTTACAGCTGCCTAGTTACTCTGAAAAACGTAATAGGCATTTTCCCCTGTTTCGCGTACCTATTGTACCATCCAAAAACGCATACTAAGCTTTCGAGAATCCGAAAAGGGTCAATCGTGTTCAGCGCTCAAAACAACCCCCATGGACAAAGCTGGAATAAAAGCACTTTTCCGGAGTTTCCACGAAGTGATACCGTTTCCCACATGTACCAATTTCCGGTTTAGCGTTTACCTAAATCAATTAGGTGTTCAGAAAGCTTCAAAGAAAAATATTCCAGATTTGATTTAAGATTCTCCTAGTGGTTGTGGTTGTGGGTGGGGGGGGGGTGGTCATTTGGGGTGCTGATCACGAATCTGAGGTTTATTTGTCACTTTTCGACTTGATTCGCTCAAAGCTTTTCATAGAGAGGCAAATTTGAAGGCAAAACGCGACTTTTGATGTTTTTCGGAACGCTACGAGGTCGCTCAAATCGTTTTTTTATGGTTATTTGGAGTGTTCAACGCAAATCTGATGCACTTTGTCGATTATTGACAGCTTGCGGTAGATTGCGATGGGTATGCGATGGTTTGGTCAGTCTCGGATTCGACTCAAAATTCCTATGCGGAGGTAATTCGGGGTGCTGAATGCGAATTCTATGCCGATTTTTGAATTATGAAGGTAGGTTTCCCTTCCCAACTGTCATGGCGTATACCAACTACCAACAGTAATCTTCAGAATCCCGGCGCGTGGACCGCATATTGGTCTTCAGCACCCCAGATTGCCCCCCAAGTGAAAATCGGAGATTGGCTAAAGTAGCTGCCACAATGGGGGACAGGGGCAGCCACACTTTCGTGGTTACCCTCTATCCACCATTACGGCGGCGACGACCTAAAATAATGGGAGCAGGAGAACACACTATTCTCAGGCGTTCCAGCGTTTCGAGCGGAGGCGGAACACTTTTTTTCTCACGGGATCGGGTCGATGGACGGAACTCGCGATAGAATCGGCGGATCCCGTTTGTTTCGGTGAAATATCACGAGTTTCGGCGTTAGCCCCGACGATTAGAAAAACAAACGCTGTCGTTGAGAGCATGTCATATGGCTAGAGACGCAGAATCCCTATAGGACTCTGCATCTCTAGCCAAGGCATGCTCTCAACGACGTTTTAGTGCCCTGAATGTTGTCATGATTCATCATTTTCAACTTTCTCAGAGGCTGTTATGATTTCTCCTGACTAGCACGTCAGCTTCGGTGCATATTATGCAGCTGTCCTTGCGAATTAGTGCACATGTAAACCGAAGCTGACGCGCAATTCCTTAGAGAATTAATGGCATTTCATTTCTGCGCGTCAGCTTATGTGTTTAATGTGCATTGAAATGATATCTGGACGGGACAGTACACCGAAGCTGACGCGCCGGTTTTCGAAATGCCTTGCTTCCTTTGCAATGACTTTCTTAACACTTGCGCGTCAGCTTCAGTGTGTAATGTGCATTGAAATTCAAAGACAGACTGCACAATACACCGAAGCTGACGCGCCGGTTTCCGAAATCCTTGCTTCCTTTGCCATGATTTTCTTAAAGGCAGTGGTCGCGATCAAATATGCTTGTCGTCTTTTTCTCTTCAAATCCTTTCCTGGGTCTCGAGTAGTGGGACCTATAAGAAAAAATCGCGAAAAAATCACTGTTTTGGGCCGAATTTGAAACCTGAACTTTCTTGTCTTTTGATGGTGGACGAGCCCTCTCCACTTCATCGGCATCGATGACCTCTTATATCAAGAACATCAGCTAGCTTGAAATTGAATATCAATCAATGAACCTTCGAATTTATGTGTGTATCTAGTCAAAAACATTGACTGAAGTGATGCTTTCATTATTCAACCGTTTTTATTCGTTAAATTTGCATTTATTTCGTCCTCTGAATGTCGATGATTTTTGACTGCTCGGCATGAGACTGCGATCTGTTTCGTCATCGCTGTGCACGTGTGCACGAACTAGCTTCTTTGGGCCCTAGAAACTCTATTTGTAGACCGTTTTTCACCGCGCTACCTTCATAGTTTTTCAGCTGTTTTTGATCTAAGTTGATTTTTGTAGTTTTTTCGATAACGTTTTTCATCGTGACCACTGCCTTTAAGACTTGCGCGTCAGCTTCAGTCTGTAATGGGAATTGAAATGCAAAGACAAACTGCACAATACATCAAAGCTGACGCGCGGTTTTCGAAATGCCTTGCTTCCTTTGCTATGATTTTTAGGATTTGCGCGTCAGCTTCGGTGTATTGTGCAGTGTCTTTGCTTTCTAATGCACATTGTACACCGAAGCTGACGCGCATTTCCCTAGAAATTGCATTTTGTTTCTGCGCGTCAGGTTTGGTGTATTATGTGCGTTGAAGCATAAGCTAGACTGCACAATGCACCGAAGCTGACGCGCAGATTTTCAAAAATCATCGAATTTCTCGAAGCCGTCATAATTTTTAGGACTTGACTTGCTCGTTGGGTTTCGTTAGTTTGCAGCATTTTTCTGATACGAACTTCCTCTTTTGTTCGGTTTTTGGTTCTCGCTTTGGTGGAAAGAACATGTGCATTTGCTTTAAACTTGAAAACTTGAAAACCGCGAATTAGCTTTTCATCTAACTCCCACTCCCACTAACTCTAACTTTTTGTGCACTTCGCATTATTCCAGATTCCGTCATCTTTTTATGTGGAAGTTTCCACATAAAAAAGTGTGCCCAGTACGAAAGCGGAACCGTCAGCGGCACCGGTTAGTCTATAACCTGATTTTTTTCTCATTCTTTTCACAATTTTGAAGTTTTCAGAAATCGACGATGATCAGCTCGACTTCGATGTAGACACGCGCAGGTAGCGGCGTGAGTCATTCATCCATGGCAGCTTGACTCAGTATGCCGCTTCGTTGGCTGAAGCAGTGAGAAAGACAGGTGAGCTTCAAATCCGTGCTCTTCTCCGTAAATTCTTCGTTATCCGTGCTCTTACTTGAAGACTTTTCAGGACCTGACGACAATTTAGTGGTGTCAAACGCTGACGTCTGCAGGTCAAAGCGAGCTGCCATCTCAGGGCGCGAAGCCGATGTTCGTCGTTCAGGGCGGATCAGACCACCGGGTAGGTTGCTTTATCAAATTAGATTTTTCCTACATCTCCCTTAATTTGTTCTTTTCTTCTTCCTTTTTTGCGTTTAGACAGTTTAAGCAAAAGTTGAGGGATGCATTGATTCCTCTCAAATATCCGACTTTTTTGCGACATTGAGGCCCTGAAGGAGGTGTTAAAAGGCTTAACGGCATACTTGGCGTTAA
The DNA here is from genome assembly GCA_029168955.1 of Aplectana chamaeleonis. Lineage (NCBI taxonomy): Eukaryota > Metazoa > Nematoda > Chromadorea > Rhabditida > Cosmocercidae > Aplectana > Aplectana chamaeleonis. The sequence continues at coordinate 247,482 of JAPDOI010000244.1, read as the reverse complement.
TAGAATGATTGTTTGGGGTCTAGGGTAGTGAACGCGAGTCTGGAGTCCATTTGTCGAAATTTCAAGGTTTACTGTAGGTTACAGTAGGTAACATGTCATTTAGGGGGCAAAACCCACCTGAGTATTTTAAAAATCGACAAAAGGACGTTAAATTCGTATTCTTCACTCCGAATAACCCCCCTATACAAATTTTGAGTAAAATCTGAGATTTCGACCAAACTACCGTATACCCATCGTAATTTGCGAAAAATCGATAAACGGCTTGTAATTTTTTAGGCTTGTAAACTCTTGGAACCTGCAAGTAGGGGGGGGGGATACTGCACATTCTTACTATTGAGCCACTAGAGATATTAAAGATACTAGTCGTTTTGGTAGATGCGTCTACCACTCAAAAGACTTCCCTTGTCAGAACAGCCCCCATGTATGATCTCAGGCAATCGCCGCATTCAATGCATGTCGAATATGCATTCAACTCGAAGAGTGCATGCTACACATTCAATTCGATGATGAAACGATTTGCCAAAAAAAAATGAAAGCATACGGCGCACTCTGAGGAGGGAGGGATTCAGATGTCAGAAGCGTCGCTGGTTCAATTATTGCCACGGAATTGTGCAGCACATGCTGCTGTTTGGAGCACGTGCCCCTGCGATAAAGCCTTTTGATGGGTGTCGTCACCCGAGTTGAATGCATATTCGACAGGCATTGAAAGCTGCGACTTTCTGAGATTTTGACGCCCTCTCTCATTTTTTGCACTCTAGAAAAATTTCAGTTTGCTATGACGTTGACAATACGCGGGATCTGGATTTGGAGACGCGCAGATCGCGCCGTGAAGAGTTTGCCTGCTCGATGCGTGAATGTAGCCAAGGTGAGCTACAATCCTGTTTTCTTTATCGCACATGACCTGAAAAGTTTTCAGGGTTTGATGACGATTATGAGGAGTCGAACGCGGATTCACAGAGGTCGAAACGAGCAAGATCTGCGATTTCTTGACGTGAAGCCGAAAATCGTCGTTCAACGAGGAACAGGCCACCAGGTATTCTGATTTCTAGAAGGAATTTTACCAACATTTCTTTTCTTATCTTTTTCCATCTGTTTCACTCGCCTCTCCCCTGATCTTATGCTGTGAGGGAGGTATTGTGTTGTGGTGGGTTAGGACAGGTTAAGTGCGAAAACTTCCGAGCCGGCAAGGAGATGTTCTCCGAGGGTCGCGTGCAGAAATAAATGTTAGCGAGAAGGAAAAGTGAGGCTACAAGTGACTGTACTGTGCTTCTCTGGGCCGAATTCCAGTCCGCGATTGAGTCTCGACACGCTTTGCGACCGCGCGCATTCGAGTCGGAAGAGTTTCCAGCGCCGCAGCCGCCGATCTGTGGACTCTAGGTGGGTTTTGGAAACTGGAAAGTAAACAAAATTGGAGTAAACTGCATAAAAAAGCCACATCGAGTCGGCTTTGGCCCTGGAAACTTGACTGAGTCGAGCGCGTGCGGCCGCAACGCGTGTCCAAACGCAATCGCGGACCGGAATTTGGCCCAGAGAAGCACAGTACCTGGATAGATCATGCTCGAAATTCCTTAATAGCCCTTTGGACCCCCGAAAAAGTGCGTTTTTTGCTGCTGCTTCCTGGGATTTGTGTTCAAATTACGTGGCGGCACGAAAATGTGGGCGTGCCTAAATTCATTGGGCTAGTGGTCCACTCCTGCTGCGATAGCACCCAAATTAGCAATTAGCAATTTTTTCGCAGTGAATTTGCATTTCCTGACAGCTGATTTGTCTTTAGTTGAAAGAAATCTGAGGCTATCGCAGCGAGGAGAGGTCACGTGTCCATTGCACTCACGGTTGAGCAGGTCTGCGACTCGGCGCAACGGGGGTCGTAAAATTTTCGGATTTATTTTTCGGAAAATTTCGGGAAATTAAAGAAAAAGTGAAAATTTTTGGGGGTCCCGTAATTTTTCTGGAGAAAAGATGAAATTTTCTCCAAACCACTTGATAAGCTAGAATAAAGTAGTAATAAGTGTTCTTTACTAACAAATGTTCGAAAATTTTCCGGATTTGTCACTCGAAAAAGGCTAAATCAATTTTCCATCTCGCGGGGGGTTGTTCGCAGGAAAACTTTTACATTTTTTAACATTTTGGTCAACGAGGGGGGGTCGTAGTTCCGTCGAAAAATGGCGCAACGACCTGCTCAACTCTGATTGCACTTGGTCACGCCCATTTTTGCACCGCAATTAATTTCCTGATTTCGGAAAGGGGAGGAGAACGACTAAATTTAAAACGACGAAAATTGACTAAATTTATAATGAGTAACACAATTTTGGAACGTAAGCAGCAGGGGATCAAACTGAAAATTTTTCTTCTTTTCAGAGCTCTTGTTTTAGGGAAATGGACAGAGTTCGAGGCGTACGCGATATTCTTCTCGTGCCGAGTTCGGCACAATCCAAGTGCGTGTGCACTACATTTTTTGCATTTAAGGTTAACGTTTCGACGATTATCGGGGAGTGTTTCTCATTGCTGATATAAATTTTTACGACCCCCTCCCCGAAGTTTTCAAAAATTGTGCGTTATTCCCGTCCTCTTGTGGGCATTTTCTCCTTGCCGGTTAGAATATTTTCCACGTAATCGCCTCAGGAGTTTCACTGTTTCAAGGGCATGACACAGTGCCGTCAGTATGGGTGGCTTGTATCACCGCGTTTATATTCGATGACACGGCTGCCGCTTAAATTCCGGTTCACGCCGCGCGCGGGCGCCGCGTCGCCGCCGCGGCTCGGCGGCGGCTAGCCTGCCCAATTCCTGCACATGCGAAGGGAAACGCATATTGAAGTGTTTTTCATGGCTAGACGAAACAATTAGAATATTTCCTTCCTGTATAATGCCTGTCTAAGTAATTCCCTATTTTTTGAGCAAATTAGGGTATGATTATCGACCGGGTCGAATGGATTGGGTCTGGTAAGTTTTCTGAGTGTACAATTTTCACACTTCGAAACTTCAGCTTGTAATTTTGAGCTATTTTGAACCTGAACGGCACCTGTAAACGTAAATTGAAGTAGATGACCACTACGGATTTCATGTGCACTTAATTCCTTCCCAACATTGTATCTAGCGAAGTAGTGTAATTGAAAACGTAACTTTCGGGTTTGGTTGAGTACCTGTTTTCATTCACCACGCAAACCCAGTGGCGTGCGGCAGGCAAGGTTTGCACGCCTGATACGCTTAGCATATCGGCGCAAAATTCGCTTTGCCCCAATGCGTGCGTGCCGCGCAAAGGCTGTTCTTCCCTCCAACGTTGTCTTTTCTCTCGCTCCGTACACGCTCGCATGCGAAACAAGTTAACTGTTCTAAAAAAGACAAGGAAAAATATACTCACCGCTAAAGTGACCCTCACTCTATCACCCTTGCGCTGACAAGAATTGGTTAGAATACGCCTTTTAAAGCACTGTATTCCAGCGCGAGACTTTGAAGAAGGGTCATGATAATCTTGCAGTTTGCGGTCATTACGCAGTAGAATCCCATTTACAACCATCTCTGTGTACGGAGGAAGTAATGCTCATGAAATTCGAAGCGATTATCCGCCTCGAACTAACTTTCACAGGCGTCGTTGATGTTCAATCTAGCTCACGAACTACGGGTTGAAATTACGAAGTGTAGAAGTTGTGCTCTCGGAAAACATTCTAGACCTAATACCGGTGGCCAGGTGGATAATCAAACTCTAATTAGGCCAAAAAATATGGAATAGTTTGCATATTAGCGTCATCCGGGTGGGAAACGGCCGAGTTATGCCTCTAAGAGGTCGTTTATACTCACGCCGTCGAGCTGTGCGGCACAGTGCAATTCTGCAAGGCGTCGTTTATACTTTCGCCGCCGAGCGGCGCGGTGAAGTGCAATCCTGCAATATCGATCGTGCCGCGCCGCATGATCAATACTACAGAAGTGCACTTCGCCGCACCTCATCGCATTCCATCCTTATTCTAGTTTTGTAAGTTTACGTGTTGGCTGTGCCTCAACTTCGGGGCTTTTGTGGCGGTCTTTGCCATACGGGGGCCGAAATCATCATCGAAGGTTGTCACTGGCAATCTGGGTGAGGATATCTCTTTCTAGTATGCGTCCTCTACGGCATAGTGTTTTAGGGTTGAATCCAACTCTTATCCAGCCCACCAGGGCTAGGGCCCCGTCATGGTCCTCCGTCCTATCCCACCCGGCATGCTGCCCTGGCTACAGGCCATAAAACGGCCAAAGTCTCACCGTCGACTGCGTACCACGCGCTGCGCGACCGCACGCGCGTCGGAAGCAGACGAGTTTTGCCGCCGCGCGACGAGTTTCGGCTGCCGCGCACAGGCCGAAACGTCGCGCGGCGGCCAAAACTCGTCTGCCTCCGACGCGCGTGCGGTCGCGCAGCGCGTGGTACGCAGTCGACGGTGAGACTTTGGCCGTTTTATGGCCTGTACGTTTCCATCACAAACTTTTGCAATGGGAATATTCTTGGAACCACCCCCCCCCCAGGGTTGGGCAGGGTTGCGCATCGGCGAAGCACGGAACTACTTTACTACGTTAACTACTTTACTTCTTACTGCTTATCATATCATGTGATATTATCAGTTGGTAGATCAAATCGCTAAAACACGTCGTAGGCTGTACTTTTCGATGGGAAGGGACAGGGGAAATGACTAACAAGTTTGTTACTTACTGTTTCACATTAACTACTTTACTTCTTACTGCTTATCATATCATGTGATATTATCAGTTGGTAGATCAAATCGCTAAAACACGTCGTAGGCTGTACTTTTCGATGAGAAGGGACAGGGGAAGTGATTAACAAGTTTGTTACTCACTGTTTCACATTAACTTCTTTACTTCTTACTGCTTATCATATCATGTGATATTATCAGTTGGTAGATCAAATCGCTAAAACGCGTCGTAGCCTGTACTTTTCGATGGGAAGGGACAGGGGAAGTGATTAACAAGTTTGTTACTCACTATTCCACATTAACTCTTTACTTCTTACTGCTTATCATATCATGTGATATTATCAGTTGGTAGATCAAATCGCTAAAACACGTCGTAGCCTGTACTTTTCGATGGGAAGGGACAGGGGAAGTGACTAACAAGTTTGTTACTTACTGTTTCACATTAACTACTTTACTTCTTACTGCTTATCATATCATGTGATATTATCAGTTGATAGATCAAATCGCTAAAACACGTCGTAGGCTGTACTTTTCGATGGGAAGGGACAGGGGAAGTGACTAACAAGTTTGTTACTTACTATTCCACATTACCTACTTTACTTCTTACTGCTTATCATATAACTCCTGACATATAACTTTTAGGACCGACGTGAGGAGCATCATCAAAAACAACGAGCAGCTCGTCCCGTCATCGGTAAGTGAATAACATGCAAAAACCATTTCCCCTTTATCACTTTTTTTCGCAATGGTTTTAGTGGCTGTAATTTTTTAGAAGCGCCGCGCCCCAGATGTCTGATGGAAAGTGATCTGGATAGGGGTTTTTTGTTCTTGTTCCCAATTTATATTTTGAAGAATTGTTATTCTAAAAAAATTTGATACAATTTCGTGACAGAATTCGCGAATCTGAAAAAAAAAGAATTTCTGGGGAGTTATCGTTCTGGAAGTTCAAAAATGCCTTGAATTTTTTTTGCTTCTTCAAAATCGAAGTTGGGAAACGAATGAATTGGACACGCGGTACTTTGAGTGCTTTATTTTTTTTGAATCTCGTTTTTTATTATTTCGAAATTCTCATGTCTCTTTCCGGTTGTGTTGTTGTGATTTTTTTTCATGAACGGTTACTCAATTCCGCCTCACTTTTTGCCATATCTTGTTGATTTGGTTTTTTCTCTAAGAAGTTGATAATTTTGTATTGCTCTCGTAATACTCAGTATTACACTCATTCGTAGAAGAAGTTTTTTTACACTCATTCCTTGAAGAAGTTTTTGTTTGATAGTTGTTGATTTCGCTTTTTTAAAGCATCCCGTGGACTTTGTATCCTCTTATTCATACCCCAGTAGGTTCTCTTCCACCGTAGAAGTTGTCTAAATTGTTGAATTAGTTTCTTCAATAATTTAGTAGCCCGAAATTTTGCTTTTTTTCAATATGTTAGCCATGGCTGGGCGCGGGGGTCTGATGATGGATGCAGGGCTCGGGGGTCTGATGCGAAAAAGGGGATAGAAGGGCCCGAGTATAGGCAGATCGAAACGCCGAATATTTCGGGTGTGAACTGTGACCCGTCAATTCCGGTTGGTGCGCCGGAGTTTTCAGTTGGAGCGCGGCAGCTTCCGGGTAAATGGCCGGAGTTTTTAGGGTTTCCCAGCCCGATTTTAGCTTCCGAACGCAATGAAAGGCATGGCAGCATGCAGTGGAGGAGGATTGATTCTGCGGCGCAACATGATCGATACTCCTCCATCGCATGCTGCCGCACCTTCCGGCGGTAGGTTTCCAATCGACCCCATAGACGCTGGTGCTTGGGTACAGCGCGCAACGGGAGACCTGCGCACTAGAACGAACAGCGGAAATCGTACACACAAAAATGGAAGATACTTCAAAGGGTTTTTATTTGAAAGGTAAACGAAATACAATACCGCCGCTACCCAAGGGAAAAAATGGGCAACTAAAGCGTCTTTCGATCACAACTCGCCCCAAAGTGCTCCGTTTTCTATGTAGAAAACGCCGAAATGTGCAGCATGTCGTGATCTAGTCGATCATAAGAAAATATTTTGCGAAATTTGGGAGCAAAATTATTCTTCAAGGCGGAATACATTTCTAATTTGGCCGTGCTAGAGATCGCGTACGGTTGTTTTTGACCGAATGAGCTCGTTATCTTGTGATAACATTATCAAATTCATAACTAACTCCATCTTAAAATTGCGTTTTCATAGGTGAATTCCAATTTTGTCTCATATAGTTAGATAGATTGTGGCACGTTGAACATTTTGGTCCTTTCGAAATTGAAAACGAAGCACTTTGAGGCGTGTTGGGGTCGAAAGACGCTTTAGTTGCCCACTTTGCCCATTTCGCTCATTTTTCCCTTGGATAGCGGCAGTATTGTAGGTTTTGCCTAATTCGAATGTGGGGCACTCAATTTTTCCTGGTATTCGAATTAATCCCAAACTTTGTATTCACGAATGAATCGAATATTTGAATAGATTCAAGATTTTATTTCTCGATTAAGTCGAATATTCGATTAAATCCAAAATTGAAATTCCCGCATAAATCGAATATTCGAATAAATCCGAAATTTAGATTTCCGAATAAATCGAATATTTGAATAAATTCAAAATTTCAATTCTCGAACAAATCGAATATCCGAATAGATTCAAAATTCAAATTCTCGAATAAATCGAATATTCGAATAAATCCAAATATTCAGTTCTCGAATAAATCGAATATTCGAATAAATCCGAAATTTAGATTTCCGAATAAATCGAATATTCGAATAAATTCAAAATTTCAATTCTCGAACAAATCGAATATCCGAATAGATTCAAAATTCAAATTCTCGAATAAATCGAATATTCGAATAAATCCAAAATTTAAATTCCCGAATAAATCGAATATTCGAATAAACCCCAAAATTTAAATTCCCGAATAAATCGAATATTCGAATAAATCCGAAAATGAAATTCCCGTATAAATCGAATATTCGAATAAATTCGAATTTCTAAATTCCGAATAAATCGAATATTCGAATAAATCCAAATATTCAATTCTCGAATAAATCGAATATTCGAATAAATCCGAAATTTAGATTTCCGAATAAATCGAATATTCGAATAAATTCAAAATTTCAATTCTCGAATAAATCGAATATCCGAATAAATTCAAAATTCAAATTCTCGAATAAATCGAATATTCGAATAAATCCAAAATTTAAATTCCCGAATAAATCGAATATTCGAATAAACCCCAAAATTTAAATTCCCGAATGAATCGAATATTCGAATAAATCCGAAATTGAAATTCCCGAATGAATCGAATATTCGAATACTCGAATATTCGGATTATTTGAATATTATTCGAATAATTATTCGATTCGGTCCCAAGTCTAGTATACGACGGACGCGTATTTCCTGATTTCGAACACATTCTCGAGGTCATCACACATTGGTATAAGTCAATGCTCATTGTCTGTTTCATCTTCATCATCGCCCTCGTAACTGGATATGTGCTCCTCTGGAGATACGGATTCAACATCATTCTACTCTTTGGGACTACAGTGCATCATTACGTGGATCTTGAGAACAATCACAAGGAATCTACTGTCACTCTTCCGACCGCTTGCCAAAGGATCGGAGAAACTGCCTCGAAGATTTCATCTGTCGCACGAAACCACTAACACTGTAGTTCATGGGTATTTTTTCTCGTTTCCTTTTTTAGACATGGACTCGCCAGCAAAAGCTCCAGCCAAGATGACGAATGTACTTGCCGTACCTACCGCCGCGACGGACAAACCAGTAAAAGGACCTGAGCCAACCGTGAAGCCGGTCAAACAGCATCGCGCGGCTAATTTACAGACCAAGGCTGTGCGTTATAACGTTAACGTGCTAACGCATTAACGGGTTAACGCGGTTTATTTCAGAAAATTAACGATTAAAGCTAAACGAAAAAGTCCTAAAGTCACGTCAATTTGAGTTCGTTAATTGCAGTGGAATTATGACACTGATTGATCTTCTTCAATGGCAGATTTAGAAACTGGGGCTGTGCACGTCCCTTCGGCTTGCGGCGCGGTCAATTTTCGGTAGCTGTGAAATATATCGCTGACCTTTCTAGGACGCGACGAATGCCTAATTTTCACAAAGTCCTGCTGACGCCATCTGAGTGCTCACCCACTTTCCACGACGTCCTGACGACGTCATCTGAAGCCCTACCTACTTTCCATGACATCAACTGAAGATCTACGCTTCTTCCACGAAGCCCTGACCGCGTCATCTGAAGCCCCACCCATTTTCTACGACGTCCTGACGACGTCATCTGGAGCCCTAGCTATTTCCCACGAGGCGGTACCTACGGCTTCTGAGACCCTACTGCCTTCCACGACGTCCTGCTGACGTCATGAGAAGGTGTATGTTATTTTCCTGAAAACTTTTATGATTGATTTTCGTTGTGGTCAAGTCAGGTTTCGAAAATTTTTTACGAAGTGCAAACTTAACGCATTAATGCATTAACGGGTTACCGCGGTTTTCTCTCTAAAATTAACGATTACGCTTAACGACAAATATATTTTCCATTAATGCACACCCCTGGTGCAGACCTCGGATTCACAAGCGGAACCTTTGCCGCAACCTCGAAGTCAACAGCACCGCCATCGAAAGCGACAAAAACCGTACCGAAACGGAAGCGAGATCGCTCATCATCATCGTCTTCATCCTCATCATCTCCGTCGTGGTCGTCGAAAAAGGACTTTCCGAGGAAGAAGTGACGCGCATCGGGAACACTTTTGAAAGCACTTGTTTGCCAAGGTAGCCGCATTTTGCACCACGCTGGAAGCAAAGTGGATCAACTCGCTCCAGCAGTGACGGTTGCTTCATCTCCTGAAACCACGGAACATCTCCAACGTCTGGAACAGATGCTGAAAAATAATAATGAGCAGAACGTGGCCGCGATCAAAGCTACCGATGCAAAAATCGACAAAGTCGCAGCGAAGATGGATACAATCGAAGCGAAAATTCGCAAGATGGAGTCGGATTTCAAAGCCATCGCAAGGACAGACGAAATCGACAATCTGAGCCGCAGCATGCGCTGGGATGATCTCTTAAACGGAATCCGGAGTTTGCACAAGACTGTCACCGGATTCACGCTACCGGACTTCCACAGTCAGCTCGAGAACATCCGCAAAGCACTCATCGATGTTCACTCGCGTTTGCCGCCTCACAACGACACCAGGATCATCGGCCGTGCGGAGCCTACCGCAGAGGTGGGGAATCAAACGTCAGATGGAATTCACCGAGGCAGAATTCGAAACGGTTTGAAAAGAGTCTCTCTAAGTGATCCTAGCAATCGAGAAGGAGTGGAAAAAGGACCGAGGAAAGGTTGAGACAACGCGGGCCTTTGATGAGCTGAGAGAGAAAAGAAAACGACTCCAGACGAAGGAAATCGGATTGGAACGCGAGTTGAATGACCTACAAGCAAGACTCGCTCGGGAGGAGCACCGCGAAGGAGATCTTGGACGACGAGAGGAGGACCGATCTCGTGAGGAACACCGCGATCGGGACAGAAGACGAGAGGAAGGAGACTATCATCGTCGACGCCAGATTGGACGTGATCAGCGACAGTCCACGGCATCCTAGGAGCGCGCTGGGATGGAGTAGGAACTCGACAACTCCAGCAACGATGTAGTCGTCGTCGTTGCCCCGGGAGAATAGAGAATCCCTATTCTCTATTCTTGATATTCTGTGTTGACTTGTAGCTTGTACATGTAACATTCATTTACACTTAGCTTCTAATAGCTATATTATTGTATTGATGTGTGACTTATGCAAGTTAGCGGTTTCGTTTTCTCTAGGCTAGATCTTCACTAGTTTTCATAACACAATTCTAGGAATTATAAAATTTTAGCTTATCGTTTGTCGCCATCATTTCTCCGCCCATTGGTAACCGAATATAAGCCGAGCTCAGAGATGAGACCTCAGGGCTCATCCTCTCTTCCTTAGTAGCTTTCCCTCTATATTGTAGGATAGATTTAGTAGTAAAGTTTAATTACCCACGTTTGAAGTACCGAAGACCCGCGTGGCAGCTTAATACACCACTGCGCGCCAACGTTATACTTTATCCACGTTACCCGACCACGCGGGAAAGGTAATGGTCACGTAAAGTTGTTACCTTGACATGGCCTGTTTTGAGACTCGGCCCACCCCTATGGAAAACCTCTGCTACAAAGTTGCGAGAAACTATTAAGCCAATAATCATCAATTTTCCATTTTTTGGAGATGAAGATCACAACTGAGAAGTCTTAGAGTGGTGTCTGATTGCCCGCACTAGAGATCTAGCCGGCAGTAGGCCTCAACAACACCACGGTGTTGCTAGTGAACTGGAGCTAAGGAGCGGCATGCACAAACGCGAGTGTTAAGAAGGAGTTGGGGCAGGATTTGCATCGTCGGCGCGTTTGATGATAGCAGTGCGACGACTGAAAACGGATTGGAGTCAGGACTGGGCACCAGGGGTGTGCGGCAATTGCCGTTTGCCGATTGCCGTTTGCCGTTTGCCGGCCATTTTTGGGGTTTGCCGTTGCCGTTTGCCGAAATTTTCGTCTAAAACGGCAAATTTTCGGCAAAAAATCGTTGAAACAACAGGATTAGCCCTGACCGCAGTCTCTGTGGTGGTCAGCGATTCGGAGCTGCTACATTTAATTATTTTAACTAGTTCCAGCTTCTAGTTCCGGCTCATTCAATGTATAATTGTACCCTTTCAATCGGTAACTTACGAAAACATCTCGACCGGTTTTCAGAGGGGTTCGTTTGAGTTCTAAATTATCTAACTGTTTTGCTCCGCTACGAGAGGTTAAAGGCACAGGACACCCAAATAATTATTTTTGAGTTTTTATGCTCATCCTGAAGAGAGTCACACGCTGATCACAGTGGTGTCTCTGAAATCGTCCAAGACCCCCTTTGAACAGAGTTATGGATCTTCACAGATGCCCAGATTTTGAGGGTGAAAAATTGGTGGACGAGTTGTCTCAGGCCTGTATATCTCTTCATTCGCAACCGTTGCGTGAGAGCGAGCCAGGATAAGGAGAAAGTCTGGCAATGGACTGAAGAACGCGTACTTGTTGGAATTCATCTATCCATGGAGCCGCTATCGAGTTCAAAAATCTGTTAGGGGGTCGGGCCTGTGGTGGTCGCTCATATCTCGCTTATTTGGAGGAATTGAGATCTCGCGCTTGGCTCGTATTATACAGGAGGGGTCTTCTACACAATTACATGAAAATCTCAAAATTCGTATCTGAGGGTGTACTGTGCCTTTAATGATTTGGCATAACAATATTCATGAGAAACTCGTTAAAAGAAGTGAAATACTTGGTGCATTTGATTTGTCATGGGATTTATGTAACTCAGAAGAAACACTAAAAGCTCGATGAAACGATGTACCGTAGATTCGGATGTGCGCTTTCTTACCAAAAATTGAAAATTGAGTGTCGTTTTGAAAGGCCAAATCACGCGCTTTTTGAAAACTATTGATTTCTCACAGTGGAAGTTTGCTAGTCTGAGCTCCTTGAAAAATTATGCTGCGGCTCCAACCATAATTTTCATTTTTTTTTTCGACGAAAATATGTTCGTGTAGGCTCAGTAAGACGCGCGTGATTTGGCCTGTCAAGACCACCCTCAATTTTCAATTTTTGGTAAAAAAGCGCACATCCTACTCTACGGTACATCAATTCATCTAGCTTTTAGTGTTTCTTCTGAGTTAAATCCCATGACAAATTAAATGCACCAAGTATTTCACTTCTTTTAACGAGTTTCTCATGAATATTGTTATGCCAAATCATTAACCTCTCGTAGCGGAGCAAAACAGATAATTTGATTTCATTTTAACGAAGGTTTCTTTAAAAGATAGGAGGAAGAAAACAGGGCACTATCCAAGAAGGGGCCACCCACGATTCAAGGCGAATTAAATGATCCACCGATTGGTAAAGCCCCTCTCATAGTTTGCCGGCCGAGGTCGGACGATTCGTTATCGATTTTGATAAGTCAGGGTAGATAAGATGGATAGGATAGAGTAGACAGATGGTACATAACATCGGCGTGGATCGGGAAGAGACTTCGCGTGCATTGTTGAAGGTTGGCGCCAACTCGGTGCACCTATGTTATAGCACATGGCACCGAGTTAGCGCCAACTTTCAACAGTGGACGCGAAGTCTCTTCGCGATCCATGCCGACGTTATTCGATAACGAGTCGTCCGACGTCGGTCGGGCAAGTGTCAAAGGGGATTAAGGAAGAATTCCTGTTGAGCTTTCACAAAAACAATGATTCATAACACTATAAGGCATATTTTATCGGAGTTTTTCTTCATTTCTATCAATAAGTCTTGGGTGCCCCCTCCCCGTCTAGGATAGACCCGGAAACAGGTCTGCCCATCGCACCTGCTCGGCATTGTAGGACACTCGTTACTTTCCCCGGCGCCCTGCGCTCTCCCAGCTGAGTCCCGTCCACAGTTCCCGGCGCTCTGTGGACTCCTTGTTAGATTCCGGCCACCTCTTTCGGCGCCCTACGTACTCCCAGTTGGGTCCCGACCACACTCCCCGGCGCTCTGTGGACTTCCAGTTTGGTCCCGCCCACTTTTACCGGCGCGCTGTGCACTCCCACTTGGGTCCCGTCTACAGTTCCCGGCGCTCTGTGGACTCCCAGTTTATTCCCGCCCACTTTATACAGCGCTTGGCGCACTTCAATTTGCGTTCCGCACACGGAGCATATGCTCCCTGATGGACCTGAGGCACAACGTCTCTCGAGCTCTATTGAGTCTTATCACGTTATCACTCCATTTCTATTACTGGAAGACCGACCAAACTTCTTATCACAAAATTCCTTCAGACACACACACACGCACACACACACACACACACACACACACACACACACACACACACACACACACACACCACACACACACACACACACACACACACACACACCATACACACACACACACACACACGCACACACACACACACACACCATACACACACACACATTTTAAAATTCGCAATTTTTTTAATATCTCGAGACCCACTGCCGGAATTTTTCTGAAATTTGGGTAATGTTGAGAGCCCTTACTGCTCTATTTTTTGTGAAAGTCCCTTGTTTCAAAATTTCTCCCGAGCCAAGATTCTAGAGTGAGGGGTGTGCACAGAAGCAATCTTTTTCCAAATCAGGTGCGCGCTTCGCGTGCACCACAATTGTTTGGGAGCCTCCAGATCTCTTTTTTTCATCATCGAATTTTTAGTTCTTTAAGAGTGCCAAAACTGCAAAAAAACATTTTTCAGAGGCATACCGATTACTGCAAGTTCTAAGATTACAAAACCAAGTCAGATCAAATCTGTAGCGCAAAAGCAGCCTTATTTAGACATATGAACCAGCGGAGAATTTGTGTATATAGGCCCACTTGTCGTCGGTTGGTTGGCTGATGGTAATAATTGGGACAGGAAAATTATCAGTTCTGCAAACACTTTTTCCGGCTTTTTAAAAGTTGAACAATATTCAAGGCGGTCATTAAAGGCAGTGGTCAATAATATCTTCGATTTCGAGATCATTAGCTGAAATGAAATGTTGACTTAAAGGCATCGTACGCGCTAAAAAACACTCACCGTTTTTTGAGTTTGAATCATTGGCTGGGCCCGCCTGAGCACGTGGGTAGAGTTTTTGGGGTTACCGACGCATCACTGGGAAGATATGGGAGATCGAATGCCTTGAATTCCACCAGAAGAGGCCGGCCTTCCGACAGCCATGTGGCCTCAAATGAGAAAAGAAGATAGCTTATCAACAAATGATACATCAACTTCCACTCATTTACGCGATATAGCTTGTTGAGAAGCTTCTTTCTTTTTCATTTTATGCCACATGGCTGTCAGAAGGCCGGCCTCTTTTGGTAGAATTCGAGGCCTTCGATCACCCATATCTTTCCAATGATGCGTCGGTGACCCGAGAAACTCTACCCACGTTCTCAGGCGGGCCCAACCAACGATTCAAACTCAAAAAAAAAACGGTGAGTGGTTTTCAGCGCGTACGATGCCTTTAATGACAGAGCTGGGTTTTCTAGGAAATGGTGTAAAGATGAAAAAATGAAAAATCTTCGAAGGCATGTATCACAACCGCATTCAACTTTTCACCAGAAATCCAAGGGTTACAGGCCCATTGCAACAATAGTGTGGGAAATCGGCTCAAAACGAGTAACCAATAATATACGGCCCGAAACTTAAACGTGGTGTACTCGCTCCACCCTTTTTCTCTGTAGCCTCAGGGAGATGAGTTGGGCGAAAAAACCACACTCAAGTTTTGGGACAAATTTATTGCTTGTTTCTAGCCGACGTTGTTGCTGTAAATGGCCCCGTGCCAGCTTGTGGGCCGAATACGCAGGGAGGGAAGAGCGCAAGAGCAGTCCAGCTGGCTAGCGCACTGCACGCGGCGCTCCAGCGGCGAAGTGAGCGCAGCGGACTTCCATCGCTTGCGTCGCATGTACATACCAGTCAAACGCCCCTCATTCTGTGCATCATGCCCCTCGGAGCTCTTGATTTGAAAATTCGAAGGCTGCTTTTACCGTGAGCACTGCATTCAACTAGACTAGTCTCACTCCATTCCTGTAGCCTCACAAGGGTAACCATTCAATCGTAGTTTGAAGTGAGCGAAATTGAAATCCTTGAGCCTACTACTTGCTACTAACAGTAAAAATTGTGACTCCGGTTATAACCTAAACCGCGCGCTGCTGATCGCGGTGTGAACTGTCTTTCGCCATCAATCCCGACCAATCATCGCGTATTCACCCTTCTATTCGCACCTGATTGTGGTACCAGTATCATCCACAGTCTTTCGGTCGGCGCACACTCCCATCGCACCAAGCTTGCTTACGGTTTGCTGATCTTCCCCGAATCGACTAGGCTGGGACGCGCTGGCCGCAGGCTCCTTTCAGAAAATCTTCTGTCACACTTTGCGCTGCTCAAGAAGACGCCCATCTTTTGAATCTCTAGCATTGATTTGTACGGAAACTTTAAATGGAGAGGAATTCAAGGCAGTGTTCACGATAAAAAATGTGTTTCAGTTTCCACTAGGAATGGGTAGTGGAGGGGCACAATGTAACGTTGACGTCGAAAGAACTCATGAAAACGAGCCAGGAAAAGCTCCAAAAGAGCCTGAAGTTGCCATTTCGAGCGCAAGGCAAACCTCAAAAGCGCATCACAAGCCCACCGACGTAAACAAATGAATGCTCAAGATCGTGAGATGAGCGATGATTTCCAATCATTCGACCCGTTCTTTCCTTCATTCTCAGCTTCTCTCTTTACTCAGGTCAGCTCGCATACATCGGCTGCAAAAGACGGAAGTTACAAGCCTTGGACAACTCGTTCACCATCTTTCCTTAGCTCAACATTTGAGGGACCATAACTCCGTTCCCAGAAGGTCTTTTACGATTTCAGAGACATAATTGGAATCAGCATGCGGCCGCTTTCAAGATAGGCGAGAAAACAGGGAAACAATTTTCATCGTGAACACTGCCTTTAACAGAATTATCGCCGGCGATGGAGAAGCTTACAGCCTTGTTGGTCTTGGTAGTGGCTCCTGTTAACCTGAGGCTTTAAAGCAGCTTCTGATTAATAAGATTTTTTTCCCTGTAAAGGCCATTGAAACGTCAGGCTCATAGTAACTGGCAGATATTGCATGGAATACGACACGACTAACAAGAAAAGGTTGCCTACATCAGATAGAGTTTTGGGATGTTTTTTTTAATGTGTTCTAGGGAAAGGACAGTGTTCCAATATCCCATACTTAAATTCTGCTAAATGCCTCAGGCAGACCCTAAAAAGGTCCGAATTGGCACAAGGCCAGAACGGCTCGGCCGAAGTGAGTAGAGCTGATTTAACGATTGAATTACCTTTGCGTAAATTCAGAACAGATCGGAAATTGGGCAACAATGCGTAATTTCTGATCTAAACAGAATCAATACAAAAATTTTCTTCATCTATTCTGAACACATCTAAAGGTAATTCAATCGTTAAGTCGGCTCTACTCTCTTAAGCCGAACCATTCTGGCCTTGATCAGATTTTCACCTTTTTAGTGACTGCCTGAGGGTTTAGCAGATTTTATGCATAGGATACTGTAACACTGTCCTCCTCCTAGAACATATTAAAATTGCATCCCGAAACTTTAAAGGCAAGGTCCGGTCAAATTTTGACCCCACCGAAATTCGGGTTAGATAGATTGGGGCGGCCTAGCTGGACACCGTCTGGAATTTTCACAAGCTCTAAGTCCGTACTTCTGAAGAAAACAGCCTCAAAGTCAGGGATTACGGTATTCACAGCAAGATAATCATAGCTGGAATGACCGATAATTACACTGCAGTTTTGAAGAATGCGTGGACGACCGCTAAAATATGGACGATGGCCACACTTTTCTGATTTTCCTGACACAGCGGTTGACGGAAGCAGCTGGAATTACTCGAAGACGACCGGTTTTTACGCAATTTTCGCATGACCCTTGGGACTACCTGTAGCATACGCATCGATTTAGCGGGAAATTTCCAAATCGAAATTCTGCCCGGACCCTGCCTTTAAGTCCGATTTCCTGTGGAATATGAGGCCCTGAATTAGTTACTCTACCGATTTTGGAGAAGGAAGTGTACCCAGGGTTGTGTGCAGTTTAGAATGGGTGGAAACCCGAGTTGTGGCTTCACAGCGGCCTGGGGGGACCGAATTTTCCGGCAACCTGATTCCAGCCCAAAGGTCCACCACCTAAGCGTTCTATTCCTACCGGAATGAAATTTCGGTCCGCTTTCGCGGAAAGTCGCTGTTGCAGCGCGCAGTTCAACGAATATCGTGCACCGATTTCATGGCCCAAGCAAAATTATCAATAAGCTGCGTGTTGCAACAAGCGGCTCACACAGTGTCAAGTGGTTACGACAACGACACGAACGCAGAAATTTTCAGAAATGCAATTTCCGGTACTGAGGTCAAAATGATGTTGGGCCGCGAATGAAACATTCTGAAAGGGATCCCATTAAGGTAAGGAGTGTAGTGTTAGGGTCAAAAAGTTGAAAAAAAGCTGGAAATATTCGAATTTTGTGAAAAAATCAGTCCTCAAATCGTCGAGGGGGCGGGGCATGAGAAATGTTGACATCACTGAAATATTCTGACACCGAAAGGGTGGGGCGTGGTTCCGTAAGGTACAGGACTACGGTCTCGTTGACCTAGGGGTTTCCGCAACTGCGGGCCGGAATCTCATCCCTATGAGGATAGTATGTAAACTTCAGTTGAAGGGCCTAATTCAATCAAATGATGACATAAAGAACAATAAATCTAGACCTAGACCACTTCACAACTTTTTGCAGGGCCCACTGTGAGTAACAAGTTCGGCAGAGCGATTTCGTCAGACACATCCCTGACAGACAAGCTAGAAGATTGAGAAGCCGCTTCGATGAAAGTTGGTCTTCTTTTGCCCAGCGTTTGTTACAAGAGGGGCTTTCACAGTGGCGTCGCTGCGCAAGGCGCTGTCGCGGAGATTGTTCAACAGATGGGGAGTGCTACGCAGCGCTTCGTAGAACACCCCATCTTTTGAGAAATATCCGCGACAGCGATTTGCGCAGCGACGCCACTGTGAAAGGCCCTAAAGATGCTTTTTCTCGTGAGTTTGCCTGGTTGTTTTTGCTTTTTACTACGTCGCTTGCGAAACGGTTTTTAGCACCCCGGATCTTTTGTTTCAGTAGTCATCCATCAAGCTGCCGAATTTCCCACCCTCGAAATTTCACCCACTTCTGGTTTTCATAAATCCTATCGTGAACGCGGAACG
This sequence comes from Aplectana chamaeleonis, assembly GCA_029168955.1. Lineage (NCBI taxonomy): Eukaryota > Metazoa > Nematoda > Chromadorea > Rhabditida > Cosmocercidae > Aplectana > Aplectana chamaeleonis. The sequence goes on along the minus strand of JAPDOI010000244.1, from coordinate 228,996 downwards.
TTGCCAAAATTTTTAGGAGGGGTCGGAGCCCAAGGGTGGGCAAAATCGTCGCGTGAGTGCGAAATTTGTTTATAGATCCCCCGGTATCTTTCTCTAATATTAATAATATTCATGAAGTGTTTGCGGTCTGAGCCGAGCCGCCACTGAGCCGCTTGCACAATCGGTTTCTGTTTTTTCCTTGTCTTTTCGCTTTCTGTGACAACTGAGGCAGGAATATCGGATCACCTGGCAAATTTATGTCTTCTTTCGCCTCCCCGAACATAGCCAGTGCGATTTCCTCGAGCTTAAGTCCGTTACCCATCATCCGAGGGACCATTGAAGAGTGCATGGTGCAGTGGCAGACATGAAAAAACATGGTAAAGGGAATGATCACGTCCTAATGTGTTTATCACATGCACAGCCGGTATAAAAGGTGCCTCATCTCACTCGAGTCCTCATTCGACATTCTGATGCCGGCCCTGGAAGGTGACTTGGAGTCCCTCTCCCGAGGCCAGCATATTTTTGACCTCTGAGGGATAGGGGATCCCACAGCTGGGGGGGTGGGGCCATTTTTGCATCGGTCTGCAGGGAGGGTGGTTCCTCACCGCAGACCTCAGCGAAGGTTACGCCCTTGTTGCGGAACGGGGCGTGGATTACTCTGCCGTGGACCGCGACATTCACGCACCTCTCGAAAAGAGTGAATGAAGAAAACCTAGGGGGAAATTTCGAAAATCGGCCGAACAGCGACCGCAGTGTCAAGTGTGACTGAATATCGCTCTGAGCGGGACTGTGGTCGCCCGGAGAGCGGCCGCTGTGGTCCGAGTAGATGGCTAATTCTCGCTCGGAGCGGAAAGACAGCGTCGCTCTCTGGTCCCGCTCCAAGCCATGATTTGCCTGAGTATGTCCGAAATACTTCCGGCTTACCCCCCCCCCACTCCCGATGCCGCTCGCAATCATACCTGGTACTTTTGCACATTATAACAGGTCATCTAGGGCAGTACCTGGAATAACTTAAGATACTTTGAGTTAGGGCGCCTGTAGGGCAGTGGCAAGAGACGCCTTTTTCACGCGCATGGTCAGGAAGTTTACTTTACTTTCTTGAGTTGAAGTTCTTTTTTTAGGTATCACGTCGATATGATTCCATTACTCACAACCGATCGATTCTGCAGCAGGAAGTTACAGGAATGGCGGCTCCACTTCTCTGTGTCGTTATTAGTGATAATGATTCGTGATGAGGATTACTAAGAGATTTCTGAATAAATTCTCTATGTACTACTTATGTTGAGCCATCGGGAAAAAGCTTCATTTAAAGACAAGGTCCGGTAAAATTTTGACACTACCGAAATTTTGGTTAAATAGATTGGGCTGGCCTAGCTGAACATCGTCTTAACGTTTCACGAACTCTGAGTCCTTAGTTCTGGAGAAAACAGCCTGAAAGTCAGGGGTTACGGTATTCACAGCATGATAATCATGGCTGGAATGACCGATAATTACACAGCACTTTTAAAGAATGCGTGGACAACCGCTAAAATATGGACGATGGTCCCACTTTTCTGACTTTTCTGAATCATCGGCTCACGGAAGTGGCTAGAATTACCTGAAGAAGACGGGTTTAACGCAGTTTTCGCAGGTTCCTTGAGACTACCTGTAGCAAGAGCACCGATTTAGCGGGAAATCTCAAAATCGAAATTCTGCCCGGACCCTGCCTTCAAGTGGTGCAGATCTAGGATTCTTTTGGGTAGGCGTGATTCAAAGGTTATTTCTTGAGTTGATTATCATCCCTGAAATTGTGCGCATTATCATGGCCAAAGTTCACGTTTCCGTGCAGTTGACAGCCACGAGGTGGGTGTTGTCATGGAGGCTTAGGAACTGTGCGACCAGCGTTTTGTTAGTCCATGAGCTCATCGCAGTAAGCATCGTTGATCTCAGGGGACAAGTGAATGACTGTGCGGCAGAGAGGACGTGACTACTGCTGCGCGGGCTACTCCGGGTCTACTGCTCCTGATTTTGCTTACGTAGAACATTAACATTGTTATGGGGCCACAGCGCAGCTAGAGAAGGTACATCTGGCTTGCCTAGCGAGTTGAGTCTCGGAAGAAAGTGAGACCTCATAATAAAAAGAGCTTTACCTGACTAATTAACCAAGATCAGCATTTGCAGCAATATGTGATCCAAGCCCGAATGATTTCTCATTTCGAAGCGGCATCGCAGCTCCAGGGAGCACAGGTGATACGCACGACTAGTGTGAAATGCGATTCTTATGGGAAGAACCTACAACCGATGATGGTTACTAAAGTGATGTCCTTATTGAAGTGAAGTTCTGGTACGCAGTTGCTGGCAACTTTTGGTGCGACAAACTGGAAGCAAAGCCGTGCCAGGACCGCGAGATCCATGTACGACTAACTCTGAGTTGCGTGCTTCAACTATTCTTGACGAATTTGCGATCATCGCCTTGAAGACTAAAGCCGTAGACCCCCTAATCCGGGGCAAAATTAACCGGGTTGTCCGCGTGCGTGTGCTCGCCCATGCTGCTTTTATGACCCTCTCTCTCCATACTCTCGCTAAGGCCGGGATCATAGTTTCCGCGACCAGCGATAGCGATAATGCATATTAGGCAAATCAATTTTCGGTCGATATTGATGGTAAGCAATGCGTCGCGTCGCTGAAAGTATGACACCGGCCCAACTCTGCCCTAAGACCATCTTCATACGCGTTGGCTCAATTTAAATATTGCCTGGAAATAAAGAGTAAGTACAGCCTATTTCCGAGGAAGAAAGCCGGGTGGGCGACCGCATCGCGCGATCGGAGCAGATCATACAAGAATTTTCCCAATCTCGCCGACGAGTTTTTAGCTTTTCTTTTGACGTTTTATTGCCGGCGACTGAATACTGAACTAAAATTTCCAAATAATAGAAGGAAAGTCGTCGGAGGGACTAGAAAAACTCGCTTGTGGTCCGCTTCAACCGCGCCCGCGGTGAGCCACCCGGCTTACTTTTTGGAAGATAGGCTGTACCTAATGTAATCTTGCAAAAATTGAAAATGAGCCTGTGTGAAAAAACAAATATTCGTGTTCGCCTTTCGATTGAACCCATATGGAATGTTTGTGGCAAAAAATAAAGCCTAGCTCTATCATTTTTAGCCGTTCGAAGTAAGGCTCATCGGGATTATGACGTCGAAATCTCCTTATTACTGTCATATTTTGCCGACCGCTCCTCTGCCTACTCCGCCCGTACTCATTCGAGCAAGCTAGGCTTTATGTCTCTTACCTATGGATTCCAAGAAGTAGATTAGTGCCAAATAAACTTTTACATCTAGGTTCTTCATTTCTTAAATTATTTATTCTAGATGGAAGTGCTGCATTGATTGTTGCAATTCATCCTTCTTTTGTGAATCCACACGTTCACAATTTTTTCTAAATCATGCCGCACATTGAAGTCGCTTTTCATTCTGAGTCGTGTGGAATGTTATTGAAAACATCCGAAACCTTCCCGGAGATCATTTCAGGCATTTATTTCAATCTTTATATACACGATATAAATGCCTGAAAGAAGTGCCCACGTGCAAATTTTGGATGTTTCGAATAAGTTACACAAAAAAGGTAAACAAAATGCAGTCCGAATTTCCTCCATACAAAATAAACAAATCAAGAGAATAAGAACATAAATGCACAGACTGAGTTGGGCCAGTGATAGAATTGCGAGCACTCCTAGTCGTCGGCTAATGGGAATTGATTCTGTCTTGGGTTCAAGACAGCTGATGGCCCTTGATGTGCGTTATCGATAACTCTTCCCAAGATGCCATGCCATAGGAAGAGAACTCGGCCACCGTCAAAAACTGACCAAGATTGAGCTGCTAATTTTGATCGAAGGAGGGGCTTTTGAAAGGTTCTTTGAAACAGGTTTCACTACACTACACCCATAGAAGGGTTTTCTGCAAAAAACTTGACACTCAAATTTTAGCGTGAACGCTGCCTTTAAAGGCAGCATACACGCTCGTAAACGTGGTTGGGATAACAATGTGAATCGAACAGTATGACTTACAACATAATGCCTACGCATTTTGAAGTGTCGAAAACGACCCAAAATGCCGTTACATGAGTTAGAAGTTGGCTTAGGCCTGTATTTTCACGCCCCCTATATTTGCCCTTTTGCTCCAACGCAGGGTTGTTGGGCTATCTTCGCCATCAGTGGCGTGTGTGGTTCACTTGTTAGGCAATCTACCAACAGTACCGACGGTGAATATGACACAACAACCCTGCGGTGCAGGAAAAGGGCAAATGCAGGGGGCGTGAAAATACAGGGCGGGGCCAACTTCTCACTCATGTAGCGGCATTGTGGGTCGTTTTTGACACTTCAAAATGCGTACTCACACACTCGCGGGGGTCGGTGGCCGGTTGAGAGGAGTTGAACAGGTAGCGTGCTCTCGCTCGAAACGAAAAAAGGGGCGGGCAAGGCCCGAAAACTCCCCCATTCATGCCGAAAACTCCGCGTGTCAAACTCCCACCGACCCCACAATGCCACGTCATCCTTTACTCGTTCACACCGAAAGCTCTGCCTTATCACCTCCCACCGATCACTCAGTGTGACGTCACACCCATGTGTTTACACCGAAAGTTTCGCCTAATCACCTCCCACCGACCACCCTCTACCACTCCTGCAGTCGCGGGCGTCGGTGGCAGGTTAAGTGGCAGCACAATTGACCAGTCAACCTACCACCGACGCCCGCCAAAGCGTCGACATCCCGAGCTGTCAACCGTGATACGCACAAACACGTCACATTCCAGTGCAGCGTATACATTGTGGGCTACCGATTCCGCGCTCTACACGAGAGAGTACCAGAGAAAAACAGTGCAGACACTGCAACACGTCGCCCCGAAAACTCCGCCACATATGAGACATCACCACGAAAACTTCGGCAGTTATGAGTCATGCCGAAACCTCCGCTGATCAGCCGCATCGGATCAACTTCATTCGGAAAAGGGCGTTTTAACCTGCCACCGACCCCCGCGATTGCCTGAGTAGTCGTTGTAATCTGGGCCACACCATTCTATTTCCGTAGTTATCTCAATCACGTTTACGAGCGTGTATGCTGCCTTTAATGCGATTTTCAAAAAAATAAGAGCGCGGGAATTTTTTTGGATTTGACAAGGTTCATTCAAATGAACCTAGTTTATAAAAAAAAGCATGAATAAACATGAGAAATATGAGCATCGGAAGAAAGGGGAGAATGTGGCGAACATCTTATTATCATAAAGTTCGATATCTATCGCGATTAAAGAACCTTGGATCTCGTCCCGGTTTTATCCCGGTTTTATTCCGTTTTCATCGTAAAACCGGGACGAGATTCAAGGACCTTAAATTGCATTCAATATCGAACCTATTGATGCTAAAATGTTTGACATATTCTGCTCTTTCTTCCGAAGCTCTTAGTTCTCATGTTTAATGCTACTTTTGATCAACTAGGCTCGTTTGAATGAATCTTGTCACAGCAAAATAGTAACCCTCGCTCCAACTTTGTTTATTTATATTGAATTTTTACAATGGGTACATCGAAAATACCCTACCTCTGCTATCTTCCAGTTCCTCCACTTTCATTTCTTTTCTTCTCCCCGTTCTCTAATATATTACATTTTTTATAATTATTGTGAGCGCGTCCATACAAATGTGTGTTGTGTAGGTGCGGAAAGCACCATATCGCACGGCAAATCAAGTTCTAACGGATGGTGGCATTCCAGGTGGATGAAACTCTGGGCTTTCCCCGTCCCTACGCATCACGTGAATCCTATCTTGTTTCCGCATCACAAAGGAATATTCCGTTCTTTATCAGAACAATAAAGCACAGATTAACTAATCCTGCATAGGTTTATGAAAACATTCGACGCAAAACACTATTCACTGCAATACTAGTAGTCCTGTTGCTGTCTGTAAATGTTGAATTGTATTGATATAGAAATTTTTTATCTATTCTCATATCTTACCGCCTTACAGACACAGTACACCCTCAGACATGAATTTTGTGATTTTTATTCGATTGTGTAGTGGACCCATCCATTATAACACGTGCCAAGTGCGAGATCTCTATTCCTCCAAATAAGCGAGATATAAGCGACCACCACAGGCCCGACTTCCGACCTTCTTCGCTCACCACCACGGGCCACACTCCCTATCAGATTTTCGATCTCGATAGCGGCTAGATTGATGGATGAATTCTCAAGAAGTCGTTGTTCTTCATTCCATTGCCGGGCTGTCTCCTTATCCTGGCTCGCTCTCGCGCAACCATTGTAAATGAAGAGAAATTCAGGCCTGAGACAATTCGTCCACCAATTTTTGATCCTCAAAAGATAGGTTAGGATAGGTTCATTGGAGGTCCGGATCCATTTCCGAGATCCCACTGTGATCACCGTGTGACTCTTTCCAAGATCAGCATGAGAACTGGAAAATAAATTCCTGGGCGCTCTGTGACATTACGTACAATTTATCTTCATGGGATTCCACTGAGGTTCTAAAATTACGCTGCCTTTTTCGTTAAAATTTCCACAATTTTCTCTATTCAAAGCTTATTTGAAACTTGTTTATCAAAATCGGGAAGTCAAAATCATGACTGCTGCGCCCGAATTCTAGGGCAACAGCCTATTTTGATTTCCCAAAGAGGGGGGGGGGGTGCCTAAAAGGTAACGAGCTAATGGGATGCATACTCAAAATCGCCTTTACGGGATATGTGCCCAGCCCTCATTGGGGTATCACTGAAAATCATGTCTTCGCCAACTTTACTTAGGAGGGTGAGGCAGCCGAGACCCGCTGAGACATTTACTATTGATTATCTCCAGCACTCGCGGGGCACTCATGAAAGGCGCCGACGCCCCAACCCCTGCCCCAACCCCTTTCGTAACACTCGCGTTTGTGCATGCAGCCCCATAGGTTCCTGGTTGTCATTGTTTTGCACCACAGGCATTGGTTTACAGGATGTGATTTTATGGTTATGAATTGGTGTGTCAATCGGTAAAATGTTGTTTTGAGACACCAAATTCAGGTATCCAACCACAAAAATACTTCGCCATTACTTCGTACTTTGCCTTAACCATAAATATATTTCGCCATTATTTTAGACGTGGAACGCGAAAGCAATAAATCACAAACCACAATTAACCACAGCTGGATCGGAGTTCTTCATTGTATGGAAACGCTGTATAGGGGTGCTCTTATGGTTGAGAAACTCACTGTATATCAGTTGGTATGCATTTCGCTAACACTTCCCGATCAACCATTTGCACTTCACTTGTTAAAGCTTGTTGAACACCTCTTAGTATATGCCCAAACAGTCGGAGTCGACTTCCCGTTGCCGCTTAAGCAGGTGTTGAGACATGCCTCTCGCGTCTGACGCGTTGATGCAATTCCCCGATTCCGTTGTAGACATCTTCATTATGGCACATTCGCGTCCAGAAATATCCAAGCAAACGTCTAAATAGCTTCCTCTTTGTGCAATACAACCTTTCCATCTGTAACTTCGGTGCTGCCCTAGTCTCCGATCCGTACATACAAAATCACACAAGAGGTTTCAAGCGCGAAAATGTTTCCGACGTTTGTATTTCTAAATTCCACAAAGAGCCAAACACCTCAAACAGGCGTAATTAAATATTTTAGAGGATTTCTATCGGGTTTGCGCAAATTATGATGCCCACGCGAAAACATCGGAGACTGGGATATGGCTTTCTAACATGAACACTGCTTTCAAGCGAAATCAGTTGGACATATGGTTTCAGCAACCCTCAGTTGTACAAAAGTTCACGAAACCAATCACGATCATGAAGTACTAATATTTAAAACTCCTGTGAAATTTTTGAGCTCTACTTGCTCTATAGCTGCATGATATGATGGGTTATGGCACCACAAGAAAGCAGAGGTGTTCATGATAGGAGGGACCTGGTGGGAGCGTCGCTTGCTCTACGGGCGAGCATCTAGCCCCTCACACCATCAGCACGCCCACTTCGCATCTTTGTAGGGAGAAAAAAACTATCACAGAAGAGTTGATAAAACTGGAAATGGACATGATATTCATCCAACAAACTTATAGTATGGGAATTCACACAGGAAGACGTGCGGTTCCCAAGAAACGAATAGGAAATATTGAATGAAGCCTGCCTTGTATAATATATAGAACAGATCACAGAACTCGCTGAAAAATCTAAGGGCGTATGGACAGGGTAGACTATTTGTAGCTCTTTTTTTGCTGTCTTCGGAACCTCCTCCGCGATTTTCGTACTATAAGGATAAATCATTCCATCCGTAACTACAAGACAAGCCATTGAGAAGGTTTTGAAGGATAGCGTTCGGCATCTTTCGTACCCGGAACCTCAATGATAACCTCTTTCGACAAAATCAATGCTTGACCGCCTGATAAAAATCGCCTCACGTGACAATACGATGCTCAACTGTCAAGAAATCAGAAAACAACGCAAGGAATTTCATGGATTATGGATAACTTCGTGGCTTCATTCTTCTGGAGAAATTATTTAGATGTTTCTTAGGTGCCGAGCAATGCTGTAGAGGTCGGCTGTAAGGTTTTGAGCTCCTCAGACTTCGTTCGGTGAGAAAGCCACGGAATGAGTGTAAGAAGTCGGGAACCAAGTCTAGCACGGGTCATCTTTACTTGTCTTTACTTGAGCATCTTTATTGGGCACAATAGAAATCGCAGAGAACTGTTTTCTCAAGGTTTTTACTGTTTGTGGCATCACATTATTTCAAGAAACCCGTTTTTTTTTATTGGTGTTGTGCCCAGTGAAGATGCTTCTTAGCCCATGATAGGGGTCAGGGGTGCGTTCCAAGAACGTTCCCACGGCGCTGTGGGAGGAAAAGCAACCTCACCATGGACAATTTTGCTTTCCATGGATGCGAATTATAACTGAAAATTGCTCCCACGTGGCCGTGGCTACGATTCCATGGACGCGTTTTGCCATGGGAATGTTCTTGGAACGCATCCCAGGTGCTCTTTACACAGCGAGAGTTTTCAGGCGGAGCGCGCGGCCAAAATCACTCCATCCGTAGAGCGCGTTTACCATAAGCTCCCGGCAATCCGCGGCGTTCTTCGATTTTCATAGTTCCTGTCATGAATCTTTGGAGCTGTGGAAGCTTCCTCACGAAATTACTGGCTAACATCACCAGAACATTTCAACGTCCGCCTTTCTTCCATTCGAACTTGAGAAACACATGAGCACACACTCACTCCGACGAGTAACAGCGTGCTGCCGCAGGGGTAAAAAGTTAGGTGTGGTACTGACCAGTACTTCTGTGAGGAAGCTTCGGAAGCTCAAAAAATCATGAGATGTACTGTAACAATCTGAAAATGCCGTGAATTGCCGGGAGCTTATGGTAAACGCGCTCTACCGTTGAAGAGATTTCCGTCGCGCGCGCACTGGAAAACTCTCGCTGTGTAGAGAGCTCCTGACCCCATGATAGTGTTGCCTCTCGCTTCCTTACGTTCATTGGCTTTTTTGACAGAACGACGCTTGAGGAGTCTAGAATCAATCAGGCAACGTTCTACAGCTTTGCTCGATACCTGAGAAGCCTCGATTGAATTCTCTATAGGAAAAGAGCCACAAACCCATCGGTGTTTCATGAGATTCCTAGGGATGTCTTCTGATTTCCTGAGCGCTGAGCTCTGGATCGTCACGTGGGGTGCTTTAATGGTACGATCCAGCATTTCCTAAGTCATAAGAAGTCTTCCTCGAGATTCCGAGCGGAGAAGATGTCGGACGCTATCTTAGAAATGGCCTGCCTTGTGAGTACAAACTGTTTTGCAAGAAACGCTCCTGAGAAAGCAATTTCAGAACCTCGGATTATAGACCTCCGATCACTATGTGATAGATCTCTACTTCCAATGGAGCGATTCGTCCTAGAAAATACAAAACCGCCAAGGAAGTCCCGGAAACAATTAAAAAACAAGCAAATTCAAAAAACGAGAAAAAATACAGATCGCGAATATTGGAAATCAAACCTTCCTGTTGCTGTACCACGAAATACCCTTACATTACATCCCTCAAATATATTTGAATGCATTGGTATTATGACCTGAAATATCATATTGAAAGACGAAATTGATTGCCCCAAGGGTTGCGGAAGTAATTGGAAAAAAAAGCAAATGTGAATAGATTTTTGTGTATAATATTCATGTTTCAATTGCCAATAGCAGCGTCTTCGAGCCATCTTACTAAGGGCGTTCTGTTCACGTCATTCCCATGAATGAACAAAGAAGCGGCCACAATTACTGAAGCGAAGCGTTGTCGAAGCGCATTCGTACGCCAGTAACCCACGCACCCTAGTCAATACATAGTGAGCGGAGTTATCCAGAGAACATGAAATTTTTATCGCTTCTATCTACGGAGACGGCAGTCAATCTCGCGTAGCCAATACCTACACTCATGGGACTGCATGAATTTCTAGTATCTCTATATAGCAATTTATGCACGACGTAACATATTTGGTATAGCAAACGCAACTCGCGCAACCACGAAATACCCTCGAGCTGAGAGATCCTAAAATACACACACGCTCGAAAAAGTTGTTGAGATAACTACGTTACTTGGGTCGTGTGGCCCCTAGTAAAAGGTTCATGAAGGTTGAAAGCGTCAAAAGCGAGTCAAAACAACTAAATTAGAGCAATGCAAGTCCAAAATTTTCAACGACCTCCGAATGAACTTCGACAACTCCGCCCCTCCAATACGGTCACTTTGGCTACTTTCTGATGCTTCCGACGAGGTGAGTATTCTAGTACAGGCTGTAAGAGTATATCGGCTTCGCTATAACAACCATTTTGTCGCTAATCTTCGCTGTTTCAACTAGCCCGTTCTTACCCATAACGGAAACAACCGTTATTCCTGCAATTGCGTGTGAAGTTTTCGTCGGTTTTTTTCGTTCGTTTTCCACACTACCAGCTTCAAACCCTCAATTTATGTCATAAAATCGATACCCTTTCTGAGCGTGTCTGCTGCCTTTAAAGGCACAGTCCAACCCAAAAGGCAATTTTTAATATTTGGATCCGGTCGCCGTCTATGGTAACCCTGCGAAGCGCGAAATCTCAATTCGCTCAAATAAGCGAGAAAAAGCAAAGAAAAAGTTGACCACGCCCCTTTGAAAGAAAAAATGGGCAACGCCCACAGACAGTTTCCCGACCTCCATAGGGAAGAGACGCGCAAATGATTTTATTCAAAATCTATGTTCTTTTTTTTGTTTCCGGTCTGGCTTTATATTGTGACCTGTTTCAGAATGATGGCTGCGAATAACGAGAAAATATAGGCTCGAGACAACTCGTCCGCGAACTTTTACCAGTTGAAATTCAAAATCTTTGAGGAGCCGTAACTCAGTTCGCAGTGAGTTCCGAACGATTCTGGGGACACCTATGTGATCAGCGGGAAATTTTCTCTAAGATAGGCAGTCAAACGAAAAATCGATCCTGAGCTTGGACTGAGGCTTTAAGAAGCAGGGGTGGTAGTAAACCTGCCAAACTACGATGTTAACTAAGACATTTTACATCAACGTTAACTCAGAAGTTATTAGTCTAGACTGAATTCAGTGTACTAATATCCAGGGCAAAAATAACCTACTATAAAAATCTTGGAGTTAAACTTCAATGTTAGTGCTCTCAAACTACCATCTTACCCCTCTAGAAACTCTCGACCGCAAAGCGAACATCTCAGACCCTGCGGGGGGGCAAGCGCCGGATAATAGAGCCCGTTTTCGACTTGGGGTAGCGACAGCGCAGGCCTCCCCCGAGGGGGGCTTCAGGGGAGGCCCCTGCTCTCCTCCGGCGCTTGCCCCCCCCCCAAGAGGAAGAGAGGGAAAAGATGGGAAGAAGTCGTAGAAGGTAGTTCACGACATTAGAGGCCAGAGAAGGCATAGTAGGCCAAACGCACGCATCGTCATTCACGTCAATAAGTTAATTAAATTTTTTTCAAAAACTAGTAAGTCGATCTTATTATAAAATAAATCGGGGTATCGATAAGTTGAGAGCAGCGAGTTTACATTGGTTTCGTTCCTACCTTTAGACCAGTGCAAACGACCCACAAGTTTTGACCCGATTTGACGTGATATCTCCTGTATCACGTGCTCAACCGGTATAAAAGGCGCCTCACCTCATAGAAACCCGCATTCGGTCCAACAGGGCCGGCCCTAGACGGGGACTTCAAGTCCCTGTCAGGAAGGGATATTCTTGGAGGAGAGCGGCGACGCTTTCCGGGAGGGGAGGGTGACGTCACTGCTCCGGGGCCGTGACATCAGTGCTCCGGGGCAGGGACAGGGGGCTTCAAGGCAGCGACAGGGGGGCTTCAAGGCCGTGACAGGGGGGCTTCAAGGCAGTCACAGGGAGGCTTCAGGGCAATGACAGGGAGCTTCAGGGCAGTGACGGGGAGGGGGCTCCGATCAAGTAAAATTGTCACTTCGGCGGTAGCCCCCCGATTGGGGGGGGGGGGAAGTGCCGGGGCCCGGAGGGAGCCAATTATTGCACCAACCAATTGTTCCGTTCAGCTGACCGCTTCCCTCCAACTCTTTTTTTCGTTTGTTTGGCGCTTTGTGTTCTTGATTTTTTTGTGTTTTTGTATTTATGGAGGACTACGAATTGAGGCAATAGTGGCCGAGAAACCTGTAAGTGGAATAACTAGACTAGAACCCGCTGAATTTTGATATTTTAAACTTTTTCTTCGAATTTCATGTCTATTTTGCTGTTTCTTTCGCCTTTGTTCATGAAGGTTTACAATTCACTTTTGTTGTAACCATGTATTTTTTGTTTTCTCTGGTATATGAAATTCAACAGACAGAGAAAACTTATGCACAGTCATTTTAATCTCCGCAATATTGACTAAGCTTGGGACAGAAACAATTTATAAGCGGAATAATCCGCCTACTTGAATATTTTATTAATTTGTAACTTTCGAGTTTTTTTCGATTAATCAGTTTATTTTGTTTATTAAATGATTCACTTTTCTAACATTCGGTACATTGGCGATTCCTAAAGCCACAGTCCAAGCTCTGAATCGTTTTTTTCGAGTTTTTTGCCTATCTTGGAGAAAATTTCAAGCTGATAACAATGGTGTCTCCAGAATCGCTCAGGACTCACTGCGAATTGAGTTACGGCTTCTCAAAAAATTTGAGACGAGTTGTCTCGAGCCTGTATTTCCTCGTTATTTGCAACCATCATTCTGAAGCAGGCCACAATATATAGTCAGAACGAAAATAAAAGGAAGAACATAGATTTTCAATAAAATAATTCGCGCGTCTCTTCCCTATTGAGGTCGGAAACCTGCCAGTGGGCGTTGCCCATTTTTTCTTTCAAGGGGCGTGGTCGACTTTTTTCTAGCTTTTTCTCGCTTATTTGCGCGAATTGAGATTTCGCGCTTGGCAGGGTTGCTACAGACGGCGACCTGACCAAAATATCAAAATTTACTTCTGAGGTTGGACTGTGCCTTTAAAGGCAGCGTACACGTTAAAATTTGCTCCCGTGTTCTTCACAATTTCTGAGAGGTCCGGAGCGCTAGAAAACATCGACGCTGAGAAAAATGGAGGAAAGTGATGGGAAATACGTTTTCTAGGCTCAAAAATATCCAGTGTTATTGCAACAGAATCATGAGAGTGGAGGAATTGGCCACTGCGTGAAAATATGATCTCTCAATCGAAGCAGGCGATCTCTCGCGTTGTCTCCCACTCGGCTGTGCTATTTCTCTCGTTGATCGTTTGCTCCCTCAAGATCTGTTATCCAATATGTTCCCGGTCGGAGGAGGCGAAATACAGCTGGGGCGGGCAATTACAGGGGTAGGACTCGGTTACCACTCATGTAAAGTAGTTGTGACTCGTTTTTGAAGCTTTGAAATGTGTGAGCGTTATGATGCAAGTCGTACGGTTCGGTTTGCATTGCTATCTCAACAACGTTTACGAGCGAGTATGCTGCCTTTGAGTAATCCGTTCATTCAAAATTTCAAATTATTCTGTTTATCGAACACTCGGCCACCTTCAAGCCACGTTTGAGTATCCAGGATTTTGATTTGAAACCATTTTCCGAACATCCATTTATATCTAACGTAGGACAAGTTTTCGAGTTCACTCGTCCATTTCGTAGAAAAATTGTGAGGTCTTATTCAAAATTGTTCAGGCATTCGGAGTTTTCGAAAAGGCTTCAGCAAATGAGTTCACTCATTCAAAAGTTTTCGCAAGGGGTCAATCGAATGATTCTCTCAATCGAGGTGGTCTAAAAATACAGTAATTGAATCATTCATCCGAAAAATATCGTCAAATGCTCGTACATATCTGTCAATGACAGAGATAGAAAAGTAATGAACTTTTGACTATCTTCATGAAACGTTTAGAAATCATTTTAAAACTAAACGCGCGATTTTATTCTTACTGGGTATTTCTCAAAAAAAATTTCAGACCGATCCCAAACGAGTAATGATGCTGCGGAGGTGAAAATGACAGTATGTGTGTTTCTTTTTTTTAACTACCCGAGAAAAAGCAATAATACAGGATCATTACAAAAATGAATTGTACGGATTTCATAGTGACGGACTGAAAAAAAAACAATGATTTCATATGAGCCTTTCAGCTAATTTTAGCCTAGCTAATCCTCTGACAGATTTCTCAGGCCACTTTTACCTGTATTCGCGATTCTCGTTAAATTAGGAACATCGACAAGAGAAATCGCGATCACATAATGCTCATGAAAAGTATACGGACGTTATCGGTAACAGAAAACCCGTGTCGTAAAATTGGGAACGTCTTTATCTCTCCCTCGCCTGTGTGTTCCCGTGGAGCAGTGTGGCGTTGCGCCGTTGACGCCTGTGCGGTCATGGTTCGTTCCCTGTGTGCGCCAGTAGTTTTGTCTAAGGGTGTGCAAAGGGAGGGAATGTCAAGCATTTCTCTCGCATGTTGCTCAGTGCCCTTTGACGTAATCTTAGGAATTCCCGGTTGTCACCCGGAGCCCACAACTCCTTCCTGGTGTGACATGGAGGGCAAAGTAGCCTCCCGTCGTCACCTCGAAGCCAGATTTCGTCACGTTTTGCACTTTCTGTTGTGACCTCGAGGTGACGCGGCTTATTTCGCAACATTTAACATGTTCTGATGTGGTGAGACCGCGACAAGCCAATCGTATTCGTCACAGACGGCGAGAGTCAGGCAGAGTGTGGGAGGGCGCGGACAGTTAGACCTCTTAAAAAATTTGATGAATTTTTCTTGTTTTATGCCTCTCCTTTCTTCTTTTCTCTGATGTGTGGTTTCGTCTCCCGTTTTGTTATAATAGTAGTAGAGTTTTTCGCAGTAGTTAAAAAATTGATTTAATGGGGCGTTCTCCATCGTGATTTCACACTGTATGCCCTACACTTCGACTGAATTGAACTATTTGAAAGAATAATTCGACTAAAAAAGTCGACTTCGGATCATTCGAGAATTTCATTATTCGAGAAACGTAAATTCCGGAAAGACTCTAAAAATCGAACATTCAAAAAAAATGCCAATTTTCGAATTATTCAAAAAGTCCCATTTTCCGATTTCTCCGAAAACCCGAATATTCGAAAATTTACATAAACAATCGAATAAATTTAAAAGTCGACTTCTTCTAATCAACAGCCTGTCCAGAATATTCCACTGCTCCTCTAGCAAATTGTGCGACAAGGGTGCGTACTATACTTGTTCCAAATGAATGTCATTTCGAATATTCGACTTTTCGACTATGGTCGGATATCGCACTTTTTCGAATAACCGACTCTTCGAATAAAAAGTCGACTTTTATCCGACTGAAACAGTCGGATACTCATCCGATTATTCGATCCGGAACAAGTATAGTGCGTACTGACGCATATCGCCGACCTATTCCAAAGTTTTGTAACATTTTGTAATTTTTTGCAACTGGAATTGAATGATGAGAAGCAATTGTTTGCATTATTTGTCGCATATATGTACCGATCCGTATATTTTCTGATATAATTAATCGTCTCGTGAATACATTGTTTGCTTCCCTATTCAACAGTTTCATTTAATCCGAAAAAAGAGGAAGGTGTTAGCTATAATTATTGTTTTTTTAAGTAAAGGAAAAGGCGAAAGCCTTTGCTTTTGGACTGACTCAAAAAGTCGAAAGACTAATTCGATTATTGATTCGACAGCCGATTCAAAAGTTTATTTATTGGCGAATTCGAATGAAAAACTTCGACTATAATCAAAAAGTGCCAATTTCCGAATAATCCAAAAATCGAATATTTGGAAAGTACCAAAGTCCGAATAATCCGGAAAACCGATTATTTGAAAAAGGCCGATTTCCGATTTATTCTAAAACCGAATTTATATAAAAATGACGACAGTCGGATATTTGAGTCCGACGTAGTCGATTCACTCTGTCCACAGAGTTTCACCGTATCAGATAAGCGCCGAAGACCGCTACATAGATAGCGGAAGAAAGTAAAAAACTTCCGTCTGCGAACATAATTTGGGGTTCTAAAATTGCAGTAACTTAAAGGCACAGTCCAAGCTCGTGGGCAAAATTTGATCTTATGCTCCTGCCGATGTGTGCAGCAACCCTGCCAAATGCGGAATCTCAACTATTCATAATAAGCGAGAAAAATCGAGCAACCATTTCTTCCGCCTCCCAAATCAGTACCCATTCCCTCCGCCCACCTCAGAGCTTTCGATCTCAGTAGAGACGGGACACGCCGTGGATTTTGATCAAAATCTATGTTCTTCCGTTTTTTAACGTTATGTCTTTATAATATAGTGTGCTCCAGTACGATGATTGCGAATGACACGGAAAAACAAGCCCGAGAGAACTCGTCCACGAAATCCTCGTAGTTTCAATTCACAAATTCTCAGGGGCGATAGCTCCGTTCACAGTGGGTTCTGAGCGATTCTGGATAGACCGTTGTGATCAGCGCGAAATTTTCCCTAAGACAAGCAGTAGAACTCGAAAGCGTTTCTGAGGTTGGACTGTGACTTTAAGCTTCAAAATAGGGACCCAAAAACATCCTAGTTTCAAGAAACTATGCCCCCTCTGTTTAAGACCTTTTGCACCACTGGGAAATGCCTTAGAAGAAAAGTTTCTTGGTGTGGGTGAGCGACAGTTTTCGCGTTTTCTCATTTCTTAGGTGTGGGCCCAGCTGTGGTCTCACAGTGAATTTCAGAGAAGAACGCTCACCTATAAAACTCTCTTTAAACGCACTCTCCAGTGCGAGGAAGGTTTCAGACGATCGTCGGTAGGGCAGTTCCATGTTTCTCAAGTGCTGCTATACTTGAGCATCGCGCGAAATACAAGCTTTTCTCTACAAAAAAGCGCGAAATGGGTAACTTGTGGTCATATCACTTGACCCATCGTTTTAGTCGTGGCACAAAACATGGAAACTCTCTCCAGTATCTCAAACCTCAATCCAACATACGATACTCCTATTTTGAAGGTGTTGCTATGATTATGCAACGCAGTGTACTTGGTTGGGATGAGTGAAAAATCAATTTTCCATGCTTTTGTCGTGCTATCGTAATAAATGTTCACGATAAAATGATCGGTTGGAAAAGGGCGTATCGTATAGTGTGAACGCAAAGATAGTGGGAGATTAGTTTTTGTCACCTGGAGGTGACCAGCAGGTAGTGAGGTGAACGCTAAAATAAGGGGAAGAAATTGGTTGTTGTCACCTGGAGGTCACCAACAGGTCGTGGGGCGGAGTCATGCCTCACGACACCCTCACGACCACCAGGTGACATGCCAGAGACCTCGAGGTGACATGGGTTCATGTCAGCTCGAGTTCTCTGGCATGTCACCTGGAGGTCGTGAAGATGTGGGGGGGGGGGGGGATGACTCCGTCCCACGACCTGCTGGAGACCTCTAGGTGACAACCGGGATTTCCTGAGATGCGGTGTCTCACTGCTCTAGGAACCGAGCGGAAGAGTACGGCTCCCAGGGGGAGACTCCCCTTTCGCTAGCAATCTGTGACACCTCCGAGTTATCTCATGAATAACATCGTGGTTTCACAATGTAATCACCTCGTGGTTCCACCTCTCGTTTACTGTGACATGGTCACGATTCTAAACTCGTAGTTCTGGCTAGTTTACTACCTCCCCAGGTCAGAAGCTGCGAAATGATTACCTGATACAGTAATCAAAAATGTGAGACTGAAAAATGGATCAATCTCGAAGAACAAATCCAAGCGCCGTAACCTTATCAAAATTTTCATGCTTACTACCACTATTCCAAAACGCGCTCTGGGTGTCATCTCATTTTGAAGACAAGGTTGTAAATAAGGGCTAGAGCCTTTTTGAAGAACTCTGCAATACGAAGCCCTTTAAAGGCGAGTGGTCGTTTCTCTAAACACTGTTATCAGTCGCTTTGTTTTGCCATGGTTGATCGCTCAGAACTGGCGATGATCAAAATGAAGAGCCCTCGAAAATTGTATTTCTTAAAGGCGAAATTCACGATAAAATTCGTCTTTAAGTTTTCACTGGAATTCGAAAGTTCCGAAGCCTATTGCAACAGCAATGTCGAAAAGCGGCAACAAAAGAGCCCCAAATAGCCAGACACGGCCCTGAGTTTCTGTGTATAGCGCAATCCCCGCCCACTTCACTCGAGTAACTGAAAAATTGACTTCAGAAAAAACATACGATTATGAAGCAATCAAACCATTCCACATGAAGCACGGATTGAACAAAGTTACCCCCATTTGAATATTGTTTTCTTCTCGGTGACGTTGTTTGTTTCCATTAGTGGCCGTTGAGTGGAGTGGGTGGGAATCGCGCTCTACACAGAAGTTCAGGGCCGTGTAGAGCTATTTAGGGCTCTTCTTTGCTGTTTTATCCACACTGCTGCCGCCGTGAGCCCCGCACCTTTCGATTTCCGATGTTCCACTCCAAGATGTTACATCGGGGACACTGCCTTTGAAAGTAGTAGTTGCGAATAAGCATATGCTTGCTTACTTTTCTCCTCTAAACCCTCTTCTGGATCTAGAGTAGCGAAACAAAATATTTTGGGTGAAATTATCCGCTCCAACCTTCCGGCCTTTTGAGGAGTAGACGAGCCCCTTCCACGTCACATACAATGTTGCTGCCACCGTCAAACAACATGGAAAACAGGTATGGTGCAAACTACACATGCAGTAAACTCCAAACATGTCAACTGCCAGGTCTCCAAATGCAGAAAAGCTTCTAGAAAGAATTTGGCGCGAAGTTCGACTTCACTTTACACAGTATTCGCCAAACGAAGGGCCGGCATCGCCGGCCCCTTTTCATCGATCACTTGCAGTATCGTTTGGCTTCGTCAAACGAAGGGCCGGCTTCGCCGACCCCCTTACATCGATCATGAGCAATACTGGCTGTGCCGGCCAACGCCGATGGTCGTTTGACTTCACCAAACGTAGGGCCGGCTTCGCCGGCCCCCTTGCATTGATTATGTGCGGTGCGGTCCTCGTTTGGCCTTGTCAAACGAAGGACCGACTTTGCCAGCCTCCCTCCATTAATCATGAGCAACACTTGTTTGGCTTCGCCAAACGATGGACTCGCTCCGAAGCCTGACCTAATATCCACGACAACCTGATCACGTCTTCTGAAGGCCGTACTAAATTTCTACCATACCCTGATCACGTCTCCTGAAGCCCTACTAAATTTTCGCCACATCTGATCACGTCTTTTGAAGCCCTACTGGATTTCCACGACACCCTGATAACGTCTACTGATCACGTCTTCTGACGCCCTACTAAATTTTCACGACATCCTGGCCACGTCTTTCGAAGCCTTACTGGATTTCCACGACACGTCGATCACATCTTTTGAAGTACTACTAAATTTCCACGGCACCCTGGCCACGACTTCCGAAGCCCTACTTCATTTCCACCACACCCTGATCACGTCCTCTGAAGCCTTTCTGAATGTTCACCACATCTAATCTCATCTTTTGAAGCCCTGCTGGATTTCCACGACACTCCAACCACGTCTTCTGATCACGTCTTCTGAAGCCCTACTGAATTTAGACGGCACCATGGCCACGTCGTTCAAAGCCCTAATGAATTTCCTTGACACCCTGGTCACGTCTTTCGAAGCTCTACTGGATTGCCACGAGACCTTGATCACGTCTCCTGATCACGTCTTCTGAAGCCCTACTGAATTTTCTCGACACCCCGGCCACGTTCTTTCGAATCCCTACTGTATAGCCACGACACCCCGATCACGCCTTCTGAAGCCTGTCTGAATTTTCACCACATCTAATCACGTCTCTCAAAGCCCTACGGACAGTTTGCGGCAAAATGTGCTGTCAAGTTTGAAACTGATTGATTGTTAGATAGCGGTTTTCCTTCTTTACAACGCTTCATCCGTTCTGTTCCTCCGACCAAGTGTTGTTTTTATGCGCGTCTGTACGTAATAAATTATAGGCAGTGCTCACGATGAAAATCGTTGTTCTGTTTTACCGCGTATCTTGAAAACGGCCCCATGCTGATTCCAATGACGTCTCTGTAATCGTGCAAGACCTTCTGCGAACAGAGTTATGGTCCCTCAAAGTTTTAGCTAAAGAAACATGGTGGACGAGTTGTCCGAGGCTTGTAACTTCCGTCTTTTGCAGCCGATGTATGCGAGTTGACCAGAGTAAAGCGAGAAGTCGAGAATGAAGGGAAGAACGGGGCTAATGATTGGGAATCATCGCTCATCTCACGATCTCGAGCATTTATTTGTTCACGTCGGTGGGTGTATGTTGCGCTTGTGGGGTTTGCCTTGCGCTCGAAGTGGCAACTTCGGGCTCTTTTGGAGCTTTCCCTGGCTCGTTTTCATGCGTTCTTTAGACGTCAACGTTACAGTGTGTCCCTCCATTATCCATTCCTAGTGGAAACTGAAACACATTTTTTATCGTGAACACTGCCTTTAAATAAAATTTCCACGACACCCTGATCACGTCTCTTGATCACGTCTTCCGAAAGCCCTACTGGATTTGATTTGATTTGATTTATTACACGGTGGAACCGTGTGATAGACAAACAACAAAACGAAACACCTAAACGGCAACTGAAACAGACTAAAGATAGAGGACAATAATAAAGCAAATCGATAAACTGACTACAAGGAAATACCGGCACCATGAAGGGATGAGATCTTATAAACATCGCTCCTGGTACAACAGATAACTCTCAAGCGCCTTTTTGAATTCAGTGAACTTCCCAACAATCAAACCTGACCGAAGTAATTTGTTGAATTCAGCCCCCGCCCTATTGACAAAAAAGTGCTGTCTTACATTTCGCCTGGCCTCAACGAGGCCCAATTTCACCGGCGCTCCCCTGGTGGTTGACGATCTCAGGTTGAACAGCCCGTTAGCCTTGATACCAGCACTACCATGGATGATTTTATACATCATGATCATATCAGACCTTCTTCTCTTGTGCTCTAGAGTGGTTAGGCTCAATTTGGCGTTTCTGGTGACATGACACACGTTGCGATTATTCTGAAACCACGATGTCCTGAAGTAAACTCTACGTGTGAAAGTATTCTGGACTTACTCCAGCGCATCGATAGATTCCTTTTTGTATGGATTGAATACCACCATGCCATACTTCATAAGTGGACGTATGTACGTTTTATACACCTCATTCAGGACGTTTGCATTGGTAGTTGAAAGTGCTCGAAACGCGCTGTGCATCATCCTGTTAGCCATGGACGCGACCTGGAGGCTGTGATCATCGAAACTAAGATCATCCTTGATAAGGAAACCAAGGCCCCTAATCTCGCTGACCTCGCTCAACTGCATAGTATAGAAGCTATTAACTCGCCTCTTACCAAGCTTTATCACCTTAGTTTTTTTTTCGCTGGAAAGCGGCAATATCCATTCAATCGACAATTTGGCTACATCATTAAGAGCTTTTTGCAAAAACTCCGAATCTCCCATGGTCCGAATAGGATTATACAAATTAAAGTCGTCAGCGAATGCCGAACAGCCAACGTTGTTCAAGGAGAGAATCGAGGGAAGCTCATACGTATAAATATTAAAGAGAATAGGTAAAAGCACTCAACCCTGGGGAACACCACTAAGGATTGCAAAGGGAGAGGAGAACGTAGAGCCGGACTCTGAAAGTCCTGCCCGTGAGAAAAGCACGAGTCCAAGCCACTATACGCGGATGAATACCTACTATTTCCAGTTTGTTTACTAATTTACGATGGGAAACTCTGTCAAACGCCTTGGAAAAATCGAGGTTAATAACATCCACACTAAAATCATTGTTCAGCGCACGAGTCCAGTCTTCAAGTGACTGCAGCATCGCCGAAATTGTGGATTTACCCTTTTGGAAACCATGTTGGTGCTCCGAGATGATGGAGTGCTCTTCCAGATGAGCCATAATTCTTTTCTTTAATACTTTTTCAAAAAGTCTTGCAAAAATTCACGACACCCGGACCACATCCTCTGAAGCCCTACTGGATTTCCACGACACCCTGATCACGTCTCCTGATCGCGTCTTCTAAAGATCTACTGAATTTCGATAGCACCCTGGCCACGTCTTTCGAATCCCTAATCAATTTCCACGACATCCTGATCACATCTCCTTATCACATCTTCTGAAGCACCATTGAATTTCCAAGACACCCTGATCACGTCTTCTGAAGCCTTACTGAATTTCCACGACACCCTGATCACGTCATCCGAAGCCCTACTGGATTACCACGATACCCTGATCACGTCATCCGAAGCCCTACTGAATTTCCACGACAGCCTGATCATGTCTCTTGAAGCTCTACTGGATTTCCACGACTCGTCGATTACGTCTTCTGAAGTATTACTGAATTTCCACGACACCCTGGCCACGACTCCCGGAGCCCTACTGCATTTCCACCACACCCTGATCACGCAAGTCTTCTGAAGCCTCTCTGAATTTTCACCACATCTGATCACTTCTTCTGAAGCCCTACTGGGTTTCCACGACACCCTGATCACGTCTCTTGATCACGTCTTCTGAAACCCTACTGAATTTCGACGGCACCATGACCACGTCTTTCGAGGCTCTACTGGATTTCCACGACACTCCGAGCACGTCTTCCGAAGCCTTTCTGAATTTTCACCACATCTAATCACATCTTTTGAAGCCCTACTGGATTTCGACGACACCCTGATCAAGTTTCCTGATTACGTCTTCTTAAGGCTTCCCCCCTACTGAATTTTGACGGCATCCTGGCCACGTCTTTCAAACCTCTACTGAATTTCCACGACGCCCTGATCACGTCTCTTGATCACGTCTTCCGAAAGCCCTACTGGACTTCCACGACACCCCCGATCACGTCCTCTGAAGCCCTACTGAATTTCCGCGACACCCTGACCACGTCTTTTGAAGCCCTTTTGAATTTCCACGGTATCTGCTCACGTCGACAGCCTGATAACGCCTTCTGCGGCCTGGCGGAACCGAGTTCACCGACAACCCCCTCCCCCCCCCAAAGAATTCGGCACTGAATAACGCGCACTAATGCGGCGAGTTATTCGCCGTAGCGCCGGCGCTAGTTGCGCAGATTACGGATGCTGGCGCGAAATTCTCACAGTCTCTCGCCGATTCCCACATTTTTGGAGTTTTTGTTGTGGATTCCTCACATGCAAGGTTTTTTTTTGGAACGTTCATTTGATTAGTTAGTATTTTTTGTTTCTTCACTATTCTATGTATTTACCCTATTGATAATAAATTTGCAGGTTTCCTAATCATTAATATAATGTTAGGAGCCAACGAAAACAACACAAATAAAAAGTGGCTCAAACTACAATTTTTCAGCTTATTTAGCTACTTATTAGGAGTCTACAAGTTGCTGCTTTGTTATAAAACTGATTATTACAAAAAAATAGATAGAAACATTCAAACACATAAATACTGTTCTTGAACGTCTGAATCTATTATTATCAGGTTAATAAATGAATGAGTACATAAACTAAAAATGTACCGATAACACTATGTAACAAATTTTCACTTTTTTTCTGTTCCTGGGTTGAAATTGTGTTTTCCTAACTCGTTAGGTCTAGGACAGACAGGAAATCGCTATTATCCCTGGAAAACTTCGCTTTTGTGTCTAGGACAATGAAATTTGGAAAATCGCGTGCTTGTGTGAGACAAATTTTGTTCCTGGCTGCTGAGTGTTATATTTCAATTGTTTGTGTCTAATGAATGTGAAAAATGACTTCATTAAGCATAAACTCTGCTTACACGACGACAGCATGAAGAAAACTCGTTTGTTTTTTTGTGAAAAAAGAAAGATTTTTATTCATTTCTGGCACTTTGATCAGGTAAAAACAAAAAATGCACAAGGAATAGACAAACACAGTCGGCAACCACTCAGCAAGGTTCAGAAATGTGTAGATTTCCTAGATTTACGATTGTACTGTGGATCTCTGTCGAAGTTGCACCCAATTATAGTCCCTCTTCATGGTTTTGTTATACTGTCCTTGGTTACGGCGTTCAAAGGCCAATATATCTTGATGAAAGGGCTCGCCTTGCTCGTTCAATTTTTCAAGATGCGAATTAGCGGTATGGACTATCAGAGAAATTCTGCATCCCATTTCGAGGTAATTCTTTATGAGAGACACCAACTCCTCACAGCTTTCAACTTTGTGATCACTTAGACAGCCGTGAACAACTGCAACGAAAGTGCTCTAGGCCGTTCTCTCCGTCCTGTTTAACAGCTTTGCGAAATTCTCACATTTTATGATCCTATTGATCTGTGGTCCGACGAATATACCAGCCCTGACCTTTACCTCGGACCGGGGCGTTACCGAGAACAGTATAACGAAAACATGATGAAGGACTACATTTGGGTGCAACTCCGAGAGAGTGATTCACAGTACAAACGTAAATCTAGAAAATTTACACATTTCTGAACCTTGTTGAGTGCTTTCCGACTGTGTTTGTCTATTACCTGTGCATTTTTTGTTTTTACCTGTTCATAATGTCGAAAATTAATAGAAATCTTTCTATTTTCCCAAAAAACGGGTTTTCTTCGTGCTATAGTAGTGTAAGCAAAGTTTGTTCTCAATGAAGGCATCTTTTTACATACTTTGGACATAGGCAATTAAAATATAACACTTAGAAGCCAGGAACAAAAATCGTGTTACATAGTGTAATCAAATAATTGTACCGGAAAGCAGCAAATGATTGATAAAACTTATAGAACAGTAAATGAGTACTGACTCTATAAAATTATAGAACAGTAAACAGCATGATAATGAATGCACACTAAATCAGCGAATCAATAACCTAACAAATGACAAAAGTAAATGGATAAATTCTTTTGAAGAAACATTATTAAAGGGAGTGGTCACGATAAAAAACATTATCGAAAAAACTACAAAAATCAGCTCAGTTCAAAAAGAGCTGAAAAACTATGAAGGTAGCGTGGTGAAAAACGGGCTAGAATTAGAGTCTCTACTCTGAGAGAAATTGGCGCTGCGGCTCCGCGATAGTGCCGCTTCGAAGCCTACAGGCACCGAAGCGGCGCTACCGCGGAGCCGCGGCGACCCTACCGCGGAGCCTTAACTGCAACGCAGTCATGCCGCTGCGGCTCTTCGATAGTGCCGCCGCTGCTCCGGGAGAGTATATCATACGCAGGTAATCAACAAACGTAATACAACTTAGGGGGCCTATGAACAAAAATACGTTTTCTGCGGTTGTCACGTCTTCTGTCTGATAAAGACAGAGGTTACTGCTGCTCTTGGGCCCAAGGAAATACGGAATTTACCACGAAATTGGGTAATTGAACCGGTGACAATTTCGTTTGACCGCACAGGGCAGACCGGCGCAGTTCTAACGCGGAGCCGCTGCGCTAATATCGCGGCGATGTCGAGGCTCAAGACACGACAACATTATCGCCTGATCACGGAGCCGCTGCGGTACTATCGCGGTACTATCGCGGCATTGCCGAGGGTCGCGGTACTTCCCCGGCACTGACGCGGCAAATTTTCTCAGAGTAGCGCCCTAAGAAGCCAGTTCGTGCACACGTGCACAGCGCCGACCAAAAAGAACGCAATCTCATGCCGAGCAGTCAAAAATCATCGATATTCTGAGGGAGAAATAAATGCAAATTCACCTAATAAAACAGTTGAACAATAAAAGCAAGCACTTCAGTCAACGTTTTGACTATATGAGTACATAAATATATTGAAATTCAATTTCAAGCCAGCTGATGTTCTAGATACTAGAGATCATCGATGCCGATGATGTCGAGTGGGCTCGTCCACAAAGACGATAAGCATATTTGATCGCGACCACTGCCTTTAAATAAAGAAGCTCATAACACCGAAATCACAGTAATAGAAGTGATTGAGAAGAAGGGATGACCTGAATATTCCGTTAGTGGAGGAAAACGGGTGATTGTGCCGGTCATGCGGCCGGGACATCGACACGCGAAACGTTCGGCGCACCAACACGCGTCGCAGTAGGCATACCACACGCACCGCGGCCGAGTCACCCGGCGTCACAACCGGATGGGAGGACCTCCGGCCGCATGGGCGGGGTAAATGTTCCTAAATTTTGGGTAATTGAAGCAACGACACTAAGGCCCCTGTCAGAGTTGGTTGAGAAAATAACCGTGGCCAGCCCGGTCGATATCTAGGAAAAACATTGGCGATGGAGGTTGCAAAAAAACACCCGGTGTATCCGTGTGTGCCTGACGCGGTCAATATGTATGAATTATGTGGAACGATATCATGGATATCATTCATTACCTACCTTATATCGTGTGAACATCGGTCGGGTTTGCAACATCGGGTGTTTTCTGCATCCCACCTCATGCATGTCTTTCGTGATTATCGAGCGGGCTGGCTACACCGATCATCCAACTATGACAGAGGCATGCTGACATCTAAATTATCCCTGGAAAGCATTCCCTTGGTGGAGGCTAAATTTCAAAACACGGCTGATCTCGGTTGACATACGATACGCTGAGGACCTAATACCGTGACAGACTGACAGATCTCCTTTGTATATAGTAAAGATGCAGGGCTTTCAGGGGCTCTTTCGAAATTTTTGTTCACTAAAGGGACCATGCTCTACAAAATCATGAAAAAATTATTTATATATGATTTTCTGCGCGTACGATGCCGTTAAGCAACGTTGACCCGGGCACGGGTATTGAGATCCTTCCTTTCAAGTTACGTAAAGATCTGAGCACAAGTGGCGTTCCGATGGAGGAAGATCTGGGAATGAGGGAGAACCGCACAGCCACTGCGTAACGTTTCCGCGTTGGAAGCATAGATGTACAGAATTCTCTGTCTCCTACCCATTTTTGATTTTTTTGTTTCCTGTTTTCAAAGTTTCCCCTTTTATCCCTCCGTACCAAGACTGTGCATAACTAAAATTTGCAATTTCGTGAATCGTAAACTATTTTCGCGAACTCCTCGTAATACGTTAGTCGTAATTCGTAACTGACATTCAATGTCGAAACACCTCAGCACTTCAGTGATGAGGTGTATCCGTAATAAAGGAGGTTTGAGATTGGGTTTCAAAATAATATTTTGCCGATTCCTGAGTAGATTTCAATTCACGAGGTATATGCAATTCACGAAATATCGCATATCGAACAAGGACAGGTTGGAAACCCATAATAACTTTGAGTCGGTCAGTGTAAAAAGCGGAACGCTCGGTCATACCTGAATCTCGTTATCGACAAATATATTTCCCCAAGTCCGACCTATGGGTTCCGTTTTCATTTTAGTCTGACGCATGGACCAGGCGGCTGGTCGTGCGGGGTTGGCGGTCTCACTGGAGAATGGGGTTTCGATTCGCGCGGGGTGATCTACCGCCGCAGCCCCGTCCATTCATCAGACTAAAATGATTGCGCGAACTCTACTACTGACTACGCCCTGCTGGGGAAGTCAGTGAAAGATTCTACCGAAAAATGACAGTGGAAAGAATAATCAAATATCAGGAATGTGGAGGAAGTGATAAATTTATCTACGCTCCACACCGCAGATTTACCTTCTTCCCTCAATCGCACTTTCACGATTTGTTACGATTGGTCACAATCCGTTACGATTTTGGCCGAATTTTGGTAAGTCGTAAATAGTGAAAACTCTCAGAAACGCCCACATTTCGTAACTCGTAATTACGCACAGCCCTGAATGTACGTACATATATCATAAGAGCTTCTATCATTGATCGCATCGCGCGTCGATCTGAGTTCAAAGCATGTTAGCGAATAACGTCGTGATGTAGTCAGTACAATTAAGGACACTAACTACATACATTGCGTTTCAAAACTATAAAGGCGCTAAAGAAATGGATGTTGCTTTTGATGATACTGTCAGGGTCGCCCACCCATTTTTCACTGTAGAATGTATTATACCTATTTACTACAGTTCAACGTGAATTCTTGCACTTTACCCAAAAATCAAGATTAGGTGGCTGTGTTACAAAAACAACTCGGCACGAGGTGTGGACAGAGCTAAATTTTCTCAGACCCCCCCCCTCTGAAAGCAAACTTTTGGCGACTTTCTCAGACCCCCTCCCAGAATTCGTTAATAGGTCAAATTTTTTACGATTTTCTAGGACTTCCTCCCAGGAGCGTTCATTGTCTGTTTTTGTAGTAAAATTTAAATAAGAGGAACAACTTATTTCAAAAGATGTATAATTTGAAGAAGAACAACCATTTCACAAAAAAAGACATCAATTTTGAAATAGATCACGGACGGGGCTTTTCTTGACGGATTCCATGACGTTGCCTGCGTTTTTGAAAAACTTAGCTAAAGTAAGGGTTTTGATAATAGTGAAGGCTCTCCTAATGTTGAATAGAAGAAACATACGTTCGAACGTGTATCCAGAAATTGTGAATGATTCCGGGTAGGAAGCTAAGGTTTATATGTGGTGGAAAAGAAGCGTGGAGAAGATGAAGTGATTGACTAAGGTCAAGAATACGGGATGTCTTGAAGAAATAAATGCGTTTTCAAATTAATATGAATTCGTAAATTTATTTAGCAAGTCCAAGAAGAACAGGTCACTTCAGATGTATGGACTTCGGGTTCGAAGGAGCGCCATCCGATCTGATTACGTTGCTCTATTTCTATTCTCCGAAACACACTTATACACGAAACACACTACGCGGATTCGATCCCGCAAGGTGCTCAAATTTCGGAAGACATCAGACCTCACATTTTTCTGCAAAGTAAGGGTCTCAAAAATAGAATATCCAAGTAGAGAGTGGTAGATTTACTCCGTATACAAATTTTCAGCCCCTAAGATGGACGCTGAAAGGCACTTCACTGGGTGGCCCACACTTGTCGCTGGTGCGGTCGCTCTGGAAGTCTACATTTTTGCAAGGAATGAGTCAGGAGAATACGATGATCGAGTCCAGCGTAGCCGATTTACCTTGTATACTCACTTTCACCGTGCAACATAGATGCTGAACACCGCCTCCAGCAACTGTTAGGGTCAACTAAGTCCACAAATTGGAATAGGGTTTAAACAACTGTAATCTTATCTTCAAAGTTACCCCAGGTTTGAGCAAAACTAAGAAATTCAGGTTTAACCCTACTGAACAAATCTTATCAGCTCCCAGAGGACGCCTTACAGAAAATTCACTAGGTGTGGACATTTCATATTTTGAGCATAAATGTCCACACCTAAATGCACTGGCTAGGTGTGGACATTTATGCTCAAAACATCAAACGTCCACACCGCGTAATTTTTTTTGTAAGGCGTCCTCTGGGAGCGAGTAAAGTTTCATTCGGTAGGGTTACATACCTAGTTTCTAAGTTTCGCTCAAACCCGGGGTAGCTCTTTTGGAAGTTGAGTTACAGGTTTTTTAAAACCCTAAGCCAGGTTTGTGGACTTGAACGTTTTTTTAACCGTTTTTTTACCTTGTTCCGCTTCCTATGTTGCGGTCTTCGGCGCCACACTGAGACGGTTAAAGATTGTAGGAAGTGTAAATCGACCACGATGGACTCAAATATTCTGCTCTCGACACACCTAAATTTCTGAAATTGACGACTTCCGGCGGGACCACACCTGAGAAAAGTGTGAGGCCTTATACTGTAGCGGTGTTCAGCATCTATGTTGGACGGTGAAAGTGAGTATACAAGGTAAATCGGCTACGCTGGACTCAAATATCCTACTCTCGTCACACCTAAGTTTTGAAATTGACGACTTCCGGCGGGACCACACCTGAGAAAAGTGTGAGGCCTTATACTGTAGCGGTGTTCAGCATCTATGTTGGATGGTGAAAGTGAGTACCCTCTGGTTCCGGGCATGATTTAGTGTGTGCGAATGCGGACTTGCGTCGTGGGGCGCGACGCATCACTTTCGCGCGAGCTTCCGCACCCGCCCCTCATCAGCTGATTGTGTGCGTTTTTTTCATTTTCAAGGTTTTTCTTAGTTCTTTGTGGTTTTTTGGCTGTTTTTGATAATTGAATGCAGTATTCCTCGTATTAGACCCATTTGTGAAGATTTCCATTCCAGGAAGAGTGAGAATGGTCGCTGACCAATACAAACGGCAAATTTTCGGTGAGTTTTTTTTTATTTTAAGGTGCTACTCAACTAAAACTCGTGCTCAGTGTTTGTAACTGACTTCGGACTTTTCTATCAAGACTTTGATGTGTTCTTGAAATGCTTTAGAATTTTTCCATTGTTTAGGCTGGAAGAAATCTACAAAAAACCTCCTGTAGTGAGTTTTTTTCTGTTTTGAAACTTGTTTTTTTTTGTCAAAACTACTTTCATGCTGTGTGCATTTGAAGACATATTTTTTCAAAGAATTCCCCTACTATAGGTTATGCCCAAATTTTATTTTTTTTAGGACGGCCCAACTTCCACCAGCCACCTGCCGCTGCACCACACTGAAGTAAGTGATCATTTTATTTTTAATTTATTTCTATCTAAACTTACCCGTTAGTGTTTTTTATGTTTAGCGATCCTCCCAGAACTGCTAAACAGGAAGAATTGCTAAACATAAAAAACACCAACGGGTAAGTTTAGAATAGAAATAAATCAAAAATAAAATGATCACTTACTTCAGCGCGGTGCGGCGGCAGGTGGCTGATGGAAATCGGGCCGTCCTGAAAAAATAAAAATTTGGGCATGACCCATAGGAGGGAAAAGGCTTTGAAAAAATGCATCATCAAAAGCATACAGCATGAAAGTAATCTTGACAAAAAAAACGTTTCAAAACAGAAAATAAACTCACTACAGGAGGTTTTTTAGAGATTACGGTCAGCCTAAACAATAAAAAAAATTCTAAAACATTTCACGAACACATCAAAGTCTTGAAAGAAAATTCGGAAGTCAGTTACAATTATTGAGCACGAGTTTTAGTTGAGTAGCACCTCGTCGGTTGTTGTTGTTGTTGTTGTTGCCGATCATCCACCATACACACTGATCCTGGATCCAACCTCCGGCATATTGACGACGTCATCGAAGCAACATTGCTGGGATCCTCTTCTTTGGAGGATCCCTGAGTGGGGCGTTTTTCCACCCTCTTTTTTTTATTTTTTTTTTATTTAATCTTTTTTTTTAGATTTTTTATATATTTTTTTATTTTCTTTTTTATTTTCTTTTTTTTAATTTTTTTTTAATTCGTTTTTCTTTTTTTACATTTCAATAACAGTACTGCATAATTAAAGTGACAGGAAATGGGCTACTTCCACTGGTTTGAGCCAGAGATCTTCTATTGTGAGGTGCGTTGGCCTCCAGAGCAAGAGAACATGTGAGGTACTGTGTGTTCCTCAAGCCCGCAGTCTGGACAAAGTGGATTATCTGCTGCTCCTATCTTATGTAGATACCATTGCGACTTTGAATAGAAACCACTCCGGAACTGAGATAGCGCTGCCCGACTTGGTCTTGGCAAAGTCTCCTCCTCCTTAGCAATCTTCGGCGGCGGTCCACTTAGCAAGGGGGAGTTCATAGTAACCAGGAACTCCTTAACAAACTCTTTGTGCACTTCTTTGCGAATGCTTTCCGCGTTTCCTGGCCTGACCAATATTGGCTTGATCGTTCTGACATGCTTTCTGATCTGTCTTGGTGGTTCCGATTTCTTCATCATGTCGTGTGAGGGATGTTCTGGATCAAGTGCCGCAACCGTTCGATATTGAAGCGTCAACATCTCGTTATGAGCTTTTACTGGCATGATTCCCGTCTCATTGCTGAGGTGGGTAGTGCCAGCCATCGCCAGGCTTCCCGTCGCGGTCCTCAAGGCTGCATTTTGACACGCTTGTAACCGATCCCAGTGAGTCGACGCAATGAGCGGGCTCCAGGCTGGAGCAGCGTAGGACATCACGGATTGTCCGGTGGCGCGGTAGGTCAGTGTGAGCAGCTCTTTGCTTTGTCCCCAGTTTCTTCCTGCCAACGCTTTCAAAAGATTCGCTCTTTTAGCCGTCTTCTTGCGAACATCTTCCGCATGTAGTCGACCCGTCATCATAGTGTCGAAATGGTAGCCGAGAATTCTCGGATTTCTTTCGTGAGTGATCTGCATCCCATTTATGAACACTTTCGGTACATATCTCGCTTGAGCAGAATGTGTTGTTAGAAGAGAGACAGTGGTCTTCTGCAACGACAGTTGGAGATGTAGATCTTCCAGAGCCTTTGTTAGCTTCGGGAGATATTCGTTCAGACGCTTTTCGCAAGTTTCAATATCTGGATGTGACGCCACCAGTGTTAGGTCATCCGCATGTCCGACTAGACGTGTTTCTGGAGGGGGTGCCGGGAGATCTGCTATGTAGAATGAGAACAGGAGCGGAGATAGAACCGCACCTTGCGGTGCCCCGGAGCGCGCCAATCTTGCTTTCGACATATGGCCTCTAAACTCTGTCAGTATTGTTCTGTCTTTCAGGTAGCTAGAAATCCATCGGGCTAAACCTTTCGGTAGGGATGACTCGGCAAGCTTTTGACAAAGGATGGAGATAACCACAGTGTCATATGCTTTCTTCAAGTCGAGTGCAACCATAATTGAGCGGCTAGGCGGTCTCTTCTCATTTAACCCATCCGTGATGAGTCCGGTCAATCTGACCAACGCTGAGGTTGTGGAGAAATCCTTTCGAAAACCATTCTGCCATCCAGGGATTTGCAGGTGCGTCTCCAGTGTAGGAAGAATGGTTCTTTCAAAAGTGCGTGCCATAGATGAAATGATCGAAATGGGCCTGTAGCTGTTCAGATCTTCTGCAGGTTTACCAGGCTTCAGGAGTGGGAAAATTCTCGCCTCCTTCCACGACGCCGGGATCAGTCCAGTCGACAGGGTTCTGCTGAAAAGGGCTCTAAGGCACTCCTGAAAAATTGGTCCTGAATGCTTGAGCATTACAGGGGCCACACCACTTGTATCCAACGCTTCAGACGGCTTGCATTTCTTCAAGGCAGCGTCGATGAGGGCTGTCGAAATGATGGGAACGTCTTCTCTCGGAAAGTTTTTGATCCATCGGAAGGTCCTTCGTGACGACTTCATGCTTTTATGAGGGCATGGCGAACTGAACTGTTTGCATAAAAGGTTGACCGCATTCTTGTTTTTCAACGGTTTGCCCCTATGCAAAATTTGGATGGGATTGGGTTTCACTGAACGCCCATCCAGAGCCTTCATGGTTGCTCATAGCTTCGAAGAGTTTGTACGATGATCAATGCCTTCCACGAAAGTTCTCCATGTCTGCTGTCGGTCCTTCCTCACTTCATCAGCGATTTCTCTGTTCAGCTCAGGGATTCTGGTGCTGGTCGGGTCCGTTCTTCTGATCGAGTCTCTCTCACATATGAGGTCCTTAGCGGTGTCCGACAGTCCCGGCATAAAAGCCTTACGTCTGCCCTTAGGGATAGCTTGTGACGTTGCTGTCCTTACGGCCGATACGAGAAATCGATCCATTTCCAGTGGAGTGGCCCGGAAGTCGAAATCCGCCGATTGTTGTTCCAGCACTGACAGAAATTTGCGCCAATCCGCCTTTTTGAAGTTCACGAAAGTGTTCCTCGGTGACGAAGATATAAAAGCCTCGCTTCTGAACTCCATCAGGATAGGAAGATGGTCACTTGCGCCTGTATTAACAGTGTCCCAAACTGCTGACGATGCTAGGTCCTGTGAGCACAGCGAGAGGTCCGGTGACGAGGGTCTTCCATACGTCGGCTTCCTAGTAGGGTGATGGGCATCATTGAGAATCACAAAATTCGACTGCGCTATCTCCTCCTCGAGGTCCTGTCCACGTTGGTCCTCTTCACCCTCTGACCATAGAGGACTGTGCGCATTGAGATCTCCCATGACGACTGTGGGTTTCCCGCATGTCAGGAATTGGGCGATAGACAGCTCGTATGCGGGTGGGCATGAGGACCTAGGCGGAGAGTAGAGATTGTGAATGTGCACAGATCCAGCCTTCGTTTCCACAGCTAAGGAGATGCATTCCGTCGTACCATCTCTGGTTCCAGGAGTGATCACACTGCACTGTAAGTTGTTTCTGACCAGAAAGGCCACACCTCCTCCGGAACTCGTTCGGTCATTTCTCAGGCATGTGTAGCCTCGTACCACCGGTGGTCCTTGATTGGAATCCAGTTTAGTCTCTTGAGGTCCCACAATGTCAGCTCCCATGCGGTGTGCGAGAGCTTCTAGTTCCGCTGATTTGTTGCGAAAACCATTTATATTCCACTGGATCATCTTTAGAGAGTCGGGACTTGAGCGCAGAGGTTGATATGTCGTTACGGAGACGCAGTTAGGGCACACGTATGAGCTGTCCGCATCCTTGAAGGACTTGAGACCGGAGCATTTCTTCACATGAGTCCATTTCCTGCATTTGCTACATTGAACGCTCCCTGCAGCGGCTGAGGTCCCACACTGGGTGCAGGGCCATCGACACCGGCGAGGGGGTCCAGGGTTTGCTTCGATTCCGGCACGGATGAGTAGACAACGGATCAGCAGCGCCGGTTTATGCTGACCCGCAACCGAAAAAATTGGCTCCAGAACTCGTGAGAAGTGAATTCTGGGAGGTATAGTTGAGGATCTTTGACTTCGGAAGGATGGCGGCCATTGTAGACGACTTCTTCTTCCGCGTACGCTCTTGCCAAACGAGTAGGCGATCCTCCATAAGAGCTACCACCTCGTCGGCGACCATTCTCGCTCTTCCTGAAATTGAAATCTTCGCAAACTGGTCTAATACAAGGAATATTGCATTCAATTATCAAAAACAGCCGAGAAAAATATCAAAGAAAATGAAAATGTAGAAAAAAAACGCACACAATCAGCTGATGAGGGGCGGGCGCGGAAGCTCGTACGAAAGTGATGCGTCGCGCCCCACGACGCAAGTCCGCAATCGCACACACCAAATCATGCCCGGAACCAGAGGGTATATAGAGTAAATCGGCCACGCTGGACTCGATCATATTCTCCTGACTCATACCTTGCAAAAATGTAGACTTCCAGCGCGACCACACCTGAGACAGGTGTGGGCCACACAGAGAAGTGCCTTTCAGCGTCCATCTTAGGGGCTGAAAATTTGTATATAGAGTAAATCTACCACACTCTACTCGAATATTTTATTTTCGTAACCCTTACTTTGCAGAAAAATGTGAGGTCTAATGTTTTCCGAAAATTGAGCACCTTGTGAGATCGAATCCGCGTAGTGTGTTTCGTGTATGAGTGGGTCTCGGAGAATGAAATTCGAAGTGTAACCAGATCAGATGACGCTCTTTTCAACTAGCAAGTGTTTTGCCATGTATGGTCTGGCTAATTTTGAAGCACCTATTTTCGTATCTAACCACTTATTAAAGCGTGTTTTCCATACATTTAAAGTGACCTGTTCTTCTCTGAAAACATATATATTTCTTTAGTACATCTCGTCGTCTTCGCCTTTGCCAATAACTTCTTTCGTCGCATCCACTCTTTTCTTCCGCCCCATTACGTAGCTTCCAATCTGTTCTTATTTGCAATTCAGTACACAACTAGCCAGGTTACACGCCCAGAACCTATGCGCCTTATATTCAACCGTAGGAGAACCTTTACTATAATTTTAACATTTACGTAAATTTAATTACCACAGGGTTTCATGTTAATTGGACGGTATTACCGAATTACTCGCGAAAAATATTTCTAAACAGTGTACCAACACCCCCGGTCAGAATAATCCACGTGGTCTCCCGGTGAAGCTCAGACCCCCCTCCTTCCACCATTGCGCAGCTCAGACCCCCCCCCCCCGGTGTGGATATCCACACCCCGCGCCGAACCCTGTACAAGAATCTCGACACTCCATTGGAGAAACCATTGCATAATCGAGGTATTCCATCATCTGCATCGGCACACTTGTATGTTCTCAGGCTACATGTAGCCCCGAGAATACTTGAGAAATACCGAACATTTTCAAATGAAAGCGAAAACTTCGGAAATGTCGACATCAGCTTCGAGCAGGTTCGTGGCAATCTCTAGCCTTCTTTTTCCAGGGCAACTATCTGAAGGTGAATCCATCAAATCGAAAACAGCGCCAGAGATACTAGAAGAAGAAATTGGTGAAGATGTCATCGTTGAGCCTGTCCTCACCCTGGTAATCGCCAGACCCTTTTTTGCCTCCATGGTGTCTATTTCGACAAAACTAGCAATAAAGTGGATGAATTCCATTACTTTTCCCACTTCTGACACCATTTGAAGAAGATACCGTTCTTGTACCGGCGTAGAATTTCAGATACACGCTCCATGACGGTTTGTAGACCCCAATGGCTCCATGGTAATACAGTGACTGTCTACTATGGTCTTAAAGACCCTCATGTTGAGCTTATTGGTTGCCCACGGTATTGGAATGTCTATTAAAAAAGTCGACTCGAATTCTTGGCGATATCGAGGTCGGGAGTAAATGGTTATCTTATTGTCCACATGAGCACCTCCCGTTCCGCTCAATTCTAAGGTCATAATGTTCAACTTCTCGGTTGGCTGGCACATATTCTGGACGCAAGATTCGTTGAACTTGTCTGAGATGCGTCAATCAGAGAGATTGATCCAAGCTAGAAGCTCTACAGAATCGTTGATGACGTCAAAAGTGCGATCCCTGATTTATTAAAGAGAAGCAGGCAAAGGCTGATATGAAAGTTTTGTAATTCTATGTGTAACCTTGCTTTCAAAGTTGAATTTCACGGGTAAGATTCAAGCACACTTCAATTTCCACTGAAGGATCACTTATCCGCAGTTGTACCCCCATTTTGACAGCTGCCTTTATAGTTTCGAAACAGTGTAAAACGAAAAAATCCAGAAAAGAATGCTAAAAATTAGGTTTGCAGGGGAATTCATTATGGACTAGTGTATACGGAAGGGACCAAGTCGCCATATGTGCAAAAGGGTGCCCGCAAGTTTCTATCGGTTTAGTTATCCTTAGAAAATAGGGTGCCTTTATAGTTATGACACGCACTGAACTATCGTTGCAGCGCTTAAGATTCATGTTTTGATGGACAGTTTAGCCCGAGCGAATCGCGCCTCTTATCACGCAATGAAACTGAGCCAGTTTTACAATTTCCAAATAAATTCAACACAAAACGTCACTGATATGGTCATCAAGGTTGGAATGGAAAATGAATCAGCTTTTAGCCTCAAAGGAAGATCCTCATGATAGAAGTTGACTGAGATCCACATGAGCGATTCGAAAGTAATACCGAAAATACACGAGGAACGTGAGTTCTACATCATTGCCGATTGGTGATCTCAACACGTAATGAACTCGGTCGGTGAAGAGGGATTACGGGACAAAGACCGTCGAGATGAAGGAGGCTTATCCACGAATCTTCAGCCAAATAATTGAATATGGATGAAATAAGGATAATTTCTGTGACGAAACACCGTAAAGCGCGGCACAATTGCGAGCGAAAATTGCTCGTATCAACGACTACTTCACCTGAGAAAATCTTCCAAAGTTTTACAATTTGTTGTAATTTCAAATCTCGTCTTGAACTTTGCCTGCTTTTCAATTTAGCTTGGTGTGCACTGAATATGAGAGTATTGTGAGAAAATTCAGTTCGATGAGGATAACATTTGAGCTGAAGTCCGGATATCACATGTAATTATCTAGGCGTGGACGCCATGGAAACGACAAAGAGAAGGAGAGCTCAGCACTGAGGTATGTAGTAGAACGCTCAGAAGAGATAAGCCGCCAAAACGGCGAGATGAAATGTCAAATAAGAATATAAAAGCGTCAGACGCGGAACACCTTATGACTAACCTTTCTAGAAATACGAGAAAGCATTCAGAGAAGTTTCGTTCTTTCTAGTAGTGGAAATACGAGAAGGATAGTCAGCTCGTGTGCGCTATTTTATCTGCACATCGCTAAAGGCAAGGGGAACGTTAATTAAGCCGTATTTGAAATGAAAATAAAAAACAGAATGCCGTCATTCTTTCACGAGCTGCTCAGCTCTATCAAAACATGAATCCAAAGATCTGAGGTTTCGTTTCGGAACCATATTTGTCACAAGTCTGCCGGTTCAACTCCACCTTGGAGGAAATTTCTAGCTAACACTGTATATTATAAACGATTAGCAGACACTTCTGCAGTTCAGGTTAGGTGAAGATGCAATATACGAAAATCAAATTTTTCGAATTTCGTATTTTCGAATAAATTCGAAATTCTTCTTTTTTTTTGATTTTCAAATTTTCGAGTATAATCGAAAATCAAATTTTTTCGAAATTTCGAACAATTTTTTTTTTCGAATTTTCGAATAATTTTTTCAAATTTTCGGATAGATTTTCTTGAATTGGAGCGCGAGCGCGGCTGAGTTTTAGCATTGGGGCGGATTTGCGCACGTTGTCTACTTCAGGCCCATGCCCGAGCAACTCATCCACCGTTGAAATGTGGGGACAGGGGCTCTCTACACACCGAGGGAGGAGTTGCCCCGCCTTTCGCGACTCTAAATCCACTCGGGACCACTTCGCTTGCATTGAGTAGCGTGACGTTTCGAACTGCAAAAACGGGCAACTCCTCCCTCGGTGTGTAGAGAGCCCCCCTCCCTGAAATGTGGCTTTCAAGAAGAAGAGCTGATTGCGGATGTTTCGCAGCGTTTTTTTATGATTCTTTCTTCACTGATGAAACAGTCAGACTCTAAACCTTCGTTTTCTGGTGGAAACTCGGAAACGATTTTTATCGTGGACACTGCCTTTAGGACACTGCAACTGAATCGTCTCGGCGCAGTGATGATCGCGAATCCACCGTGGTGCTATCGCGGTACAGTCGAGAGTAGCGGTACTTTCTCGGCACTGTCGCCGCGAGTTCTCCCAGATGCAGGCTGAGTCGGGAAAAACCGCTGCAAATTTCTCATTTTTTTCATTTTTTAAGCACCTTGTCTTCTTTCTTTTTTGTAGCTCATTTTCAGGTTTTTAAGAGGAACATTATCTCTCGAGTTGTATTCTATTAGTCTTGAAATGTTCCACTAGCATTACTGCATCAGAATATCGATGTTTTGACCAAATTCGCTAAACTGTCAAAACTGAATCTGTCTAAGCTCAGGAATGGACGTCGATTCGCTAAACACAACCCAATATAACCAATCGAAGTAAGTATTTTTGAAGTAATCATTGGAGATTAGTAAGCTCAATCGCTTCCCTAGGTATTTCAAGAAACTGTTTCTTGAGAAAGGGAGGGTTTCGGAAGCTTATACCCTGGTACTCTCTATATTTGGCTGGCAGCTACATAATAAAGGTGAAAAAGAGAGAAAAATAGTCTGCATTGGCTAGCCGTTCAAACCAGCCTATCCAACCCATGGAGCACGTAATACGGTGACAAAATATTTCACGCGATTCAAGCGTGCGCTATACCCAAATCAGGCATCGGGTGAATAGGTCAAGATGGTGCTTTGATAAAGTATAATTTCAAAGGTCGATCAGAAAAATAAACTTTTAATGAAAGGATGATTGTGCATTTCGATTATTCGAATTTCAAAAATTCGAATATGCTCTTCAAAGTATTTGAATTTCGAATATTATTCGAAAGTCTGTTTTTGAAATATTCGAATTTCGAATAATATTTGAAAGTACTTTTTACGAAGAATTCAAATTTCGAATTTCTGAAAGTTGGGCTCCGCAGAAAAGGTCAAGGATTTGGCATTGCTCCTAAATGTTGTGAAATTGTTTTATTGGATTTGGCTCTCAACTCGATTTTTCAAATGTAGTGAAATTGTCGAATTGATTTGGCTGTGATGATACTATATGCAGATAACATAATCATTAAATCTAGTGAAATTGTTGCAAACGGATTTGGCAGGAGCTCTATCAATTATCACAGTCAAATCACGCGTCATAAGGGGTTTTCCTTGAAGCGCATATTGAATCGAATGAGAACAGGAATAAACCTAGCAGCAAAAACGTTTCTATACAATGCGAACCGTGAAAGCGTTGAGGACACGAAGACATAGAGTCAGTAGCGAGTAAATTGCGTTAGATTTCGTTTTCATGATTTTTATCTCATCGGTGAGGGAAGGTCTGGTACCTTATTGTTAGTGGGAGCTACACTGAAAGGGCAGAATAGCATTCGGAAACCTTAATTCTAGCCCATAAGGCCACGTTTCGTTCAGCATTGTTGACTGAGGATTATTATTTTTTTCTTTTTGTCTTCATTCGCTCGCCAGAGGACCTTCTGACGCGTGATTTGACTGTGATAATTGATAGAGCTCCTGCCAAATCCGTTTGCAACAATTTCACTAGATTTAATGATTATGTTATCTGCATATAGTATCATCACAGCCAAATCAATTCGACAATTTCACTACATTTGAAAAATCGAGTTGAGAGCCAAATCCAATAAAACAATTTCACAAGATTTAGGAGCAATGCCAAATCCTTGACCTTTTCTGCGGAGCGCAACTTTCAGAAATTTCAGAACTTTACAAGGGTTTCCTTCTACAATATCGTCGAGCTCCAGAAGTCAAGTTGTTTTTTTCGAAAACATAGTGGTAGAAATGAAGCAACAGCCGCTCCGCTGCTAAGACTGCAAGATAATTGTTGCAACGCGGCTTCCTACAAATAGATGCAAGGCATATACTTTTGAATATAAAAGTCGAAAATGAAGAAATGAGTTTCAAAATGACCCAATTGTACAGGTTCTAGGCACTCTTCTAGACGGGGGCACGCACCACTCAAGACAGAAATGAAATGAACGGCCCATTGGTGAGGCTACCAGTCGAAGTATTTCCGTAGAGCTCTAATAAAAACAATGATTGATAGCGCAGTATCAGGCCTCTTTTGTCAGAGTTTTCCATCATTTCTATGAGTTTTTGCGTAGCTTGGCCCCTCTAGTGAAAGAAAATGTTGAAGGGGCCCATGAAATCCTTCATTTGTAAAGAAAAGTCAATCGGAACACATTGTAAATACGAATTTGAATTTCGCGCCAAAATCATTTTCGGAGTTTTTCTGCATGTGGAGTTCGTGCCGTAACCAATTTTTCCTGTTATCTCACTGTCGCACCAACATTCTAGGAAAAAGGGCTAGATGACTGGTGAGAATTGGTGGCGGATATTAACCTCATCGTCCAACGTTTTTGACTCGCCAAAGTTTACCAGTGTGGTCTACCGGGCTCAATCATGAAATTGAGCCTGAAAAATGGAAATTGATTTCCAGCGCGAACGATAGTTAAGTGCGCCAGAAGAGGACTACCGTAATCTCAGGAATGATGTTATTCGGCTCTCGTGAACAAATTTGATGATACCCAATTGATCAATGATAAAGTATAAAAGAAGTGAAGAGCGGTGTGTCTTGATTCACACACCGTCCTTCTCTAGGGGTCAGCAGTTGAGGATCTGCCTGGACTAAAAAGCAGGGAAACATCACCACCTGTAGGGAAGATGAAGCGAAATCGGAGTCAGAACTTAGAAAATTTTAGAGCCAACTCGAGTGAGATTACGGTAGCCCTGTTCTGGCGGACTTAATTATCGTTCTTGTAGATTCGGAGGCCTGGCTTGCATACGGTGTCCTGAACATTGAACTGAGGTCCTGCACACCCCTACTGAGATCCAGCACACATTCCATGAAGTCCTGCTCATCCTTACAGGGGTCTTGCACACGTTTCATGATGTCCTGCACACTCCTACTGATGTCCTGCACACATTCCACGAAGTTCTGATCATCCTTACAGGGGTCTTGCACACGTTTCATGATGTCCTGCACACTCCTACTAAGGTCCTGCACACATTACATGATGTCCTGCACACCCCTATTGGGGTCCTGCACACGCTTCATGATGTCCTGCACACTCCTACTGATGTCCTGCACACATTCCACGAAGTTCTGATCATCCTTACAGGGGTCTTGCACACGTTTCATGATGTCCTGCACACTCCTACTAAGGTCCTGCACACATTCCATGATGTCCTGCACACCCCTATTGGGGTCCTGCACACGTTCCATGATGTCCTGTGAAATTTTACTAAGGCCCTACACACATTCCATGACGTCCTGCTCAACCCTACTGGGGTCCTGCACACGCTTCATGATGTCCTGCACACTCCTACTGATGTCCTGCACACATTCCATGAAGTCCTGCTCATCCTTACAGGGGTCATGCACATGTTTCATGATGTCCTGCACACTCCTACTAAGGTCCTGCACACATTCTACGACGTCCTGCACACCCCTACTGGGGTCCTGCACAGGTCCCATGATGTCCTGCACACTCCTACTGATGTTCTGCACACATTCTACGATGTCCTGCACACCCTACTGGGGTCCTACACAGGTTCCATGATGTCCTGCACACTTCTACTGGGGTCCTGCACAGGTCCCATGATGTCCTGCACACTCCTACTAAGGTCCTGCACACTCCTACTGAGGTCCTGCACACATTCTACGACGTCCTGCACACCCCTACTGGGGTCCTGCACACGTTCCATGATATCCTGCGCACTCCTACTGAGGTCCTGTACAGGTCCCATAATGTCATGCACACTCCTACTGAGGTCCTGCACACCCTACTGGGGTCCTGCACAGGTCCCATGATGTCCTGTACACTCCTACTAAGGTCCTGCACACTCCTACTGAGGTCTTGCACACATTCTACGACGTCCTGCACACTCTTACTTGGGACCTGCACAGGTCCCAAAATGTCCTGCACACTCCTACTGAGGTCCTGCACACCCTACTGGGGTCCTGCACAGGTCCCATGATGTCCTGCACACTCCTACTAAGGTCCTGCACACTCCTACTGAGGTCCTGCACACATTCTACGACGTCCTGCACACCCCTACTGGGGTCCTGCACAGGTCCCATGATGTCCTGCACACTCCTACTAAGGTCCTGCACACTCCTACTGAGGTCCTGCACACATTCTACGGCGTCCTGCACACCCCTACTGAGGGGTTGCTGTAGTTCCACGACGTCCTGCATACTCCTACTGCGGTCTCGCATAGTCAACCGACACTTCAGCACACCTTGCGACGACTTCTTATCTTTGGTGCGCATGGTACAAACACGCGCCACGCTCAAAAACAACCCTTCCGCATAGCGTCCTGTTCCAAGCCGGACGTTTAGAGTACACCACCCTAGAGAGCAAGGTATTTATATGGAGTCTCTAAGAAAACAATGACTGATAACGAAAAACCCGTCATTTTTATAAACTAATCTTGAGAGGCCGGTTTCCGAGTTTCAAACGCCCGTTAGGGCCCAGAAGTCATTATGGTGAGTTCTGACAATTATTTTCGTCATTCCCGTGGTCTATTACATCTAGTCACAAATTTTCGAGCGATTTGGTCCACGCCTTCCAAAAAAATGGTTTTCGACGGACGGAGGTGGAGGCGGAGGCGGAGGCGGAGGCGGAGGCGGAGGCGGAGGCGGAGGCGGAGGCGGAGGCGGAGGCGGAGGCGGAGGCGGAGGCGGAGGCGGAGGCGGAGGCGGAGGCGGAGGCGGTGGTGGAGAACGTTTTTGCGTACTTTGAGAGGTCATAACTTCAGAAAGCGGGGACCAATTGGGATGAAAAGTTGCACACATATGTAATTTCTTGCAGCGCGTCGAATAGTGTACAGCTCATACCTCTGTTGACGGTATGAATAGGTGATCTCATTGTAGGGCATCCGCGCGGGAAGAGATCAAAGCCAAATCCTGGTGAGCGCTTCGCGCTCACCACAATATTATCCGAAAACCCTTTTCGAAATACTCGAACTTCTAATATTACTCGAAAACCGAAAATTTCGAACTTTGAATGATTCGAAATTCGAAAAATCATTCGAATATTTTTCGAATAATATAATTCGGTCCGAAGTATAGTCTGTATCTAAACAGAATTTTCATGGTCAACCGCGCGCACGCTTGTTTCGACACAGATTGTGGACGCGAAAGTGGTAGTAGCGACGTCAGTGAGCTTGTTAGGCAACGCCAGAGAGCTCACATTTTTCGAGGCGTCTGATACGAGCCCAAATTACCGTACTCGAGCAATCCTGGGGCACTTAGATTTGAAACACCACTATTGGGCAAAACTCCATCTCTTGCTGATCCACATCCAAATCTAACACAAAAACAGTTCGTGATTTCCTTATTGGTATTGAAGTTTCTTTGAGATTTTTTTCTCGTCAATTTTTAATGATAGAAGCTCCGTGTAGGGACGTTGATCGAATCCACAGCGCAGGAGCACTTTGGCTGGCACACATGAGGC
Source organism: Aplectana chamaeleonis (assembly GCA_029168955.1). Classification (NCBI taxonomy): domain Eukaryota; kingdom Metazoa; phylum Nematoda; class Chromadorea; order Rhabditida; family Cosmocercidae; genus Aplectana; species Aplectana chamaeleonis. The sequence goes on along the minus strand of JAPDOI010000244.1, from coordinate 184,530 downwards.
GCGCGACGAAAAACCGCTGCGTTCAAGTCGTCGTTGGGGGGCGTTAACCGTGAGGCCTCTGACAAGAAAAATAGTTGGCGCTCAGTTAACGCGCTCCAACGACGACGTGCGCGCAGCGGTTTCTCACCGCGCGCGTCACGTGTGCCAGCCGGACTGCTCCAGCGCTGTGCATTCGATCAACATCCCCTAAGCGTCTTCGAGTTATGCAGTAAAATTGGAACCATTTCTCAATGTGTTTGACCCCCGAGAGATCCTGCACGAACAAAACAACTCATCTTTTGCCGTCCTATCTTCGTCGATCTTGTCTGGTTTAGCATTTCGGCAGTCTCAAAAATCCACCACTCTGAGCATATAGCAGGCTTGATGTACTGTGCTTATTAGAGCGTATATCGATTTGCACTTGCAGACAACCGTAGTTGCAGAACGCAACACGATGGTAATCGTGCTGGAACCAAGTCGTCCTGGGACGATTAGTCTTTGTTCCTGCGGGACTATAATCGTGCTCAGGGATGTGCGGCAATTGCCGTTTGCCGGTCGTTTTTGGACGAATTTCGTCGATTGAAATTTCTCGTTTTCCCTCTCACTTTTCGACAAACCCCCACAAAATGGGCGTAATAGATAACAAACCGCCCGACTTGGACGCAGAGCTCATAGTGGAAAATCCGCGCCTTAAAATCAATGTTCACGATTTTTTTCATTCCATAGGTTCTAACTCAAAACGATTCGTTCTCTACCAAGAGTTACCAAAATCACGAATAAATAGCGAAAACTCACTAAAACGCCTTATTTTGGTGATATTATTCTCTCGCCAGTACGTCCGGTTGCATTAACATCTTCTCGGTGGTTGTGACCGGTGAAAGATGGGATCAATCGAAAATGGAACAATATTTTATGCAAAATAGTATCAGTTAGGGTCCGAAGGAAAGAAGAGAGCAGCAGAGAGTAGACAAATTCAAAGGACGGGTTAATAAAAAATTTAATTACCACAACAAACAGCTCCGCTCAGAGCACTCGAAGTACGGGATCGGAGTGAGAGTACATGATACTCTCACTTCGACATGTATGTACTTCTGGTGAGTTTTTACCAAATTCAGCTCTACCCTGGGACTTGCAATCATTCTAGCAGATAAGCTCCAAACTGAAGATTATCGTGAACAGTACTTTTAATGACAAGTGATGACACAGCTCTCGCGTCTTTTGCGTCCTTTAAATACTAGACGACCCACTACAGCACGAGCACGATACTAGCACTTTTTTGTCGCGTCAGCTTTCGTATGTTGTGTACCTCAATTTCCAACTTGACGAAGCGCTTTCATATTACTATCATCAGAACGAAGCGGCTTCCCTTGCTTATTTCTTCATCACCGTCGCTCCATTTCTCACAAAACCGCCAATTTTTTGATTCTCAGATAGTGATATGAAAGTGCGCCGCCGAGATGGGAGTGAAGAGTAGTTTGAAGGCAAAGTACACCCTCAGATATGAATTTCAAGATTTTCGCGTAATTGTGTACATATAATACCGCTCCTGTACATATATCACGTGCCAAATGCGAGATCTCAATTTCTCCAAATAAGCGAGATACAAGCGATCACCAAGGGCGCAACCTTCTTCGCTCACCACCACGGGCCACACCCCCTGCCAGATTTCCGAACTCGATAGCGGCTAAATGAATCGATGAATTTTCAACAAGTCATCGTTCTTCAGTTCATTGACGGTCTATCTCCTCGTCCTGTTTTGGTCTCGTGCAGCGATTGCGAATGAAGAGAAATACAGGCCTGAGACAACTCGTCCACCCAATTTTTGCCCTCAAAATGCAGGCATTTTCAAGTGGCCATATTCCCGTTCGTAGGGGGTCTTGTACGATTTGAGATATACCATTGTGATTAGAGAGTGGCTCTCTCCAAGATAAGCATGAAATCTGAAAAATAATTATTTGGGTGCCCTGTGCCCTTAAGGCCTCTTCCAGAGTTCGATAGCTGTGTGATGCGATCGTAAGCACGGCGACGCGACTATCGCGTCGCCGTGGAAATCGCAGGCTTTGGAAGTATGAAGGCCCAATCGCGAAAATTGGCGTTCACGCACTTTTACGTATGTAATCGACGCCTAATCGGCATAGAAGAATACAGCAAGTAAACCCAGCTCGCTGCAGCTGTGTTCATTTGTTGTATCCATCTACAATACCGCTGCTATCCAAGGGAAAAAATGGTCGAAGTTGCCAAAATTAGCAACTAAAGCGTCATTCGGCCTGAACTCGCCTCAAAGTCCGTTTTGAAAAGACCAAAATGTTCATCGTGCCACAGTCTATTCTTCGGACAAGATCTTTTCGCGAACAATGTTTTTAGACATATCTTAGCGTGGCCCTAGCTAAAGTTTATGAAACTTTAGTATGTTATGGGGCATCCCAACTCTAGCTTTACACATACACAAGATTAGGTTTTGAAGGTGCAGTTTTCAAATATGGAATTCATTTATGATTTCGTGGTAATATTCGAAATCAGGACCATTTCCTCGAAACATGGCTATTACAATCCTAAACCCGTAGCAGTTATTGGCCATTCTAAGGTCCTCGGAACCGTTGTATAACCTTGTAAACAATTAATCTCTATCAATTTTTTTAAAATAAAGTCGAAATGAAATTAGGCGTTATGGCACCTATTAAGTATCTCTCTTTAGTAAAAGCGAAATTCATGTACCAATTGTACTTTGTCAAAGCTTATGAAGCACATGTTTTGGAATGGTTGTGGGACGACTAATTTTATAGGGATGAATTTCCAATAATTAACTCCAACCTGTTCAATTTTCGGTCTGTAGAAAAACTTTGATAGAGACTATTTTTTCACAAGGTTATACAACGGTTCAGAAGATCTTCAAATAGTAAATAAATGGTACGGTTTCGGAATTGTATTAGCCATGTTTTGAGGAAATGGTCCTGATTTCAAATACAACCACGAAATAATAATTTAATTCCGTATTCCAAAACTCCACCTTCAAGACCTAATCTCGTGTATGTGTAAAGCAAGAGTTGTGATGCCCCATAACATACTAGAGTTTCATCAAGTTTCGTTAAGGCCATGCCAAGATATGTCTAAAAACATTATTCGTGGAGAGACCTTGTCCGAAGACTTGTTCGCGGTTTGTAAACTTTCTCTCGGCGACGGAGTGCTGCATCGACCGGAACATATGGTGATCGGATGGTGCTAGGTCTGGGCTGTATGGCGGATGAGGCAGGACTTCCCGGCCCGACTCCTCAATTTTTTCCAGTGATTTTCGCGACAAGCAGACGAGCGTTCTCGTGGAGTAATCTTGTCGACGTCGTTTCGACACCTTGACGACGCATTGCTTGATCCACGTGGTTCAACTGATCTTTTTAGATGTCCGCCGCAACTGTTTGACCCGAATCCAGGACTTCAAAGTACACCAAACCTTTGCTGTTCTACCAAACACAGAGCATCACCTTTTTGCCGTGTATATCCGCTTTCGGAGTCGGTTTTGGAGCGTCACCGGCGTCTGGCCTCCGTCTGCGAGGCATGCTTGGTTGTCAAGGGTACCGGAGCATTGACAACCCGGCAAGCGGGGTGTTCGAGTCAGTATGATGAGCGTAGAGGACGAAAAGAAAGGCGCTGTCAACCAGCCTCGCATTCTCTCGCCCGGCCAAAGTGCAAACTGGCTATATCTGCGTTTCCGCGAAGAGCGATCATTTACAGCTATGGCTGTACAGTACAGGGATGGGAGCGATTCTAGTTAGGGAGTGGGGAGGGCTTTCAACATCCCAGAAAGAAGCGAAAGATGCAGCTTTCAGAAATTAAAAGATTCCCATGGAGCCTCTGGGTAAGCGATGACTGATAACGTCATTATTAGATACCTAATAATGGAAGAAATTTTTTTTCATGAATGAATCTCGGGTTGCCCCCTCGACAAAGTTTGCTTCCAGAGGCCGGATGCATCAACGCAGACGGTGGGGCAAGGGCAGGGACATGATGTGGCTACCCCCGCGCAGGTGCCCCTAGAGTCACACTGTCCCGTATGCACATGCGCTCGACGGCGTCGGGGCAGCCTCGGGCACTCAAGGGGGCAAGCCTCGTTCATTTTCGCTCAGGGGGGGGGCAGCCTTGAACCGTGATTGTGGGCGGAGACTTGAGAGGGACGGCGCTCCGACCACCGTTTAGCCTGCTCTCAGCGCCGCGACGCGTGCATTGCTACTGGGGCAGTTTTCCGCCGTGGAGCGCGCAATCTCAACTATATTTTTCTCTATTCGAAATGTTTCGCTTTATGTTTTCCCTTCGTGTTCACTCATGCGAAGTTGATTTTCCCGTTTCCTCTCAGTATGAAAGAATAAATTGTCAATTTAGAGAGTTTTTAGTCTCTTTTGAAGGCGAATTTCACTTTCAATGACTTTATTTTAGGATAAGGAATTATACATAGTTGGGTATAAGAGTGAGATTCCTTGCATACTAAAAACTGAAGCCATGAAGAACGCATAATAAAGGCAGAAATGAGAAGGGGATGAAATTATGAGACCGCAAAGCAAAAAAGTTGTCCCGATTCGGGACTCTCTTGTCCATATTTCAATGATCCTCCTGTTAATGTTGTTAATGAGACGAGCCACCACCCGGGTGGTCCGACCTCCCGTATCATCCTACTAACTATACGCTGCTTCGTGTGTGTGTGTGTGTGTGTGTGTGTGTGTGTGTGTGTGTGTGTGTGTGTGTATGTGTGTGTGTGTGTGTGTGTGTGTGTGTGTGTGTGTGTGTGTGTGTGTGTGTGTGTGTGTGTGTGTGTGTGTGTGTGTGTGTGTGTGTGTGTGTGTGTGTGTGTGTGTGTGTGTGTGTGTGTGTGTGTATGTGTGTGTGTGTGTGTGTGTGTGTGTGTGTGTGTGTGTGTGACAATGAACGGAAATTAGTCATCGTCACCCGTCGTTAACAATTGACACCCGGTTGTCACACACTGTCCACGCATGCAGCCTTGGTGATTGACCTCCCGTGTCAATGAGAAAACGAAAACATTCTACTGCATATATTAGGAATAATGCGTGCCTATTGCTTCAACTGCTCCTTTCTGCGATGAGTTCAAGAACTGAACATTAATCAAAACCGAAATGTTCACCAATCCATGGAGAAGTGTGCCATAACTTCCTCCGTAGATTCTCTTCTTTCGAATCTGTGTCAGACTGTAAAGGGGTATGCACTGCATTGCGAAAATTCCCTGCGTGAAGTTGATTGAGCAAAGTGTAACTGATTTCCGTGAAAACATACAGTAGCGCACAAGTCCTTTTTCTGCAGAAGAGGCTTTTTGTGACGAATTTTGCTCATACAACTCTGAGAAATATTGCCGCGACTCCGCCGCAACTCCTTCGACTTGGCGCCTGCTGGAGGAGTCGCGGGGGAGATGCGGGGCAGAACCGCGGACTATTCTTTATTCACAGAATCGCGGTAGGGTCGCGGAAAACTCCTGAGGGAGTCGCGGTAGATTTGCGAACGCTTGACACACGAAGAAGTCGCAGCAAAGCCGCGGAAGAGTTAAAGGCAAGGTCCGGTCAAATTTTGACACTACCGAATTTTGGGTTAAATAGATCGGGCTGGCCTAGCTGAACATCGTCTGAAAGTCTCACGAATTCTGAGTCCTTTGTTCTGGAGAAAACAGCCTCAAAGTCAGGGATTACGGTATTCACAGCATGATAATCATGGCTGGAATGACCGGTAATTACACAGCACTTTTGAAGAATGCGTGGACAACCGCTAAAATATGGACGATGGCCACACTTTTCTGACTTTTCTGGATCATGGGCTAACGGAAGTGGCTGGAATAACTTGAAGAAGACCGGTTTTTACGCAGTTTCCGCATGTTCCTTGGGACTACCTGTAGCAAGAGCACCGATTTAGCGGAAAATCTCAAAATCGAAATTCTGCCCGGACCCTGCCTTTAAGGGTCGCTGGGAGGTTGCGGGACAGTCCGGGATCACGGTGGAGTCGCGGGGCAGTGGCGGAAGAGTCGCGGCAATATTTCTCAGAGAAAGCGTCACATCGCCATATCTCGCTTCGAAATTGACGAAATGAATTTTAGGGGTAGTTTTCGTGGTCCTCTCAGTGAGGCGAATGTAGAGAGCCATTGCAACTCCCGTAGTTATGAGGTTGGAATGGGTTCAAGATGAGGATTTGCCACCAGTTCTCACCAGCCATCCAGCACTCATCATCCAAATTTGCACAGTAGAAGCTTTTTATTTTTTAGTGATTTTGGTAGAAGAAAGGCAAAATAAATTTTCTCACCTAGATAGTTCAAAGCGTGAAACCACTTCAGAAGTTCAGAAAAACTTATTGCACTGGACACACCGAATTCCACGGAGGGGGTGGAAAGTCAACTTTTCAAAAAGTTTTTAAACGCGTTTATCCAAATCAGGAGTTTTTTGGGTTTTCTTTGCTATTATGGCTTGCTTCAAGAGCTTGCCTACTCGAAAACATAGAAAAATAAAACACCGTTTTCTGCGCGTACGATGCCTTTAAGGCTGTTGAGCACAGCGAGGCACCACCCTGCAATTTAAATAATCCATAGATCCTAAAGCACGACCACAAATATGCCGCGAAGCGGCGTGGGTGTGCACCTTGTATTGAATATGGTGATATCATGTTACCTAAACAGAACGAACACCCAGTTGTCGCAAGAAATCAGCAAGGCTATATATGTTGATAATATTTTACTCAAAGCCGGGACAGTGAATGAGGCTTAGCGAAAATATAGAGAATCAAAGGCGTTATTCAAACAAATTGGAATGAATTCACGTGAATATTTGTCTAATTCCAGGGATGTGAACAGTCAAATCCCAGTGGAAGATCGAGCTCCCAACAGTTCCGTAAAGATTTTGGGAGTACAGTATAACGCAGAAAACGATGAATTTTCGGTTGAAGTAACCATTCCTTCCGAGAAAGACCTTACGAAACGCGACATAGTTAGTCAGATCAATTCCGTTTACGATCCTATAGGAATAGCCGCTCAGCTTATGATTAAACTAAAAAGTTTAATCAGAGAGATTTACGATACTGGAATCAGTTGGAGAGAAGAGGTTCCTGGTAATCTTGCGGAAAGGTGGAAAATGGCATGTCAGGATGTGAACAATGTTCGCATACGAGTTCCTAGGGTTCTCATACCTACAGGACCAAAAAACTATGTCGGTGACATCAACCAGCCGTCCAAAGATGGGTACACTCTTTGGATATTCTGCGACGCTAGCAGTGTTGCCATATCAAGTTGCGCGTACCTCCAACTCGATGGCACAAATGAGGTCACCCAGCTAGTAAGCGGAAAGACAAAACTAGCACCCAAGAAAATGAGCCAAACCATTCCGAAATTGGAGATGCTTGGAATCCTTATTGGATTGAGAATGGGAAAGAACATTTTAGAATCCATTGGCATCCATATAAATAAGCTATGCGTCATCAGTGACAGCGAAATAGCCCTGCATTGGGTGAATTCCTCGCGCAAGCTTCCCGTATTCGTAGCAAATCAAAGAGAAAGAATCACGAAAATTCAATCTCAGATCGAAAATTCAGTGATAGCTGTGAAATTTTATCATGTGCCATCACAACACAATCCTGCCGACGCGGGAACGGGAGGTCTCTCAGCTCTTCAAATAAACACCCACGATTGGGTTAGAGGACCACAGTGGATAAAAGAAGAGGAGAAAAGTTCCAAACTGCGATCTTTGTACATCCTCAATTCCAAAGAGAAGCTCGAAGAGATCGAAATTCACGAAAACGTAAACGTTGCAGATTTCAACGCAGAAACAGCAGAACTGGTCGAATCAAAGTTAATAAATCTACCGAGATTTTTGCGATATGAGATAGCGCTCCGAACACTAGCAAGAGTGGGGAAATTATTAAACGGTTGGATACAGAGATGCAACTCTAGGAGATCGACTGAAATTACAGTAACCGTCGTCAACAAGTTTTTCCCAGAAACCGAAATAAACAGCGACGACATCTCGCTATGTGAAAAACTCATCTTAAAATCAGCGCATGAAAATTTGAATTTGGGGGCGCTTCCAAAGCGCTTTCCTCAACAGAGAGTAGTACGGGATGAATCCGGAATCATCCGCTACCAGTCGCGGATTCAGAACGCATCTCTTCCTTATGATGCTAAGATGCCAATCTATATCGTAAACGATTCTGACCTGTGCAGACTTGTCATCGATTATATACACAGAACAAATGCACACTGTGGAAAGGATCACACACTAGCGCTAGCTAGGCAGAAATATTGGATCCCGCAGCCATCCAGAGCTATCAAGAAGTTCATAAAATCTTGTGTTACTTGCAAGAAACTGAATGTGCTATCGTATGGTCCCCTGAAATGCCTCCATTACCATCAGATCGGGTGTCAATAAGCAAACCGTTTCAAAATGTTGGCTGCGACTTCATGGGACCATTTGAATCCAAAAACGTCCAGAAGATGTACGTTTGCTTATACACTTGTCTAACAACTAGAGCAGTGCACCTTGAAGTTGTAGAAAATTTCTCCACAGGAGCATTTCTAAATAGTTTCATAAGATTCGTCTCACGCAGAGGAGTCCCACAGCTGATAAGAACCGATTGTGGCATGAATTTCAAACTGGGTCAGAAGATTATCGATATCCTATTTTCCCAAGAAGAAGAAACGGGAAGTTCTATCATGACCTACAGTGCTACCAAAAACATCGAGTGGGTTTTCAACCCACCTTCCTCACCGTGGATGGGAGGAGTCTGGGAAGGACTGGTAGGTTTAGTCAAGAAGTGTCTGCAAAAAGCGGTTGGCAGGAAACGGTTATCTTTTGAGCAAATGACTACTGTGCTAACACGAGTGGAGGCCATAGTTAATACAAGACCTCTCACAAAGGTCAGTACATCGGACCTGTCCGAAATACCGCTCAGGCCAGTAGACTTTTTGAGAGGTAATCTGAAATACTCCATCCCACCGTTTAACTCACAAACAGATGATCCGTCATTCGATCCAGACCTGATTCAAACCGTGAATCAAGCTGACGAAGCTCTTGAGTTTTCTGAGTTAATAGCATCAAAGTTTTGGGAAAGATGGTACATCGAATATATCACTGCTTTGAGGGATAGTCATCGAATGCTATTATTAAAACAACCTCGTCACATAACGAGCAAATGCCCGCAAGTCGGCGAAATTGGTTTAATTGAGCAGGAATTATTGCCAAGAGGGCATTGGATATATGGTAAAATAACGGAAGTTATAACCAGCGCAGATGGACAAATTCGTACCGCGAAGATTCTAATGCCTAACCGCAGAATCCTTCAGCGTCCTCTCAACAAAATACAATACCCACCCTAATTCTTGTAAAAAAGACGCGGAAGACGCGGAAGCGCGTCTTTTTCGTCTTTTCGTCATAACTTCGTTGCTAGCGCACTAAAGTGTATAGAAAGTTATATCAATCGACTCAAGACGTCGAGACGAACACAATGATCTAATTTTCAATGTTCGAGTGATGAATTTGTCATCCTTCATTCGCTGAAGTACCTAAAGCGAGCCATAAACGGGCGAGTCTCCGCTAATTGCGCTGAGTTATTAACGAGCAGTGTACTGTATGGAGCCGTTTACGCACCAAAGCCAAGCCTGATATATATCGGAATCTTACAATAATTCAAATAGAACCATCTCTAACTCAAAACGATTCTATAGAAACTCCATTCAGAGTACTTCAAAGCAATGGAATACTCGCCCTAATTTTCTCAGAGAAGTCACGAAAGTCGTATCTTTTGCGACTTCTAATTGATTGCAGTTTTTGGAGAATCTGAATCCGTTTCAAATTCTGAAAAATCTGAATTCGATTCAAGTTTATTTCTGATATTGAAATCTAGAGCATTTTCCAAATACCGAAAATTTCAAAATTATTTCATTTTTTTTAAATTTCTAATTTATTGAAAAGCCTAACTCATTATGGAAATCTCTAATTAATGAAATAACGGAGAATTCTAAATAATTTCAATTTAAAAAAAATCTTAATTTAATCCAAATTGTAAATAATCTGAAATCATTTCAAATTATTTCTGATATTGAACACCCGATTTTTTTCAAGTTTTAGAAATTCGGAATTTATTTCAAATTCTGAATTTTCGAATTGTTGTTTCTTTCTGAGAATTTCTAATTTATTCCAACTCTTGAATAATACGAATTTAGTTCAGATGATGAACAATCCGAATTTCACTCAAGTTGATTTCTGATTTTGGAATACCAAATTTTCATAAGTTATAAAAGAAACCTAAGTTACTCTAAGTTTTAATTTTTATTTTATTTCAATCTTCGGAAAATCTAAACTTAGTTCAATTTTTGAAATTTTTATCTGACTCGAATTTTTGAGTTTCACTCAAGTTTTGGACTCAATTAATATTTTGAAAGTTAAAACTTTGCTGAGAATTCCAAGTATTTACTTTTCTTATTAAAATCAGGCATTCTGACGCAACACAGAGCCCGATTGACATGAACTGCAGACAGGAGTGTCTACAGATCCGATAAGGTCAATTAGAGGTTTCCTGAGGCCTACTTCACACTAGAAAACCACCCCATCAAGTATTAATTTGAATGCAGGTCAGTGTAGGAGGAACGCCGGAGTGCATCATTCACTAGAGCTTGCATTTAGCTTGGTCCGAACTGCTCGTTCTATACTCCCCGAAGTGTTGGTTACTATCACAACAATACGCATTCTCCCCATGGAATTGCTTCTGACCAATGCTTCTCCCAGATGCACTGATTTGATAATTCATTAGAGTTTTCATGTTTCCATGTACTTATGAAACCTTTTCCTGACCAGCAATATAAATTTATATGTTCCTTTTTACAAAGGACAATCAAAATGCAGGGTGGGTGTATCTTTTCTATCTTTCTATCTCAATTTCATGAAAGCGGAGATTTATGATGTTGATGCTTTTTGTGAAAAAAATCAAGAAAAAATGAATTCTTCATATTGGTTACACATAGAAACGAGTTTGAACTGAGTATTAGAAGATTCTGAATTTTATTCAATTTTTTCTGATTTTAAAAATTCTATTTTTTCTCCATATTCAAATTGACTGAAGTGGTTCAATTTTTGTTTTTTTAATATTATTCTACTTTATGGAAATTTTTAATTTCTTTCATTTTAGAGAAAAACTTAATTCAAATTTGGGAATTATTAGTTTGATTACAATTTTCGAATTTCAATGAAATTTCAAAACTAATTCAAATTTTGATAATGGAGGCTTTGTCGATAAGCCTCAGTATTGGCCTTCTCTTTCCGAATAGAGGATTTTAACACAGTACAGGAATTCGGCCCACCACGCCTAACGTCAGATCCTGGGCCCCTCAAATGTGGTGGAATTGAGGCCGCGCTACTCCTCAGCTGGGGCACCTCGCCACCCAAAGCATCGATCGCCACAGAGACCAACCAATGTCGAGGACCAAGTGATCACGTTCATTATGAATTCTTCATATTGGTTACACATAGAATAGAGTTTGAACTCAGTATTAGAAGATTCTGAATTTTATTCATTTTTTCTGATTTTAAAAATCCTTTTTCAATTTCAAATTGACTGAAGTGGTTCAATTTTTGTTTTTTTTATCTTATTTTACTCTATGGAAATTGTTGTAGTGACCAGGTCTCCAGATGCAGGAAAACTGTGTTAAAATCCTCTATTCGGAAAGAGAAGGCCAATACTGAGGCTTATCGACAAAGCCTCCATTATCAAAATTTGAATTAGTTTTGAAATTTCATTGAAATTCGAAAATTGTAATCAAACTAATAATTCCCAAATTTGAATGCTTTCTCTAAAATGAAAGAAATTAAAAATTTCCATAAAGTAGAATAAGATAAAAACAAAAATTGAACCACTTCAGTCAATTTGAATATGGAGAAAATAGAATTTTTAAAATCAGAAAAATTGAATAGAATTCAGAATCTTCTAATACTCAGTTCAAACTCGTTTCTATGTGTAACCAATATGAAGAATTCATTTTTCTTGATTTTTTCACAAAAAGCGTCAACATCATAAATCTCCGCTTTCATGAAATTGAGATAGAAAGATAGAAAAGATACACCCACTCCTGCATTTTGATTGTCCTTTGTAAAAGGAACATATAAATTTATATTGCTGATCAGGAAAAGGTTTCATAAGTACGTGGAAACATGAAAACTCTAATGAATTATCAAATCAGTGCATCTGGGAGAAGCATTGCTCAGAAGCAATTCCATGGGGAGAATGCGTAGTGTTGTGATAGTAACCAACACTTCGGGGAGTATAGAACGAGCAGTTCGACCAAGCTAAATGCAAGCTCTAGTGAATGATGCACTCCGGCGTTCCTCCTACACTGACCTGCATTCAAATTAATACTTGATGGGGTGGTTTTCTAGGTGTGAAGTAGGCCTCAGGAAACCTCTAATTGACCTTATCGGATCTGTAGACACTCCCTGTCTGCAGTTCATGTCAATCGGGCTCTGTGTTGCGTCAGAATGCCTGATTTTAATAAGAAAAGTAAATACTTGAAATTCTCAGCAAAGTTTCAACTTTCAAAATATTAATTGAGTCCTAAACTTGAGTGAAACTCAAAAATTCGATTCAGATAAAAAATTTCAAAAATTGAACTAAGATTAGATTTTCCGAAGATTGAAATAAAATTAAAAAAAAATTAAAACTTGGAGTAACTTAGGATTTCTTTTATACCTTATGAAAATTTGGTATTCCAAAATCAGAAATCAACTTGAGTGAAATTCAGATTGTTCATCATCTGAACTAAATTCATATTATTCAAGAGTTGGAATAAATTAGAAATACTCAGAAACAACAATTCGAAAATTCAGAATTTGAAATAAATTCCGAATTTCTAAAACTTGAAAAATCGGTGTTCAATATCAGAAATAATTTGAAATGATTTCAGATTATTTACAATTTGGATTAAATTCACATTTTTTAAAATTGAAATGATTTAGAATTCTCCGTTATTTCATAAATTAGAGATTTCCATAATGAGTTAGGCTTTTCAATAAATAAGAAATTTTAAAAATTGAAATAATTTTGAAATTTTCGGTATTTGGAAAATGCTCTAGATTTCAATATCAGAAATAAACTTGAATCGAATTCAGATTTTTCAGAATTTAAAACGGATTCAGATTCTCCAAAACTGTAATCAATTAGAAGTCGCAAAAGATACGACTTTCGTGACTTCTCTGAGAAAATTAGGCGAGTATGCCATTGCTTTGATGTACTCTGAATGGAGTTTCTATAGAATCGTTTTAAGTTAGAGATGGTTCTATTTGAATTATTGTAAGATTCCGATATATATCAGGCTTGGCTTTGGTGCGTAAACGGCTCCATACAGTACACTGCTCGTTAATAACTCAGCGCAATTAGCGGAGACTCGCCCGTTTATGGCTCGCCTTAGGTACTTCAGCGAATGAAGGATGACAAATTTATCACTCGAACATTGAAAATTAGATCATTGTGTTCGTCTCGACGTCTTGAGTCGATTGATATAACTTTCTCTACACTTTAGTCCGCTAGCAACGAAGATATGACGAAAAGACGAAAAAGACGCGCTTCCGCGTCTTCCGCGTCTTTTTTACAAGAATTAGGGTGGGTATTGTATATCCTTTGAAAATTCGTAGCGTTCCGATGGAAGGAACAACATATGTTGATGTCTCGGATTGCCAACCCCAGAACGGAGCGTTAAACGGATCCAACCGCAAAGAACATCCAAATCACGGGCGTTTGATGCAGTTAGAGAATTAGAAAGAGATCTGTAGAACTCTGACTATGAATCAACAAGTGCATGTCATTTGGTTACTGCAGATCGACGAAACGAATCAACTGCTAGCTCGGGATTTGCAACACGATACTCTTCAGTCCTGACGCTTCTAATGCTGATGAGCTGTTCATTCAGCCCAGCACTGGCCAATGTCATCGGTCGTATACAATGCATAAAAGGAGTAGTGAAAATCGATCCTCCATCTGATCGTAGTGCGTACGAGATTTGCTTCGGGAACGAATGCAAGGGTTTCACCAATGGGAGAAATGATCAGTTATTCTACTTGCCTGTGTCACCCTTGAATAGGAATACAACGGTAACACTGAAAATGCTTTCAGGCAAGGAAACGGTTGTAATAACAGAAGTATGTAAACCACCACAATTTTGCATTTACGCGCAAAAGTTCATGTCAAGAGGTCTGTTAGGAAACCCACATTGTTGACCGGAGGGAGCTATAGCCTCTATTTTTCTGATCTTGTACTTAGTACCACGTTTATACAAATCAAGATGAAGCAAAGGAAAACGGGAGGAACAGAAAGAAGTGATTTACTGATTCCAAGAGGAGGCATAAATATTCCACTTCAATCCTTCAACCCGATTCCGCTCAACCGTGTGACAGCAATTACTGTATGCTGCATTCTGACGGCTGTCATCCAAACCTCACTAGCCTGTCAGCATGGTTACATGCGGCACACTGTGAATTTGGTCTGTACGAAAAGAGACAAATGCGAATATAAGTGCAATGAGGAAATCGTATTCAACCGATTGAACTCGAACTTATGCATTCAAGTCAAACACGGCAACGGAACTATAGGAACTGTAAAAATTTATCACCATCCAGTGAAGCTTCTGTGCTCAAAAATGTCACATTTTTACACAAGAGATTCAGTTCCAAAAGTGTATCACAGACTTCGCTGCCCCGAGATGGGCTCGTACTCCAGTAGTAAATGCAGCGACTTCAAACGGCATGAAATTATTCCTGAGCTCAAAAGGTCTAGTAGGTACCCAGGTTACGGTACTTGTGCTTCCGCATGTAGTGGAATCTCATGTGGATGTCTGTTACCTCTACCGGCATGCTCATTCTATAGTCAGCCGTTGATCAGTTCTATTCGTTCATCAGCCTAAATCGCGAGCGGTTTACGAGGTAGCAAGTTTCCTGGAGTGGAGGCCGTTTGTAACAGTAGACATCGAAACAACCCTGTTTAACAAAGTAATTAACAATCGGTACACACTCAAGCCCTATGTCGAACAGACCATTAGCGATTTCAAGGTCACTGTCGTATCAATACAGAAACCTCACTCACCAATGATGAACAGAAAATTCGCTCTGAGTTCAAAAGAATCTCTAATAGTTCCGGACAACTATCACATTCCAGTAGAATGTGCATCGGAAAAAATGGCAGCGCATAATTTCAGCGAATGCGTGGCAAAATTCGACTGCATTTGTCATGACACTCGTTCAACAGCGAGTTGTCATCGTCCACAAGAATCCATATCCGAAATAAGATCGAAGATGCGCAATACTCTCCCAATTCATACACCAACTATGGAGATTCAGTCAAAAAATGGAGAAATATTACTATTCTCCACTGAAGCTGAAGTACTCATGGCAGTAAAAGCAAAATCGTCGGTAAGAACCAACGAATTCATAATTGTGCAACCATGCGAAGTCCTTTTCGAAAAGCTAGCAGGCTGTTATAACTATCAAGAGGGAGCCCGAATCGAAATATCCTGCAAAACAGAAAAACTGTCGTGGATAACACTGCAGTGCGAGAACCAAACATTTTCCATAGAATGTGGTCCCTCGAATAAAACCAGCACTGTAGGGCTATATTTCGATAGCGCACTAATTCATCAGAAATGTCACTCGTTTTGTGAAGGAAAACCCAAATATTTCGACTCGCAAGGCACGCTTTTCTACCGCGAAATGAGAGAAAGCAATCTCACATTCACAGACAAGGAATCATACGCATCGCATGCTATGCACTGGATGCGAGATTTCAAGTTACCTGATATGAAGCCATTGCTCATTTCAGTAAAAGAACACTGGAAAATAACAGCCACAGCAATAGGATTGTTGACGGCTGGAATAGGTTTAACCTATCTGTTTGGACCGTTAGTGGTAGTATTGCTCATAAGATCTCTACCAAGTATAGCATGCTATACGGTCAAAGTTGTTGTCGGCGCACTTAAAGGCATCGTTCACGATGAATTTCGTTTTCGAGTTTTCCATATAGAATGAGAGCTCTAGTACCCGGTATACCAGCTACGTTCAAAAAGCGCAAAAAAAATCACTGAAAACCCCTCTTTCAGACCGAAAATATCTCTATCGATTTTCGAGAAAGGAAGAGTCGATCGTTAGAGATTGCTGTTTTGACCAACGATCTCACGATCAAATGAAGTTTATCTTTCTTCCAAAAGATTTGTGCATAAGCAAAGGTTCACCGATGTGTGTAGGAAAGTCATTCTTCATTTAATCGTATAGTATATTTCACCAACTTCCCCTCAGTTATTCTGTATCAAATGTTGATCATTTACTTATATGATGGCTGACAGCAAATTGTGTCAGATGACTGACGGAGGGCCGGCCTCTTTTGACGCAATTTCAGACATTCAACCTCATTTATCCTTAGAGTAAGGCTTTTTCAACCGAACAAACTTTCCCTATGTTCTTGGGTGGGCCCAGAAAATCATTTGAACCGAAAAAACGGTGAGTGGTTTTCAGCGCGTACGATGCCTTTAAAGGCAGTGTTCACGATGAAAAAAGTTTTCAAAAGTCCACTAGGATTGGGTAGTGGAGGGACACTCTGTAAGGTTAACGTCGAAAGAACGCATGAAAACGAGCCAAGAAACGCTCCAAAAGAGCCCGAAGTTGCAACTTCGAGCGCATTGAAAACCCCAAAAGCGCATCACACGCCCACCGACGTGAACAAATGAATGCTCGAGATCGTGAGATGAGCGATGATTTTCAATCATTAGCCCCGTTCTTCCCTTCAATCTCAGCTTCTCTCTTTACTCAGGTCAGCTCGCATAGATCGGCTGCAAAAGACGGAAGTTACAAGCCTCGGACAACTCGTCCACCATGTTTCCTTAGCTAAATCTTTGAGGGACCATAACTCCGCTCCCAGAAAGTCTTGTACGATTTCAGAGACATCATTGGAATCAGCCGCTTTCAAGATGGGCGGGGAAACAGAAAAACAATTTTTATCGTGAACACTGCCTTTAAGGTCATCTGGGCTGTCTTCAAATTTGTCGTATCCATGAAACAGCTCGCAAGAAGGCACATCTATCATTAGATTATGAAGAATCTTATTTTCCTTTCGTCATGCCATATAATCGCGGGGTAGACAACAGGCACTCTGCTGCGGGCGGAGCCAGAGAGGCGGGCACGACTCCGCCCCTCGGCGCGGGCGAGATTGCCTCCAGAGTGCCTGTTTCACGAGTGCTTCGATTTGATTACTTCCTCACTGTATTGCTGCGCTATTCGTCTGTATTCCACTGAATCGTGAGCTACTATGCTGCTGATAAACATTTCTATTCAACCCCAATGACATCCCTTTCGATAAACGCTGATCCCAAAAGCATTGGTTTGCTAACTCATGAGAGTTTTCTTGTTTCCATGTCAACATGAAACCTTTCTTGACCAGCAATACGATGCTATTAATGCGTTAACCCCATTTCTACTACGAACTACTGGGTTTGAATATGGGTCTAGCTTCCAATTATTTTTTTTGAATTGTTCATTTCTTAAAAAAATGTGTTGAAACCTTGGGTAACTCATGCAAGGTGGTCGAGCTCAAATTTTGTAAAATGTAAATGCAACCTATTATTCATTGTGGAGCAATTTGATTAGCGAAATTTCAAAGTTGGGTACAACCTTGATTTCAAGGAGTGAAAAAAATTGAGAATTTGCCAAAGCCACTGACACAATTTTTTTCTTAAACTCATAATTGTCGGAAAGGTTCGATGAATTCACTTTTCAAGCTCGCTTTTGTAGCTTATAAAGTGGAAAGCCGAAGCTGGACACAAATTCGTAATTTTTTCCACTTCCACTGCGCACAATTTTTTTTTAATTTTGCAGCACTAACCCCTCGTATGTAAAGTAATTTATTGCACAGTTTTTTTTGTAATATAGCGAGTACTTGCTGAAGCAGAATCAACATTTCCTCGCCATAGGATTACTCCCCAAATAGTTTTAGGGAAAAAGCAAATTCTTAACTAATTTTTCTGAAGAACCATAGATTTATGTGAAAAATTTATGAAGGTTTCGAACGATGTTAGAAAACGGTGATGAGATTTCAACTTTACTGTTCAATAAAATTGTCACATTATCAGATAGAATTTTTTAAACATTAAATAGCATGTTTTCTACACTTTTTAATGCCAAAAATGCATTAAAAAACAAACACCACTTCAGCAATGTGAATCTCAAATTTTTGTGCCGTCGCTGGTCCTTTTCATGTTTTTTATTCATTGATGTCCATTTTAATTTGAGTTTTCAAACAATTGAATTTTCCTTCAGCAACAAAAAATCTCGTTACCTTCTATGACTGATTTCTGTCATTCGCTGAAAGAGAAATAACGTCTTTCTTCTCAAACATGGTCTGAGCCTATGGATTCAAACTAATAAATCCTCGTTGACATCAGCCGATACCTATTTCTCACTCCTCCGACCCTGCCGTCCGTCCGCGTGGCCATTAGGAAGTGCCATTGGGACATGTTTACGATCCTGGGTCGCTTGTCTTCAGATCTGTTATGTCCACTGGCTATGCAGGATCACGAGCAGTCTAGTGGAGGCGATATCGACCCATATGTGCCAAAATTATTAGATTGAATGGTGAAGGCTGAGAATATTTACGGAATTAAAATAGGCATAATTGAAAACAGTGTAAATAAGAATAAAAATTGTTAATAAATATCAAACTTTCTCCTTCTCCTCCTTTTTCAAGCGCTCGTCTCGTTTAAGAATAAATTTTTTATAGTGAAAATAAATATATAATACATTTAAAAAATGAAATAAGGTAAAAACAAATTTCACGAAATTATAAAATTCATTTTGTTTTGCCTGGAACTAAGATGCGCTTTTCATGATCGCGAAAATTCATAAAAAAGGGAGTAGACATCAAATTTAGAATGAACTCCTCTTTCTGATTCCATGTGACTGTTCACCTACGCTTTTTCTTGAATAAATCCGAATTCATAAATCACAGACAGTTTTCTTATTACAATAGCAACTTTATCAGACAGGCTAGGAATTGATCTGATCAAGCAGAAGTTTCAAAAATAGGTCCGAGTTCTTATTTTGATCACTACCACTGACTAAATTCCTTCATACAAATTATATGTAAAGGTCTTCAGAAAAGTTACTGCCTAATAAAAATAACACAGAATTAATTTTTAAAAACTCGTCCGACTTTTTTTCTATTGGTGACTAAAAATGCTAACGAAGAATCAGCAAACACTCGAATAATTTAGGAAATTCGTTGAGAATATTTCACCAGCATAAGGCATATCTATGGTTTTTTCAGTAACAATTAATTTACTTGGGAATGAAAATTCGTCAAGAGGCTTCAAATCTTTTCATAGGGGCAGGATAATTGGATTAGATAAAGTCAAATGTGAATCAAGGAATGGAGGAAACAAATAACACTTAACTGTTTAAAAAAATTTTTTTCCGGGGCCGCGTATTGGAAAGTGAAGTGATTTAAACGTAAGCAACATTTAGAGTTACTGCAATACGCGAATAGAGATCTTATCATGATTCATTGAACATTTATATCTTTTAAATAAAAAGAGAGAAGGAAATGCGAAAAAAGGACTCACCTTTTTCATAAAATTACCTTTGCGGAGAAAAAAGGAAACGTATAGCATCATATTGCCGGTCAAGAAAAGTTTCATGTTAACAATGAAACATGAAAGCTCTCATGAGTTAGCAAATCAATGCATTTGGGATCAACGTTTAACGGGAGGATTTCTATTGGGGTTCAATACAACTGTCTATCAGCATCTAGTACCTTGCAGCTCAGTGGAATACAGGTGAATAGTGTAGAAATACAGTGAGGACGCAATCAAATCGAAGCAGTCGTGAAACAGGCACTCTGGAGGCAATCTCGTCCGCGCCGAGGGGCGGAGTCGACCCGCCCTACTGGGACACGCCCACCCGAGAGTGCCTGTTCGGGCGCTCCCCATATAATCACTTCTACGTACACATGGATATTCCGCTATATACTATCTACTCGTCTGCCACCCACCTTCGCCTTTCGTCATCCCTACTCCATACTCGTCAACTCCCTTCCCCCACCCTCATCGTTGCTGCACTGTCGCTGTCGCCACTTACATCTTCATCACCTACATTTATGTTCATCCGCCATACTCTGTGTAATCGTCAGCCTCCTACCGTCACCGTTGCCGTCGTCAATTATAATAATGGTTACTCGCCATCGTAATGGTCATCCTATATGGAACTACATTCTATATGGTATATATGGTTCTCAATATGCTCGAATCAATCCGAGTCAACCAATGGTATGCTGCAAATCAACTAACTGGCAACAACAACACCAACGACCAAGGACTGATGATCATGTGAATTCTTAAAATGATTTATTTTTGATATCGTTTTGAAATTGTTATGCTGAATGGTAGTTCTGGTTTTATTGTTTCATATCATGCAGATTTCACCTGTAAAGTATTGTGTAACTGATGTTTCTATGTATCCTTTTGTCGTGGGCGGAGTGTCCCGATTCGGGACTCTCTTGTCCATATTTCAATGATCCTCCTGTTAATGTTGTTAATGAGGCCAGCCACCACCCGGGTGGCCCGACCTCCCGTATCATATTTCATAAGCCCCTTTACGACCGTAAGAGGGCGGATCATTTATGCTGTGGACTCAAGTCATCAGATTCTCTGGTTGTCGTCTCACCGCCTTGCGGGGGACAATAAATAATCTGAACCACCGAGTATTCTCAGGGCACTGAAAGCCCATAGTGGTGAAATAATCCACTGCCACCGACAGAAATAGTTTTTCCCCAAACATCACATGACCCTCTGTCGCAATTTATTCCAATTCCTGACAACCCTGATCGCAGATGAGTTTAATATGCTGCTTTAAGAGGTAAACCTCCGTTCAATTTGTTTCTAGTGATACTTTGCGTTCACCATTAAAGGTCGACGCAGTTTCGGTGCACCCATCTTATAGCATATGGCGCCGATTCTGCGCCAACCTTCAATGGGGAACGCAAAATTTCACTAAGATCCAACCGACTGTATGTATGTGTTTGGTTAGGGCAGGAATCAGCTGAAAACACGTTTCCTGTGAAAAGCGTTTTTGAGGTTAAAAAGGGTATAAAAAACAAAAAAGTTGAGGTTAAAAAACATTTTTTCTTGTTTTCTGTGACACCATGTATGTGATTTTTTTTAGCTTCCACGTGCTCCATGAAAGCATCACGGGGCAACACTCAAAATGTTAAGAAGGTGTTCAACGTGTTGCAGAAGGTCTTGTAAGTTATATCTGGGACATTTCCATGCCCCATGCTAATGTGTAGCAAAATGATTTCCTGACGTGATGTGTGTGGCTCCATGTGCGTCGTCACAAATTATGAATACATATTTCTTGCTTGAGAGGTAAGTTCTCGTGTAATGGAACCTTTCAGACGAGGAAGAGTTCAAAATTTCCACAGTTTCAGCACTGCGGATCTTCTGGAATGCGAGGAGCAAAAAGATCAATTAAGACCACGATGACCTTGCCGAATTAGACGTACAGCTCGAAACAACTTCAAGAAACACTTCTCATATCATCTCCTTTGCAGTACTGGGGTGCGTTCCAAGAAAGTTTCCACGGGAGGAAATCTTATTTGATAAAGACACTAACCAAAAATAGTTTATCAGACAGTCTAAAATGAACCTGTCTTTCAGCCTATCACTTCATATATTTCACCAGACCCATTTTCCTCCCATGTAAATCTTCTTGGAACGCACCCCTGAGCATTTACATCTTTTGCAGTCAAATTTCGGCTTAGTCCTGTTCTCGCTGTTATTTGCTTCTGTTTAGTGTGCGCTGTTTTTCATGCATTGGAATTTTTTTCAAGTTCTGCAACCTTGCCATTACTTTGATCCAGATAGCTGAATGCGAAAAGCTGTGATTCCGGTGATGTTATTTCAGTACTTGAGGCGGCTTTTACATATCACGTTTTTCAATTAGCTTCTATCATTTTGGAAGCAAACCTAAATTCACTTCATTGACATCTTATGAAGTGATATTGGCACAAAGGCGTGGGTGGAAGCCGACTGAAAATGTTGTAAATCTGTGTTATTCGATGTGTACCATTAAGGTGGTGATCATTGTGATTATTGCAATTAACTAATAAATTCACATAGTTGCAAGTGTTTTAGGGTTGAAATCGTCTTGAATGACGAGTAAGCGACGAGAGCGATGCATATTCTAGGGTGGCCGAATATTAGATTCGGGATGACCCGCTTAACCACTGTGGGGTAGACCCGGGATAGGATGGTCCCGTCGCGAAGGGAGTGTTGGGGGCGCCGGCCTCGTTCCACTGGCACGCCAGCCTTGTCATGGAAGGAAGGCTGGCGCCCTGGTGAGAGTGGGGCTTGCCCCCCCTCCCCCAGGACCTCAAAGTACACCAAACCTTTGCTGGTCCACCAAACACAGAGCATCACCTTTTTGCCGTGTATATCCGCTTTCGGAGTCGGTTTTGGAGCTTCACCGGCGTCTGGTCTCCGGAGCATCCACAACCCGGCACGCGGGGTGTTCGAGTCAGTATGATGAGCGTAGAGGACGAAAAGAAAGGCGCTGTCAACCGGCCTGGCATTCTCTCGCCTGGCCAAAGCGCAAACTGGCTGTCTCTGCGTCTCCGCGAAGAGCGATCATTTACAGCTATGGCTGTACAGTACAGGGATGGGAGCAATTCTAGTTAGAGAGTGAGGAGGGCTTTAAACATCCCAGAAAGGGGAATAGGTAAAGAGGCACTCCCGGGTGGGCGTGTCTCAGGTGGGTGAGGCGACTCCGCCCCTCGGCGCGGACGAGATCGCCTCCTGAGTGCCTCTTTAACGAGCTCTTCGATTTGCTTCGTCCTCACTGTATTCCCTATACTATGCACGTCTACTCAGAACGTCGGAGGGTCGTGTGCCCGGGAATTTCCGACCAAGGGCGAGCGGCGACGGCCATGTTTTGTTAGCGGAGAATCATCAGGCGCGAGGCGGGGGCGCCACCAAATTTCGTTAGCTCGGTCCTGTAGGGAAAATTCGAAACAGAGGAAAACATGTTCGGTCGGGCAAATCACATGACACGTTGAACGCTAGAATCAAACCCGTGCCATATAGGGAGCACAGTTTTATGGTAAGTTAACTGCAGGCAACCTTGAGTAAATACTTACATCATCGCGCACTTCGCGCGGTGGCAGTAAGGTGAGTTTCCCAGTCTATCGAATAGACTTAAAGGCACAGTACACCCTCAGATATGAATTTTGAGATTTTCATGTAATTGTGTAGAAGACCCCTCCGGTATAACACGTGCCAAATGCCAGATCTCATTTCCCCCAAATAAGCGAGATATAAGCGACCACCACAGGCCCGACCCCCTAACAGATTTTTGAACCCGATAGCCGCTCGATGGATGGATGAATTCCAACAAGTCGTCGTTCTTCAGTCCATTACCGGACTGTCTCCTTATCCTAGCTTTCTCTAACGCAACGATTGCGAATGAAGAGAAATACAGGCCTGAGACAACTCGTCCACCAATTTTTCACCCTCAGAATCTAGGCACCTTTGAAGAGCCATAACTCTGTTCAAAGGGGGTCTTGGACGATTCTAGAGATACCACTGTGATCAGCGTGTGCCTCTCTCCAAGATAAGCATGGAATCTCAAAATAAATTTTTCGGGTGTCCTGTGCCTTTAAGTGGGACACCCACTATGGGGTTTGGAAAATTCTGGAGAAGGGTATAGCACCCGCCCAGGGTGTGAGAGAGGTGGTTCCCGGAGATTGTTATACAAGGAATCAATCACTCAAACGATGACACCGTGGAGATGTTCTACCCGGGCCCCGCGCCCTTTCGCTTGGATTTCCGGGCTTCGCGCCTATTATGAGTCAAGGGGCTGGGGCGGGGAACTGTTGGGCGCCAGGCGCGGAGGGGGGCCCCGCCTCGCCGAGTGGTGGGTACGGGGGCGCGGCCCTCCGACGTTCTGAGTATTCCACTGGACTCTAAGGGAATAGGTAGAAGCTGATCAACTGTTCTATTCAACCCCAATGACAATCCTTCTGGCAAACGCTGATCCCAAATCCATTAATTTGCTAGCTCACGAGAGTTTTCATGTCCCCACGTTAGCATTAGACTTTTCTTGACCAGCAATATGATGCTTATATCCGTTTACCCTACTTCTACAACCATCTACTGGATTCCAAAGTGGGTCTGGCTTCCACTATTTTTTTTTCTATTTTTTATTATATTCAAAGAAACTATCCAATGAAGCCTTGGCTAATCCTCCTATTTACACAAGATGTTCGAGTTCAAAATTTTGTTGAGACGGCAAGGCTATCTATTCTTCAATGTAGAATTTCAATTTTCAAGCTCACTCTTCTTGCTCACAAAACAAGGAGCCGATGTTGAGAATAAATTCTTAATTTTTTTCTTGCTTTCACTCGCTTCGTTTTTGTAACGATTTTATATGAAAATGAGGTGTTTATAGCCTCTGCATTGTTTCCTTCGTACAGTTCAACTTCAGACAGCCAGTTCAGTCTGCAATGCACGCTGCTTATGAAAGAGATAGGAGCGCGGTTGCGAGTATCCTCAGACAGGGATGTGGGATCACCCGGGATGTGGGATCATCCGAGCACCAAAGGCAAAAACCGCACGGGTGATCCCACATCCCTGTCTGAGGATACTCGCAACCGCGCAGAAGCACGCTTTCGCAAACAGCTTGCACTTTGCGTACTGAACGGCAATGCGGAGTTGAACTGTATGTATCGTATGCGAAATAATTTAATGTACGGGTGAGATGATATGACCGAGTACGTGCCGAACTGGAGCTTCATTTTATTTATTTTTTCTTCTGAGGATCAGTTCACAAACTGTCCTATGGAAAACAAACTCTGAACTAAATTTACTAAAAAATTTATGCCTATTGAAATTTTATTAAGGTTTGGAATGATGTCAAAAAGTGGTGTTGAAATTTCAACTTTATTGTTCAGCACATTTTTCACATGATCAGATAGGATTTTTTAAACATTACACAGCATGATTTCAGCCCCAAAACGAAAACAAACAGAAGCAAAAATGACAAAAAAACACTTCGGCAATGAAATTCTTAAATTTTTGTGATGTTGGTGTGGTTTTTCATGTTTTTTTCATTCATTGATGTCTTATGCTATTAAGTTTTCCTCCAGCAACAAAACACCTGTTTTCCCTCGTTGACTTTTCTTATTCACTAAAGGAAACAATGTCTTTTTTTCAATAATTGTGTTCTCAGCCTACGTATTCAATCTAATAAACCCTCGTTGACATCAACCGATACCTCTACTTTGTCGACCCTGTTGCTTACATTGCCACTGGGACTGGTTTACGATCCTGGGTCACTTGTCTTCGAATCTGTTATGTCCATTGGCTATGCTGGGTCACTAGCGGTCCAATGGAGGAAATGTCGACCGATATAAGCCAAAATCATTAGGGTGAACGCAAAGGCTGAGAATATATGTGTGTAAATCAAAACAGGCATCATAGCCCATGGCTAAATGACTACAAAAACGATTTGATTTTGAGGTAGGAACTCAATCCAAATCAAGGCTGCTTAAAAAAAAGCGAAGCGCGCTTCTTTGTTGAAAAAAATACAATCGAGAAAAAGATTTTAAAAATTGGTAAAAAGAATCGACACGTTGTTCTTCTTGTGCACTTTTTATGCGTTCGTCGGACTATCATTTTTATTGCGCGAATAAACACGAAACGATATGAATTAAAGGCACAGTACACCCTCAGATATGAATTTCGAGATTTTCATGTAATTGTGTAGAAGACCCCTCCTGTATAACACGTGCCAAATGCCAGATCTCATTTCCTCCAAATAAGCGAGATATAAGCGACCACCACAGGCCCGACCCCCTAACAGATTTTCGGACTCGATATCGGATCGATGCATGGATGAATTCCAACAAGTCGTCGTTCTTCAGTCCATTGCTGGGTTATCTCCTTATCCTGGCTCGCCCTCGCGCCACGATTGCGAATGAAGAGAAATACAGGCCTGAGACAACTCGTCCACCAATTTTTCACCCTCACAATCTAGGCATATTTGAAGAGCCATAACTCTGTTCAAAGGGGGTCTTGGACGATTTCAGAGATACCACTGTGATCAGCGTGTGGCTCTCTCCAAGATGAGTATAAAATCTGAAAATTAATTTTCTGGGTGTTCTGTACGTTTAATGCAAGAAGGTTTTTCTGACCAAAAAAAAACATGTTAGTCTTCGTTAGAATCGGATACCTTCTTCAAGGTATACATAGTGAATATGCTAGAAAACCTGGAGGAAATATGGGATGGCGAAACTAGTACGAACTCTATATCATGTAAATGTTCACCTACGTTTTTGTTCGTTTTTTGTTTTTGTAAATTTTGTTTTTGATTCGTGAATCATAGACAGTTTTTATAGCAGCCTTTTGAGACACTTCAGGAACTGATCCGATCAAGCAGAGGTTTGAAAAATAGATCCGAGTTCTCACTTTCTTCATTACCATTCTCTAAATTTCTTCAAATTAATCATAGGTATATGATCTGTAGATATGTTACAGCACTTACCCGACTTTTCAAAATCTATTCCTAGTCTTATTTTTTATTGGTGACTAAAAATGCTAACGACGGATTAGTAAACACTCGAATAATCTAGGAAATTCCCTGAGAAGGTTTCAACAATATAAGATATACCTATGACTTTTTTGGTTAGGGTTATAATACTTGGTAATTAAAAAGTTTTCTATAAGCGGCACGATAGCGGAACATCTGGATTTTTTTCCGCTTGAAGGCATGAACATCAGATGACTTGAATATATTAAGAAACACTATCTTGTTTCGAGAAAGCCTTGAATGTTCATAAACATATAGGAAATCTAGGTGACAAATTGGGAAGCTAGGGCGATGTCTGTTTTTTCAAATTGATTCTGGAGCCTCCGCCATTTTTAAAATTATAATGTTAATATTCGACAAAAGAAATTTATAGCTAAGTGCTAGGCGGCGTAATCGGAAATGAAAAGATTCAAAGCATTGAACAACATTAAAGGTTATTACATTGCGCGAATAGGGACTATATCTTGATTCATAAACTATTTCTATGTGTAGGTGAAATGAGAAGAGAAGGAAACCAGATAAAAAGATTCACCTTTTCGTAAATCACCACAGCGGAATTGAAAATGCAATGTATAATAGCATCATATTGCTGGTCAAGAAAGGTTTCATGTCAGCATGGGAACATGAAAACTCTCGTGAGTTAGCAAATCAATGCATTTGGGATCAAGAATTGTTATCGGAGTTGAATAGATCAATTCCTCAGCTTCTAGTACCTTACAGTTCAGTGGAATACAGGCGAATAGTGTAGAAATACAGTGAGGATGTAATGAAATCGAAGCACCGCGGAAGAGGCACTCTGGAAACAATCTCGTCCGCGCCAAGGGCGGAGTCGCCCATCCCAACCGGGTCACGCCCTCCCAAGCAGGGATGTGCGGAATTTTCTGTTTCTGTTTTCTGCCCATTGTTGGCTACTTTTTTCTGTTTTCTGTAAAATTAGGCAAAAATTGGACAGAAAACAGAAGAAAACCTAAACCGCGATTTGTAGCAGGAATGTCCTAGAAAAAGAATGATCGAATTAATCGAAGCAAAGGCGATAGGGTGAGGGTGTACTTCACCCAGGCTCTCTGCAGTTCTACCACGCTAGATACTTTTGTCTCACTGTAGTGATTATCCATTAGGGCGCGTGTGGCGTGGTGGGAGGAAACGCTGCTGTTCGCTGTACACGCTTGGGTTCGATCCTCGCCGAGGTAAACCAAACCAACTAACCCTCCGCAACTGGTAACAGATTCATGTAAGGAGATGAAGAAAGTCCTTGGAGAGTCGGCTGGCCTCCGCAAACCACTTAGTAAGCTTGAAACCCATTCCTCTGAGAAAATTTGCAGCGTCGGTGCCGGGGAAATACCGCGACTCTCGGCTGTGCCGCGGTAGTTCTGTGATAGTACCGCAGCGGCTCAGCGTCAGAACCGCGCCGGCTCCGCGAGGATGAAGCAGCGAACCCGCGTGGAGTACGATGTACCGTCCTGTAAGGTAAAACGAAATTGTCGCCGGTTCAATATACCCAAGTTTCAGGTAGATTCCGTATTTTCTTATGCGCCAAAATGGCGGTAACCTCTGTTCTCATCAGACGAAGGACGTAACGACCGCAGATGCGTATTTTCGTTCTTACAATTAGCCCCCCCCCTAGTTGTTTTATAATTCTTAAATAACTTCATATCAGATACTCTCCCGGGGTCGCTGAGGCGTTATCGCGGAGTCTCATAAATGCGCAAAATTTTTGGGTCATGATGTGGAGTTACAGAATTAAGACGCAGTGCAGGAAGAAATAAAAAATACTGAAAGGTTAATTTATTATGTGCCCCCACCTCGAACAATCAGCAGGGAACCATTCCTGATGTAATCCTTGGGTGGGAGCGCGATGTGAATGACTAATGCTTTTCTAACGAATTCTGGAATTGCTTACGAAAATATTTTCCATTTCGTTGGTCGTTATTCGTTAGACGTAGCACATAAAAAGCCCGCTAGTCGTTGAATTCGTTAGTCGTTATCCGTAATTGCGCACATCTCTGATCCCAATAGGCATTCAGCAAGCCGATTCGTTATCTTTATTTTATAGTGGATACTCTTACCCAGAGGTTTACCGTTGACGAGTCCCTCAGATGTGTCGCAAAACATTCAAGTGAAAAGAACACTGCAATGTGACTGTATACTAACAATAATGAGCCATTAATACATACTAATTAACGCCCACTATTCACTATGCTTGAGTATGAATAATTCTTACACTTCGGCAGAGACTAAGAATTCTCCAGCGCTACCGCTTTGGTGGAAAGGGGTAATGTTGGCCGGAACTGTGCCATGCACGCAAACTCTAAATACGTGTTTTAATCCACTGCAACGCAGATGGTACAGAATTCAGTTAAGATGAAGCGCCAAGAAATTGATGGTGAGGCTATGAGGCAGATGATAATTCTGCCACAGAGGTACGAGAGCGTTTCAACGGTGGAGCGAACTCCGCATCAGGCCATTTATACTCTAGCGGCACAGCGGTACGGGCGTGACTTTTAGCTCTGAGGAATAGTACAGTGTTCAAACCAGCAGTTATCCCACAATCAGTGTCGAAATATGTACACACAGGAACGGAAAGTCCGCTCCGACTGCATCTACGTGCTCCTTAAACAGACATATTGAGCTTTTGATAGAGTAATCGGGCCTTGAGTGCCTGGGGAAAGAAAGGCTAGAGGAACATTTTTCATCTCTTCGCATTCATACCCTGCCTTTCTTGAGCGTTTATGCTTCTTGCTCTGACCAACTGTAAAATTGAAAATTCAACGAAACAAGAAAGGATCACCTAAAAAATTTACAAAAAAAAGTTGAAAGTTGTGAAAATTTTCATATAGTGTACGCTGAATACCCTTTATTGATTTTTGGAAAATCTTCTGTTTTCTGTTTTCTGCCCATTTTCGGAGATTTTTTCTGTTTTCTGTTTCCAAAAATATTTTTTCCGCACATCCCTGCTCCCAAGAGTGCCTTTTTGTGCGCACACCCCAGAATGGAGCGAAAGATGCAGCTTCCAGAAAGTAAAAGATTCCCATGGAGTCTCTGGATAAGCCATGACTGATAACCTCATTATTAGATACCTAATAATGAACGAATTTTTTTTCATGAATGAATCTTGGGTTGCCCCCTCGACAAAGTTTGCACCCAGGGGCCGGATGCATCAACGCAGACGGTGGGGCAAGGGCAGGGACATGGTGTGGCTTCCCTCGCGCAGGTGCCCCAAGAGTCACCCTGTCCCGTATGCACATGCGCTCGACGGCGTCGGGGCAGCTAGCCTATTGCATTGTAAGCAATTACGTACGGCGCCAGCCATTTTACGGACAGAAACCTGCCATCGACCAGCCGCGACAGCTGAGAATATTCGCCACGTATGCGTTATACTTTGACCGAATCGAATGATTCGAAAAGTCATTCGACTGAAAAAGTCGACTTCGAGTTATTCGAAAAGTCGAATATTCGAAAAAGGCGAATTCCCGAATTATTCGAGAAGTCGAATATTCGAAATATTCAAAATCCCGAATTATTCGAAAACTCGAATATTCGAAAACTTCGAAATTCCGAATTATTCGAAAAGTCGAATATTCGAAAAGTTCAAAATCCCGAATTATTCGAAAAACCGAATATTCGAAAAGTTTAAAATTCCGAATTATTCGAAAAATCGAATATTCGAAAATCTACGAAAACATTCGAATGAATTCGATAGTCAGATTTTTCGAATAAATTGTTTTTCAAGAACATTCCATGGACTCCAAGAGCAGTTCGCGCGCCAAGGATGCACACTCGCAAATCGTAGGTGTTTTTCGAAATCAAGGCAGAGCGAAATTATCGATGATGACTCACTCATG
Organism: Aplectana chamaeleonis; assembly: GCA_029168955.1. Classification (NCBI taxonomy): domain Eukaryota; kingdom Metazoa; phylum Nematoda; class Chromadorea; order Rhabditida; family Cosmocercidae; genus Aplectana; species Aplectana chamaeleonis. Next base: position 154,082 of record JAPDOI010000244.1, on the reverse strand, counting down.
TGGCAAGCGACTAAGGAATCTTTCAGTCCTTACCGTAAGGACTAGTGCATACTTGCGTCGCAGCGACGGTGCTGCGGTGTAGGAACTGATACATACCGCCGCGCCCAGCGAAGCACTCAATCGCGCCTAGCACCGACAGTCGTCGCGCGCGACGAATCTAGTGGGAGCTGCTATACGCGACGGTGTCATGGCTGTGTCGCGGCCAATCTACACTTTTCACAACGTGCGCGCTGTTTAGCGCCAGCTGGATGGTTTGTCACGTCGTCGTGCACTGCACTACGACATCGCTACGCAAATGACAGAAATCCGGCCTGGGAGGCAGTACTATGTTCATTTCAGAATTTTTCTATGTAACGACCATCTTCCACTCCAAGGTTTTCATTTTCCTGAATACTACCATGGATTTCTTCATGATTTCGATCATTCCAGAATTTCTTTTTTTATGATTTTTTTATGCAATGAACTATTCCTTCTCCAAATGATGTTCGCATTGACATTCATAGAGAGAGACGCTCCATTTGGAGAATGAAAATCACGAAAATGGAAAAATGGCATTGACTTTCACAAAAACTGGCGCCATCTCACTTTTTAAAATTCGGTTGAAATTTTTCGCTCGGGGCTGCTACCAGGGTTAATTTGGGCGGTCAACCCGAATATGAGACTTCTTGGGACGATTTTTAAAAGGGTGGGGAAGGTCACACCGAAACGAATAACTTCATCGGTGGGTAAATGTTCTGGATTTATGGAGATGCAACATTGCACAGAATGAGTCTTTTTGCGTGTTGATCACTATGTACAGTACCGAGCAAATTTTTTGCAAAGAAAGCGTTTTGCGGCGTTTTTTGCGCTCACAAAGCGCCGCAACGCCATAACTTGCTTCAAAGTTTTCCAATTTCAATTCTGAAGTCATTTCTGGATTGCTTCCACTTAGTCCTATACGACAGTTTTCCAAAAGGATAGATTCAACTTCGAAAGGTTATCGAAATTTGCATATTTGCACCTCTAAACCCCTCATAATGAACTGATCAGACGGTCATGATAGCAGAAATCTGTCATTTTTTGACCTGTGGTCGATGTGAATTTTAGAAGGAAATACACATTTTTCAACAAAATGCCAGAGTTAAAAGAGCTTTGAACACATACCATTACATTCGCCTCACTTAGAGGAAAGGAAAACTATCTGAAAAAACTCATTTAGTCAACTTTGAAGTGAGTTATGGCGATGCGGCGCTTTGTGAACTCAAAAAACGCCGCAAAACGCCGTTTTTGCAAAAAATATGCTCGGTACTGTAAGTCACCATCGGCTCGAGATTTTTCATGGATCGCAAATTTTTTCGGTGTATAAAACGCCATTCAGCCACCTTACATGACTATCTCACATTGAAAGAAGTATCTTATAAGTGATCAGTGCCTTGGAACTCTGCATAGATAGAATTTTAGAAGGGTTAGGCTCCGCGGAAAAGGTCAAAGATTCGGTATTTCTAAAAATGTTGTGAAATTCCTTTTGATGGATTTGGCGGTCGACAATTTTTTTCAAATGTGGTGAAATTGTATCGCTCCAGCCGCGAAGCGGCTGGAGAGGTTTGGTTTTGCCTAAGCCTTGTGATCACTTAAAATTTTATAAAGTAGATTATAAAACCCTTCAAACAAATTTCTGGCAGATTTCCTTCCGGATATAAGTGACTGGGGCGAAAACACACCATCTGTCAAAATTTTGGCCAAATCGGTTCACAAATAACGAAGTTGTGAGCCCTAAAGCTTAAGAAAAACTCATGGTGTGCGCCGTGAGCCGTAGGCCGTCACGCTTTCCATTCACTGCTGATGGAACTCCTCAGAAGTTTCAACCTTAGTTACATGTTTTCCTCAGTAACATACATTGAAGGGCGCGCAAACAGCCGGCAAAGAGCAAGGGTAAGAAATGTGCCTTCTCGTCTTTTTCTGCAGTTTTTCCTGACGCTGCTGTCACAGTAAGCTCTTTACCTATCATAATCTGTAAGAAACTGAACATACACAATTTATCGTGTACATTGCCTTTAAGTAAGTTAGTTGTGTCCTTCAATGTATGTTACTAAGGAAAACAGGTAACTAGGTTTGAAACTTCTGAGTCAGAAGTAGCCACTGTCAATGATAGCAGGCGATCAATTGGGCAGGCAGGTAAGTTGGTAGGAGGTAAGTAGGCTGGTCAGTAATCGCTTTCTAGGTCTATCGGGCTTTTGATGACGTCATCGGGACGTCGTGAAAAGCACTTCGGGCTTCTGATGACGTCATCGGGACGTCGAGAGAAGTGCTTCGGGCTTCAAATGACGTCTTCAAGACATTGTGGAAAGTGCAGAGCTGTTCATGTAATATGTGCGTGTTGCCGCGAAATGTGAGTTGCGCTTCATTTGTTGTGTGCTTCACAAGTTGATTGCACAAGTTTATAATTTGCCATCGGCACACAATTCTCACGGAAATGTAGCAGTTTTTCTGTCAGTTTTCCATGTTTAGGCCCAGATATCGTGATATCTTTATAAACGGTGAGGCTGTTTCCCTAATCTCTTGTCTGTTCAGCTTCAGCCGCTCACCTCCAGAGAAAGGCGGTGTGAGAATGAAAACACACCACTCTCAATTTCTCCTATACCTACTCTTTATCAATTGGTTATCATGCGTTTTCTTTACGGTGAGAATTTTGTGCCGATGGCAGCTTATAATCGTCTGTTGATTGCTTACTGATTATCGTATCAGTCCAAAAAGGTTGATAAGTGTTGCATATTTTTGAGGGATATTACTCCGTAATATCAGGAAGAAGTGAACAATTCTATTCAAAAGGGGTCTTCCAAGCGAAAGAGGTTTGGTTCGCGTCAGAAACGTTCCAACAAAAAGGGAACAATAGGAAAGTGAAGTGAGGAGAGTGTACAAAAAGTGAACAATATTTTCTCCATGCGATATTCTCGGTCGACTCTTCTATACAGCGGAAACAAAACGTTGTGGTATTTTACGAGGAAGAACATAATGGTTTTTTAAAAAAGGACTTCTATTCGTTCACGAGATTATATCGGAATACTTTTGCTTGATAATGTATTTCAATTGTTTCATTTTTTATCAAGAGCTGGAGCTAACCGTCTGCTCTGGCCAGTTTGGCATCATCTCTTTCAATGAATTAAAACTATCAGATACAAATTCATGTATATTTTTACGGTTCTTGCATGATCGGAGTTATTTTTGGAACTACAAAGTACTTCCGAGTAGAATACCGCAACGGTCTGTTTTCGCAGTATAGAAGAGTCGACCGAGAATATCGCTTGGAGAAAATATTGCTCATTTTTTTACGCTCTCCTCACTTCACTTTCCTATTGTTCCCTTTTTGTTTAAACGTTTCTGGCGCGCACCAAACCTCTTTCGCTTGGAAGACCCCTTTTGGATAGAAGTGTAAATTAGATTTGGCGATCAAAGAAATCACTGAAATATTGTGAAGTCCTTTTAAATGAATACAGTGATCAACGAATTTTTCGAAATGTTGTGAAAATGTTGAGAATAGAATTTGCGGTGAACAAAGTCATGAATTGATGTGAAAATTCTCTTATTGGATTTAGCGATTATCGAAACATTTTGAATGTTGTGAAATTGTAGAAAAAAGATTTGGCAAGCGCAATATAAATATGAAAAATCAAATCACGCGCCAGAAGGATTGAGACGCCTTCTGATCAGTCAGGTCCAACACGGTCTCCGAAGCCGACGGAGCTGACAAGAGCCGCTCCCGAGGCTTCGGCGACCGCGTTGGACTTGATGCCCACGTTAGGGGTCATTTTTAGTTTGGAGAGGTCTATCGGGATGAAAATTTGCTAACATACATAACTTTGTGGGGCGGTTTCAATGGTATACTGCTCATTTTCCTTACTTCAATGTGAGTGGGTGGACTCTATGTGCGGGTTGCGCGCGGTAAGGAATCAAAGCCAAATCTAAGTGCGCGCTTCGCGCGCACCACAGTTTCAGTCGAATCTAAAATTGAACAAAATCATCTCACACACAGCGTAATCAGTTAAAAAGGGGACAGGACGAAAACAAAGTCCAGCTCCGTGTTAAGCATCAACAAATGAACCGCTTTTAGATTACAGAACATTAGACCCTATTATTGATAGGAGATCTCTGTCAAGAATATAATGTGTGCATTTGGTAGTGGACGAAATATTGCGTCAACTCCATCTGCAAGGCGACCGGCCGATGACCGATCACGTCGCTGAGGGCTCTGTCGCGGCGACGCCTCGCACACGCGACGAAGTATGCAGAAGGGCTGAGGACTCTCTGTCGCGGCGACCCCGGTACGAAGTATGCACTAGGCCTAAGCGTTGCACGAGCGGTGGACTATGAAAGTTTTCACCGCACGGCACGCACGGGACGCGCGAGAAACAACTGAAATCTCCGGCGGCATCGGCAGGGCGGTGCGGGTTAAAGTTGGGCGTTAACTGTGACATACACAGAAATTTCTTGCTTGCACTTGCGTATACGGCACCGTAGAATAGTCTCACAATTTTTGATGTTAGAGTGTACCTGAACTGAGAAGGAAAAATCCTTATACTTGAAGCAGTTATGTCCCGATGTGTGTGTGTGTGTGTGTGTGTGTGTGTGTGTGTGTGTGTGTGTGTGTGTGTGTGTGTGTGTGTGTGTCTGTTTGTCTGTGTATGTGTGTGCATGTATCCCGCATATCTTAGGAATGGCCGATCAAAACTTGTATGAAATGGTACCAACATTTAGGTGGGTGCGACATTTATCGATTACCAAAAAATCAGCCCGAGTCACCTCTTACGTGCCTCGGGGCAACCGAGTTTGTCCGTGGAGCGCACTTTTGGCTGTGGGTCATGATAACTTCTGCGAGTCGTCTAGCGATGCAAAAAATGCAGGGCGTCATAAAAGGTGTGCAGGACCCTAGTGGGAGTGTGCAGGGCGTCATAGAAAGTGTGCAGGACCGCAGTGGGAGTGTGCAAGACGTCACCAAGAAAGTAGAATTTGAAAAAAAGTTTTTTTAATTTTTTTTATGCTAAATCTTAACCTTTTGTGGAGAGGAAAACAGATAGGAAAACATGAAGCTTGAGAAGCCTGCGACGCGTTTTGAGATTGACGCAGAACACCTTAGACATTTTCTTGCCAGTTTTAGGAAACGAGCAGCAGCTGCACTTCCGCACCTTCTCTGTTCGCCACTCATTGCAACCGCTCAGTCATTTCGAATCCCCAACTTCCAAAAACCAGTTTTATATATGTTGCAAGTCTGAGCTTATCAAAATCTGCACCACAAAAACATAAACAACCACCTACTAATTTCATTCATTGAGAACAAGGGCATGATGTTGGTCAACTAGGGAAACATCATGTAATATGAGAATGCGTTTTTCCTTATCATGATAGAGACGGTAAAGCGAGAACAAACTTTACAAATTGGAAGAAAGGGCAGTGGGTAGCGACGTAAGGGAAGGAAGTACAGAAGGGGTTGTGAATTTTGTGCCGGTAGCAACCGACGATTTACCGCTGGCTTCTGTTTTGCTTTATGATCCCGCATTTTGATACCCCACGGCCTGCTGTAAATGTACGGCACCCTGCTCTGCTCAGGAGAGTCCATACAACATCGGCATGGATCCTGAAGAGACTTTGCGTTCCCCATCGGAGGTTGGAGGCAAACCCGGTGCACCTATGTTATAGCATATGGCACCGAGTTTGCTCCAACCTTCAACAGTGAACGCGAAGTCTCTTCCGGATCCATGCCGACGTTACAGCAAGTTTTGGGTAGACGGAAGTCAGTCACCCCCGTTCTAACAAACTAATCCGTCTCAGGTAGTTGGCTCACGCAAAAGTTTCTGTGAGTGAAAACTTCGCTAGGTCTCGCTAGTTGATTGATATGGCCGAACCGCCATGGCGGTTCGGGCAGTGCTATGGCGGCGCTGGATGGGCGGCACGGCGTGGTGAGAACTTTAATAGTCCGCCGCGCTTCCAGCGCAGTGTCGAGCTGAATAGACTCCCGCCGTGGAAATACGCGGCAGCATGCAAAGGAGGGGAATCGATCGTCCGGTGCCGCATGATCAACTCTACTCCATTGCATGCTGCTGCGCCTTTCAGAGGCGGGAGTCTATTCGGCCACTAAGACGGCAGCGGCGGTGGGTTTTAATAGTCTAGTTGTGGAATCGAAGCCCGAGTTATTTTTTTGTACTCATTTCCTATCGGAATTAAATAATGAGAAGCAGTTATCTGCATAATTTGTCGCATAATTCGTATATTTTTCAGACATTGCCAACCGTCTCGTGAGTAGTTTGTTTGCTTCCCCTATTCGACAGTTTGGTTCAATCTAAAAAATATAGATAATGCTAGCTGAAGTAATATGGCTTCTCTGGAAAATAGTGGCAATGACATTTTTTGTATTACTCAAAAGTCGAATGGAAAAATTCGAAAAATTATTCGACAGTCGATTGAAAAAGTCGACTTTTTATCCGAAAACTCGAATATTCGAAAAGTTCAAAATCCCGAATTATTCGAAAAACCGAATATTCGAAAAGTTCAAAATCCCGAATCATTCGAAAGGTCGAATATTCGAAAAATTCAAAATCCCGAATTATTCGAAAAGTCGAATATTCGAAAAGTTCAAAATCCCGAATTATTCGAAAAGTCGAATATTCGAAAAGTTCAAAATCACGAATTATTCGACAAGCCGAATATTCGAAATGTTCAAAAACCCGAATTATTCGAAAAGTCGAATATTCGAAAAAAATCTGAAAATGTCAAAGTATAGTATGCGTTGTGCATCCTGTTTTTTTTGATTTTGCAGTGCTTCAACATCTTGCATTCTTTCTAATGATAATATAACTTGTTAATAGAATATGAGCAAGTTGTAATTTCGTTTATAGGTTTTGAATATGATTCAATTTTCAAGTGTGTTTGTTATTGGGCCGCAATTTTCACAGTGTGCAAAACTGCAAAAATTGGGTACTGTGAATGAACAACAAAGTTTGAAAAAAATTGTGTATGTAGAGAATTCTAATTATTTAATACTCTGACTCTGAATGTCATTTTTCTCACCCTTTTCTGTAAAAAGTTTTGGCAGTAGGTATGAAATTGCAATATTTTGCTCAGTCGATAGGTTTGCTCAGGTATAAAAAGGTATAACAAGAGCAAAGTGACATATTGTTTACCGATTTTGAAACGAGATTCTTCACGCATCCTGGGGTAATTTCTTGCTCATATTGCAAAGAAACCATTTCATTTTTGCCCCAAGGTAATTTTGTTTTTTTTTCTTGGCTTAGAACACCCACCTCATTTTTCACTTGTACTCACTTGTATTCTATGATTCGGTGAAAGAGAATTGCAAGATGCAGAATTGCAGACGTTGTGAGAACGTAAGTAAAAGAGCTCAGATTAGAGGAAGGTGAGGAAGGACACAAGCCGCTCACGGCCGATTATTGCAGTTATTGAACTGACAATCAGGGGTGGTAGTAAATGGTGTGTTAACCGCGAATAAACCGCCACCTCCAAGCCGCCAACATACCGCGAATCAAATGCAGTAGAGCCGCCAAATTAACACGTATTAACCGCCACCTCCTGGCCGGCTACGAACCGCGAAATAGGTGCCACGGTTTGTTGCCGGTTTAACGAAAGCTGCCCTCTGCTTACACATACATTATGCGTGACCTTCGTCCGCATAAGTATTTTCTACACTTGGACATGAACGACGTTTACGGTGGAAAGACGAGGGATCGGAAAGATTATACAAGTAATGCTATTTATTTTATTCATTAGGAAGAGCTTTCAAAAGGAACTTCGTAATATTTTGCTTGTTCGAAACACGATCAAAATGCAATTTTTAAAATTTTCCTTGTAAATCCTAATTCTCGTAATTTTTTGTGAGCTCCGTGAGTTTTCAGGACCACTCTTGAAAAGACATGTTAGATTAATCATTAGCCTCAATCAATCAATTGCGTGTGATCTGACAAAAGTTTGCATTTGTAGTAACTTTGTTAACTTTTTTTTTGATATTTTCAAACAAAAGTTTTTTTGAAAAACAAAAAATTTATCGGAAGGAAATTTCGAGTGAACAAAAATTTGAGAATTTCTGGATGAACTATTTACAAGGTGTTCTTGAAAAGATAACGCTAGGTGCGAAAAAGACATTCCGCAACTCGTCGAGTAATGCATAAATTCAAAGAATGTCCTGCATTCAACTGAAATGGATAGTTTAAAACCTATAAGAATGATGATAAACTAGATAGTCTATTGTCGTTCTTGAAAAAGAATTCTATTGTTTATTTCGGAAGTGTGCAACTCAAGTCTGGCGTCCGAGATTGGGGTAATGGTGTGGTTTCGGTCATTGATGCAGTTGAATTTGTGAAGTGTTTGCCGTCTTCTCAAAATGAAACTAATCCACCGCCCGCAGTTAGTGCTGAAAATATATAGAAACACTGTCACACTCATATGCGCATCATGATAGTAAAAGATTTTGTGCACATATTTCAAGGTAAGAATTTGAAACACTTCGAGTGGCTCTACCAATGCACCAAAGCGACTGCGTCGCGGACCCTCAAAAAAAAAATAAGAGGCCACGATGGCACTGATCTGGCAATGAAAGAGGAGTATTAGAATCTTGCAGAAAAAGGAGAACAAATTTAGTTGCTTCAGAAACAAGTTCGCATTTCTTTCCCACAAAACTCGCCCGATACGCCCCGACTAACGCTGATTAATCAATACTAAAGCATCTAATCACTTGAAAATCAGTGGCTTGGAAAATTTTCACTTTTTTGCACTGAAAAAGTTGTGGAAACCCCTTCGAAACGCGAGCAAACAAATAATTTACTACATATCCCTCATAGCCTGTGCTATGCAATGAATTATGAAAATGAAACTAACCTGATAATAGCAAAGCGAATGAATTCCGGAAGAAAATAAACAAAAGCGGAAGAAGTTTCGGCGCTCGAAAAAAAATTAACAGCTGATTGGGAGGGATTGATTAGTGCCACCAAAGAAGACGGCCAACGTGTTTCAGCAATGATCCTTGCTTTGTTTTTGATCCCTCATCGCCCGTTTCCCTGGCGGAAGCCGTTAAAAGACTATACCTTGAAACACCTTTCAGTTTTAAAGACAGGCTGACGTCCTGAATCAAAATGGCTAACAGTGCTATTAAACTTCCTTAACCCTCTGCATTAATTAAACTCGTACTTGCCCTCAGTATAGATGGTCAAAACTGTTCCTACTGTATCTTGCTAACCGCATCCAAAAACTCCTCGGGAGGAGTTTTTCGTTAACCGCCAGTTCCTCTCGCATTTCAGCACTATTTCCGTGCTGTCTGCGAGAGTATGTTAAACGCGAACTTACCGCGAGGATGCCACATGGCGGAATTTTAGAGAAAAAACAGACCTGAAAACGTTTTGTAGAGGCTATTTTTCGTAACAAAGGTTACAATTGTCGCTTTTTCGAGGCGTTTTCGTTGGAAGTGTATAAGAGGCCTACCACTGGGGGATGTTAATGTGAGACTAGAGCGAGTTCTCTCTTCACTATCAAGAGTTATCATTACAATCTGGTGTGGTTAAACTCGCGTTAAACGCGAATTTAACTCCTGTTAACTCGCGTTTAACACACCCAATTACTACCACCCCAGTTTCTTTACATGTACATAATCCAGGGTTCAATATAAAATGAGCGAGGTTTTTTTTTTCAAACAACACCGAATTACGATAGTCACTCCATACAGATGCATGAGAAGGTTTTTGGGGTTGAATGGTAAGAACTAATGTAGAAGAAACTAATGTAATAAACGTATAAAAATCAAGAGTTTCGGTGGATATTTTTCCAAAAGATTTTTGGAAAAAATCCCCACTATTTAATCGAAAGATTGCTGGACAAAATCATATTTTCCTCGATCAAATATTTTTATAAGAACACATTAAAAACAAAATCGTTACACCTAACTTTTGGCATTCAAAGGATCTACCGGACGAATGTAGGGAAGAAACTAGATTTGAAACTGTGGTACATCAAGCAATAGGGCACGGGATATGGAAGCCCGATGTTGACTGAAAATGAGATTAATATCACGGGAAACTCAGTCGAGAATGCAATGATTTCTTCTAGAAGTTATAATTTTAAGCAATCAAATGTTTTCCTGGAGTTAAATAAAGAATAATGTCGAAGAAAGTGACAACAAGTCTACTTCTTTTTGCAACGTTTTATCGTTCCTGCCCCAGGTGGGGCAGCTGCTGTCCCAGCCTCCTAGCTGGGGCAGTTGGGGGCACTGCCCTTGCCCCAGTGGCTTAGCATGCCGGTTTCGCTGCCCAGCCTGCCCCGCGCCTGCCCAAACCCCGAGATTCGCGTTGATGCATCCGGCCTCAGGGATGGATCACTGAAGTAATCGATTCTTGAATCAATCCGTCGGAAGGCGTTGTACGCTGTGCTTTTTCAATGGGGTGGGGGGGGAACAGGAGAACCGGTTACCAATCCGGTTAATTACTATTTATTAAAATGAATGCGTTTATTTTCACGCTTTTCGTAGTCGTTTCGTAACAATTTTGGATGCCAAGCCATTGTTAAAAAAAAGTTTAGCTATGAAAATGGAAAAGCATTCTCAAAATCACACCACTTCTATGATTGCGATACAGCAAATTGCGAATTACAGGAAAATTGAGGATGAAGTTTTTAATCATATCGCTAAAACAGGCTTTCAATGAGGTGGTATAGGGAACTGGTTAAGAAAATGGTCACTTACTGTTTACCATATCAAATGATACCGATTGGCTAATCGTGAAGATTTCTCGTGAATATTACATACTACGTAATACGAAGAAAAAGTTAAGAATTCTAGCTAAACGGTTTTTTCCAGTAAAAGCGTCTTGGCGCTGGCAGAAACGCTCCAACACACGAGGACACCCAACATCTTTATTCCGACCATGGGCCGTGATAAATCGCTTACTGTTTCCGAACAAGCTCAAATACGTGCCCTCAACGCTGCCGGGCTGAGCCAACGTCGAATCGCCTCTCAGCTCGGACGTTCCCCCAACTGCATCAGCCAGTTCCTACGAGATCCAGACTTCTACGGCTTGGCGAAGAGTCCTGGACGCCCAAGAAAGGTCAGCGGCAGGGATGCACGGAGGATAAGCCGACTCTGCTCAGACAGTAGTCTGTCTCTCAACCAAGTGAGGGCTCAGTTGTCGCTCAATGTGTCGAAAACTACTGTTTGGAGCGTCGTAAACGCAGACGAAAACATCGCCCGCGAAGTGATGAAGAGGGCTAATCACTCTCAGAAGCCCACAAAGTAGCTCGACTCCGGTTTGCAAGAAACAACATGGCAACAGACTGGTCAAAGGTAAGGGGGTTTCTAAAAACCCGATAAAATTTAAAAATATAAAGGCGACATGTTCCAGGTAATTTTCTCCGACGAAAAGTAGTTAAACCTTGGTGGACCTGAAGGTGCTCGATGCTACTGGAGAGATCTTCGCAAGGATCCGATGGTATTTAGTCGAAGAAATTTCGGAGGCGGTTCGCTGATGTATTGGGAAGCATTCTGCAGCGAAGGTGTTTTGGAAATCGCCTTCACTTCGTGTCGGATGGATATGGAGGAGTATCAAGAAACATTGCGTGCGCATCTTCTGCCGTTCTTCACTGGAAACAGGCGTCAACGCTACATTTTCCAGCAAGATAACGCTGCGGTCCATGTCTCCAGATCCACAAAGGCGTGGCTTCAACAAAACCGAGTTCGCGTGATGGATTGGCCCGCGTGTAGTCCTGACTGCAACCCGATAGAGAATATCTGGGGCATAATTGTGCGCCAGATTTACGCGAATAACAAGCAGTATGGGACCGTAGACGAGCTAAAGGCCGTTGTACTCGAAGCCTGGCGAAATTTGGATAAAAATGTGATATCCAATTTGATCAAATAGTGTCCCTGTCATTTCCGAACGCACTGTATATTATAAAAAGCCTCAGTCCAAGCTCAGGGGTAATTTTTTGATACTATACTCCGGTCGCCGTGTATAGCAACCCTGCCAAGCGCGAAATCTCAATTCGCTCAAATAAGCGAGAAAAAGCAAGGAAAAAGTCGACCCCGCTTCCATGGAAGAAAAAGAGGGTAACGCCCACCGACAAGCTTCCTGTCTGAATAGGGAAGAGAAGCGCGATTGATTTTCTTCCAAATCTATGTTTTTCCATTTGTTTTCGGTCTAGCTTTATTTTGTGAGCTGCTTCAATACGATGGCTGCGAATAACGAGAGAAGACAGGCTCGAGACAACTCGTCCGCGAACTTCTCGTCGTTCAAATTCAGAATCTTTGAGGAACCATAATTCCGTTCGTAGTGACTTCTGAGCGATTCTGGAGAAACTTTTGTGATCAGCGTAAAATTTTCTTCAAGATATCAGGAAAACGAAATTTCTATTCTGAGGTTGGACTGTGCCTATAGGCGCCATCACAGGCGCAGATGATTCGGCATTTGAAATTTTTAATTAGGGAAATTCTAACATCCAAACTTGCCCAATGGATACTTCTTTTCCTAGAATAAGTTCCAGTGAACAAAGGGCAAGAAAAATTCATTCACCTAATAAGTTTAAAGCAAAAAACACATCCGACGTTCGAGAAAAAAAAAAGCTTCCGACATATTGCACCTGACACACCGAAATTGACGGAGGGGTGCGAAATAAATAATTCAAGGCACTTAAATACGAGATTTTTACGAAAGTTGATGGTTTTGTGGAGCCTTTCCACTCTTATTCTGTATGTCAGAGAATCGCCTGCGCAAAAAGTTGAAAAAGTGAGATACGGTTTTTTTGCGCGTACGTAGCTTTTAACACGAATCTGAGGTCCGTTTGTAGATTTTTGACAGATTCTTGTAGATTACGGCGGGCACACCGTTGTTAGATCAAAGTCCCAGATCCTACTCAAAATTTGTACGCGGGGTTAATGGGGGTTCTGAATACGAATTTGATGTTCATTTATCGGTTCTCGGATTACTTAGGTAGTTTTTTGCCTCCTAAGTGGTACCCCCCCCCCTACGTTGCCGCCAGGCTTTGAAAAACGCGTATATCTTTTTTTCAGATTGGATTTAGGCAGCCGCGAAAAGCATACTCGGATTCTACGCCGAAAATCGTTCTAAAATGTACATTTCATCCGGAATGGCCAGGCTGGCTAAGAGTAGTTTCCTTGTCAGACCCCTTCAATTTTCTTTGAAAACTCAGTAGTTGTTTTATCGTGAACACTGTTTCTAATACTCAAACGGCGGACTATTGACTACATCCACTTAGACGGTTGGACGAACGATGCGAGTTATGTATTCTGTATGCATGGCATAGATTCGAAAGCCAAAACCAACTAGACATGAATCCTTAACCCTCGCAAATCTCCTATGAGAACTGCATATTCGTACTATTGCTCAATAGTGTTGATTCGAGATGAATCAATTACTTCATATATAGGAACTTCGTGGCGTGCCCTCTGCATAATCTATTTACCACGCGATTTTTAAATATGTACATAGTATAAGATGGAGCACTCTCAACCCGTCATATTTGTTTTTTTTATTTATTTATCTGATACGCCCGCAGGGCGCGTCAACACTCAAATCTGAATAGAATCAGTGGTTAAAAATAAAGCGTAACGAAATTAGAGCAGGCCAACATCGAGGTAAAAATGAGCACTGAAAAAAAACCCAAGCACTATAGTTTTTCACCCGAAGTAAAAAATCTCTATATCGGAGACTGATGGGAGGGCTAGATTTATAACGTGGTCATCAAAACCCTTGAGAACAGATCGGCATACATGGCCAACAAAGCAAGGTTTGGCCGTGCCAGCCAGCTATGGCACCTTAATATAAATCACCGGAACTTCGGGACACGAGTTTACTGGCTTCCCACATGAAACAGGTATTTTGGCCAAACCCGCCGATGACATGTAAACTAGAAGCTTAAACCTAGAGGGAATGAAACCGCAATAGAGACATTTTTTACTCCAAGTTCGGAACCATATTTCTAAAAGGATTGAGCAAATCGTTCAGAAGGAAAATGGAGAAACAGTTTAGATTAGAAAGGAAGCAGAGAGAAATCAGGCCATAAACTAGGACAATTCATCGAGATGAACTTTACATGAAACACAAGGAATACATGTGTTATGAGCGCGAATATGTCTATTTCGTGTAGTAATCATGTGTCCTCAGGACTTTGCCAAACAGGATGAGCGGACAACCCATTACTCAACATGACATCATCATGACGATGGAATCCGTACATAGAACTCAATGAGGAGTATACGTAATGAGTGAGGAGGACTGTCAAAGCGAAAAGGAAAATGGCAAAAAAACACGACTGTCACAGTTCTGGGAGAATACTATTGCCCATGTTGCGATGTGTAGAGAATCTGCTGATGAAAAAAAGGCGCTGTAATCAATTAATTTCTATACAACGTCCTCAACCTATAGCATCCTGAAAAAATCTACCTTTCCAACGTTTTTTTTTGAACACACTACTATTCGTTGAGCTCATTAACTCCCCCGGCAAAAGTTGAAACCACCTAGCAGTGCGATAGAACAGAAAATGCGACATTTCCGCTCTATTCTTGTTCCGAATTGGCGGGTAATGTATATTGAAAGCGTTCCTTCTGAGACTGCTAGGCCGAAAAATACAATATTTACTGGGAGATAATTTCAATTCTCTGCGAAGCATACGAAAACTGAATGCGAGATCAAAAAGAACTCTGCGACGCCGTAACGATCGCAAACCAACACCTCTGACAATAGATGGCGAATCGCTTCGGTGGGCGCGGCCTAAAACGCCCATCTTATCATCATGGCGAGAACTTCACCGATTTCGCCTAATTTAGCTAATTGCCTTTTCGTATTGGCGAGTTGGTCAAGTTTAAGCGAGGTAAGCGTGGAGCGAGGCGAAACCAATGAAGTTTTCGCCCCGATTCGCCACGGGATCGCTCCTGCAGCGAGGTTGTTGATTTTTGGACTCGGCGAAAATCGCCCTACTTCAAAAGGCGATTTCAAGTTCCGCGCCACGTCAGTGGTAGGCGCGAGTTTTAAATTGCACATGGCACCTAAACTTCGACGATTTCTTGCCCGCAGCTGATCCTGCATTGACTTGTCAGCGCGTTCTGCCTTGCTACATTCACCTGCATCATTCCGCCATTCCCCTGCATTCAGTGATCCTTATTCTTACTCATTTTTTGCTGTCCTTCATGCTTATATTCTGTTATCAGTCGCTTGTTTTTGCAGTAGACTTGGTACCACGGATGAGCAGAATCCCAAATTTCGATAACTTTTGGTAATCCGATTCCCGAAAAAAGCCTGAAAATGCGGAAAAATGGGAACTATCCACGAGTTTTTGATTCTTCACTTTTTTCCTCACTGAATCCCTACGGAATTTCTTCACACCATAACTCGAATTTTAGGCCCGTTTTCACTTTCCGAAAATTAGGACTGATTGTAAAAAATTCATAAATGACAAACAAGGAATTATTAGTTATCATTAACTATGCATGGCTCAGAACATGCACAAATCTTTCGTATCTTCTTTTATATAATGACAGAAGGTGAATTTGCTCGAAAAATATCGAAAACACAGTGAGATTGTGTTCTTTTCGAGAGGTTCTGGTTTATCTGCGCTTTAGCAATGCTCCCTTCATGGGATATTCTAGTCTCTGTGCTTCCAATGATACCCATAGGAGCCTTGTTCTTCTCCATCTCAAAGGCAGTGTTCACGATAATTATTGATTGTAGAACTGAAATTACGAAGAAATTAAGAAAAACGCACCAGAAGTGTACGAAATACTTTACTCTCATCCCGCCTCTTTACTCTCACAGGATGTGTTCGTGTGGCAATGAAATCTTTTGTGGACCCGTAATCTCTACTATCTGATGCTCCGTCCATTTATTCGGACCCTAACTAACACTGATTTTCCTAAAACATTCTTCCATTTTTGATTAACCCCATTTTCCACTAATGAAAACCACCGTGAACATGTTTGTCCAACCGGAAAGCTCGTTTTTAACCCTAGGTTTCAGGGTTCAGGAAGTCGAGGCAATGAACGGGTTGCGACGTAATCAACGAGGATGCGAGTTGCTGCTGAGGGCGATGTTGTATTAGTATTGAACAAAACATTAGCTGTGCGAGAAAGAGGACTACGGATAGGTATGATAGTAAAACAATAGAGAAAGACACGTTTCTGGAAACATCGATGGGAAATTTTGACTTCTCAGTATCACGTATGCGAATCACATATCTTTGGCAACAAAATACTTTCGCAACTTCATACTCAAAGCAGCGCACTTACCTAGATGAGGGACCACACAAGATTCAAGGCAGAAATGAAATGAACCACCGGTTGGTGAGGTTAGCAATTGAAGTATTTCTATACTGTGACAGAATAAGTAGAATCGATTTGGAGGGCGCGGCCGGAAACGCCCATCTTTTTCTCAAATCTTAACCGATTTCGCCTAAAACGGCTTATGGTCAGGGCTGGGCGGAACCCTTTTTCAAGATTTTTGGAAACGAAAATGGAATATGAAAGGGCTAAAAAACGCCGAAAGCGGAAGACACATGTAGAATTTTGGGTTGACTCATTCTCACGCTTCGCTGCTGCTCGTGGCCCGCAGCTTTCATTCAATAACCAATGGTTTCAGTCAATATACTTTTGCTTATTGAAAATAATGTCACTGCGAGGCATCCAACGATTTCGAAGTTTCACTTCTGGGAATCCGAAAAGGGAATCTCTGAAAATACCTATTATGTGTAACCGCCCTTCGAAATAGTGTACAGCAGGGCAATAATTGCCGTTTGCTGAATGCAATTTGCCTGCCGTCTTGTGGATTACCGTTGCCGTTTGCCAAAGTTTTATATTTCGTTCTTTTTTTCGGCGACGGACAATTAAATTCTGGCACCTCTGGTGTGCAGCCTATCTGCCAGAAAGCAGTCCAAGCGACACCAGGTGTCCTTTAAGGCTGATCAGAAGTCAGTTTTCAGATAATCAGCGACAAGCTACATATTTTCGAAAAAAATCCTCAAAAGGCGTACAGATTCCTGCCACGCCAAATTCGTTTCGTTATTTCATAGGGTTCCAATCACGGATGTGCGGCAAACGATTCTGAAAATTCGGCAAACAAAAATCGTCAAAATTTGTCTAAAAACGGTCGGCAATTGGCAATCGACAAACGGCACAATAAAAACCTTGTACAAAAAGACTATACGAATGTTCGAGAAGTGACGGTGAAAAAATACTACTTTTTCATACACATTTCGTATTGCAATAGCAAGGTAAGCAATGGCTTTAGAATACCACCACAAAAAACTGAACTTCTTACGTTGGAGCAATACTCGAGATAAAAAATCGGCACCGGAATGAGTACTCCATTGAACAGTGGTAATAGGAGTGTTTTGGTGGCAGGATAGTAATTTTCAGAGGTTCTATGATGTTAATTTTTTTCAGAATAGTGGTTATTTATTCGTTTCGTGCTTCAGATTCATTGCACACATTTTAAGTAAGGTGCAATTCAAGTTTAGAGGGCGAGCACTCGAGATTCATTTAAAGGCAGCATGCATGCTCGTAAACGTAATTGAGATAACTAAGGAATTAGAATGGTATGGCACCGAAAACAACGCCCACGCATTTTGAAGCGTGAAAATCGACCCACAATGACGCTACACGAGTTATAATTTGGCCCCGCCCCTTTATCTGCCCGCCCCCTATATTCGCGTCCTCTTGTAAGGTTTCGTCCATAGCAAACGACCCACACCCAAGTGACGCTGGGGGCTTACATCTTTAACATTCGTTATTGATCTGGCTCCCCAGCGACCACTGGGGCCGGCCTGTCGCTGACGGTGGAGTCATAGAGGCAGTAGCGGCTGTCACTAATATTATCGATACCATCGTTAGCCACGTGCCGTCCTCGGACACATTGAATGCGCCAGCCGTCGAGCGTCATGCGTCAGCGTTTCAGCGATGGCGCATGACGCTCCGACGCCATGACGCTTTGTCGCTGGTCGTCTGCTATGGACGGAGCCTAAAACAGGGGTTGCGGGGCATTTCCGCCGTCGTCTATATATGTGGCTCACTTATTCCACTTATTGTACCACCCACACACATCGACGACGATGAAAATGGCCCAGCACTCCTGTTTTGGAGGAGAACAGCAAAAACAGGGGCGGGCAGATACAGGGTCGGGGCCAACTTCTCACTCGTGTAGCGTCATTGTGGGTAATTTTTGACGCTTCAAAATGCGTGGGCGTTGTTCTGTGCTACCATTCTAACTCCGTAGTTATCTCAATTACGTTTACGAGCGTGTATGCTGCCCTTGAAGAAATAAAGAGCTTAATGCGGTCCTACTTTAATTGATTATTTTTCCACAGGCGTGTCACCCACGTCGCTTCGCGGCGTACTTGTTGGTGTGCCTCACGGTGTGTTTACTATTTTACCGGAATGTGGATAAAAGATTATGGCGTGGAAAAATGCGACTAAAACGCACGTTTTCGGACAGTCTTGGGAGCGTTTTTAAGGAACTGCTCCATCTTCGACAACCCTCTCCCCTTCCACCTTTAAAATTCTTCTGATCTGCGCGCTAGCAACTAAGTTGAAGGCTAGCTTGCTCGGATGAGTCCGCTGGGAGTAAGCAGCAGAGCGGTCGATCATGGCAAAATATAACAGTGGTTGTGAAAAGGAGGTTGTGACATGATAATCCCGATAAGTCTTTTTTTTACCGGCTCCAAGTGAGGGAGCTAGACTATACATGCAATTGGGTAGTCTCACGAGCTTTCCTAAAGATAAGAGTCCTGAAAAACCGCGGTCGTCTCAATTCACCTCCCTCCCAAACTACACGCCACCACTTCTTCCGAGCTTATCACTCCCGAGTCCGCGCATCAAGTTCATGACCAAGCAACGAATCGAATCAAAATCGATGTTCCCCGCGCCGCGAACACCCACTCCGACCTTCGAACTCGAAACTGCAACTTTCAACACAGTAGAATGTTTTCAGCGCAATTGTGAGCATAATAGTACATACATAGACGGCGTGCAGTGCATAAGCCCACAAACTGCCACTAAAGTCGAGCATCTTTTACAGGAAGCTTTTACAATCCTAGTGGAGTCTTGCTTACACTCCAAGACAATAGCGCTCTCTCAACAAAGTCTCGCACGCGTTCCTCGGCGCTCTGCGCGCTCCTAGCGAGCTACCGACACTAGTCACGTTCTCAGTCGGGTCTTACCCACTTTCCTTGTCGCCTGATGACCTCCCAGTTTGGTCCCACTCACGTTTCTCGAAGCTTTGCGCACTCCCAGTTGGGTCCCACGTGCTTTTCCATTAGAATCTTCGATAGAAATGTATTGTACCCAAATATCTAAAACAAATCGATCCATCCAGTGTTTGGTTTTCTGAACCCTCTAAGTCCTCTCCTCAAATTGTTAAGGGTGTGAATTCTTGTCCCGAAGAGCCTAACGTTGATTACCTAAGGTTAGATCAATTGGCTTGACGTTTTGAAAGTATGTATACATTGCGACGCAAAAGTATAGCAACACCTCCGAAATAGGTGTATCATATGCTGAATCGAAGTTTTGAATATTTGTGAGAGTTTCTATGTACATATGTTTTCTCCTACGGCGAAAACGATGGATCAAGGGGTATGAACAGGAATTGCCCATTCCGCCTCCAATTATGGATGAAAGTTTGTATGGAGTATTATGGAGTATGGAGAAAGGAGAAAATGTTGCTATACTTATGTGTCGCCGTGTAGCCTGTCTATCTCTTTCCGAGCCAGTCGCAGCAAGGCTTATCGCGCTTACCATGCGCGTCCTAATCGCGGAGTTTGTTACCTATTGCGCACTTTTAGCCGAAATTTGTCGAAAAGTGAGAGGAAAAACGGCAAACGACAATCGACAAAAATCGTCCGAAAACGGCCGGCAAACGGCAATCGCCGCACATCCCTGGTTCCAATCACAGGCCCCCAAAATTCGTGAATGATCTCAGCCAAGCCCAGATAATCGCTTGAACACAAGAGGTCGGATGTAATTCTCAGCGTGTCATGGAATCTTCGAAAATCCTTGCCTAGACCAGCTATCATAGATCATGCTGCACTAATTTATTCCGTTTCCGTGCCCAAAAACTCGGAAACGGAGCAGTTCGGCACAACCTTGCTTATCGCCTTTTCGTGTTAGCGAGTTGGTGAAATTTGAGCGAGGTAAGCGTGGAGCAGGGCGAAACTGGTGAGGTTTTCGCCTCAGTTCGCCTCGCTAGCAGAGGAGATAAAAACTTTACCATTTGTGGATAGTTCTTCATTTCGAATACAGCCAGTGGCAAGCGGTAGCGTTGCATGCTTTTTCCTACAACTCTGGCGGAACTTTCCGTGGACTGCAGGTAGACCCGCTTACGGTGAGTCACTGTCGGCTATCAGGCAGGTCACTGATGAGAGCGCATCAAAATTATGACAAGGCTGCGGTAGGCACACTCTGTCCTTAACCGAGCAGAACTCCGCTCAGCAATTGCGGGCAGCCGTTGTTGCAGCCTGCAGCACGGTGATAATCTTCCTGGGGCTATCAGGTCCCGACCTGATCAACCCTTGTCCCAGCATGATTATCACAGTGCTGCGTGCTGTAACAGCGAATATCCGTGACTGCAAAGCGGAATTCAATATCCTGAAGATTTTGGAATTCCCAAATTCACTAATCAAGAATTTGAAATCCTGAAGACTTAGTCACGTCACGTCACACAGTCACGCAGCTACATATATGCTTATGCCAGTTGCGACTCGCTGTATACTCATGAAGTGATTCTTTAATGGCAGCATACACGCTCAAAAACTTGTTTGAGTTAAGCACGGGAATAGAATGGTATGACTCAGAACATAACGCCTACGCATTCTGAAGCGTCGAAAACGGCCCAAACGCGTCATGAGTGAAAGTTGACCCCGCCCTGCATTTTTCGGCCCCCTGTGTTTGCCGTCTTCCTTTGAAACAGAGGTGCTGGGTCATTTCTACCGTCGTCGATGTATGTGGTTTACCTATTTTACTTATTGTACCACCCACGGGGGTGTGTATACAAGTCTGTTGGTACCTGCTCGTTGGTGCCCCTGCTTCTACTGAACCCAGCAGACGTTTGAGTGTACACAGGGAAGGTTCGAGCGATATAGCGTGCACAACTATATCGCGAAAGTATCCCGCACATTGCATAAAGGTGTCGCCGTCCGGCACACTAAGGCCTCTGGTCCATAACACCTTAGGATCCGTACCTAGGGAGTCATGGAGTCTTTGGCCACAAGCCACAATTTCGCCACCCTGAACTGTCGATCGCTGTCGAGTGATATCCAAAAACTGCGCTATCCAGACTTCTGAGCTATTTCCATGCACCGTTTGCTGCTTTGCAGGAAACCCGCCTCAAGGATAGACCCGTCATCAGCGTCGGAGAGTACACCATCTACTGCGGTAACGCTGACGATAGGAGAGTGGGAGGCTGTGCAATAGCTGTAAGGAAGGATTTCAATGGTATGGTCAAGGAGTTCGGCTCAACGTCGTGTCGGAATGCATTCGTACGACTGCGGGATCACAGAGGATTCAATCTGTGGATAGTGAGTGCTCATGCGCCCACTGAAACTGCCGAAGACAATTCGTAGGATGCGTTTTATGAGGAACTCAATACGTTGCTGGCCAGGATACCTTGTCAACATGCTGTTGTCGTGGGGATTGACGCAAATGCGAAGATGGGACTTGATCAGGAATCCGAAGTACTCGGTAAATGGTTCTACCCAGTGGAGCAAACATCGGACAATGGCTACCGCCTTGTCGACTTTGTGAACGCAGTGGTCTGATTATTGCATCGACATTCAAGAGGAATCATCGCCGCCATCAGCTTACGTGGCAGGGACCAACCCGGCTATCTCCAGAAGAGCAGCGGAAGCGGAAGATGACAACTTTGAAACTACAGCGACTATGTCCTGACGAGGAATATTCCAGTATCGGACATTCGAAGATCTAGAGCTGTGTGGGATGTCGCATTCGATTCGGATCACCGTCCTGTTCTGTTGAACTTCACTGCGAGGATTCATAAGAGGAAGCGAGGGGCTCAGCCTCTCCAGAGGATTGACATGACAAGTCTCAGAGATGAAGAGTGCAGAAGGAATTTCCGACAACGCGTTTCTATTCACATCGGAGTACGGACTAAGAAGAAACTTTGCGACGCGGATTCTTTTGTCAAGTGCATCCAGGACGCTTCGAAAGAGGCACTCCCGGTTGTACAGCCTAAGAAGAAGTTCGCCTACGTCTCAGAAGAAACAACATCTACCTACAACAGAGTATGTGCTCTCCGAACTGCAGGAAACTTCGTGGAGGAGAAGCGTCTGAGGAGGAAGTTGCGTCGGCAGCTTCAAAGTGACCGCGAACGAGTGGACGTGTAGAGCTAAGGAGTTCGAGAAGGCTTGGGAGGAGAAGAATCCGAAGAAAGCCTACACGTTGCTGCGACAGTATAGCGGGAAGATGAAGAGATGTTCTCCTGTCTTGAACACTACCAATGGAGTTGCAGTTGGTGATGCGACGCTGCCAATATGGAAGGATTACTTCAGTTCACTACTGAATCGTCCAGCGCCATCAGTACCTGAGCTCCCGCATGTTCAGAGAGCACATTACGATGTCAGTGAGGAACCGCCGACTGAGTCTGAAGTTTTGGATTGTGTCCGGAAAATGAAGAATGGAAAGGCAGGTGGAGATGACAACATCACTGCTGAAATGCTGAAAGCTCTTCCTCCGTCTGGGATTCGTGAAATGACCAACACCATCCGCGCCATATGGATGAGCGAAAGGATACCCGATTCGTGGAGACATGCGATCATCGTACCTCTTCACAAGAAGCTATCCGTCACGGATCCTAAGAACTACAGAGGAATCTCTCTACTTCGTGTCATGTACAAGGTTTTAGAACGTATCATTCTCGAGCGACTTATCAAACTTCGTGAAGGAACGACCAGAGATGAGCAAGCCGGTTTTCGACCTGGAAGATCGACCATCGACCAAGTGTTCGTCGTGAGAAGAGTAATTGAATCGTGGCAGCGGTTTTCGAAGCCATTACAGCTTGCTTTTTTGGACTTTGAAGCCGCGTTCGACTCTCCTCATCGTGATCGATTGCTCAATGCCCTGCGAGCAGATGGAGTCCCGGAAAAGTATGTTCGGTTAATCGAGGACATGAACAAAGGAACAACAGCAGCAGTTCGTACACCTGTCGGATTTACGTCAGCTTTCGAGGTGAAAACAGGAGTAAGGCAAGGAGCCGTTGCAGGACCTTTTCTTTTCAACTTCGCCGTTGATGACATCATGCGTAGAGTTGCAGAACAGTTTCCTGCGGATGTGATCCTAACACCATCAGGACGCTCCCTTGTCGACCTGGAGTACGCCGACGACATTGTGTTATTCGCTGAAAACAACGCAAAACTGCAAAGGATTGTGAACCTCGTTTCGAAGTATGCCGCAGCCTATGGACTTCGTCTTCGTCCCGACAAATGCAAGCAGATGTGGGTCTCTCAGAGGCCTTCAACTGGAGTTTGTGTGGACGGACAACGTATCGAACTGGTGGACGATTTCTGTTATTTGGGCTGTTTGCTGAAGAACGATGGTAGTTATGCAGCGGATATTCGACAACGATGTGCGAAAGCTACGTCTGCATTCAATTCTCTAACCAAGTGTTTGTGGTCTACCACCATCGCGAAGGAAGTCAGGTTGCGCGTCTACCTATCCGCTATTCGCCCTATCATGATGTACGGATCGGAGACGTGGGCAGCACCGAAAACGCAGATGGAAAGGTTGGATTGCACGGAGAGGAAGCTTTTAGGCGTTTGCTTGGATATTTCTGGCCGCGTGTATGCCATAACGAAGACCTTTACAAGGAAATCGACGCAGTACATCAACGCTTGACACGAGGGAGGTGCCAGCATCTCCTAACGCCATCTCAAGCAGCAATGGAAAGTCGACTACGACTGCTCGGGCATATACTCAGAAGAACGCCGGATCGTCTCGTACAACACGCTTTAAAAATGCTTCCAAATCCTGTCTGGAAACGGCCACCTGGGCGTAGGCGAAAGTTCTGGACGGATGTGGTTAAAGAGGATTTAAAGTCACTCGGCATCGAAAGACAGTTCAGGCGCGATGTTTCGTTTCGCAGGAAATGGAATAGTGACAGCTGGATGGAATGTGTTCAAATTGTGGCTGAAGACCGTGAAAAATGGACACGGCTGACTACTAGGACGGCACACCTCGGTGAAGATGCGGAATGACCGCGTCAGGCGAAAGCCAACCGATTAAGTCAAGTAAGTCAAGTACCACCCACAAACGTCGCCGACGGTGGAAATGGCCCAGAACCCCCGTTTTGGAGAAGGACGGCAAATACAAGGGGCGGAGAAATACACTAGACTCCAAATACCGTGCGGCACCGATTGACACAATGTTATAAAATGCTGTTCAACTTTCATTTGAGAGTCTGAGTCGGTCGGTCTGATACAAAAATGCAACTGATATCACCATTCATGCCGTTGTGGCAATCGGTACCGCATGGTATTTGGAGTTTACTGAAAAATACAGGGGCGGGGCCAACTTCTTGCTAGTGTAGCGTCACTGTGGGTCATTTCTGACGTTTCGAAATGCGTAGGCGTTGTGTTCTGAGTCATACCATTCTGTTTCCGTAGTTATTCCAATCACGTTCACGACCGTTTATGCTGCCTTTCAAGGCAGTGTCCATGATAAAAATCGTTTTCCAGTTTTGGCCAGAAATCGAAGGTTTGGAACCCGAATGTCCCCATGATGAACAAAAAACCGCAGAAAAGTCGATGAAAAAGCTCAAACAGTTAGCTTCGTTCCACGGCGGGAAAACTTCGCTGGTGGACGAGTTGCGCGGGAAATTGTAAATGCGCTTCAGTGCTAATATTATGCGCGCTCGCGCTCTAGTGCAAAGAGAGGTGTGGCGAAACTGAACCATTAAGGTGGACTAAACTCCTCCATCAAAAACTCAACCGCGACCGCAAAAGACTGCGTTTCCAGAGCAGATCGAGGCTCATTCAGGCCTGTTTTTATTCGTTTTCTCGATCATACCGTTCCAATGAGACCCCGAACTTTCGATTTCTTGCGGAAAAATAGATGAAATTTGTCATAGGCACTGCCTTTAGCACCTCTACTCCTCAGCTTTCGTTCTAACCTGTGCACTCAGGCCGCTGTAATTCTGCTGAATCCTCCTGGTCACATTTAATATGGCGAGGTGAGGTATTGTGCGGAAAATGCTAAATACGGATCCAGCAGTTTTAAAGGTGAACTGCGTTCTACATTAGACTTTAGAAATTCTTCATTAATTTAGTCTCTTGAAGGCTCGATCAGTGAAGAACCTATGATTATTTCTGATTTTTTTTAAGCGTGTTCGAGCCATAAGCTCCGACGTACGGACATCGAATGACAGCGCAGAACAGCAGCATTCTGAAAGTATGTATTGGCAAACGCCGTTTTTGCGAATGTAGCCTTCCTTTCGTTTTCTTTCTATTCATGTTATGGTATCAAATGTATGTATTCATGTCTTTCCATATCTCATTACTCTTTTTCGCGCGAATCTGAGTTTTTCGCCCAGGTCTGAAGACGTTAAGCATTACCTTTTAAACTTTTGGTTAAAGGCGCAGTCCAAGCTCAGAAACAAAATCTGAGATTTCCGCATAATTGTGAAGTAGACCCCCTAAATAGCACCTGCCTGGTGCGAGCTCTCACCTCCTCCGGATTAGCGAGAGACAGGGGGAAGCCACCCTGGGGCGCCCACCTCAAGAGGCCACTTCGGCACACCTTTCTAACAATCTTTCGAGCTTAACAGGGGAGAGATAAGCGATGGTTCCCAATCGATATCCCGCTCATCCCTTTATTCTAATCCTCTCTTTTTGTTCAGGCCGTTTCGCATACATCGGTTGCATAGGGCAAAAGTTACAAGCCTCGGACAACCCGTCCACCATGCTTTCGCAGTTCAATTTTTGAGGGGCCACGATTCCGTGCCCAGGGGGTCTTGTACGAACCCGGTGGCATCATTGCAAGCAGCGCGGAACCGTTTTCAAGATAGTCACAAAAACAGAAAAACGACTCTGAGGTTGTACTCTGCCTTTAAAGGCGGTGTTCCCGATAAGAACATTTTTTGAGTTTTTTCCAGAAATCGAGAGTTTTTTGGCACACAGCATCACCAGAAAAAACAGCTAGGAACGAGCACGAAACAGCTCCACTGGACCCTAGTCTTGAGTAATTCGTTCGCGTCCCGCCCTTTACGTTCAATGGCTACCGATCAGAGTCAACAGCAGGAAATTGCATTTAAAAGAACGAAATGTAATTAAAATGTTATGTATCGTTCAACAGACACCTTTTTTTTGATAATTGACCGCTCTCTTGGAGTTGGTTTTTAGTGGTTATTTTCTTCCGGTAGCCGTTGAGAGGGGGGGGGGCGCAAGCGAATCACGTGAGATTCGGCCGTATCCGGTTCCTGCAAAGGGTCCCAGAACTTCCGATAAGACTGCTTCTATTTGCAAATACTGCCTTTTACACATCGTTAGCGTCTGCGATTGCGATCAGGAGCTACTCCCACACAAAGTGGGGTTTCCTGTCCAGGGCACAATGCCCTAGTTGTTCTAGGGCTACTTAACTAGTCTCGCTCGGAAGGAAGCTCCCGTTTGCATGAGCTGATTGGCGCCTTATATTTAAGTGGCTACTATCTAACCCTGGCACGCCATCCGTCCTCTCCCTCAATCCGATGGATAGCCCTATAGCATTTTCGCGACATACGATATTAGTGCGAGTAGGTAGACTCTGGAAAATCTCTAGTGACCTGTCGATTTCGATTATCCCCAGAAACGGAGCGGTGGTCCTGGGTGAGACATAACTAGTGATAAGGAGGTTTCGACGAAAAAGTCACCGCTCCGCGCTGCGATACTCGAAAACAGGAGCTTTTCTGAAATGGACCAGAGACTAGAAAGGAATGGCAAGGGAGGAGCTGTCAGCCGAGCGTTATGGCTGGCTGTTTTTGTGTCGATCCCCCTCGACGATTCGTCTTCTTTAATCCCAAATTATTAGGGCAAAAAACGGAAAAAAGGGTTGGTTTTTGTTGCGCGAGTTACTCTCTAAGACTCAGGCGAGGAACGTGAACGCTTGCAGGAACAGTTCAAGACTCTTCGCCTTGCCGATTCGCTATCGTTCTCTGCCCAACTGCTAAAGATTTCGTGCAGATCGAAACCAGTGGCTCATTCGACAAAACTCACCATCTTCTGTCCTTCGCTTGACTCCTTGATGGCGAAGAACTGAAATTTGCGCAAGTTCGTTGCCTGCATCACAGTTCATGTCTCATAGCCGCTTTCGATGTTAATTTATCACTGCTGCCTTTTGCTCTCAAAACGCGTATACATATTGCATTACCTAGCGCACTCCGGTTACATTTTTATCTATGTTCAATGTTTCTGATCGTTATTTGGAGATTTCTCTACGCTACGTGGAATGCTTTCGTGTACAAATAGTTATTTTGTTACATTCGTTGTTGGATATGATACGTGCATAAATATGTATTAACAAATTGGTGTGATTTTTTTGAGGCGATTATAGAACGTGAGTTCTATAATCGCCATAGTAATTGGCCGCAAATTGGCCAATAGGTGGAACTTGAAGGCGAAAAAAGTGAAAATGAGGGCAATCTTCGCCATCGATGGGCGGGGCGTTGATTCCTGCAAGAATCACCCTCAGTTCTGACCAGCTCGGGCAACAGAAATGGCTAAAATTTTGCCAGTACGCGAAGGAATCGGGCGATTCTAGATTGAAGAAAGGCGATCCTCGCCAGCGCAGGGGCGGGGCGTCAATTTTGGCGAGAATCGCCCTCGTTTATCACCAGCTCGGGTAACGGAAATGGCTAGAACTTCACCAGTACACGAATGATGAGGGCGATCCTAGAATTAAGGAAGGCGACTTTCGCCAAAGTCGACTCTCGGACAGTGTTTTGGCGACAATCGCCCCCAACTTTCACCAGCGGAGGCTAAATCATCACCCATATGGTGTAGGTTTAGTCCACATTTTGGCCGAATCGCTGACTTGTTCGTCGGCGATTTCAAGTTTAGTCTGGGGCTGATCGCCAACGAATGTCAGAGACTGTTCAACCCTTCCCCATAGCAAGGCAGACACCTCAAATTCATACCCTGGTTAACTCTCGCAAACAGTAGCCTTGTAAATGTTTGTTGAACCCCTTCGATCTTATTAATATTCTTCTTAGGAATTGGGCTCCATACCACAGGACATTACTCTAAATGAGGTAATATATACGTTTTGTGCAGTCGGACAAGAATGGTTGGGTCCTCGCAGTGAATAGTCCTAAAAATTGAAAAAAGTGCGGCGTATGCTTTCTTAACCATTTGGTCAATGTGACAGGAGAACCTCAACTTGGAATCCACGAGAACACCAAGATCTTTAATGAGTTCACATTTCCTCCAAATGACACCGCTGACTTCGTACTCATGTGGATATCCTCCACCAATGTGTAGTACAAAACTTTTGTCAAGGTTCACAGTAAGAAGAAAACCTAAACAGGCAGCAGCGACTGTTTATCCATACGTGTTCCATCTCATTGTTTTGCCAGTGGGAATGCTCTACGAGTTTTAACACGTTTCAACTCGCCAACTTCCTGCGTATTCAGTGCTGAAAAACAGATCGATAAACGGTCGCTGCTGCCTGTTTAGGAGGCCCCCACAGTAAGATTCCAGTCTGAAGCCATCGTAGGCGCCATATATCTTCACGTTATCAGCTTAAATTTGTATCTTGATATCTTGTGATGTCTTCAACATTTTTGGAAGATCCATTGTGTATACACTGCGTATCGTAAAGATAGGACACCCCCTGAATTTGTCGGTCTCGTGTTTTTTGGGCAGGATAGATCATTTTCGTCAACACTACTTTGATCAAAATGTGAAATAACCCCGTATACCTCTTTTGGGTTAGATTGAATGTTTGTGCACTTTTCTAGAATAAATTTATGTTCTGAATCGCGTATCAAAAAGATAGGGCACCCCTGGGTTAAATCGGATTTCTCGTCCGATAAAATTGTCCGATCCCAAATCTGATGGCCTATAGGACTTCTTCGCACAATTACTGCAAGAAATACTCGATTTTGTATACTTTTGACCAAACTGATCAGCCTTCGGAAGTCGATCTTGCTCCATTTCTCAGTTATCTCCTGTTGGAGCGCAGAAATCGAGAGAAATCGCCTGTCATTTGCTCAGACCCGACAAACCTAAATATCCCAGAGATTCTTCATTTTTAGCCACTCTGGACAAGATAGTTATTGCTGAGCAAAGAAGTCGACCTCAGACCTGCTCACGTGAACTTTCTGGTTGTTCGGCTAGAAACTGCGACTTTCTCGCCTGAAAACGTGGGGAAGTGAAAGTAGGTGTTATTTGATATCCTCTGGTACTCATTGGAAATCGTCCAACAGCTGGCGAACGCAAGCTGCAGACGTCCTTACGGGCAAGTGCTCTGACGGATTATGGGAGATCTACGTTCGGAGTTCTGAAGGCTAAATTGGACTGCACCTACCCACCTAATTGCTTTAGTAGCACTTCCGACAGTCAGACCTATTGGGAAAAGACTCCTATCCATTATAAACCATCGCCTATACAAAAATACAATACCGGCCACAACTTCTGTCACAAAGCGCGTCGGCGACGCGAAATCGCGTCGAAAACGCCGTTTTCGTTCGGAGTGGAAATTTTGAGAACCTGAAAAAACCATTCGATTCCTCTCGATGAGGAGATTGCGATTATATGTTCAGACTTGAGAAAAACTCAAGTCTTCACATAGTTATGGCCTATTTTCCCTAAAAAGAGTCAAAATCTTTGTGAGGGGTTACTTTCTGATTCTGAAAACACTAATCGCTTCCTCTCGTCGTCCTGATTCCAAAAATCTTTTCAAGTTTAGAAAATTGTTACTTCTTGACATAGTTATGGCATATTTTGCTCACCCAAAGAGTAAGAATGCTCTATCAACGGCGAAACGTGAACGTGAGCATCCCCAGTATATTTGTGTCGTAATTCTGACTTCAAAGCTGTCTCTGTACCTGGAAAAGTGTGAGATTTGACTCTTAATCTTTCTTAGTTCTATATGAATTCCGTTTTGACGATGGTCTCCCTTCAATTTCTCGGTTGTCCGCACTCTCCACGCTATTGCTCTCCTCTCTCTGACGCACTCCTCGATGCCTGTACTGCCTCGCTCGAAGACAGTCCCCCAAAACCGAAAAGAATTCGAGGAGTGGAGACGGACTGCAGAGTCAGTGTTATGAAATCCCGGTATCTGAAAGACCAAAGGTCTAAATGGGAGAGGAGTAAACATCATGGGTGTTCTCTGAGATCTTGCTATAGCGAGACGGAACGCTGGCCGACTCAGAAAAGAAAGCAGTTATCTGAACAGGTCAGTGTTATGAAATCCTCTCCCATTTCGACCTTTGGTCTTTCAGGGTCTCCTCTGGCCAGCGTTTGAATCAGCATCAAGAGACAATCCGAACAGGAGTTAGCGTTATGGGTGGTTTGTCCCTGGTTTACTAAATTCTATTCTAACACTACGCCATCGGTGAGTGATTTTGCGGATGCAGACCACCCAGTCAGCGCGCGCGGTCGCGGCGCGCACAGCGTTTATTCGTTTCCCTGCGAAGAGTGTGACTCATCATTGAGCAATCTTCCGGGAATGTACACATGGAAAGAATCGAATCCTCGTTTTAGGAGAAAAATGCATCCGCGCGCGCCGACTGGGTGGTCTGCATCCGCAAAATCACTCACCGATGGCGTAGTGTTAGAATAGAATTTAGTAAACCAGGGACAAACCACCCATAACGCTAACTCCTGTTCGGATTGTCTCTTGATGCTGATTCAATACGGACCACCTGTTCAGATAACTGCTTTCTTTTCTGAGTCGGCCAGCGTTCCGTCTCGCTATAGCAATATCTCAGAGAACACCCATGATGTTTACTCCTCTCCCATTTCGATCTTTGGTCTTTCAGATACCGGGATTTCATAACACTGACTCTGCAGTCCGTCTCCACTCCTCGAATTCTATTCGGTTTTGGGGGACTGTCTTCGAGCGAGGCAGTACAGGCATCGAGGAGTGCGTCAGAGGGAGGAGAGCAATAGCGTGGAGAGCGCGGACAACCGAGAAATTGAAGGGAGACCATCGTCAAAACGGAATTCATATAGAACTAAGAAAGATTAAGAGTCAAACCTCCCACTTTTCCAGGTACAGAGACAGCTTTGAAGTCAGAATTACGACACAAATATACTGGGGATGCTCACGTTCACGTTTCGCCGTTGATAGAGCATTCTTACTCTTTGGGTGAGCAAAATATGCCATAACTATGTCAAGAAGTAACAATTTTCTAAACTTGAAAAGATTTTCGGAATCAGGACGACGAGAGGAAGCGATTAGTGTTTTCAGAATCAGAAAGTAACCAATTCAGCAAATTTCCATTGATACCCAAAAGTTCTAACTTGTTGAGTAGTTTACTGTGGCTGACCTTATCGAAAGCCTTGGAAAGATAGACGTATATTACATCAACAGATTTACCTTGGTTAATGGCAAGATTCCAATCATACAGACTGTCAATAAGGTTTGTAGTTGTTGATGCGCCCAACTGAAACCCATGCTGCTCTGACGGAATAGAATCGAATTTGTTCAATCATGTGAACAGCTTTTCTCTAATAATTTTCTCCATGGCTTTCACAGGTGACGGTGTAATACTTATAGGCCTAAAATTGGAAACTAACTGTGATCCTTACTTTTTTGGAATAGGTGTAACTAAGGCATGTTTCCACGCATCTGGCACCTCACCAAACATTAAGGGCATATTAAAAATGTGGGCGAGAGGTTTGGACAGCGATTCTGCGCATTTCTTGTACACAATAGGCGGAATTCCATCATATGGTTCAGTTGTGGATGGCTTCAAGTGTTTCAGAAGCCTTTCAATTTCTGCTGGATGAAAGTAAATATGTTCGCAGTGAAAACGAGAATGACTTGGCCTTGGTACAAAACTGGTGTCATCGCCAGTGGAAAACACACTTGCAAAAAAATTGCCAAGTGCAGTCGCCTGGATACCGTCACTTTTGCATTCTGACGCATTGGTGTCAACAAGAATAGGGAATCGTCCACCGCTAGCTAACTTACTTCGAATATAGGCATGGAGATGCTTCATAGAAGCATTTCGTGAAAGGCGGCGTTCTTGATTCGCTAAAAATTTCTTGAGATGACTGTCTATGTCTTTACATATTTTTTGTATAGGGAATCATTCAGTAGATCAGGCGATGCTTGGAAAACATGCTGCTTTTGGGCTAATAGATTTCAGATATGTGGCAGGAATTTTGCCCAGTTAGCTTTTTTTACCCTGAATGGAACAAAATAAGAAAGTTTCTCGTAGACTACCTAGCAGAACCTACAGTATGAGTCATCGGTGGATGAATACTCAGTGAAGACTGAAAGCCAATCAACTTCATTGAAGCAACGGTCTCAGAGGATCGCGGGGTCGTAATGGAGCACAATCGGCTTTCACCTCGACGAGGATAGCGAGGGCAGCACGAGGGGAAGAGCTGCTGCTCGAGCAGCACGTGCTGCCTTTGTGCTGCTCTTAGCAGCACGTGCTGCCCGCGTGCTCCTTTCGTCGCCTCAGCTGCTGCTCTCCGTTTTGGCCAGCGCAGTGTGGTAACTTTGCTCAAAACGGTTCATTTGGGCAGCTACAAGGACATTGATAATCAGTTTGGAGAGTTATTTCCTTTGAGCATAAACATTTAGACTTCTGGATATCTGTATACAAGGTGCACACCCACGCCGCTTCGCGGCGTACTTGTGGGCGTGCTTTAAGATCTATGGATTATTTGAATTACAGAGCAGTGCCTCGCTGCGCTGAACAAGTCTTGAAGGCACAGTGCAACATCAGGAGTAAAATTTGATATTATAGCCCGCCCAGCGTGAGTAGCAACCCTGCCAAGCGCGAGATCTCAATTCGCTGTAATAAATGAGAAACTTCAAGGAAAAATTCGGCTCCGCTCCAAAAGCCTAACTGCATCGCCCCGGAAAGAGGACCAAGAGCTCTGCTATTGTACATTTTGCTTTTGAGCATCGCCACACAAACAAAATTTTCCGTTTGCAAAAATTTGGGTTATCTTTTCGGGGTCGAAACGCTTGATTATGCTTTTATGGTGTTGTGAGCGGGGTCGACTTTTTCCGTGTAGTTTCTCACTTTTTTGATCGAATTGAGTTCTCGAGCTTGACAGGGTTGCTATACACGGTGGGCGGACTATAATATCGAATTTTACCCCTTAGGTACAGTCCCGCACAATTTTTCGCAGAAAAAGCATTTTGCGGCGTTTTTTTGCGCTCACAAAGCGCTGCATCGCTATAACTTGCTTCAAAGTGGTCCGATTTCAATTTTGAAGTAATTTCTATATTGCTTTCATTGAGTCCTCTGATCACAGTGGTATCTCTTTTTTATACGAAAGTATTAGAAAAAAATAGATTGAACGCAAGAAAAGCATCGAAAAATGCATATGCGCGACATTGAGGTCTCAAGTTTCGCTATCTCCACTTGGTTCAAATATTGGAGCGAGAAGAGAACCCCAAATGCGGATTTCCGCCTTAAAAAAGGAAGCTGCCTTCAAAGGCACAGAACACCCAGAAGATGATTTTTTTAGTTTTTATGCTGGTCTTAAGGAGGGTCACACTCTGATCACAGTGGTATCTCTTTTTTCGTCCAAGACCCCCTATGAACAGAGTTATGGCTTATTAAAGATGCCTATATTCAAAGGGTGAAAAATTGGCGGATGAGTTGTTTCTTCTCTTCATTCGCAATCGTTGCCTGAGAGCGAGCCAGGATAAGGAGACAGTCTGACTATGGTCTGAAGAACGACGAATTGTTGAGAATTCAGTCATTCATCTAGCCGCTACAGAGTTTGGAAATCTGGTGAGGGGTGTTGCCCGTGGTGGTGAGCGAAGCAGGTCGGGCCTAAGGTGGTCGCCTATATCTCGCTCATTCGGAGGAATTGAGATCTCGCACTTGGCACGTCTTATAAAAGAGGGGTCTACTAGACAATCAACTGAAATCACAAAATTCATATGTGAGGGTGTAGTGTGACTTCAAGGTACACAACGGCTTGTTTGGTGGGGGGTGTGGGGGGGTTAGGTGTTCTCACCGCGTTTTCTGAGACGACGCATTACGAATTATCCATGTCGAATTCGTATAGAGTGTACTGTCGCATATGAGAAAGCTTGCCAGAAGCCTGTATGAAGGGAAAGCAAACCACAGATGAAGTCGAGTATCTTTGCAGCCATCTTCCAGAAAAGACATAGAACGGATATCAAATCGGGAATAGTTATGTAAGCAAAGAAAGTATGAGGACTGCTTCATAAGTATCGTACGCGTATCTAGATTTCGCGGGATGCGTGCCTACTCCTACTCGCTAAACTTTAACCACCAATACTCTGCTCGAAATCTATTCTAAGATCCACCAAAAACGTCCTTTTACATGAGACAGTATGCCATCGCAAGGAATTAGGACCTCCGCCAACGCGTAGCTAAATGCCTCACACGGAAACCAGAGATGCCCTGGATTTCGGAGGCATCTAGTCTGATTTTGACACGAGAATTTACGTAAATTACGGAAAGTTTAGCCTCAGTTGGTGAAATTTTAGCTACAGCGCCCGCATATTCTTCGTAAATTCTCGCTACAGCACCCGCATATTCTACGCTTATTCTCGTTGCAGCACACGGTGGATCGACCCACCCAGTCTTGATCTGTACTAGAAAGACGATCCCCGCTGTGATCGAGCGCATCGCCGTTTCTTCCCCACGGCCTGCAGCATACCAGCGGCCAAAATTATCCCTTGCAAGGTCTTGCAGAGAGCGACACGGGGTCACCCTCCACGACCACCCACAGAGTATCAAGTGTTCCGTGGGTTGACTGTGCCAATACTGTCTTGGTAATATCGATGCTTTCCTGAGCTTCATAGTTTTGTACTATATAAGGTTGAAGTTGAAGCTCGTCTGATAAACCTTCATTGACTACGTTTCGGGCAATAAACCCGTCGTCAGGTCAACTGAAATATGTAAGACAAACAAATAGACAATATGTTCTCACCAAACACCAACTACCGACCTGTGGTGACTGGGATGGAGTGGGTCGCAACCCCAGATAAGCCCAGAGGTTTTCTAAAAGAGGTGGGAATGACGTAAAGCGATGTTGATGAGTATCCCACCTACCTCTAAATGGGCATAAGATGGAAATGAGGTGAGGCGGTGGGAGGTCTCACAATAGTGCATTGGAAGGATAGGAGGGATAAGGCATCCAGATATGTATCATATCCCAGTTGACCGCTTCCATTACAAGGTTATCAACCTCATTGCTTCCCTCATTTCTTCTCTGCTGTTGATAGGCGGTTTTTCCTTTTTTATCTCCAGCGCCTCCTTTATTTTTCGTTCAACCGTGTCCTCAACGTTTCTATGAAGAATGGTTACTCGAAGCCGGGGTGGTTCTTCAATTGTGTGTTTCAGTGTGCGATGTTTCGAAAACGGATTGTTTGGATAGCTCTGTGGGGACCTCAGAGCCCGACGGTGCTCGTTCATCCGTAGAAACAGCGGCCTAGCTGTCTCGCCGATGTAGAATTCTTGACATCCTAGGCAATCCACTTTGTATACCACACATTTCACCTGGCATACGTTTTCTCCTCCACTGCAATCCGGGCAATTGGTGCGCTCGCAGTGATCCTCATCCTTATCCTTCCAATGCACTATTGTGAGACCTCCCACCGCCTTACCTCATTTCCATCTTATGCCCATTTAGAGGTAGGTGGGATACTCATCAACATCGCTTTACGTCATTCCCACCTCTTTTAGAAAACCTCTGGGCTTATCTGTGGTTGCGACCCACTCCATCCCAGTCACCACAGGTCGGTAGTTGGTGTTTGGTGAGAGCATATTGTCTATTTGTTTGTCTTACATATTTCAGTTGACCTGACGACGGGTTTATTGCCCGAAACGTAGTCAATGAAGGTTTATCAGACGAGCTTCAACTTCAACCTTATATAGTACAAAACTATGAAGCTCAGGGAAGCATCGATATTACCAAGACTGAAACTCCTACAAAGACAGTTTAATTTATGTAGGGATAGCTTTATGATTATGCTGAAATATGTAGCCTTTCACCAACACGCCCTCACCTTAGACCTGTCCCTTGAATTCCTCATCAGATGTAAATCGAGCAGACTGGTACCGAAATTCATTCGCCACATGATGACGCGTTTCCAACAATTTCGTCACGACTCGGTGCGTCAAGCGGTTAGAGATCTTCAGTGCGGTCTGTTGGACTCAGTCATTGCGGAGCGAAAACGTCTTCGGAGTCATTGCATACGGAGCATTGTTTATTTCAAAGCAATTCTGAGAGAAAGAGTGAGTCCGGAATGTCTGCAACAATTGATTGCATATCATCGAACTGCATGCGAAATACTCAGACGGTCGACAAAGCAGAGACTTGATCAGAAGTTTTCTCAGTTGAGACCTACACCAACCGCATCGTTTGTGCTTCCTCACTCTGTTCCACCTTCTCGATGCACTGTGATCGCCGAAAATCATGTGGACGATGACGTGAAAGCCTTGTTGAATCTGGGACCAAACTTTTGTCCTCGGCCAAAACTCACTGATTCCACCAAAAATAACATTGTGTCGGCGATTCACAAGTTTTGGTATACACAGAGCTGGAAAGAGCAAATTGGACCCTCAGTACCAACGCTACAAGAGACACTGCGTAAAGAAGTACCGTTTCCACGTAAGCAGATCTGCGTTCCACAACACTCACCCGAATTGTCAGAAAAGGTCGCTGCATTAAAAGTCGAAATTCTTCGTATCTTCGATGAACATCAACGCCGTCCTGCTTCTGACAACATGACTTCAGCAGAGCGAACGGGTCTGAGGAAAGCAATAAACTTGAAGAACACTGTACGGTTCTCAGTTGGGGACAAATGCGGCGGATTCGTCGTATTGTCGCAAGAGCAAGACATATCCCTTAGTGAAATGGTTTTATCAGACACCACAACTTACAGCGTGAAAACGAGAGATGAACACAAACGTGAATGCAGATATCTCGAAGAAGTCATGAAGAGAGTGCTTGGCACAAAGCTGGACAAAAGCCTGCTTGCTCAACTGCTGCCGAAGCATGCAAGTACACCAACTTATTACCAGCTTATCAAGACACACAAGTTGGTCAGGGATGAACACAACAACGTGGACAGCACTTCTATCAAGACAAGGCCAATAGTGTCTTCTTGTGGAGGGCCAACTGATCGAATCGGATGGCTACTGCAGCACATTCTGAGCCCGCTTCTCTCGTTTATTCCCGCTCATCTGAAAAACGTAAGCCAATTTCTTCAACAACTGAACCGATGCAACTTCCGTGACTATCCAAGACTGCAATATCAGAGTTTTGATGTGGTTGCATTGTATACCAATGTTGATACGCGAAGAGCAGTTGATGCCTGTTCATGCCTGCTACGGCAATACAACCGAAGTCTTCAGCTTTTCGGCCTCAGTGTGGAAGACATTGAGCAATTACTAGAGAGCGTGGTAAACGTGAACACTTTCCGCTTCCGGAATGTTTTCTACAAGCAGACAAGAGGGCTAGCAATGGGAAGTAGATTGGCGCCATTGCTCGCCATCTTATTCATGGATAGCCTGGAAAGAAGCGCTTTATCGCCAGAAGTGTTGTTCTTCGGGAGATACATCGACGATATATTTATTGTCGCGAAGTCTCGAGCCGTGCTACGTCGAACTTTTGCAACATTGAACTCTGCATGTCCCTCGATTAAGCTGACGAGTGAAGAACCTGCATCAGATGGGTATCTACCGTTTTTGGACACGAAAGTCAAAGTCGCAGATGGTCAAATCAGCAACATGTGGTACAGAAAGGAGACATCTCATAATATCATCATTCACGGTCGGAGCTGTCATCCATCTTATATGAAGACAAACGTAGTCAGTCATATGATTACCACTTCAACGGAACTAACCTCTGTGAACTTTCAAGAAGTGGAGATTATGGTGCAAAACATTTTGCGGCAGAACGGTTATGGAACAGGACAACCTTCGTATTGGAAACCTCACCGGACACCGAATGGAACATCTCTTGTCTTGCCATTTATCTCTGATTCTTTTGCCATGGACGTGAATAGAGTGGTGAAGCGCTCAAGGCTACCGATTAGTCTAGTATTTCGACCACCTCTCAACCTACGACGTCTTCTAACGTCCTCACGCCTTTATGAGGATCACTGCGAGCGCACCAATTGCCCGGATTGCAGTGGAGGAGAAAACGTATGCCAGGTGAAATGTGTGGTATACAAAGTGGATTGCCTAGGATGTCAAGAATTCTACATCGGCGAGACAGCTAGGCCGCTGTTTCTACGGATGAACGAGCACCGTCGGGCTCTGAGGTCCCCACAGAGCTACCCAAACAATCCGTTTTCGAAACATCGCACACTGAAACACACAATTGAAGAACCACCCCGGCTTCGAGTAACCATTCTTCATAGAAACGTTGAGGACACGGTTGAACGAAAAATAAAGGAGGCGCTGGAGATAAAAAAGGAAAAACCGCCTATCAACAGCAGAGAAGAAATGAGGGAAGCAATGAGGTTGATAACCTTGTAATGGAAGCGGTCAACTGGGATATGATACATATCTGGATGCCTTATCCCTCCTATCCTTCCAATGCACTATTGTGAGACCTCCCACCGCCTTACCTCATTTCCATCTTATGCCCATTTAGAGGTAGGTGGAATACTCATCAACATCGCTTTACGTCATTCCCACCTCTTTTAGAAAACCTCTGGGCTTATCTGGGGTTGCGACCCACTCCATCCCAGTCACCACAGGTCGGTAGTTGGTGTTTGGTGAGAACATATTGTCTATTTGTTTGTCTTACATATTTCAGTTGACCTGACGACGGGTTTATTGCCCGAAACGTAGTCAATGAAGGTTTATCAGATGTGCCAATACTGTTCAAACCGCATCCCTGCGTTCCGCGTAGCCAACGCGGGTTTGAGATTGAATTCAACACACTGTCGCGAAATCCGTAGATTCTCGCTACAAAATTATAGCGAGAATATACGGGCTTAGCGTCAGAGAGAACAGTTGTTCGAACGACACAAGAATATGCGGGTTTTAGCTATCGTAGCTAAAACCCTTAAATTCTCGCTACATGGAATGGGGCGGCGTTTCAGGCCGCGCCCTCGGAGGCATCTAGCTACGCGTTGGCAGAGACGCAACTGCCTTTTTAATCGGTAAGCAGATCATTAAATGATTGGGAGTGCACCGCTATATTTCTCCATGTCTCAGTATTCCGCTGTTTTTGATAATAGAAATCCTGAACTCTATATAAGTACCCCCAAAGATTAGGTTGTTCACAGTAGAATAAAAATAAAGAGCATATAAATCATTAAATCTGTAGTAAACTAGGAAATCTGTATATTACCAAACATGTTTTAGTGATTTTTAATCATTTCCATCGAAATCCAGGAAGAATGCATTCAAGTGAGCTTTCAGATCGGATAAGCAGGGTGAGGCACGCGCAACATGCGCCCGGCGGGAGGCGGACACGCGGAGTTTTTGGCACGGTCTGAGTCTGGGGTCTTGCCCGTACACTTTTCAGTTCCAAGCGTGAGCGATTTACCTGTTCACCTGCGCGGCCACCTCAAAGGTGGTAATTTTATGCAAAATTCACATTTTCGTTGCATCAAGTCTTCCAAAAAAATCTGGTACTTTATTGATCATCAAATCGAACGCCGTCTAGAAAAAAAGGATTTTCGTTAGGTTTGAGATGGTACATTCGAGTAAAATAGTTCCTTGCGAGCAATGTGAATGGTCCAGCTCGGTCAAAGGCTGATGAATTATACTGAAAAAGATGATGAGTCGTCATTCTCATAGGATGATAGTTGTGTGGAACTGACCGAAAATTTGAAAAACGTTCAACCCTTTTGAAATAAATTATTCAGTGTGTTCTACAAGATTTGACAACAAGTTGAGTTTTTTTTTTCGAATCTTGAAGGTATGTGTCGAAAACTTTGGAAAATCACGTTCTTACTTTAAAATTCGTTTTCATGACTTTGAACTTTACTCGCATTTTCCAGTGAAACATATTTTTTTGATTTTGGACAAGGACCACGAGGACTTGTATTTTCAAATGCTGAGCGGCAATGGTTTGCCGAAAATGGAGCGAAATGGCCAATACGTTTTCTTCACGAAAAACACTATGCTCACAATATTCAAAGCAGACAGTTCTCAAAATTTACTTTGCATTTAATTCAACAATTTTAAACCATCCTGAGAAAGTTCACGACAATAATTTCGAAAGAAGAAAACATTTTTATTGAATCATTGCTTGTTCGGAAGGAAAAAATCACCATTTATAGAGATCGCCAAATGATGGATACTCTGATATTTGCAATTCCGTTCGCCCCAGACATTCCTCTAACCAGTGCGAATTTTAGTAAATTAAGAACATTCTAAGGAAACTTCCATCTTTGGGATATGTGGGTATAACGTTTTTCCCAAAGAAAGCCATGATTCGTCTTTAAAATCGAGAAAAACAGAATATTGTGCCTAATTCTTATCTTTACGGTCACAAAACCGAGTGAAAATAGATTCTTGTTTAGGGATAGAGAATATCTCTGTTGAGGAATGTTTTTGGGACACGTACATTCACTGCCGACCGAGGCCTGTGTTGAACGGCCCTCGCAAACTCGTGCCAGATACGAGGCAGTCTTACATGGGCATGAGACAGTCGGCAATGCGAGCATCATTTCCTCGATCGGTGGCGTAGATCAAAGGATATAATCAAGGATGAAACTCCCGTGAGGGATATCGAAAGGCCTCCCTGGGGTCTTTATCTTTGATGGGTCGCTGCAGCGCTGCTGCTGAAAGCGACATAACACCTGCGAAATAAAAATTATAAGAAAAAAGAAAAGATCATGAATGAGGAGCAGCAGTTGGGCCACAATGAAGAGCAGCAGTTGGGGCGACGACTGGAGCAGTTGGGGCAACTGTAGCAGCAGGTGGGGCAACTATACGAGCAGCAGTTGGGGCAGTCAGCGGAGCAAGAGGACACAACGTGCTGCCCTGGGCAGCAGTTGGGGGAACGAAAGGGGCTTACACCTAGACGAGTAAATGCGTTAGTAATCCCCTCGTGCTGCCTTACTAAGCCGCAAGTATCTGAGTTGGTGACAAATAATCAGCTTTAAGGTAATCGGGAAGCAGCAACGAAAGCGTAGTTTGAGGAGCCTGCGTTATTCTAAATTGAAGAATGTTGTGTTCGGAAGTAGCCAGAGGAGGAAGTGCAGCTACGTAGTTCACAATTGGATGTGGCAAGAATAATATCAAGAATGTTTTGTCCGTGTGTCGGACCAGTAACAAGCTGTTTAAACCCTGTTCCCTCAAAAAAGTAAAAAAACGGGGAAGATCTGCAATCAAGAGCCACTAAATTAGCCCAGTTTATTTTCAAATTAAAATCAGCAAGTATTATTGTGTTTTTTTTGTCAAAGCGAGCAAAATGAGTAAAACAATCAGCTGCTCATCGTCAATCGAGCTTGAATTAGGGGGGCGATAGACGAGAATAAATCTCAGGCGAGTTGAGGTGATAGAGCACAATGTTTCCACACAAAGTACATCAGACTTCAATTTACAATCATGGTGTACAACTTGTGAGAAAAGAGTGCTTTTCACAATGCAGCAAACACCTCCTCCTCTTTTCTCACAACTCCGATCGAATCTGTGAATATCATAGGGTAAATTGGATATGATGTCAGAGTCCTTAATTTTTGATGAAAGCCAA
The DNA here is from genome assembly GCA_029168955.1 of Aplectana chamaeleonis. Lineage (NCBI taxonomy): Eukaryota > Metazoa > Nematoda > Chromadorea > Rhabditida > Cosmocercidae > Aplectana > Aplectana chamaeleonis. The sequence continues at coordinate 112,241 of JAPDOI010000244.1, read as the reverse complement.
GTTTCTGATATGAAAAGAATTTCTGGTTTTCTGTCACAGATCAAATGGTAAAGATGATCTGTTACAAATACTTCGCGCATTTGGAAAAAACAGGAGAGTGGAGAAGTGTTACCGTGCTCACTCACTGGTTTCCAAGAACTTTTCTGGAAATTTCGGAAATCTTTCGGAGCTCACCTCGATACACGACCCATTCCCGTTCAACCTTACCCTTGTTTCTTTTCTTCACTTCCTGTCGCAATTCATATTCCCTATCTCTTTTCTCTTTGATCATGCTTCTGCGGATATGAACATCCGTAAAACCAAGACCTTTGAGAAGACGGGCGTTGGACAAAGCACGCTGCCAGTAAAAGGTGGAAGAAAACACCACCTTGACCAACCTTGAACGCGACTGAGTAGCAGCACCCATCTTGTAGATGTCCACAGGCCGACTCTGGACTTGGAGAGCATCCAGTATCTCGTCCACTTTCTCTTTAAGCTCATCTCGTTGTTTAGATGGAGACTGGCTCTCATCTTCTTCTTTCAATCCGGCCATCACGATGCTACGGGAGCGCTTTTCCGCCTCCAAGTTAGTCCGCAAACTGCTTGTGTACATTGGCGGAGAGCACTACCAGCATCTGTTCGATAACCGGGTCAGTATTCCGCTCAGTTATTTTGTCAATCAGCTCATTTGCTGACATTTTATTCATGTCCGCATCGCTCGGAACGGCAGGACCTGGATGCTCTTCCTGAGTCGTGGATGCCCCATGGGTGCTCTCGACAAAGTTTTTGCGTTCGATCGACGTGCCATTTTTGATCTACCAGGCGCTGATGGTGGTCGTTATCGATTCTGTAACAGGCAACCGCGAGAAAAACAAAAACGGCAAAGAAAACCTAGCTAAAATATTCAAAATGAAGGCTTGCCTACAAAAAGAACTCAAAGGAAAAACATGTAGGTATAAAAAACCAACAAGAAATACTTTAAAATGGTTTTTAGAGCAATTGATATAGACTCACGCAAAATCAGCCGCTCAGCGGGGCGATGGTAGGAAGAATGAGTAATATAATGAAATGAATACTACATAATATTTTCACTCCCCGATCAGAACTAGGAAACAGCGCAAGCCAGTTTAGCGCAGAAAACTTGGATAGAGGAGTGAGGTTCGAACTCGTTCCATCCATATCAAGACTTGAAGTGCAAAATTAACGAAACTCTGCACATGAAACGCACACGCATGCAAACAAAAAGAGATGGTGGTGCGAGCGATTTCGAATAACGACGGGATTATGAGAACACAAACACTATCAAATTTCTACATGCTCTGTCCGACCAAGATCAGCACTGCAAATGCATTGAAATGGCTTAGCGAATTGGGAAAAACGCTAAGAAGGAGATGTTCATTTAGGTGCGAGATGATAATAAAAATTTGACATGCTCAAGACAGGAAGCTCTATTCACCAATGAGAAGTGAAAAAATACAAGGTTAACTCGGAGTACGGACTAAGAAGAAACTTTGCGACGCGGATTCTTCTGTCAAGTGCATCCAGGACGCTTCGAAAGAGACACTCCCGGTTGTACAGCCTAAGAAGAAGTTCGCCTACGTCTCAGAAGAAACAACATCTACCTACAACAGAGTATGTGCTCTCCGAACTGCAGGAAACTTCGTGGAGGAGAAGCGTCTGAGGAGGAAGTTGCGTCGGCAGCTTCAAAGTGACCGCGAGCGAGAGTGGACGTGTAGAGCTAAGGAGTTCGAGAAGGCTTGGGAGGAGAAGAATCCGAGGAAAGCCTACAAGTTGCTGCGACAGTATAGCGGGAAGATGAAGAGATGTTCTCCTGTCTTGAACACTACCAATGGAGTTGCAGTTGGTGATGCGACGCTGCCAATATGGAAGGATTACTTCAGTTCACTACTGAATCGTTCAGCGCCATCAGTACCTGAGCTCCCGCATGTTCAGAGAGCACATTACGATGTCAGTGAGGAATCGCCGACTGAGTCTGAAGTTTTGGATTGTGTCCGGAAAATGAAGAATGGAAAGGCTGGTGGAGATGACAACATCACTGCTGAAATGCTGAAAGCTCTTCCTCCGTCTGGGATTCGTGAAATGACCAACACCATCCGTGCTATATGGATGAGCGAAAGGATACCCGAATCGTGGAGACATGCGATCATCGTACCTCTTCACAAGAAGCTATCCAACAAGGATCTTAAGAACTACAGAGGAATCTCTCTACTTCGTGTCATGTATATATAAGGTTTTAGAACCTATCATTCTCGAGCGAGTTATCAAACATCGTGAAGGAACGACCAGAGATGAGCAAGCCGGTTTTCGACCTGGAAGATCGACCATCGACCAAGTGTTCGTCGTGAGAAGAGTAATTGAATCGTGGCAGCGGTATTCGAAGCCATTACAGCTTGCTTTTTTGAATTTTGAAGCCGCATTCGACTCTCCTCATCGTGGTCGATTGCTCAATGCTCTGCGAGCAGATGGAGCCCCGGAAAAGTATGTTCGGTTAATCGAGGACACGAACAAAGGAACAACAGCAGCAGTTCGTACACCAGTGGGATTTACGTCAGCTTTCGAGGTGAAAACAGGAGTAAGGCAAGGAGCCGTTGCAGGACCTTTTCTTTTCAACTTCGCCGTTGATGACATCATGCGTAGAGTTGCAGAACAGTTTCCTGCGGATGTGATCCTAACACCATCAGGACGCTCCCTTGCCGACCTGGAGTACGCCGATGACATCGTGTTATTCGCTGAAAACAACGCAAAACTGCAAAGGATTGTGAACCTCGTTTCGAAGTATGCCGCAGCCTATGGACTTCGTCTTCGTCCCGACAAATGCAAGCAGATGTGGGTCTCTCAGAGGCCTTAAACGGGAGTTTGTGTGGACGGACAACGTATCGAGCTGGTGGACGATTTCTGTTTTTTTGGGCTGTTTGCTGAAGAACGATGGTAGTTATGCAGCGGATATTCAAGAACGATGTGCGAAAGCTACGTCTGCATTTAATTCTCTAACCAAGTGTTTGTGGTCTACCACCATCGCGAGGGAAGTCAAGTTGCGCGTCTACCTATCCGCTATTCGCCCTATCATGATTTACGGATCGGAGACGTGGGCAGCACCGAAGACGCATATGGAAAGGTTGGATTGCACGGAGAGGAAGCTTTTTAGGCGTTTGCTTGGAAATTTCTGGCCGCGTGTATGCCATAACGAAGACCTTTACAAGGAAATCGACGCAGTGCATAAACGCTTGACGCGAGGGAGGTGCCAGCATCTCCTAACGCCATCTCAAGCAGCAATGGAAAGTCGACTTCGACTGCTCGGACATATACTAAGAAGAACGCCGGATCGTCTCGTACAACACGCTTTAAGAATGCTTCCAAATCCTGTCTGGAAACGGCCACCTGGGCATAGGCGAAAGTTCTGGACGGATGTGGTTAAAGAGGATTTGAAGTCACTCGGCATCGAAGGACAGTTCAGGCGCGATGTTTCGTTTCGCAGGAAATGGAATAGTGACAGCTGGATGGAATGTGTTCAAATTGTGGCTGAAGACCGTGAAAAATGGACACGGCTGACTACTAGGACGGCACACCTCGGTGAAGATGCGGAATGACCGCGTCAGGCGAAAGCCAACCGATTAAGTCAAGTAAGTCAACTAAAGCATGCATTCCAATGAAGAATTTCTCGGAACCACTCTAGCGTGTGGAGATGGCTAGCCTTGACAGGAGAATTTCCGTATCTGGGCCATATCGTGCTCAACGTCACGCACTTCGAAAACTTCTTCCCCATTCATTAATAATCATTGAGACTTCTACAAATGATAAACGAAAAAATATCGAAACACGTTAACACGCTGATACTAATTTTATAGGAACTTGTGTGAGTAATAGCATTTTTTCGTCAGCCACAGAATATCAGTAACTGCGATGTACTTTAGTTTTCCATGAGGAGCTCTTCTCATATATTTGGGGAAAGCGGATGCCCGTGGAAAACATATCCAATTTTCTCTATATCAGTTTATCGGATGAGGGGAGAGAACCCGCGATATATACGGAGTATGCGCTCACAGTGTTCTTGCATTCTGAAATTTGTAGGCATGAAAATCCTACAAAAATGGTGCCTAAAACCAAGCAAGGTCAATGTAGAGGAAGTAAATGCATTCCAAGTGGCCAATCACTTGTGCAAATGATTCTCAATATGAAATACATTGGTTCCTTACAAATGTTGTTTCCGGAAGCCCGAAATGCTCCTTGTCGGATGTTGTGTTGAAGTCATAGAACTATTGGTTTGATGCATAATTATGGAACGTTTTTATTAACGAGTTTTCTTCAGTAAAAACTCGCGTTTTGTCCTCAATACTTATATAAAACTAATCATCAATATCTAATTTAAAATATGCGTCTTAAAAACTACACTCATATTTGCCATATTATGCTCTTCCACTACGAGAAATAATGGACCGCAGCCCAGTCATTTCGCGATCTCAACGAACTTTCTGGCGCAGGTACAATTACTGATAGTGCCGTGCGGAAGTGGTTTAATTGCTTCAAATCAGGTGACACTAATTTGGAGGATAAAGAAGGAAGAGGTCGGCCATCGGATTTCGATGATCAAGCACTTCTGACAGCCGTGGAAGCGGACGAATGCCTGAAAACGCCAATGCTGGCTGAAGATTTTGATGTCAATCAATCAACGATCTTTCGAAGCCTGAAGCCTCAACGCGTTCGGAATTTCACCGATTTTTTGCAGCAAAACAAACAAACACTCTGCGTTTCGCCAGGTGTTTCCCCGAATGAAAACCAAAAGACGTGCACTGTAAGAAGGCTATATGGTGTGTGTGGTGGGACAGAAGCAGAATCATTCATAGGGAAATCATTTCAACTGGCATTTATTATTAGTTTAACGACGCAGATGAAAGGCAACAATGGAGAATCCCTGACAGAGATGGCAAACGGCAATTCAGCATCAACAGCGACGTCTATCTGGCTCAGCTTGATCGCCTTAACGCTGCAATCGAGGCGAAAAGACTGCGCCGAAAAACCACATCGTGTTCCATCACGACAATTCCATTTCACATGTTGAATCGAATCCATTGCCAATAAGGGATGGGATCTGCTCCCACATCCGCCGGACTCACCGACAGAAGCACCAACGGACTATCATGTCAATCGCCCTTTGGAAACCTGGCAAACAAGCAAAGTCTATGACGACTTGGGTGACTTAAAGGCAGTGGTCACGATGAAAAACGTTATCGAGAAAATTACAAAAATCAGCTTGGATCAAAAACAACTGAAAAACTATAAAGGCAGCGAGGTGAAAAAGGGGCTAGAAATATAGATTTTAAGACCCAAAAATGCCAGTTCGTGCACACGTACACAGCGTCAACCAAAGAGATCGCCGTCTCATGCCGAGGAGTCAAAAATCACCGACATTCAGAGGAAGAAATACATGCAAATTTACCAAATAAAAACAATTGAGCAATGGAAGAAAGCACTCCAGGCAATGTTTTTGACTAGATGTGAACATAAATCCGAAGGTTCATTGATTGAAATTCAATTTCAAGCCAGCTGATGTTCTTGATACAAGAGGTCATCGATGCCGATGATGTGGAGTGGGCTCGTCCACCATCAAAAGACAAGAAAGTTCAGGCTTCAAATTTGGCCCAAACCAGCGGTTTTTTCGCGATTTTTTCTCATAGGTCCCACTACTCTAAACCCAGAAAAGGGTTGAGAGAGAAAAAGACGACAAGCATATTTGATCGCGACCACTGCCTTTAATGGCTATGTCAAAGTGTAGATTGCCTCCAAGAATCGTGACTTCTTCGCACGTCGAATCGACCGACTGCCAAATGGAAAGCAGTTCTCGAAGTGGATAGTGACTATGCTCTCGAATGATCATTTAAACGTGTTTTGATTGAATATTGTTCTTGTTTTTGTTGAACAAAATTTTTTTTATTACACGTTTCCTAAGTATGTATCGACCCAATATATTGACTTTCAAAACATTTTGTCAAAATGAGAGCACCATTCTTTACTGGAACATCTCTTTTGAGGCGCTATTCATACTTCTCAACGCCAGCGCGGCAAGCGCCACGCGCGGGCGGGGCGTTGGAGTATGAACACTCCCCATGGGCGTCCCGCGCGTGACGCGCTTGTGGAGGCTACGAAGGCTCCAGCGACACCGCTACGGCGGAGCGGATTAATGTGGGCCTTAAACGCGTTCGCTATGATAAAAGCAAAAAATAGTACGGGAATTAATTATTATGGAAAATAATGAAATTGAAGATGGATTAATAACGAAAATGATGAAAAAGTTGTTACGGCCGTCGTCGCCATTTCGGAGAGGGCTTCACGCGCGTGCTTCGCGAGCGTGGCGTCAGGTCATTCATACTCCAACGCCACGCCCGCGCGTCACGCGCGTGCCGTGCTGGCGTTGAAGAGCATGAATAATTGTTCTACCCTTCTAGCGGAGGTCGAGAAATGATACAAATGGGTGTTCATATACAGGAAATATGGTACATCAACCGAAAATCGGTATTGTTGATATGTACTGTCGCGGTCGCACGTCGCAGGAAGCATGCTTTAGGTAGCATGTCAGACCTATGGTGCACATACTTCTGCTACATTAGGTTGCCGTCGCTAAGCATACCGACAGCGACCGCCTGTTGCAAGACTTCAGTCCTTTAGGCCAGGATCGTACCGCAACGATTGACAGCGACAGTGCATACCAGGCATATCGATTTTTGACCAATATTGAAGGTAATCATTACGTCGCGTCGCTCTTAGCTGGAAGTATGATCCCACTCTCAAACCTGTCGTGTCGCAGTGTGCTACACAGCGACGAGCGACAGGAACAGGTTTCAGCAATTTAATGCTGAGATCATACTCCAAGCGACCAGCGACAGTGCGAATCACGCATAGCGATTTTCGGTCGATATGGATGGTGAGTGTTGTGCCGCGTCGCTCGTCGCTGGAAGTATGATCCTTTCCAAACAGCATGTCAGCGCTTCGCGGGCCGCCGCTGCAACGGTCGCGCAGCAACTGCTCACGGCGGCCTATTCCACGGCTCCGATGCTCATCGTGCCGTGATTCGTGCTTAGTGACATGCCTGTCTCTCATGACAACGACAAAGTATGCCATAGTCGTAACGAAAGCCGTCCCAAAAAGCTCGAATATCATGGTTCCTCCCTCGACTTCCCGTCTTTCTTGATATGCAATGCGTCATGTGAATCGCGCTTCGAAGAGAAGTGTATCGTCCGCGACATTCAATTAGGTACCGCACTCGGCTAGCTGTTTTAGTTGCTGTTATAGGAGCTCGTTAGATAAAGCTGTCACTTGGACGCCGCAAGGAAGCCACTTCTTCACGAAGCTTCAAATGCCTTCTTTCAAGGAAATCATTTTCTGGTCTGAACTGGTTAGTTGTCCGAAAGAATGAAAGAATTTTCAGTGGTTGCTAAAATGGATTAATGGGGTCAGCAGTGAATGAAGGATCATATCACGCAAAACAGTTTTTGTTGGGATGCAAAGGAAGGAGCAACAGAGAGATGAAACTTCAAAGAACAGGTGCAAAAAAGACTTCATCGGCTCAACAAACAGCTCCACATGGGGAGGAGTAAGACTACAGTATTTTCTAATTTCTCCGTCATTTCAGCTCTACCCTGGGACCAAATAGTCGTAGCAAGTAGTGTTGGAATCCTCAGAAGGCAGCATACATGCTTAAGAATGCTATTCATTGCATGGCATGAATCGAAGTTTTGCAGCTCTTAATACTGAGACAAGAGAAGAAGAAAAACGGAAAAAACTGGATAAAAATGAGAAACAACGGGTCATTTCTGCGTTGGAATGGAAGTGGACGAGTTACACGGCAGCGACCAAGACAATTTGAAATAGCCAAGCTAGCGAAAGTGGTTGGAATTGCCAAATGAATAGACTCGTATTGTCTGCACTAGAACGCTCACGTCGCTGGAAGTATCCAGAACAAGCCAAAATGACCGTATCTAAGCAATCAATTTGAGGGTGCTTGCATTGAGGGGCGGGGACTGTATAAATGGGCGAAGACTGCACGTTTTTGTGGTTAGATATGCCTGAAGTATTTACTGTCTGCTCAGAAAGTGTAGATAAATGAGACGCGTGACATGATGAGTATGCGATGAGCGCTTCTCCTCTCGTCGGCCATGTGTCATCATAATGAAGCCGTACCCTTTTACTAAAGAGGAGAAATGGCACGCCAATTCAATCAGCGGAGTCTCATTTATTTCCTCTGGAGGCAAGTTTATATTTTTGTGCTCAGCTAGCAATAGCTTACTGAAAGTTTCATTTTCCATTTCAACAGAAGTAGCCTTTCAGGCAGAGATGAGTTCTATTATCTATTGGCTTTGTGAGCGGGGGGGTGTATACAAGTCTGTTGGTACCTGCTCGTTGGTGCCACTGCTCCTACTGAACCCAGCAGACGTTTGAGTGTACACAGGGAATGTTCGAGCGATATAGCGTGCACAACTATATCGCGAAAGTATCCCGCACATTGCATAAAGGTGTCGCCGTCCGGCACACCAAGGCCTCTGGTCCATAACACCTTAGGATCCGTACCTAGGGAGTTCATGGAGTCTTTGGTCACAAGCCACAGTTGCGCCACCCTGAACTGTCGATCGCTGTCGAGTGATGTCCAAAAAACTGCGCTATCCAGACTTCTGAGCTATTTCCATCACCGTTTGCTGCTTTGCAGGAAACCCGCCTCGAGGATAGACCCGTCATCAGCGTCGGAGAGTACACCATCTACTGCGGTAACGCTGACGATAGGAGAGTGGGAGGCTGTGCAATAGCTGTAAGGAAGGATTTCAATGGTATGGTCAAGGTGTTCGGCTCAACGTCGTGCCGGAATGCATTCGTACGACTGCGGGATCACAGAGGATTCAATCTGTGGATAGTGAGTGCTCATGCGCCCACTGAAACCGCCGAAGACAATTCGAAGGATGCGTTTTATGAGCAACTCAATACGTTGCTGGCCAGGATACCTTGTCAACATGCTGTTGTCGTGGGGATTGACGCAAATGCGAAGATATGACTTGATCAGGAATCCGAAGTACTCGGTAAATGGTTCTACCCAGTGGAGCAAACATCGGACAATGGCTACCACCTTGTCGACTTTTGTGAACGCAGTGGTCTGATTATTGCATCGACATTCAAGAGGAATCATCGCCGCCATCAGCTTACGTGGCAGGGACCAACCCAGCTATCTCCAGAAGAGCAGCGGAAGCGGAAGATGACAACTTTGAAACTACAGCTTGACTATGTCCTGACGAGGAATATTCCAGTATCGGACATTCGAAGATCTAGAGCTGTGTGGGATGTCGCATTCGATTCGGATCACCGTCCTGTTCTGTTGAACTTCACTGCGAGGATTCATAAGAGGAAGCGAGGGGCTCAGCCTCTCCAGAGGATTGACATGACAAGTCTCAGAGATGAAGAGTGCAGGAGGAATTTTCGAAAACGCGTTTCTAATCACATCGGAGTGCGGACTAAGAAGAAACTTTGCGACGCGGATTCTTTTGTCAATTGCATCCAGGACGCTTCGAAAGAGGCACTCCGGGTTGTACAGCCTAAGAAGAAGTTCGTCTACGTCTCAGAAGAAACAACATCTACCTACAACAGAGTATGTGCTCTCCGAACTGCAGGAAACTTCGTGGAGGAGAAGCGTCTGAGGAGGAAGTTGCGTCGGCAGCTTTAAAGTGACCGCGAGCGAGAGTGGACATGTAGAGCTAAGGAGTTCGAGAAGGCTTAGGAGAAGAAGAATCCGAGGAAAGCCTACACTTTGCTGCGACAGTATAGCGCGAAGATGAAGAGATGTTCTCCTGTGTTGAACACTACCACTGGAGTTGCAGTTGGTGATGCGACGCTGCCAATATGGAAGGATTACTTCAGTTCACTACTGAATCGTCCAGCGCCATCAGTACCTGAGCTCCCGCATGTTCAGAGAGCACATTACGATGTCAGTGAGGAACCGCCGACTGAGTCTGAAGTTTTAGATTGTGTCCGGAAAAAGAAGAATGGAAAGGCTGGCGGGGATGACAACATCACTGCTGAAATGCTTAAAGCTCTTCCTCCGTCTGGGATTCGTGATATGACCAACACCATCCATGCTATATGGATGAGCGAAAGGATACCTGAATCGTGGAGACATGCGACCATCGTACCTCTTCACAAGAAGCTATCCGTCACGGATCCTAAGAACTACAGAGGAATCTCTCTACTTCGTGTCATGTATATATAAGGTTTTAGAACCTATCATTCTCGAGCGACTTATCAAACATCGTGAAAGAACGACCAGAGATGAGCAAGCCAGTTTTCGACCTGGAAGATCGACCATCGGCAAAGTGTTCGTCGTGAAAAGAGTAATTGAATCGTGGCAGCGGTATTCGAAGCCATTACAGCTTGCTTTTTTGAATTTTGAAGCCGCATTCGACTCTCCTCATCGTGGTCGATTGCTCAATGCTCCGCGAGCAGATGGAGCCCCGGAAAAGTATGTTCGGTTAATCGAGGACACGAACAAAGGAACAACAGCAGCAGTTCGTACACCAGTCGGATTTACGTCAGCTTTCGAGGTGAAAACAGGAGTAAGGCAAGGAGCCGTTGCAGGACCTTTTCTTTTCAACTTCGCCGTTGATGACATCATGCGTAGAGTTGCAGAACAGTTTCCTGCGGACGTGATCCTAACACCATCAGGACGCTCCCTTGTCGACCTGGAGTACGCCGACGACATCGTGTTATTCGCTGAAAACAACGCAAAACTGCAAAGGATTGTGAACCTCGTTTCGAAGTATGCCGCCTTCAACGGAGTTTGTGTGGACGGACAACGTATTGAACTGGTGGACGATTTTTGTTATTTGGGCTGTTTGCTGAAGAACGATGGTAGTTATGCAGCGGATATTCGACAACGATGTGCGAAAGCTACGTATTCATTTAATTCTCTAACCAAGCGTTTGTGGTCTACTCCCATCGCGAAGGAAGTCAAGTTGCGCGTCTACCTATCCGCTATTCGCCCTATCATGATGTACGGATCGGAGACGTAGGCAGCACCGATGACGCAGATGGAAAGGATGGATTGCACGGAGAGGAAGCTTTTTAGGCGTCTGCTTGGATATTTCTGGCCGCGTTTATGCCATAACGAAGACCTCAACAAGGAAATCGACGCAGTGCATCAACGCTTGACACGAGGGAGGTGCCAGCATCTCCTAACGCCATCTCAAGCAGCAATGGAATGTCGACTTCGACTGCTCGGGCATATACTAAGAAGAACGCCGGATCGTCTCGTACAACACGCTTTAAGAATGCTTCCAAATCCTGTCTGGAAACGGCCACCTGGGCGTAGGCGAAAGTTCTGGACGGATGTGGTTAAAGAGGGTTTGAAGTCACTCGGCATCGAAAGACAGTTCAGGCGCGATGTTTCGTTTCGCAGGAAATGGAATAGTGACAGCTGAATGGAATGTGTTCAAATTGTGGCTGAAGACCGTGAAAAATGGACACGGCTGACTACTAGGACGGCACACCTCGGTGAAGATGCGGAATGACCGCGTCAGGCGAAAGTCAACCGATTAAGTCAAGTAAGTCATTGGCTTTGTGGGGATTCCGCATAATTCTGCAGTTCTGCAATTCTGCAGATTAAGTCAAGTAAGTCATTGGCTTTGTGGGGATTCCGCATAATTCCAACAGCGTGTGCGAACAAAGTTGAATCCAAGCATTTTCTGCTAGTCCACCAATTCTGTCTGGGCTTCATTTGTCGTCGTTGTTGTCAGTTTGAAAAGAGAATGTAATCGAGCTTTGCGATAAGAACTCGTTAATTTGTTTCGGATCAAGAAAGCGGGGCTTCTTTTTGACCCTCCATTTTATTGATCTGAAAGCTGACAAAATATGGGCCTGATCACATTATGAAGGAAACAATTCTTTTTAAACCGTCTCTAAGAAATCATCCGTACCCTCAATACTCGTTGCGCGATTTCCATTCGAAAAAAAAACGCGGAAACCTATTCGCCCACATACCAGGTTGTTCAATAAGTTTTGCCGTTCGATAAAAAAAACACAAATTTATGGTTTAAAATATACTTCATTATTCAGTATAATCTCCCTGATCATTAATACACTTGCTCCAACGATTCTCCAATCTGTGGATCCCATCCCTGAAGTGAGAATCCGAGAAGTCTGCAAAATAAGCTTCAACAGCCGTTATGACCTCTTCATTTGATGAAAAATGCTTGCCACGCATAATTTTTTTGAGTTCTGGGAAGTCGCTGGGGGCCAAATCTGGTGAATACGGTGGATGCTCCAACAATTCGAACTTTATTTCACGCTTTTTAGCCATTGTGAAAACGCTCTTGTGACACGATGCATTGTACTGGAGAAAAAAGTTTTTTTTCCTCTGCGAACCGATTCTTTTTTTCACAAATTTTTTCTTTCAATTCGTCCAAAATAATATTCAGAATTATTCGTTTTACCAGTTTTAATGTGATCCACAGACACAATTCCTTTCGCATCCCAAAAAAACTGATGCCACAACCTTCTTGGCCGATTTCCGGACACGAACTTGTTTCGAAGCCGAACAACCAGTTTCACACCACTCTTTAGCCTCTTGTTTTGATTAAGGATCATGGTTATAGACCCAAGTCTCATCCATAGTGATGAATCGACGCACAAAATCCACTTTATCCTTTTTTGAACGCTCCAATAGTTGCTGAAAAAGTCGCATTCGAATGTGTTTTTGTTCCTTTGTTAGCGAATGCGGCACCCATTGTGCGCACAGCTTTCTAAAACCCAAAATTTCACTTAGAATATGGCTCACACTGCCTAATGAGATGTGTAGGGCCTCTACTAAATCTCTCTGAGTCAATCGACGATCTTCCCAAACCATATCCTGTATTTTGGCTTGTACGACCACGTTTAAATTCAGCAATCCATCTTTCTACTGTTCTGATTGTAGGTGAACAATCATTATACACTTTCAACATTCATTCGTGAATTTCTTTTGGTGCTACACCTTCATAAATAAGAATTTAATGACTGCACAATATTCAATTTTTTCCATTTCTGTGACACGGCGACACTAAATGGCTTGTTAACATAGAACAAATGGGCAGATTGAAATGAAACTGCTTATACATCCATATGAAGAGTGTACAAACAAAGCAAAAAAAATTGGGATAGTAGCAACGCCCTCTCCTATCGAACGACAAAACTTATTAAACAACCTGGGAGAATATGGACAAACGCAGTTGTGGCACGCAACGAAAACAAAATCGTGCAAGGACCGCGGGATTCCGGCGTGAGTATTCCTGGACCCAGCTCGATTAATTCCGAAAGGCGTGCTGCAACAGCGGTGATCTACAACTGCGGATGTGAATCTCACCCTGATATAGGCGGTATGGACATGGATGGCATGGACATTTCTATTTTTTCGCACAAGGTTTTCTGCGTGTTGCATTCGCTTACGTGCGTTTTGGTTCAGCACTGCTGAAGATCACCTTTTCGGAAGACAAAAAAATTGTATCCATACTATCCTGCTTACAAGACAAGTGTTCAGAGCGGTAAACGCGTCTGCGAAAACGATTTCTTTAGTTAGTATTATAGTTGTGCCATTCGAATAGATTCGAATCGATATATTCGACTAATTGTCATTCGAATATAGTGGGATTGGATCCTGAAGAGAGTTTGCGTGCCCCACCAGAGGTTGGCGCAAACTCGGTGCACCTATGTTATAGCATACGGCAACGAGTTTGCGCCAACCTTCAATACAGTGAACGCGAAGTCTCTTCCGGATTCATGCCGGCGTTACGTATTCATTATTGGAATTTCGAAAATCGCACTGTTCGAATACTATTTAAAAATCGCACTTCAAAAAAAGGGGGTACTCGGATCTATTCAATAACACTATGTAACACGATTTTTGTTCCTGGCTTCTAAGTGTTATATTTCAACTGCTTATGTCCAAAGAATGTGAAAAAAATACTTCATAGAAAACAAACTTCGCTTACACTACAACAGCACGAAGAAAACCCGTTTTTGTGAAAGTAGAAGGATTTTTATTCATTTTCGGCATTATGAACATTTAAAATGAAAAGTGCACAAGGAATAGACAAACACAGTCGGAAAGCACTCAACAATGTTCAGAAATGTGATTTTCTAGATTCACGATTGTACTGAGAATCCCTCTCTCGGAGTTGCACCCAAATGTAGTCCCTCATCATGTTTCGTTATTGTGGTGCGCGCGAAGCGCGCACCAGATTTGGGTTTGAATTGGCCATGCGCGCGACCCATTTTTCGAAATCTCAATTCAGAGTGAACGAAGAAATTAGCTCTAAATTGCATTGAAAAGAGCGCAAAAAGTTGGTGTAGTAACCCAAAAATGGTTTAGAACAGTTCACTGGTTTTCGAGTAAAAATTGAAAGACCGCGCGTTTTTGTTGTTAATCTCCTTTTTTTTTTATTCAGACGGCGTTCACGATCTTGCGGGTACACTTAAAATTGAGCTAGGGAGCTCATTTTTGGACAGGAAGCTGGAAATGGATGCAGATCGCTCCTATTCCATTTTAAACTTGATACCTCAACTCTGAAGGGTACATCAAAATCGTGGGTTTACATACTAAATTAGCCGTGGAGCACGAAAACTGCTTTTTTCTGCTACGACTGTGGAGACCGGGGTAGGTGGGTGAATCTGCAGCCAATCAACAGAGGTCGTCGGAGGTAAGTACTGAACTTGTCAGAATTCGTACTCATGACGCGTCATCGATCGATAATCAATATTATCGATTTTGGCGCTTTCTGCACTAAATGCGGCCAGTAGTAGTGATTTCTGAAGGGATTGGTTTTCTTGGTTGGGATATTTCGCTAATCAGTCATTATCGATAAATACCAATCAATAATATTGATTTTTTGGCCCGTTACAAAAAATGCCGCAATGATTTTTTATTGTTCACATTCTGACGAATTTTCTCATCATGCAAGATCAAATATTAATGAAGTCACTTGTTTGGAAACTCTTCTCATCAGGCAGGATCAAATATTAATGATCAATAACATCGAGCTATCGCATGTTGCACAAAATGCGGGAATGAGTGGTATTTTTCATGGTTTTGGGTCATAAGTTTTAAAAATTGTACTCATACGGCAATATCGTCTCTTAGATGTTTCACCATTCCAAAATGGAAATTTTGAGCAGTATTGAAGTCAGAAAGGGAGCCTTCGGGAAAAATATGTGAAATTTCTGAAAATTTAGCTTCCTGGCAAAAGTAACGATTTGGTAATGGTGAAAAAAGCTTCAAAAATATCTTGAAATATTTTTAGAAAATGATTTGGCGTAAAATAGCCTGGAGAAAATAAAAAAGCTAGGAAATGAAGTGAAATAACCAAAAATGCGATTTGGTGCTTGATCATTTCACAAGCTTCTCCGTTAAACTTATCAAAACGAAATCAAGCACGATATGGAATGGAGTTCGCCTAACTTGACCTATGCTGATTCCCTTATTACAGCTTACAAAAATTGCGTCATGTTTCCGTCGCGCGCTTGATTTCGTTTTGATAAGTTTAACGGAGAAGCTTGTGAAATGATCAACCACCAAATCTCATTTTTGGTTATTTCACTTCATTTCCTAGCTTTTTTATTTTCTCCAGGCTATTTTACGCCAAATCATTTTCTAAAAATATTTCAAGATATTTTTGGAGCTTTTTTCACCATTTCCAAATCGTTACTTTTGCCAGGAAGCTAAATTTTCAGAAATTACTGTCCTTGGTAACGACTCTGTCCGAGGCTAAAGTCAGGGCTGGTATATTCGTCAGACTACAGATTAAGAGAATGCTAAAATGTGCAGATTTCGCAAAGCTGTTGAACAGAACGGAGAGAGCGGCTTGGAGCAGTCTCGCTGCAGTTAGTTGTTCACGGCTTCCTAGGTGATCACAAAGCTGAACGCTGTGTGGAGTTGGTGCACTCTCATAAAGAACACGCCAAAGTGGGATGCAGAGTGTCTCTGAAAGTCCATATCATTGATCCGCACCTTGACAATTTCAACGAGCAAGGCGAACCCTTTCATCAAGATATATTGGACTTTGAACGTCGTTACAAAGAACAGTATAACGAAACCATGAGGGGGGACTGCATTTGGGTGCAACGTCGAGAGAGTGATTCACAGTACAATCGTAAATCTAAAAAATCTACTCATTTCTGAATCTTGCTGAGTGGTTTCCGACTGTGTTTGTCTATTCCGTGTTCATTTTTGTTATAACCTGACCAGAGTGCCGGAAATGAATAAAAACCTTTCTATTTTCAGAAAAAAAACGAGTTTTCATCGTGCTGTCGTCGTGTAAGCAAAGTTTGTGCTTAATGAAATCATTTTTCACATTCATCCGACATAAACCATTGAAATATAACACTTAGAAGCCAGGAACAAAAATTGTCTTACATAAACACGTGATTTTCCAAATTTCATTGTCCTAGTCACAAACGCGAAGTTTCCGTGGGATAACTGTGATTTCCTGTCTGTTCTAGACCTAACGGCTTAGGAAAACACAATTCCAGGCCAGGAAGAGAGAAAAAGTGAAAATTTGTTACATAGTGTAATCGGACCTCTGAAAAAGGGGATATTTGAATCTATTCAATAATCGAAGCCTACTATTCGAATGTTCATTCGAATAGTTATAATTTCGAATGGTTTCGAATAAAATTGCCCCGTCGCCGCTCCTTATGACGTACGGTTGATGACCTTGTATTACACTGGCAGGTATGACCACTTCAAAGGATTTCGGAATCACTTGGCGCCTCGCTGCGTGCGCCTCAATTCAAAAATTGGCGTCTTCATCGTAGCGTGGCGGCTCGATTTCGAAACATTTCAGCGTCTATATCAGCGGCAAGCGGTGGGTTCCCTCCCGAGAATTTCGCTTAAAACCGTGCCTTCTTAAAATAGCGAAGGAGCTAGGAACCAGTAGCCTATTGCTAAAGCACAGATACTCCGATCCCCATCGAATTGTGAAAGAAATTACTCTTAATCCGCGTGCGAGGCCAAGGGAAGACTCTCCCTGTCCTCTAGTGAGAACGTCTCAAGGTGAAGAATTTAGATATTTTAAGTTCCACTAAACCGTTCAACATCTTGAAAATCAAGAACAATTAATTTCTTCTCCTACGGAGGGCAAGCGTGTTCAGTTGTAGTCTTTTATTTCTGAAAACTCCTAAGAATGTTGTTTGCATACGTAAATCTAAGTGCCCGAATAAAGACTTTCCTCGTGGAAGTATTTTGCACCCTTTCCAAAATATCTACAATCCGACGTCTGCAGGGCCCAAAAACGCAGGTACCATACTCCAACATTGAGCGAACGTAACTTTTATAGGCCTTGGTCAGCAACTGTGGATCTCTTGATCTTAAAGGCAGGGTCCGGGCATAATTTCGAATTCGAGGTTTCACGCTGAATCGGAGCGTATGGTATAGGTAGTCCCAAGGTAAATTATGCCACCCAATTCCGTCGATCGCTGTGTCAGAAAAGTGGGCCCACCGTCCATGCTTTAGCCGTTGTCCGCGCATTCTTAAGTGTAAATATCGGTCATTCTGGCCAAGCTTATCTTGCTGTGAATACCGTGAGGTGCAAAACTAGTTGGCGGGGAGCTCTGCTGCGCCTTATTGTTAGTAGCAATGAGCCTGCAATGCTCATCAAACGAGAGTGTTATCTACTACGAACCCGAGGTCTTTTATTTGATCAATTGTCTCAATCGGCGCACC
This sequence comes from Aplectana chamaeleonis, assembly GCA_029168955.1. Lineage (NCBI taxonomy): Eukaryota > Metazoa > Nematoda > Chromadorea > Rhabditida > Cosmocercidae > Aplectana > Aplectana chamaeleonis. The sequence goes on along the minus strand of JAPDOI010000244.1, from coordinate 94,522 downwards.
GTTAATTACATAACGTCGACATGGATCCTGAAGAGACTTCGCGTTCACTGTTGAAGGTTGGCGCAAACTCGGTGTCATATACTATAACATAGGTGCACCGAGTTTGCGCCAACCTCCAATGGGAAACGCAAAGTCTTTTCAGGATCCACACCGATTTTAGGTGGCACGGTGGATTTCGACCGAATTCCCACTGAAATTTTCATTTTCAAGATCGAAGCTTACAAGGATCATGAGTATAGTCTGGGATTTATTTGGAAAGCTTCTGAACTACGATCTATTTGAGATTTTGATCGGATTGGTGTCGCTCGGGTTTTCTCATGTGGTTATCCTCTGTTTCAGAGGCAATAAGCTCTCTCCTTCGTGTGTTTGTGCGGAGCGAGGATAGAGGCAGCGGGAAAGTGTGAGGGAAGGATACACGCACACACACTCACAATCAATGGCAGAAAGTTTCACTTCGAAATAGAGGTCACTGACACTGACAGCTCACCTGGGTAGTTTTCAGTCTGTCGCTTTGAAATTATTCGAAAATTTATTCGAATATATTCGAATCGAATCTATTCGAAATTCGGACCTCGAAAAAAAGGGTCATTAGAATATATTCAAAAATCGGACCTCAAAAAAGAGGTCATTCGAATATACTCAAAAATCGGACGTCAAAAAAGCGGTATTCCAATCTTTTCAGAAATCGGACGTTAAAGGCAGTGGTCAGGATGAAAAACGTTATCGAAAAAACTATAAAAATCAGCTGAGATCAAAAACAGCTGAAAAACTATGGAAAAAGCGCGGTGAAAAACGGGCTAGAACTAGAGTTTCTAGGGCCCAAAAAATCAGTTCGTGCACACGTGCACAGCGCCGAAGAAAAAGATCGCAGTCTCATGCCGAGCAGTCAAAAATCATCGAAATTCAGAGGAAGAAATAAATGCAAATTTACCTAATAAAAACAGTTGAGCAATGAAAGAAAGCAATCCACTCAATGTTTTTGACTAGATTTGTACATAAATCCGAAGGTTCATTGATTGAAATTCAATTTCAAGCCAGCTGATGTTCTTGATATAAGAGATCACCGATGCCGATGATGTGGAGTGGGCTCGTCCACCATCAAAAGACAAGAAAGTTCAGGCTTCAAATTCGGCCCAAAACAGCGGTTTTTTTGCGATTTTTTCTAATAGGTTCTACTACTCGAGACTCAGAAAAGGGTTTAGAGAGAAAAAGACGACAAGCATACTCTATCGCGACCACTGCCTTTAAAGGAAGAGTACACCATCAGATATGAATTTTGAGATTTTCATGTAATTGTCTAGAAGACCTCCTGTATAACACGTGCCAAATGCCAGCTCTCATTTCCTCCAAATAAGCGAGATATAAGCGACCACCACAGGCCCGACCCCCTTCGCTCACCACCACAGGCCCGACCCCCTAACAGATTTTCAAACTCGATAGCGGCTCGATGGATGGATGAATTCCAACAAGTCGTCGTTCTTCTGTCCATTACCGGACTGTCTCCTTATCCTGGCTTTCTCTCATGCAACGATTGCGAATGAAGAGAAATACAGGCCTGAGACAACTCGTCCACAAATTTTTCACCTTCAAAATCTAGGCATCCTTGGAGAGCCATAAATCTCTTTAGAGGGGGTTTTGGACGATTTCTGAGATACCACTGTAATCAGCGTGTGACACTCTCCAAGATAGGCATGGAATCTGAGAATTAATTTTTTGGATGTTCTGTACCATTAACAAAAGGGGGTCATTCGAATCTATTCTATATTCGGTCTTTTCGTCCAGTTCACAACTATAGTTAGTATCCCTTGGGCATCCATAGTAAAACTGCTTAGCATGCCACCCCGAGCTGCTGGTTCCAAGAAGTTATAAGCTCAGGACAGTCGTTTCTTGTACTTTACCTTCAAAAACGCTCAGTAATCTTTCGAATATGTAGAAACAGACCTCATAATCGTGTTCAGCGCCCAAAATACCTCTTTAAACAAAGTTTGGGTGAAATCACATTTCTCGAACTTTGAGTAGTGTGATAGCGTTTTTGACTTGTACGGATTGTTGGTTGATCGTTTACTTCTACCATTCAGGGGTCCTAACAAGGGAACCACAATAAGTCATAGTGACCATTCCAAATGAAATGTACTTTACTAGAACCATTTTCGGACGAAAAGTATATGCCCATCGCAGCTGCCTAGACCCACTCTGAAAAAAAGTTATGAGCGTTTTTTAAAGCTTCGCGGCAAGGTAAGGGTACCCCCCTGCAATTTTCAGGGTGTTTTCAAATTTTTCCTTTGATTTTGCTATAAACATGTATGAAGGGATAATCTGGGGTGCTGAACACGAATCTGGGGTTTGCTTGCCCAAATTTTAGGGTTTACTGTAGGTTATGGTAGGTAACATGCCATTTAGGAGGCAAAACTTACCTAAATATCCCGATAATCGACAAATGGACATCAAATTCGTATTCAGCTTCCCAAATAACCCTCACATAGAAACTTTGAGACAAATCTGAGACTTTGAGCAAACTACCGTATACCCACCGTAATGTACCGTAAGCTGTCAAAAATCGATAAACTGTCACCAGATTCGAGTTCAGCACTCCGAATAACCCCCAGAGAAATAATTTGAGCATATTCTATAGTAGCACTCCGGAAATCGTCAAAAGTCGCGATTTGCCATCAAATCCTCCCCCGATGGGAATCTGTGAACGAATACAGTCGAAAACTTCGGAAAATCGATAAATGAACCTCGGATTCGTGATCAGCACCCCAAATAACCTCCCAGAGCGAATTTCTAATCAAATCTGGAATATTTTTCTACAACGCTTCGAGAGCCCTCTAATCGCTATAAATAAACGCCCAACCGAAAATCCGTACAAGTCCAAAACGCTGTTAGTCTGCGCAAAGTTTGGAAAATGTTTCTTCACCCAAACTTTGCTTAGTGGGGTAGTTTTGGGCGCTGAACACGATTATGAGGTCCGTTTCCGGATTTTCGTAAAAATAATGCGCTTTTTGGAGGGTACAATAAGTACGAAAATCAGAGAAAAAAATGCCTATAACTTTTTTCAGAGTGGGTCTAGGCAGCTGCGATGGGCATATTCGGACTTTTCGTCCGAAAATGGTCCTAGAAAAGTATATTTCGTTTGGAATGGTCGCTATGACCTATTGTGGTCCCCTTGTAAGAGCAATTCAGAAAAAAAAGTCCCAGATTTGACTCTAGATCATTAGGAGTGCTATTTGGGGTGCTGATCACGAATCGTAGGTTCATTTGTCGATTTTCCAAGGTTTTCTACTAAATTAGTTCAAAGCTTCCCATCGCGGAGAATTTCAAGGGCAAAACGTAACTCTAACTATTTCTGGAATGCTACAGTGTAAGTGGCTCAATTTTCTTCTTTTCGAGTTCTTTCTCTTTCTGTTTTCGGAGTTATCTGTAGTGCTTAGAACGAATCTGAGTTCCGTTGATGAATTTTTTGCAGCTTACCGAAAATTACGGCGAACATACGGTTTTTCGGTCAAGTCTCAGATTTGACCCAAAATGCCTATACGGAGTTGATTTGAGCCGAATCCGATTTTTTTAAACACCCCAAATATGTGTAACAATAAGGGGTATTCTTGCCTTATCGCGAGCTTGAGCGGGATACTGCGCAGATTTACTATTGAGGCCCAGGAAATACTAAAAACGCTAGTCGTTTTCGCAGATCCGTTTACCGCTCTAAACACTCCCTTGTCAGTTGAATCTCATCTAAACCCTTCCAAAGTTAGGGATCATGCTTTCTGATACTTCGACAACCTCAAGAAACTCAGAAATCATCATACTCTACTAAGCCAGCTCGGGGGCCAACATCAGTCTACAGTTGGCGAAAAAAACGGATCAAAATTGGCGCTGTCTAACGATGGAACGTAAATCTGAGGCATGGCGTCAGCACTAGAGATATCGCCACAGTCGCGAAGCTGCTGGATAAATTCATAGACACTCCCATTCCGGTTGATTCCCGCATTGTTCATTACATAAGGCGTTTGCTAACGAAAAGGAAAGAGGTCATTGTTAAATGTCATTTCTTTGAACAAAGGTGGCGCGAAAATTGAGAACACATTTTGGAAGGAAGAGTTCCCGTGAAAGTCAACCCTTTGGGGCGTACTTTCGAGAAGTATCTGATGTCATAGTTGTTCACAGATGGGGGCGTTTCGTTCGGGTAACTAGTTTCTGTAGGTGTGTTGCTATTTTCTTATTTCAGTCATCTTTCCAAAACGACAAGGCCGAAGGTTATCACTGCAGTGCATGAAACAATGCAATAGTATCCAGAATTATGAAGTGAGAAAAAAGCCAGGATGATCAGCTGACGTTAGTCTCGCCGAAGGAAATCATCCATTAGCTCGGCCCCGCGTAGTCTTATATAATTGCTCGCTTAATTGAGGTATCGATAATCAAGCGAACGTTGAAGGCAGGGTATACGAGGAAAAAACGCCGGCTTTTCCACAGAGTTCTGAGCCATGCGCTCCGTGATAGTGGTGGAAAATAGACTGGAAAGTGGCTTGAATCACTCTAGTTGATCGATCTAATGTTTCAGCCTGATCAACTGATTATCTTCTGAGGATATAGTCCAGATTCGGAGTCGTTTCTCAGACTTTCAGCTTCCCTTGGATAGACATCTTTGCTGATCGTGAAGGTGATTCTAGCATTGTTAAAAATCTCTCAAAAGGAGTTGTGGCCATTTGAGGATCGTGACTTAGAGCGAAATTTTGTGGACAAGTTGTCTCAGACCTATCTTTCCTCGTCCACTGCAGCCGTAGCACTACAGCAAAGCAGAACCAATAAATCAAAAATTTCCCGCCAACTAGGTGTTTGGGTGCACTTCCATAATCAGCTGCAAATTTCTAATTCTTTCCCTGAATTTGGGAAAAAGCACCGGAACGAAACGAACCGATAAGCGGTAAGCATCCCCCAAACACGCGCACGAAACATTGATACACCTAGAGTCTTTACAATAGATACACGCAGGAAAACCACGAAAAGTAAAACAAGCAGAAAAAACCTAACTCTGAAAAGGTTATCAGCTCTTTTCCATCGATTAATGGCGAACTTGGGACAGAGCCAGCCATGGCTACAGTATCCTCAGTCAAAATACGCAACCGCACCACCGCCTTTTTCAGTTGCCGTGGACACGATGAAAATCGAACTTCAGCCTGTGCGTCCAGTTGGACTACTGGGTCATGACAATGTCACTCAGAAAGATTGGAGTTTCGAAATCGCCTCGGAATAAAGAGTTGCTCACCCCAAAACGGCTTCCCGGGTTTGGGTTGCCGGTCTTATGGTCGATCCGTTGTTACAAGGAACATAACTCCGTGGTTGCTGCCGAAGGGCGTGCCTTGGCGCGTCGTAGGGCGCAATGCACACGCCAGCCGATGTCCCATTCGGCATCGACTGGAAGCAGCTGACAGCAATGGACACAGCAGTTTGGTGACCTTTTTAATTTCGTTCATGTGGTTGTTTTTAGGTAGGAAATCAAAAGCTTCCAACGCTGCGCCAAAGAGCGAATCGAAGAACTGCTCCTTGCGTTCTCCGCGCAACTATCGCAAGTTGATGTCGGCGCGAACATCGAATTTGTTTTGAAATTTCTCAGAATGGGTTTTTCTTGAGAAGTTGACGTCCTTGAGGTGGCTTTTGCAACCTTCAGTCACTATAAGGATATAACAACACGAAAACGTCAAAAACCCAAATATGATTTTCATCGTGTACGAAGCCTTTAACGAAGCTGTGGGCCCTTGTGTTGGTCTGTATGCATGGTGTTTCTAAAACGTCTACACCCAGGATGACAATACGAGATTCGTTATGAGTGTGATTTTACAATAGATGATGCTGACGGAACCTCTGTTAGGCCGGGATCATACTTCTAGCGACGAGCGATGTGACAAAATGTTTGCCATTAATATTGACTGAAAATCGATATGCCTGATATGCACTGTCGCTGGTCGCTAAGAGTTTGATCCTGGATTTATAGTTGCAGGTCGAGTCATTCAAACTTCCGCTGTTGTGGGGAAAGTAAACAAGGCTCCAAGAGGAGCGCTTACTGTGTCGAAGACATTTTATGGGATTCACGAGTAGCGCGCACAACGTCGTAGAAAATGTTTAAGGGTAAAAAATGAGAACGCAAACCAGAGTTGAATCAATTGTTGCAAAAGTTTCAAGAAACAGCACTCGAGAGCATGTCTTCGAGTTCGTTTTTGAGGAACTGCAGCATCGCTGTACATTTCGGGAAATAGAGCTCGGGCGGAGGTACGTACTTGGAGGAAGGAGAGCGCGCCTTTTGGCATTGTTTATGGCAGTTCTCAGAACAGGCTTCGAGTTGAAATTTTTTTCTGGTACTTGGTCCCATATCCATCCTTCCTTAAAGGCAGTGTTCACGATGAAAATTGTTTTTCTGTTTTCCCGCCTATCTTGAAAATGGCCCCACGCTGATTCCAATGATGTCTCTGAAATCGTACAAGACCTTCTGGGAATGGAGTTATGGCCCCTCAAAAATTGAGCTAGGTAAAATGGTGGACGAGTTGTCCGAGGCTTGTAACTTGCGTCTTTTGCAGCTGATCTATGCGAGCTGACCAGAGTAAAGAGAGAAGCTGAGAATGAAGGGAAGAACGGGGCTAATTATTGGAAATAATCGCTCATCTCACGATCTTGAGCATTCATTTGCTTACGTCGGTGGGCGTGTGATGCGCTTTTGAGGTTTGCCTTGCGCTCGAAATGGCAACTTCAGGTTCTTTTGGAGCTTTTCCTGGCTCGTTTTCATGCGTTCTTTCGACGTCAACGTTACATTGTGCCCCTCCACTACCCATTCCTAGTGGAAACTGAAACACATTTTTTATCGTGAACACTGCCTTTAAAGGCACAGTACACCCTCAGATATGAATTTTGAGATTTTCATGTAATTGTCTAGAAGACCTTCCTGTATAACACGTGCCAAATGCCAGCTCTCAGTTCCTACAAATAAGCGAGATATAGGCGACCACCACAGGCCCGACCCCCTTCGCTCACCACCACAGGCCCGACCCCCTAACAGATTTTCAAACTCGATAGCGGCTCGATGGAAGGATGAATTCCAACAAGTCGTCGTTCTTCTGTCCATTACCGGACTGTCTCCTTATCCTGGCTTTCTCTCATGCAACGATTGCGAATGAAGAGAAATACAGGCCTGAGACAACTCGTCCACAAATTTTTCACCTTCAAAATCTAGGCATCCTTGGAGAGCCATAACTCTCTTTAGAGGGGGTTTTGGACGATTTCTGAGATACCACTGTAATCAGCGTGTGACACTCTCCAAGATAGGCATGGAATCTGAGAATTAATTTTTTGGGTGTTCTGTACCATTAACAAAAGGGGGTCATTCGAATCTATTCGATATTCGGTCTTTTCGTCCAGTTCACAACTATAGTTAGTATCCCTTGGGCATCCATAGTAAAACTGCTTAGCATGCCACCCCGAGCTGCTGGTTCCAAGAAGTTATAAGCTCAGGACAGTCGTTTCTTGTACTTTACCTTCAAAAACGCTCAGTAATCTTTCGAATATGTGGAAACAGACCTCATAATCGTGTTCAGCGCCCAAAATACCTCTTTAAACAAAGTTTGGGTGAAATCACATTTCTCGAACTTTGAGTAGTGTGATAGCGTTTTTGACTTGTACGGATTGTTGGTTGATCGTTTACTTCTACCATTCAGGGGTCCTAACAAGGGAACCACAATAAGTCATAGTGACCATTCCAAATGAAATGTACTTTACTAGAACCATTTTCGGACGAAAAGTATATGCCCTGCAATTTTCGGGGTGTTTTCAAATTTTTCTTTTGATTTTGCTATAAACATGTATGAAGGGGTAATCTGGGGTGCTGAACACGAATCTGGGGTTTGCTTGCCCAAATTTTAGGGTTTACTGTAGGTTATGGTAGGTAACATGCCATTTAGGAGGCAAAACTTCCCTAAATATTCCGATAATCGACAAATGGACATCAAATTCGTATTCAGCTTCCCAAATAACCCCCACATAGAAACTTTGAGACAAATCTGAGACTTTGATCAAACTACCGTATACCCACCGTAATGTACCGTAAGCTGCCAAAAATCGATAAACTGTCACCAGATTTGAGTTCAGCACTCCGAATCACCCCCAGAGAAATAATTCGAGCATATTCTATACTAGCTCTCCGGAAATCGTCAAAAGTCGCGATTTGCCATCAAATCCTCCCCCGATGGGAATCTGTGAACGAATACAGTCGAAAACTTCGGAAAATCGATAAATGAACCTCGTATTCGTGATCAGCACCCCAAATAACCTCCCAGAGCGAATTTCTAATCGAATCTTTATCCTGGTTTTTTCTCACGCAAGGATTGCGAATGAAGAGAAATACAGGTCTGAGACAACTCGTCCACCAATTTTTCACCCTCAAAATCTAGGCATCTTCGAAGAGCCATAACTCTGTTCAAAAAGGGTTTTGGATGATTTCAGAGACACCACTGTGATCAGCGTGTGGCTCTCTCCAAGATTAGCATGAAATCTAAAAATTCATTTTCTGGGTGTCCTGTGCCTTTAAAGGCAGCATACACGCTCGTAAACGTGATTGAGATAACTACGGAAATAGAATGGTATGGCCCAGATTACAACGCCTATGCATTTTGAAGTGTCGAAAACGACCCAAAATGCCGTAACAGGAGTTAGGAAAGTTTCGCCCTGTATTTTCACGCCCCTGTATTTGCTCTTTTCCTGCAGCAGCGCAAGGTTGCTGGGTCATATTAACCGTTGGTACTGTTGGTAGATTGCCTAGCAAGTGAACCACATACGTCACTGACGGCAAAGATGGTCCAACAACCCTGCGTTGGAGGAAAAGAGCAAATACAAGGGGCGTGAAAATACAGGGCGGGGCTCAATTCTAACTCATTCAGCGGCATCGTGAGTCGTTTTTGACACTTCAAAATGCGTAGGCATTATGTTGTAAGCTATACGATTCGATTCACATTGTTATCCCAACCACGTTTACGAGCGTGTATGCTGCCTTTAAAGGCAGCGTTCACAATGAAAATCCGTTTTCTGTTTTTTGCCTATCTTGAAAACGGTCCCATTCTGATTCCAGTGATGTCTCTAGAGTCGTACAAGACCTTCTGGGAACGGAGTTATGGTGCCTCGAAAATTGAGGCAGGGAAGCATGGTGGACGAGTTGTCCGAGGCTTGTAACTTCCGTCTTTTGCAGCCAATGTATGCGAGCTGACCTGAGTAAAGAGAGAAGTTGAGAATGGAGGGAAGTACGGGGCTTTTGGTCGGAAGCCATCGCTCATCTCACGATTTCGAGTGCTTTATTGTTCACGTCGAGGGACGGAAAGGGGCCGGACTTGTCCAAAGCGGCGGGGTTCGCCCACTTTTCTAAGTCGTTTTGCTGCTCCTAGATAGCTTTTCGTCCCAATTCTTCGACGCTGTTCTGCTTATGAGAGCCACGAGAAGCGATTGTCATAGAAAATTCTAGGATGAAGTTTATCGTGAACAGTGCCTTCAAATGATTGATGCATCGCGCAGAGAAATGCGATGCGAGTCGTCGTGAGAGTTCAAACTTGTAAGGAATGGTCGAATAGGCGAATCACGTTATCTTATGGTGAAACCTAATTTGAAAACAACGCTTGATCCCTTAATTGCCAGAAAAATGAATTGTAACGGTAGCACTCTGTTTTGGTATAAAAGTTGTTTTGGGATTTTTTTCTCGCGGTTCTTTCTTGCACAACTGTCATAGTAGGCTCTCAGCTCAAATAACTTATGGGAAATTCTGCAACAATTATTTAAAACTTCAACGCTTTGAAGTGAAGAATTAAGTCGTTTTTCACACGTTTTCATTCTGAGACGAACAATAGGCAGCCTTTCATTATCGCTGTGCAAGGGAGACGACGCCGTTCAAGGAGCCGTTTCCTGCTGGAAGCCTCTCTCACGTCATCTGCATCTATTTCACTGCGGTGAAATATTGGGTGAGACGTTTGCACAAGTTCTTGCTTATTAAACCCCGGGTGTGGGCTAATCTTTTACCCTAGCGACTCCGGGATTAGCGAATCTGGGGAAATCCAAATTGGACGGTCTGGCAGGGGAGAAAAACCCCGGGTGTGGGCTAATCTTTGACCTTAGCAATTCCGGGTGGTGCGAATATGGAGAAATCCAAATCGGACGGTGCAACCTTCGGCTGCACTGTTTAGCAGGGGAGGAAAACCCCGGGTGTGGGCTAATTTTCTACCTTAGCGATTCCGGGTGGTGCGAATTTGGAGAAATATGGAGAAATATGGAGAAGGAATTCGGCTGCACCATCCGGCAGGGTAGGAAAACCCCGGGTGTGGGCTAATTTTTTACCCTGGAGATTCCGGGAGGAGCGAATCTGGGGAAATCCGAATTGGACGGTGCAACCTTCGGCTGCACTGTCTAGCAGGGGAGGAAAACCCCGGGTGTGGGCTAAGCTTTTACCCTAGCGATTCCGGGTGGTGCGAATATGGAGAAATCCTAATTGGACGGTGCAACCATCGGCTGCACCATCCGGCAGGGTAGGAAAACCCCGGGTGTGGGTTCATCTTTTACCCTAGAGATTCCGGGAGGTGTGAATATGGGGAAATCCAAATTGGACGGTGCAACCTCCGGCTGCACTGTCTAGCAGGGGAGGAAAACCCCGGGTGTGGGCTAATCTTTTACCCTAGCGATTCTGAGAGGTGCGAATATGGAGAAGTCCTAATTGGACGGTGCAACCTTCGGCTGCACTGTTTAGCAGGGGAGGAAAACCCCGGGTGTGGGCTAATTTTCTACCTTAGCGATTCCGGGTGGTGCGAATTTGGAGAAATATGGAGAAATATGGAGAAGGAATTCGGCTGCACCATCCGGCAGGGTAGGAAAACCCCGGGTGTGGGCTAATCTTTTACCCTAGCGATTCGGGGTGGTGCGAATATGGAGAAATCCAAATTGGATGGTGCAACTTTCGGCTGCACTGTTTAGCAGGGGAGGAAAACCTCGGGTGTGGGCTAATCTTTTACCTTAGCGATTCCGGGTGGTTCGAATATGGATAAATCCAAATTGGACACTGCAGCCTTCGGCTGCACCATCCGGCAGGGTAGGAAAACCCCGGGTGTGGGTTCATCTTTTACCCTAGAGATTCCGGGAGGTGTGAATATGGGGAAATCCAAATTGGACGGTGCAACCTCCGGCTGCACTGTCTAGCAGGGGAGGAAAACCCCGGGTGTGGGCTAATCTTTTACCCTAGCGATTCTGAGAGGTGCGAATATGGAGAAGTCCTAATTGGACGGTGCAACCTTCGGCTGCACTGTCTGGCAGGGGAGGAAACCCCGGGTGTGGGCTAATTTTTTACCCTAGAGATTCCGAAAGGAGCGAATCTGGGGAAATCCGAATTGGACGGTGCAACCTTCGGCTGCACTGTCTAGCAGGGTAGGAAAACCCCGGGTGTGGCTAATCTTTTACTCTAGCGATTCCGGGTGGTGCGAATATGGAGAAACCGGCCAAAGCGCCGCTTCGCGGCGCTTTGTCCGGGAACCGTAAGCCGGGGGGTTTGCGCCGCTTCGCGGCGCTCTGTTCGGAAACTGTGTGGCTTTTCTGAACCAATTAAATCTCTCACGGTCCAGGAAAACCCGGCCAAAGCGCCGCTTTGCGGCGCTTTGTCCGGGAACACGTAAGCCGAGGAGTTCAGGCGCTTCGCGGCGCTCTGTCCGGAAACTGTGTGGCTTTTCTGAACCAATTAAATCTCTCATACGGTCAGGAAAACTTCTGGCTGCAAAGCGCAGCGCTTCGCGGCGCTTTGTCCGGGAACCGTAAGTTGGGGTTCGCGCCGCTTCATGCGACGCTCTGTCCGGAAACTGTGTGGCTTTCTGAACCAATTAAATCGTCTCACGGTCAGGGAAAACCTGGGCTGAGCGCAGCGCTTCGCGGCGCTTTGGTCCTGGGAACCATCTTCGGGGGTTTGCGGCGCTTCGCGGCGCTCTGTCCGGAAACTGTGTGGCTTTTCTGAACTGCAATTAAATCTCTCACGAAGTTAGGGAAAGCCCCGGCGTGCAAAAGCGCCGCTTCGCGGCGCTTTGTTCGGGAACCGTAAGCCGGGGTTCGCGCCGCTTCGCGGCGCTCTGTCCGGAAACCGTGCGGCTTTCTGAACCAATTAAATCTCTCACGGTGTCAGGAAGCTGACCAAAGCGCAGCGCTTCTGCGGCGCTTTGTCCGGGAACCATAAGTTGGGGGTTCGCGCCAGGCTTCGCGCGGCGCCTCTGTCCGAAACTGTGTGGCTTTTTTCTGGAACCAGAATTAAATCTCTAACGGTCAGGAAAGCCCGGTCCAAAGTGCGCGCGCTCCGCGGCGCTTTGTCCGGGAACCGTAAGCCGGGGAGGGTTCGCGCCGCTTCGCGGCGCTCTGTCAGAAACTGTGTGGCTTTTCTGAACCAATTAAATCTCTCACGGTCAGGAAAACCCCAGCCAAAGCGCCGCTTCGCGGCGCTTTGTCCGGGAACCGTAAGCCGGGGTTTGCGCCGCTTCGCGGTGCTCTGTCCGGAAACTGTGTGGCTTTTCTGAACCAATTAAATCTCTCACGGTCAGGAAAACCCCGGCCAAAGCGCCGCTTCGCACTAGCGAGGCAAAAACTTTCTGTTTCACAGTAACTTTGAAAACACCTGAAACGGGGACTGTGGTGGGTATTAAAGCCACGGGAGCCCTATAACTACGATAAAATGCAGTTACCGTTTCTATTCGAGAAAATCCTCATCAATTGAAGATCTACACGAATGATGTCAATGGTCCGCCACAACTCTGCCACTTACAAAGAGGTGCAGTAGTGTGTGAAAACACTACACTTTCCTGTCCTGAGATTTCAATTAATGATTTCTATTTCACTTAAGGACTTTTGAAACTGCATTTCTCTCAGGACTGCTTTCACAGTAGAATTAAGAATTTGCCCGTGATCCTTGCACGATTAAGTGTGGCGGGCCTTCTCAAACGCGGCAGTGCGCGGCTCCAGACCGCAATTTCACTCCGATAAAGGCACTACTTACAGTCTGGTACAACGAATTTTCGGAACTCTCCGCAGTTTTCCCTTCATCTTTGTTATTTTTAAACGATTCGCTCGAAATTCTTCATATCAAAAATTTGAGATCCCCTTTAGCGTGTGGATTACAGGTCAAGTCCGGAAAAAAGCGGTTGTAGGTGAAGCTGAAAATGTGACACCATACTCGCCATAATTCTTGTTTTTTTTTACTGGAAATGCGATTTGAAAAACAGTGAGGAGGGGACTGGCCAACGAAAGAACGACGTTGATCAAAATCCAGCCTTCAGCGACTGCCTTAAACATAAGTGTGAGCTCACTAATCTAATAGGGCGTTATGTGCCTTGCCGCGATAGATCAGTAGCCTCTCTAGGCTTTTATGCATTACCGCATATTAGGAGTGAAACAGTAACTGAACAATGACTATCGTTAAATGTCGTTTTGTCGTCGGTCCGCACCCGCCCCATAACTTCCAGAGCCCCAGATAAAAAAAATCAATAACCGCTTTCGCATTGACTTAGCCTAACTGCCACTCCTTCCAGCTTACCAAAATTGCCCATGAAAACCACTTTCTTTTCGACATAGCTAAATGCCCATACACATGCATTGAATTCTCTTAAAATTTTGTGTTTCAGCCTTTAATGATAAGTGAATTCCTTGTGTCCGGGTTTGGGGCGGGGTATAAAGTCCGGGAGGTGGTTGTAAGTCACGTGAGTGATCTTGGTGTGTCACCAACGCACAAAGGTCGATACCTCAGGTGATGCCGGGAACTGAATCTCATCCACGTAACGAGGATGATGTCGTTTTGCTGGAGGAAGGAAAAAGATCTCAAACTGCTCGTTGATTTTTTGGTTTTCCAAAGGCAGAATGCTGAGAACCGAAAAACGCAATCCTCCAACCCTCCCCAAATGGTTGCACCATTGCATGAGCCTAACTAAACTTTGAAGGTTTTGGTGAACTGGAAATCCACATACGGTTCAATACTGTTTTGGAGTGGTTAGAGATGTGACGAAATAGTGCTATAGTGATGGAGGCCCAGGTGGTCGTTCTTTGTGCTGCTATTCAAATATTGTAAGACGCTTTGTCCGGGAACCGTAAGCCGGGGAGGGGGTTCGCGCCGCTTCGCGGCGCTCTGTCCGGAAACTGTGTGGCTTTTCTGAACCAATTAAATCTCTCACGGTCAGGAAAACCCCGGCCAGCGCGCGCTTCGCGGCGCTTTGTCCGGGAACCGTAAACCGGGGGTTTGCGCCGCTTCGCGGCGCTCTGTCGGAAACTGTGTGGCTTTTCTGAACCAATTAAATCTCTCACGGTCAGGAAAACCCCGGCCAAAGCGCCGCTTCGCACTAGCGAGGCAAAAACTTTCTGTTTCACAGTAACTTTAAAACACCTGAAACGGGGGACTGTGGTGGGTATTAAAGCCACGGGAGCCCTATAACTACGATAAAATGCAGTTACCGTTTCTATTCGAGAAAATCCTCATCAATTGAAGATCTACACGAATGATGTCAATGGTCCGCCACAACTCTGCCACTTACAAAGAGGTGCAGTAGTGTGTGAAAACACTACACTTTCCTGTCCTGAGATTTCAATTAATGATTTCTATTTCACTTAAGGACTTTTTGAAACTGCATTTCTCTCAGGACTGCTTTCACAGTAGAATTAAGAATTTGCCCGTGATCCTTGCACGATTAAGTGTGGCGGGCCTTCTCAAACGCGGCAGTGCGCGGCTCCAGACCGCAATTTCACTCCGATAAAGGCACTAGTTACAGTCTGGTACAACGAATTTTCGGAACTCTCCGCAGTTTTCCCTTCATCTTTGTTATTTTTAAACGATTCGCTCGAAATTCTTCATATCAAAAATTTGAGATCCCCTTTAGCGTGTGGATTACAGGTCAAGTCCGGAAAAAAGCGGTTGTAGGTGAAGCTGAAAATGTGACACCATACTCGCCATAATTCTTGTTTTTTTTTACTGGAAATGCGATTTGAAAAACAGTGAGGAGGAGGACTGGCCAACGAAAGAACGACGTTGATCAAAATCCAGCCTTCAGCGACTGCCTTAAACATAAGTGTGAGCTCACTAATCTAATAGGGCGTTATGTGCCTTGCCGCGATAGATCAGTAGCCTCTCTAGGCTTTTATGCATTACCGCATATTAGGAGTGAAACAGTAACTGAACAATGACTATCGTTAAATGTCGTTTTGTCGTCGGTCCGCACCCGCCATAACTTCCAGAGCCCCAGATAAAAAAAATCAATAACCGCTTTCGCATTGACTTAGCCTAACTGCCACTCCTTCCAGCTTACCAAAATTGCCCATGAAAACCACTTTCTTTTCGACATAGCTAAATGCCCATACACATGCATTGAATTCTCTTAAAATTTTGTGTTTCAGCCTTTAATGATAAGTGAATTCCTTGTGTCCGGGTTTGGGGCGGGGTATAAAGTCCGGGAGGTGGTTGTAAGTCACGTGAGTGATCTTGGTGTGTCACCAACGCACAAAGGTCGATACCTCAGGTGATGCCGGGAACTGAATCTCATCCACGTAACGAGGATGATGTCGTTTTGCTGGAGGAAGGAAAAGATCTCAAACTGCTCGTTGATTTTTTGGTTTTTCCAAAGGCAGAATGCTGAGAACCGAAAAACGCAATCCTCCAACCCTCCCCCAAATGGTTGCACCATTGCATGAGCCTAACTAAACTTTGAAGGTTTTGGTGAACTGAAATCCACATACGGTTCAATACTGTTTTGGAGTGGTTAGAGATGTGACGAAATAGTGCTATAGTGATGGAGGCCCAGGTGGTCGTTCTTTGTGCTGCTATTCAAATATTGTAAGACGCTTTGTCCGGGAACCGTAAGCCGGGGGAGGAAGGGGGGGGGGTGGCGCCGCTTCGCGGCGCTCTGTCCGGAAACTGTGTGGCTTTTCTGAACCAATTAAATCTCTCACGGTCAGAAAACCCGGCAAAAGCGCCGCTTCGCGGCGCTTTGTCACGGGAACCGTAAGCCGGGGGTTTGCGCCGCTTTCGCGGCGCTCTGTCAGAGCTGTGTGGCTTTTCTGAACCAATTAAATCTCTCACGGTCAGGAAAACCCCGGCCAAAGCGCCGCTTCGCACTAGCGAGGCAAAAAAAAACTTTCTGTTTCACAGTAACTTTAAAACACCTGAAACGGGGGACTGTGGTGGGTATTAAAGCCACGGGAGCCCTATAACTACGATAAAATGCAGTTACCGTTTCTATTCGAGAAAATCCTCATCAATTGAAGATCTACACGAATGATGTCAATGGTCCGCCACAACTCTGCCACTTACAAAGAGGTGCAGTAGTGTGTGAAAACACTACACTTTCCTGTCCTGAGATTTCAATTAATGATTTCTATTTCACTTAAGGACTTTTTGAAACTGCATTTCTCTCAGGACTGCTTTCACAGTAGAATTAAGAATTTGCCCGTGATCCTTGCACGATTAAGTGTGGCGGGCCTTCTCAAACGCGGCAGTGCGCGGCTCCAGACCGCAATTTCACTCCGATAAAGGCACTAGTTACAGTCTGGTACAACGAATTTTCGGAACTCTCCGCAGTTTTCCCTTCATCTTTGTTATTTTTAAACGATTCGCTCGAAATTCTTCATATCAAAAATTTGAGATCCCCTTTAGCGTGTGGATTACAGGTCAAGTCCGGAAAAAAGCGGTTGTAGGTGAAGCTGAAAATGTGACACCATACTCGCCATAATTCTTGTTTTTTTTTTACTGGAAATGCGATTTGAAAAACAGTGAGGAGGGGACTGGCCAACGAAAGAACGACGTTGATCAAAATCCAGCCTTCAGCGACTGCCTTAAACATAAGTGTGAGCTCACTAATCTAATAGGGCGTTATGTGCCTTGCCGCGATAGATCAGTAGCCTCTCTAGGCTTTTATGCATTACCGCATATTAGGAGTGAAACAGTAACTGAACAATGACTATCGTTAAATGTCGTTTTGTCGTCGGTCCGCACCCGCCCCATAACTTCCAGAGCCCCAGATAAAAAAAATCAATAACCGCTTTCGCATTGACTTAGCCTAACTGCCACTCCTTCCAGCTTACCAAAATTGCCCATGAAAACCACTTTCTTTTCGACATAGCTAAATGCCCATACACATGCATTGAATTCTCTTAAAATTTTGTGTTTCAGCCTTTAATGATAAGTGAATTCCTTGTGTCCGGGTTTGGGGCGGGGTATAAAGTCCGGGAGGTGGTTGTAAGTCACGTGAGTGATCTTGGTGTGTCACCAACGCACAAAGGTCGATACCTCAGGTGATGCCGGGAACTGAATCTCATCCACGTAACGAGGATGATGTCGTTTTGCTGGAGGAAGGAAAAGATCTCAAACTGCTCGTTGATTTTTTGGTTTTTCCAAAGGCAGAATGCTGAGAACCGAAAAACGCAATCCTCCAACCCTCCCCCAAATGGTTGCACCATTGCATGAGCCTAACTAAACTTTGAAGGTTTTGGTGAACTGAAATCCACATACGGTTCAATACTGTTTTGGAGTGGTTAGAGATGTGACGAAATAGTGCTATAGTGATGGAGGCCCAGGTGGTCGTTCTTTGTGCTGCTATTCAAATATTGTAAGACGCTTTGTCCGGGAACCGTAAGCCGGGGGAGGGGGGGGGTTCGCGCCGCTTCGCGGCGCTCTGTCCGAAAACTGTGTGGCTTTTCTGAACCAATTAAATCTCTCACGGTCGGGAAAACCCGGCAAAGCGCCGCTTCGCGGCGCTTTGTCCGGGAACCGTAAGCCGGGGGTTTGCGCCGCTTCGCGGCGCTCTGTCCGAAACTGTGTGGCTTTTCTGAACCAATTAAATCTCTCACGGTCAGGAAAACCCCGGCCAAAGCGCCGCTTCGCACTAGCGAGGCAAAAAAAAACTTTCTGTTTCACAGTAACTTTAAAACACCTGAAACGGGGGACTGTGGTGGGTATTAAAGCCACGGGAGCCCTATAACTACGATAAAATGCAGTTACCGTTTCTATTCGAGAAAATCCTCATCAATTGAAGATCTACACGAATGATGTCAATGGTCCGCCACAACTCTGCCACTTACAAAGAGGTGCAGTAGTGTGTGAAAACACTACACTTTCCTGTCCTGAGATTTCAATTAATGATTTCTATTTCACTTAAGGACTTTTTGAAACTGCATTTCTCTCAGGACTGCTTTCACAGTAGAATTAAGAATTTGCCCGTGATCCTTGCACGATTAAGTGTGGCGGGCCTTCTCAAACGCGGCAGTGCGCGGCTCCAGACCGCAATTTCACTCCGATAAAGGCACTAGTTACAGTCTGGTACAACGAATTTTCGGAACTCTCCGCAGTTTTCCCTTCATCTTTGTTATTTTTAAACGATTCGCTCGAAATTCTTCATATCAAAAATTTGAGATCCCCTTTAGCGTGTGGATTACAGGTCAAGTCCGGAAAAAAGCGGTTGTAGGTGAAGCTGAAAATGTGACACCATACTCGCCATAATTCTTGTTTTTTTTTTTACTGGAAATGCGATTTGAAAAACAGTGAGGAGGGGACTGGCCAACGAAAGAACGACGTTGATCAAAATCCAGCCTTCAGCGACTGCCTTAAACATAAGTGTGAGCTCACTAATCTAATAGGGCGTTATGTGCCTTGCCGCGATAGATCAGTAGCCTCTCTAGGCTTTATGCATTACCGCATATTAGAGTGAAACAGTAACTGAACAATGACTATCGTTAAATGTCGTTTTGTCGTCGGTCCGCACCCGCCCCATAACTTCCAGAGCCCCAGATAAAAAAAATCAATAACCGCTTTCGCATTGACTTAGCCTAACTGCCACTCCTTCCAGCTTACCAAAATTGCCCATGAAAACCACTTTCTTTTCGACATAGCTAAATGCCCATACACATGCATTGAATTCTCTTAAAATTTTGTGTTTCAGCCTTTAATGATAAGTGAATTCCTTGTGTCCGGGTTTGGGGCGGGGTATAAAGTCCGGGAGGTGGTTGTAAGTCACGTGAGTGATCTTGGTGTGTCACCAACGCACAAAGGTCGATACCTCAGGTGATGCCGGGAACTGAATCTCATCCACGTAACGAGGATGATGTCGTTTTGCTGGAGGAAGGAAAAGATCTCAAACTGCTCGTTGATTTTTGGTTTTTCCAAAGGCAGAATGCTGAGAACCGAAAAACGCAATCCTCCAACCCTCCCCCAAATGGTTGCACCATTGCATGAGCCTAACTAAACTTTGAAGGTTTTGGTGAACTGAAATCCACATACGGTTCAATACTGTTTTGGAGTGGTTAGAGATGTGACGAAATAGTGCTATAGTGATGGAGGCCCAGGTGGTCGTTCTTTGTGCTGCTATTCAAATATTGTAAGACGCTTTGTCCGGGAACCGTAAGCCGGGGAGTTTGGGCCGCTTCGCGGCGCTCTGTCCGGAAACTGTGTGGCTTTTCTGAACCGATAAAATCTCTCACGATCAGGAAAACCCCGGCCAAAGCGCCGCTTCGCGGCGCTTTGTCCGGGAACCGTAAGCCGGGGTCTCGCCACTTCGCGGCGCTCTGTCCGGAAACTGTGTGGCTTTTCTGGACCAACTTAATCTCTCACGGTCAGGAAAACCCCGGCCAAAGCGCCGCTTCGCACTAGCGAGGCAAAAAAACTTTCTGTTTCACAGTAACTTTAAAACACCTGAAACGGGGACTGTGGTGGGTATTAAAGCCACGGGAGCCCTATAACTACGATAAAATGCAGTTACCGTTTCTATTCGAGAAAATCCTCATCAATAGAAGATCTACACGAATGATGTCAATGGTCCGCCACAACTCTGCCACTTACAAAGAGGTGCAGTAGTGTGTGAAAACACTACACTTTCCTGTCCTGAGATTTCAATTAATGATTTCTATTTCACCTTAAGGACTTTTTGAAACTGCATTTCTCTCAGGACTGCTTTCACAGTAGAATTAAGAATTTGCCCGTGATCCTTGCACGATTAAGTGTGGCGGGCCTTCTCAAACGCGGCAGTGCGCGGCTCCAGACCGCAATTTCACTCCGATAAAGGCACTACTTACAGTCTGGTACAACGAATTTTCGGAACTCTCCGCAGTTTTCCCTTCATCTTTGTTATTTTTAAACGATTCGCTCGAAATTCTTCATATCAAAAATTTGAGATCCCCTTTAGCGTGTGGATTACAGGTCAAGTCCGGAAAAAAGCGGTTGTAGGTGAAGCTGAAAATGTGACACCATACTCGCCATAATTCTTGTTTTTTTTTTTACTGGAAATGCGATTTGAAAAACAGTGAGGAGGGGACTGGCCAACGAAAGAACGACGTTGATCAAAATCCAGCCTTCAGCGACTGCCTTAAACATAAGTGTGAGCTCACTAATCTAATAGGGCGTTATGTGCCTTGCCGCGATAGATCAGTAGCCTCTCTAGGCTTTTATGCATTACCGCATATTAGGAGTGAAACAGTAACTGAACAATGACTATCGTTAAATGTCGTTTTGTCGTCGGTCCGCACCCGCCCCATAACTTCCAGAGCCCCAGATAAAAAAAATCAATAACCGCTTTCGCATTGACTTAGCCTAACTGCCACTCCTTCCAGCTTACCAAAATTGCCCATGAAAACCACTTTCTTTTCGACATAGCTAAATGCCCATACACATGCATTGAATTCTCTTAAAATTTTGTGTTTCAGCCTTTAATGATAAGTGAATTCCTTTGTGTCCGGGTTTGGGGCGGGGTATAAAGTCCGGGAGGTGGTTGTAAGTCACGTGAGTGATCTTGGTGTGTCACCAACGCACAAAGGTCGATACCTCAGGTGATGCCGAACTGAATCTCATCCACGTAACGAGGATGATGTCGTTTTGCTGGAGGAAGGAAAAGATCTCAAACTGCTCGTTGATTTTTTGGTTTTTCCAAAGGCAGAATGCTGAGAACCGAAAAACGCAATCCTCCAACCCTCCCCCAAATGGTTGCACCATTGCATGAGCCTAACTAAACTTTGAAGGTTTTGGTGAACTGAAATCCACATACGGTTCAATACTGTTTTGGAGTGGTTAGAGATGTGACGAAATAGTGCTATAGTGATGGAGGCCCAGGTGGTCGTTCTTTGTGCTGCTATTCAAATATTGTAAGACGCTTTGTCCGGGAACCGTAAGCCGGGGGGTTCGCGCCGCTTCGCGGCGCTCTGTCCGGAAACTGTGTGGCTTTTCTGAACCAATTAAATCTCTCACGGTCAGGAAAACCCCGGCCAAAGCGCCGCTTCGCGGCGCTTTGTCCGGGAACCGTAAGCCGGGGGGTTTGCGCCGCTTCGCGGCGCTCTGTCCGGAAACTGTGTGGCTTTTCTGAACCAATTAAATCTCTCACGGTCAGGAAAACCCCGGCCAAAGCGCCGCTTCGCACTAGCGAGGCAAAAAAAAACTTTCTGTTTCACAGTAACTTTAAAACACCTGAAACGGGGGACTGTGGTGGGTATTAAAGCCACGGGAGCCCTATAACTACGATAAAAATGCAGTTACCGTTTCTATTCGAGAAAATCCTCATCAATTGAAGATCTACACGAATGATGTCAATGGTCCGCCACAACTCTGCCACTTACAAAGAGGTGCAGTAGTGTGTGAAAACACTACACTTTCCTGTCCTGAGATTTCAATTAATGATTTCTATTTCACTTAAGGACTTTTTGAAACTGCATTTCTCTCAGGACTGCTTTCACAGTAGAATTAAGAATTTGCCCGTGATCCTTGCACGATTAAGTGTGGCGGGCCTTCTCAAACGCGGCAGTGCGCGGCTCCAGACCGCAATTTCACTCCGATAAAGGCACTACTTACAGTCTGGTACAACGAATTTTCGGAACTCTCCGCAGTTTTCCCTTCATCTTTGTTATTTTTAAACGATTCGCTCGAAATTCTTCATATCAAAAAATTTGAGATCCCCTTTAGCGTGTGGATTACAGGTCAAGTCCGGAAAAAGCGGTTGTAGGTGAAGCTGAAAATGTGACACCATACTCGCCAAAATTCTTGTTTATTTTTTCTGGAATTGCGATTTAGAAAACAGTGAAGAGGGAACTGGCCAACGAAAAAACGACGTTGATCAGAATCCAGCCTTCAGCGACTGCCTTAAACAAAAGTGTGAGCTCGCTAATCGAAAAGGGCGTTTTGTGCCTTGTCGCGATAGATCAGTAGCCTCTCTAGGCTTTTATGCATTACCGCATATTAGGAGTGAAACAGTAACTGAACAATGACTATCGTTAAATGTCGTTTTGTCGTCGGTCCGCACCCGCCCCATAACTTCCAGAGCCCCAGATAAAAAAATCAATAACCGCTTTCGCATTGACTTAGCCTAACTGCCACTCCTTCCAGCTTACCAAAATTGCCCATGAAAACCACTTTCTTTTCGACATAGCTAAATGCCCATACACATGCATTGAATTCTCTTAAAATTTTGTGTTTCAGCCTTTAATGATAAGTGAATTCTTGTGTCCGGGTTTGGGGCGGGAGTATAAAGTCCGGGAGGTGGTTGTAAGTCACGTGAGTGATCTTGGTGTGTCACCAACGCACAAAGGTCGATACCTCAGGTGATGCCGGGAACTGAATCTCATCCACGTAACGAGGATGAGGTCGTTTTGCTGGAGGAAGGAAAAGATCTCAAACTGCTCGTTGATTTTGGTTTCCAAAGGCAGAATGCTGAGAACCGAAAAACGCAATCCTCCAACCCTCCCCCAAATGGTTGCACCATTGCATGAGCCTAACTAAACTTTGAAGGTTTTGGTGAACTGAAATCCACATACGGTTCAATACTGTTTTGGAGTGGTTAGAGATGTGACGAAATAGTGCTATAGTGATGGAGGCCCAGGTGGTCGTTCTTTGTGCTGCTATTCAAATATTGTAAGACGCTTTGTCCGGGAACCGTAAGCCGGGGAGGGGTTCGCGCCGCTTCGCGGCGCTCTGTCCGGAAACTGTGTGGCTTTCTGAACCAATTAAATCTCTCACGGTCAGAAAACCCCAGCCGCGCCGCTTCGCGGCGCTTTGTCCGGAACCGTAAGCCGGGTTTGCGCCGCTTCGCGGCGCTCTGTCAGAAACTGTGTGGCTTTTCTGAACCAATTAAATCTCTCACGGTCAGGAAAACCCCGGCCAAAGCGCCGCTTCGCACTAGCGAGGCAAAAAAACTTTCTGTTTCACAGTAACTTTAAAACACCTGAAACGGGGACTGTGGTGGGTATTAAAGCCACGGGAGCCCTATAACTACGATAAAATGCAGTTACCGTTTCTATTCGAGAAAATCCTCATCAATTGAAGATCTACACGAATGATGTCAATGGTCCGCCACAACTCTGCCACTTACAAAGAGGTGCAGTAGTGTGTGAAAACACTACACTTTCCTGTCCTGAGATTTCAATTAATGATTTCTATTTCACTTAAGGACTTTTTGAAACTGCATTTCTCTCAGGACTGCTTTCACAGTAGAATTAAGAATTTGCCCGTGATCCTTGCACGATTAAGTGTGGCGGGCCTTCTCAAACGCGGCAGTGCGCGGCTCCAGACCGCAATTTCACTCCGATAAAGGCACTAGTTACAGTCTGGTACAACGAATTTTCGGAACTCTCCGCAGTTTTCCCTTCATCTTTGTTATTTTTAAACGATTCGCTCGAAATTCTTCATATCAAAATTTGAGATCCCCTTTAGCGTGTGGATTACAGGTCAAGTCCGGAAAAAAGCGGTTGTAGGTGAAGCTGAAAATGTGACACCATACTCGCCATAATTCTTGTTTTTTTTTACTGGAAATGCGATTTGAAAAACAGTGAGGAGGGGACTGGCCAACGAAAGAACGACGTTGATCAAAATCCAGCCTTCAGCGACTGCCTTAAACATAAGTGTGAGCTCACTAATCTAATAGGGCGTTATGTGCCTTGCCGCGATAGATCAGTAGCCTCTCTAGGCTTTTATGCATTACCGCATATTAGGAGTGAAACAGTAACTGAACAATGACTATCGTTAAATGTCGTTTTGTCGTCGGTCCGCACCCGTCCCATAACTTCCAGAGCCCCAGATAAAAAAAATCAATAACCGCTTTCGCATTGACTTAGCCTAACTGCCACTCCTTCCAGCTTACCAAAATTGCCCATGAAAACCACTTTCTTTTCGACATAGCTAAATGCCCATACACATGCATTGAATTCTCTTAAAATTTTGTGTTTCAGCCTTTAATGATAAGTGAATTCCTTGTGTCCGGGTTTGGGGCGGGTATAAAGTCCGGGAGGTGGTTGTAAGTCACGTGGAGTGATCTTGGTGCGTCACCAACGCACAAAGGTCGATACCTCAGGTGATGCCGGGAACTGAATCTCATCCACGTAACGAGGATGATGTCGTTTTGCTGGAGGAAGGAAAAGATCTCAAACTGCTCGTTGATTTTTTGGTTTTTCCAAAGGCAGAATGCTGAGAACCGAAAAACGCAATCCTCCAACCCTCCCCCAAATGGTTGCACCATTGCATGAGCCTAACTAAACTTTGAAGGTTTTGGTGAACTGAAATCCACATACGGTTCAATACTGTTTTGGAGTGGTTAGAGATGTGACGAAATAGTGCTATAGTGATGGAGGCCCAGGTGGTCGTTCTTTGTGCTGCTATTCAAATATTGTAAGACGCTTTGTCCGGGAACCGTAAGCCGGGGGGGGGGGGGGGGGTTCGCGCCGCTTCGCGGCGCTCTGTCCGGAAACTGTGTGGCTTTTCTGAACCAATTAAATCTCTCACGGTCAGGAAAACCCCGGCCAAAGCGCCGCTTCGCGGCGCTTTGTCCGGGAACCGTAAGCCGGGGGGTTTGCGCCGCTTCGCGGCGCTCTGTCCGGAAACTGTGTGGCTTTTCTGAACCAATTAAATCTCTCACGGTCAGGAAAACCCCGGCCAAAGCGCCGCTTCGCACTAGCGAGGCAAAAAAAAACTTTCTGTTTCACAGTAACTTTAAAACACCTGAAACGGGGGACTGTGGTGGGTATTAAAGCCACGGGAGCCCTATAACTACGATAAAATGCAGTTACCGTTTCTATTCGAGAAAATCCTCATCAATTGAAGATCTACACGAATGATGTCAATGGTCCGCCACAACTCTGCCACTTACAAAGAGGTGCAGTAGTGTGTGAAAACACTACACTTTCCTGTCCTGAGATTTCAATTAATGATTTCCTATTTCACTTAAGGACTTTTTGAAACTGCATTTCTCTCAGGACTGCTTTCACAGTAGAATTAAGAATTTGCCCGTGATCCTTGCACGATTAAGTGTGGCGGGCCTTCTCAAACGCGGCAGTGCGCGGCTCCAGACCGCAATTTCACTCCGATAAAGGCACTACTTACAGTCTGGTACAACGAATTTTCGGAACTCTCCGCAGTTTTCCCTTCATCTTTGTTATTTTTAAACGATTCGCTCGAAATTCTTCATATCAAAAATTTGAGATCCCCTTTAGCGTGTGGATTACAGGTCAAGTCCGGAAAAAGCGGTTGTAGGTGAAGCTGAAAATGTGACACCATACTCGCCATAATTCTTGCTTTTTTTTTACTGGAAATGCGATTTGAAAAACAGTGAGGAGGGACTGGCCAACGAAAGAACGACGTTGATCAAAATCCAGCCTTCAGCGACTGCCTTAAACATAAGTGTGAGCTCACTAATCTAATAGGGCGTTATGTGCCTTGCCGCGATAGATCAGTAGCCTCTCTAGGCTTTTATGCATTACCGCATATTAGGAGTGAAACAGTAACTGAACAATGACTATCGTTAAATGTCGTTTTGTCGTCGGTCCGCACCCGCCCCATAACTTCCAGAGCCCCAGATAAAAAATCAATAACCGCTTTCGCATTGACTTAGCCTAACTGCCACTCCTTCCAGCTTACCAAAATTGCCCATGAAAACCACTTTCTTTTCGACATAGCTAAATGCCCATACACATGCATTGAATTCTCTTAAAATTTTGTGTTTCAGCCTTTAATGATAAGTGAATTCCTTGTGTCCGGGTTTGGGGCGGGGTATAAAGTCCGGGAGGTGGTTGTAAGTCACGTGAGTGATCTTGGTGTGTCACCAACGCACAAAGGTCGATACCTCAGGTGATGCCGGGAACTGAATCTCATCCACGTAACGAGGATGATGTCGTTTTGCTGGAGGAAGGAAAAGATCTCAAACTGCTCGTTGATTTTTTGGTTTTTCCAAAGGCAGAATGCTGAGAACCGAGAAACG
The DNA here is from genome assembly GCA_029168955.1 of Aplectana chamaeleonis. Lineage (NCBI taxonomy): Eukaryota > Metazoa > Nematoda > Chromadorea > Rhabditida > Cosmocercidae > Aplectana > Aplectana chamaeleonis. The sequence continues at coordinate 68,288 of JAPDOI010000244.1, read as the reverse complement.
CAATCCTCCAACCCTCCCCCAAATGGTTGCACCATTGCATGAGCCTAACTAAACTTTGAAGGTTTTGGTGAACTGGAAATCCACATACGGTTCAATACTGTTTTGGAGTGGTTAGAGATGTGACGAAATAGTGCTATAGTGATGGAGGCCCAGGTGGTCGTTCTTTGTGCTGCTATTCAAATATTGTAAGACGCTTTGTCCGGGAACCGTAAGCCGGGGAGGGGTTCGCGCCGCTTCGCGGCGCTCTGTCCGGAAACTGTGTGGCTTTTTCTGAACCAATTAAATCTCTCACGGTCAGGAAAAGCCCGGCCAAAGCGCCGCTTCGCGGCGCTTTGTCCGGGAACCGTAAGCCGGGGGGTTTGCGCGCTTCGCGGCGCTCTGTCCGGAAACTGTGTGGCTTTTCTGAACCAATTAAATCTCTCACGGTCAGGAAAACCCCGGCCAAAGCGCCGCTTCGCACTAGCGAGGCAAAAAAAAACTTTCTGTTTCACAGTAACTTTAAAACACCTGAAACGGGGGACTGTGGTGGGTATTAAAGCCACGGGAGCCCTATAACTACGATAAAATGCAGTTACCGTTTCTATTCGAGAAAATCCTCATCAATTGAAGATCTACACGAATGATGTCAATGGTCCGCCACAACTCTGCCACTTACAAAGAGGTGCAGTAGTGTGTGAAAACACTACACTTTCCTGTCCTGAGATTTCAATTAATGATTTCTATTTCACTTAAGGACTTTTTGAAACTGCATTTCTCTCAGGACTGCTTTCACAGTAGAATTAAGAATTTGCCCGTGATCCTTGCACGATTAAGTGTGGCGGGCCTTCTCAAACGCGGCAGTGCGCGGCTCCAGACCGCAATTTCACTCCGATAAAGGCACTACTTACAGTCTGGTACAACGAATTTTCGGAACTCTCCACAGTTTTCCCTTCATCTTTGTTATTTTTAAACGATTCGCTCGAAATTCTTCATATCAAAAATTTGAGATCCCCTTTAGCGTGTGGATTACAGGTCAAGTCCGGAAAAAAGCGGTTGTAGGTGAAGCTGAAAATGTGACACCATACTCGCCATAATTCTTGTTTTTTTTACTGGAAATGCGATTTGAAAAACAGTGAGGAGGGGACTGGCCAACGAAAGAACGACGTTGATCAAAATCCAGCCTTCAGCGACTGCCTTAAACATAAGTGTGAGCTCACTAATCTAATAGGGCGTTCTGTGCCTTGCCGCGATAGATCAGTAGCCTCTCTAGGCTTCTATGCATTACCGCATATTAGGAGTGAAACAGTAACTGAACAATGACTATCGTTAAATGTCGTTTTGTCGTCGGTCCGCACCCGCCCCATAACTTCCAGAGCCCCAGATAAAAAAAAATCAATAACCGCTTTCGCATTGACTTAGCCTAACTGCCACTCCTTCCAGCTTACCAAAATTGCCCATGAAAACCACTTTCTTTTCGACATAGCTAAATGCCCATACACATGCATTGAATTCTCTTAAAATTTTGTGTTTCAGCCTTTAATGATAAGTGAATTCCTTGTGTCCGGGTTTGGGGCGGGGTATAAAGTCCGGGAGGTGGTTGTAAGTCACGTGAGTGATCTTGGTGTGTCACCAACGCACAAAGGTCGATACCTCAGGTGATGCCGGGAACTGAATCTCATCCACGTAACGAGGATGATGTCGTTTTGCTGGAGGAAGGAAAAGATCTCAAACTGCTCGTTGATTTTTTGGTTTTTCCAAAGGCAGAATGCTGAGAACCGAAAAACGCAATCCTCCAACCCTCCCCCAAATGGTTGCACCATTGCATGAGCCTAACTAAACTTTGAAGGTTTTGGTGAACTGAAATCCACATACGGTTCAATACTGTTTTGGAGTGGTTAGAGATGTGACGAAATAGTGCTATAGTGATGGAGGCCCAGGTGGTCGTTCTTTGTGCTGCTATTCAAATATTGTAAGACGCTTTGTCCGGGAACCGTAAGCCGGGGGGGGGGGGTTCGCGCCGCTTCGCGGCGCTCTGTCCGGAACCTGTGTGGCTTTTCTGAACCAATTAAATCTCTCACGGTCAGGAAAACCATGGCCAAAGCGCCGCTTCGCGGCGCTTTGTCCGGGAACCGTAAGCCGGGGGGTTTGCGCCGCTTCGCGGCGCTCTGTCCGGAAACTGTGTGGCTTTTCTGAACCAATTAAATCTCTCACGGTCAGGAAAACCTTGGCCACAGCGGCCCTTCGCGGCGCTTTGTCCGCGCACCGTGAACCGGGGTTCGCGCCGCTTCGAGGCGCTCTGTCCGGAAACTGTGGCTTTTCTGAACCAATTAAATCTCTCACGGTCAGGAAAACCCCGGCCAAAGCGCCGCTTCGCGGCGCTTTGTCCGGAACCGTAAGCCGGGGTTTGCGCCGCTTCGCGGCGCTCTGTCCGAAACTGTGTGGCTTTTCTGAACCAATTAAATCTCTCACGGTCAGGAAAACCCCGGCCAAAGCGCCGCTTCGCACTAGCGAGGCAAAAACTTTCTGTTTGAGAGTAACTTTAAAACACCTGAAACGGGGGACTGTGGTGGGTATTAAAGCCACGGGAGTCCTATAACTACGATAAAATGCAGTTACCGTTTCTATTCGAGAAAATCCTCATCAATTGAAGATCTACACGAATGATGTCAATGGTCCGCCACAACTCTGCCACTTACAAAGAGGTGCAGTAGTGTGTGAAAACACTACACTTTCCTGTCCTGAGATTTCAATTAATGATTTCTATTTCACTTAAGGACTTTTTGAAACTGCATTTCTCTCAGGACTGCTTACAGTAGAATTAAGAATTTGCCCGTGATCCTTGCACGATTAAGTGTGGCGGGCCTTCTCAAACGCGGCAGTGCGCGGCTCCAGACCGCAATTTCACTCCGATAAAGGCACTACTTACAGTCTGGTACAACGAATTTTCGGAACTCTCCACAGTTTTCCTTCATCTTTGTTATTTTTAAACGATTCGCTCGAAATTCTTCATATCAAAAATTTGAGATCCTTTGGCGTGTGGATTACAGGTCAAGTCCGGAAAAAAGCGGTTGTAGGTGAAGCTGAAAATGTGACACCATACTCGCCATAATTCTTGTTTTTTTTACTGGAAATGCGATTTGAAAAACAGTGAGGAGGGGACTGGCCAACGAAAGAACGACGTTGATCAAAATCCAGCCTTCAGCGACTGCCTTAAACATAAGTGTGAGCTCACTAATCTAATAGGGCGTTCTGTGCCTTGCCGCGATAGATCAGTAGCCTCTCTAGGCTTCTATGCATTACCGCATATTAGGAGTGAAACAGTAACTGAACAATGACTATCGTTAAATGTCGTTTTGTCGTCGGTCCGCACCCGCCCCATAACTTCCAGAGCCCCAGATAAAAAAAATCAATAACCGCTTTCGCATTGACTTAGCCTAACTGCCACTCCTTCCAGCTTACCAAAATTGCCCATGAAAACCACTTTCTTTTCGACATAGCTAAATGCCCATACACATGCATTGAATTCTCTTAAAATTTTGTGTTTCAGCCTTTAATGATAAGTGAATTCCTTGTGTCCGGGTTTGGGGCGGGGTATAAAGTCCGGGAGGTGGTTGTAAGTCACGTGAGTGATCTTGGTGCGTCACCAACGCACAAAGGTCGATACCTCAGGTGATGCCGGGAACTGAATCTCATCCACGTAACGAGGATGATGTCGTTTTGCTGGAGGAAGGAAAAGATCTCAAACTGCTCGTTGATTTTTTGGTTTTTCCAAAGGCAGAATGCTGAGAACTGAAAACGCAATCCTCAACCCTCCCCCAAATGGTTGCACCATTGCATGAGCCTAACTAAACTTTGAAGGTTTTGGTGAACTGAAATCCACATACGGTTCAATACTGTTTTGGAGTGGTTAGAGATGTGACGAAATAGTGCTATAGTGATGGAGGCCCAGGTGGTCGTTCTTTGTGCTGCTATTCAAATATTGTAAGACGCTTTGTCCGGGAACCGTAAGCCGGGGGAGGGGGGGGGGGGTTCGCGCCGCTTCGCGGCGCTCTGTCCGGAAACTGTGTGGCTTTTCTGAACCAATTAAATCTCTCACGGTCAGGAAAACCCCGGCCAAAGCGCCGCTTCGCGGCGCTTTGTCCGGGAACCGTAAGCCGGGGGGTTTGCGCCGCTTCGCGGCGCTCTGTCCGGAAACTGTGTGGCTTTTCTGAACCAATTAAATCTCTCACGGTCAGGAAAACCCCGGCCAAAGCGCCGCTTCGCGGCGCTTTGTTCGGGAACCGTAAGCCGGGGGGGTTGGCGCCGCTTCGCGGCGCTCTGTCCGGAAACTGTGTGGCTTTTCTGAACCAATTAAATCTCTCACGGTCAGGAAAACCCGGCCAAGCGCCGCTTCGCGGCGCTTTGTCCGGGAACCGAACCGGGGGTTCGCGCCGCTTCGAGGCGCTCTGTCCGGAAACTGTGTGGCTTTTCTGAACCAATTAAATCTCTCACGGTCAGGAAACCCCGGCCAAAGCGCCGCTTCGCGGCGCTTTGTCCAGAACCGTAAGCCGGGGGTTTGCGCCGCTTTGCGGCGCTCTGTCCGGAAACTGTGTGGCTTTTCTGAACCAATTAAATCTCTCACGGTCAGGAAAACCCCGGCCAAAGCGCCGCTTCGCACTAGCGAGGCAAAAAAAAACTTTCTGTTTCACAGTAACTTTAAAACACCTGAAACGGGGGACTGTGGTGGGTATTAAAGCCACGGGAGCCCTATAACTACGATAAATGCAGTTACCGTTTCTATTCGAGAAAATCCTCATCAATTGAAGATCTACACGAATGATGTCAATGGTCCGCCACAACTCTGCCACTTACAAAGAGGTGCAGTAGTGTGTGAAAACACTACACTTTCCTGTCCTGAGATTTCAATTAATGATTTCTATTTCACTTAAGGACTTTTTGAAACTGCATTTCTCTCAGGACTGCTTTCACAGTAGAATTAAGAATTTGCCCGTGATCCTTGCACGATTAAGTGTGGCGGGCCTTCTCAAACGCGGCAGTGCGCGGCTCCAGACCGCAATTTCACTCCGATAAAGGCACTACTTACAGTCTGGTACAACGAATTTTCGGAACTCTCCGCAGTTTTCCCTTCATCTTTGTTATTTTTAAACGATTCGCTCGAAATTCTTCATATCAAAAATTTGAGATCCCCTTTAGCGTGTGGATTACAGGTCAAGTCCGGAAAAAGCGGTTGTAGGTGAAGCTGAAAATGTGACACCATACTCGCCATAATTCTTGTTTTTTTACTGGAAATGCGATTTGAAAAACAGTGAGGAGGGACTGGCCAACGAAAGAACGACGTTGATCAAAATCCAGCCTTCAGCGACTGCCTTAAACATAAGTGTGAGCTCACTAATCTAATAGGGCGTTATGTGCCTTGCCGCGATAGATCAGTAGCCTCTCTAGGCTTTTATGCATTACCGCATATTAGGAGTGAAACAGTAACTGAACAATGACTATCGTTAAATGTCGTTTTGTCGTCGGTCCGCACCCGCCCCATAACTTCCAGAGCCCCAGATAAAAAAAATCAATAACCGCTTTCGCATTGACTTAGCCTAACTGCCACTCCTTCCAGCTTACCAAAATTGCCCATGAAAGCCACTTTCTTTTCGACATAGCTAAATGCCCATACACATGCATTGAATTCTCTTAAAATTTTGTGTTTCAGCCTTTAATGATAAGTGAATTCCTTGTGTCCGGGTTTGGGGCGGGGTATAAAGTCCGGGAGGTGGTTGTAAGTCACGTGAGTGATCTTGGTGCGTCACCAACGCACAAAGGTCGATACCTCAGGTGATGCCGGGAACTGAATCTCATCCACGTAACGAGGATGATGTCGTTTTGCTGGAGGAAGGAAAAGATCTCAAACTGCTCGTTGATTTTTGGTTTTTCCAAAGGCAGAATGCTGAGAACCGAAAAACGCAATCCTCAACCCTCCCCAAATGGTTGCACCATTGCATGAGCCTAACTAAACTTTGAAGGTTTTGGTGAACTGAAATCCACATACGGTTCAATACTGTTTTGGAGTGGTTAGAGATGTGACGAAATAGTGCTATAGTGATGGAGGCCCAGGTGGTCGTTCTTTGTGCTGCTATTCAAATATTGTAAGACGCTTTGTCCGGGAACCGTAAGCCGGGGAGGGGGTTCGCGCCGCCTCGCGGCGCTCTGTCCGGAAACTGTGTGGCTTTTCTGAACCAATTAAATCTCTCACGGTCAGGAAAACCACGGCCAAAGCGCCGCTTCGCGGCGCTTTGTCCGGGAACCATAAGCCGGGGGGTTGCGGCCGCTTCGCCGCGCTCTGTCCGGAAACTATGTGGCTTTTCTGAGACCAATTAAATCTCACGGTCAGGAAAACCCGGCCAAAGCGCCGCTTCGCGGCGCTTTGTTCGGGAACCGTAAGCCGGGGTTGGCGCCGCTTCGCGGCGCTCTGTCCAGAAACTGTGTGGCTTTTCTGAACCAATTAAATCTCTCACGGTCAGGAAAACCCCGGCCAAAGCGCCGCTTCGCGGCGCTTTGTCCAGAACCGTAAACCGGGGTTCGCGCCGCTTCGCGGCGCTCTGTCAAACTGTGTGGCTTTTCTGAACCAATTAAATCTCTCACGGTCAGGAAAACCCCGGCCAAAGCGCTTCGCGGCGCTTTGTCCGGAACCGTAAGCCAGGGGGTTTGCGCCGCTTCGCGGCGCTCTGTCCGAGAAACTGTGTGGCTTTTCTGAACCAATTAAATCTCTCACGGTCAGGAAAACCCCGGCCAAAGCGCCGCTTCGCACTAGCGAAGCAAAAACTTTCTGTTTCACAGTAACTTTAAAACACCTGAAACGGGGACTGTGGTGGGTATTAAAGCCACGGGAGCCCTATAACTACGATAAAATGCAGTTACCGTTTCTATTCGAGAAAATCCTCATCAATTGAAGATCTACACGAATGATGTCAATGGTCCGCCACAACTCTGCCACTTACAAAGAGGTGCAGTAGTGTGTGAAAACACTACACTTTCCTGTCCTGAGATTTCAATTAATGATTTCTATTTCACTTAAAAGGCAGTGGTCACGATGAAAAACGTTATCCAAAAACTACAAAAATCAGCCTAGATCAAAAACAGCTGAAAAACTAAGAAGGTAGCGCGGTGAAAAACGGTCTACAAATAGAGTTTCTAGGGCCCAAAGAAGCTAGTTCGTGCACACGTGCACAGCGATGACGAAACAGATCGCAGTCTCATGCCGAGCAGTCAAATCATCGACATTCAGAGGACGAAATAAATGCAAATTTAACGAATAAAAACAGTTGAATAATGAAAGCATCACTTCAGTCAATGTTTTTGGCTAGATGTGTACACATAAATTCGAAGGTTCATTGATTGACATTCAATTTCAAGCTAGCTGATGTTCTTGATATAGAGGTCATCGATGCCGATGATGTGGAGAGGCTCGTCCACCATCAAAAGACAAGAAAGTTCAGGTTTCAAATTCGGCCCAAAACAGTGGTTTTTTTCGCGATTTTTCTTATAGGTCCTACTACTCGAGACCCAGGAAAGGATTTGGAGAAAAAGACGACAAAGCATATTTGATCGCGACCACTGCCTTTAAGGACTTTTTGAAACTGCATTTCTCTCAGGACTGCTTTCACAGTAGAATTAAGAATTTGCCCGTGATCCTTGCACGATTAAGTGTGGCGGGCCTTCTCAAACGCGGCAGTGCGCGGCTCCAGACCGCAATTTCACTCCGATAAAGGCACTACTTACAGTCTGGTACAACGAATTTTCGGAACTCTCCACAGTTTTCCCTTCATCTTTGTTATTTTTAAACGATTCGCTCGAAATTCTTCATATCAAAAATTTGAGATCCCCTTTAGCGTGTGGATTACAGGTCAAGTCCGGAACAAAGCGGTTGTAGGTGAAGCTGAAAATGTGACACCATACTCGCCATAATTCTTGTTTTTTTTACTGGAAATGCGATTTGAAAAACAGTGAGGAGGGGACTGGCCAACGAAAGAACGACGTTGATCAAAATCCAGCCTTCAGCGACTGCCTTAAACATAAGTGTGAGCTCACTAATCTAATAGGGCGTTCTGTGCCTTGCCGCGATAGATCAGTAGCCTCTCTAGGCTTTTATGCATTACCGCATATTAGGAGTGAAACAGTAACTGAACAATGACTATCGTTAAATGTCGTTTTGTCGTCGGTCCGCACCCGCCCCATAACTTCCAGAGCCCCAGATAAAAAAAATCAATAACCGCTTTCGCATTTACTTAGCCTAACTGCCACTCCTTCCAGCTTACCAAAATTGCCCATGAAAACCACTTTCTTTTCGACATAGCTAAATGCCCATACACATGCATTGAATTCTCTTAAAATTTTGTGTTTCAGCCTTTAATGATAAGTGAATTCCTTGTGTCCGGGTTTGGGGCGGGGTATAAAATCCGGGAGGTGGTTGTAAGTCACGTGAGTGATCTTGGTGTGTCACCAACGCACAAAGGTCGATACCTCAGGTGATGCCGGGAACTGAATCTCATCCACGTAACGAGGATGATGTCGTTTTGCTGGAGGAAGGAAAAGATCTCAAACTGCTCGTTGATTTTTTGGTTTTTCCAAAGGCAGAATGCTGAGAACCGAAAAACGTAATCCTCCAACCCTCCCCCAAATGGTTGCACCATTGCATGAGCCTAACTAAGCTTTGAAGGTTTTGGTGAACTGAAATCCACATACGGTTCAATACTGTTTTGGAGTGGTTAGAGATGTGACGAAATAGTGCTATAGTGATGGAGGCCCAGGTGGTCGTTCTTTGTGCTGCTATTCAAATATTGTAAGACGCTTTGTCCGGGAACCGTAAGCCGGGGGGTTCGCGCCGCTTCGCGGCGCTCTGTCCGGAAACTGTGTGGCTTTTCTGAACCAATTAAATCTCTCACGGTCAGGAAAACCACGGCCAAAGCGCCGCTTCGCGGCGCTTTGTCCGGGAACCGTAAGCCGGGGGTTTGCGCCGCTACGCGGCGCTCTGTCCGAAACTGTGTGGCTTTTCTGAACCAATTAAATCTCTCACGGTCAGGAAAACCCCGGCCAAGCGCCGCTTCGCGGCGCTTTGTTCGGGAACCGTAAGCCAGGGGTTCGCGCCGCTTCGCGGCGCTCTGTCCGAAACTGTGTGGCTTTTCTGAACCAATTAAATCTCTCACGGTCAGGAAAACCCCGGCCAAAACGCCACTTCGCGGCGCTTTGTCCAGGAACCGTAAAGCCGGGGGGTCCGCGCCGCTTCGCGGCGCTCTGTACGGAAACTGTGTGGCTTTTCTGAACCAATTAAATCTCTCACGGTCAGGAAAACCCCGGCCAAAGCGCCGCTTCGCGGCGCTTTGTCCGGGAACCGTAAGCCGGGGGGTTCGCGCCGCTTCGCGGCGCTCTGTCCGGAAACTGTGTGGCTTTTCTGAACCAATTGAATCTCTCACGGTCAGGAAAACCCCGGCCAAAGCGCCGCTTCGCGGCGCTTTGTCCGGGAACCGTAAGCCGGGGGGTTTGCGCCGCTTCGCGGCGCTCTGTCCGGAAACTGTGTGGCTTTTCTGAACCAATTAAATCTCTCACGGTCAGGAAAACCCGGCCAAAGTGCCGCTTCGCGGCGCTTTGTCCGGGAACCGTAAGCCAGGGGTTCGCGCCGCTTCGAGGCGCTCTGTCCGAAACTGTGTGGCTTTTCTGAACCAATTAAATCTCTCACGGTCAGAAAACCCCGGCCAAAGCGCCGCTTCGCACTAGCGAAGCAAAAAAACTTTCTGTTTCACAGTAACTTTAAAACACCTGAAACGGGGACTGTGGTGGGTATTAAAGCCACGGGAGCCCTATAACTACGATAAAATGCAGTTACCGTTTCTATTCGAGAAAAATCCTCATCAATTGAAGATCTACACGAATGATGTCAATGGTCCGCCACAACTCTGCCACTTACAAAGAGGTGCAGTAGTGTGTGAAAACACTACACTTTCCTGTCCTGAGATTTCAATTAATGATTTCTATTTCACTTAAAGGCAGTGGTCACGATGAAAAACGTTATCCAAAAACTACAAAAATCAGCCTAGATCCAAAAACAGCTGAAAAACTAAGAAGGTAGCGCGGTGAAAAACGGTCTACAAATAGAGTTTCTAGGGCCCAAAGAAGCTAGTTCGTGCACACGTGCACAGCGATGACAGAAACAGATCGCAGTCTCATGCCGAGCAGTCAAAAATCATCGACATTCAGAGGACGAAATAAATGCAAATTTAACGAATAAAAACAGTTGAATAATGAAAGCATCACTTCAGTCAATGTTTTTGGCTAGATGTGTACATAAATTCGAAGGTTCATTGATTGACATTCAATTTCAAGCTAGCTGATGTTCTTGATATAAGAGGTCATCGATGCCGATGATGTGGAGAGGGCTCGTCCACCATCAAAAGACAAGAAAGTTCAGGTTTCAAATTCGGCCCAAAACAGTGGTTTTTCGCGATTTTTCTTATAGGTCCTACTACTCGAGACCCAGGAAAGGATTTGGAGAGAAAAAGACGACAAGCGTATTTGATCGCGACCACTGCCTTTAAGGACTTTTTGAAACTGCATTTCTCTCAGGACTGCTTTCACAGTAGAATTAAGAATTTGCCCGTGATCCTTGCACGATTAAGTGTGGCGGGCCTTCTCAAACGCGGCAGTGCGCGGCTCCAGACCGCAATTTCACTCCGATAAAGGCACTACTTACAGTCTGGTACAACGAATTTTCGGAACTCTCCACAGTTTCCCTTCATCTTTGTTATTTTTAAACGATTCGCTCGAAATTCTTCATATCAAAAATTTGAGATCCCCTTTAGCGTGTGGATTACAGGTCAAGTCCGGAAAAAGCGGTTGTAGGTGAAGCTGAAAATGTGACACCATACTCGCCATAATTCTTGTTTTTGTACTGGAAATGCGATTTGAAAAACAGCGAGGAGGGGACTGGCCAACGAAAGAACGACGTTGATCAAAATCCAGCCTTCAGCGACTGCCTTAAACATAAGTGTGAGCTCACTAATCTAATAGGGCGTTCTGTGCCTTGCCGCGATAGATCAGTAGCCTCTCTAGGCTTTTATGCATTACCGCATATTAGGAGTGAAACAGTAACTGAACAATGACTATCGTTAAATGTCGTTTTGTCGTCGGTCCGCACCCGCCCCATAACTTCCAGAGCCCCAGATAAAAAAATCAATAACCGCTTTCGCATTGACTTAGCCTAACTGCCACTCCTTCCAGCTTACCAAAATTGCCCATGAAAACCACTTTCTTTTCGACATAGCTAAATGCCCATACACATGCATTGAATTCTCTTAAAATTTTGTGTTTCAGCCTTTAATGATAAGTGAATTCCTTGTGTCCGGGTTTGGGGCGGGAGTATAAAATCCGGGAGGTGGTTGTAAGTCACGTGAGTGATCTTGGTGTGTCACCAACGCACAAAGGTCGATACCTCAGGTGATGCCGGGAACTGAATCTCATCCACGTAACGAGGATGATGTCGTTTTGCTGGAGGAAGGAAAAGATCTCGAACTGCTCGTTGATTTTTGGTTTTCCAAAGGCAGAATGCTGAGAACCGAAAAACGTAATCCTCAACCCTCCCCAAATGGTTGCACCATTGCATGAGCCTAACTAAGCTTTGAAGGTTTTGGTGAACTGAAATCCACATACGGTTCAATACTGTTTTGGAGTGGTTAGAGATGTGACGAAATAGTGCTATAGTGATGGAGGCCCAGGTGGTCGTTCTTTGTGCTGCTATTCAAATATTGTAAGACGCTTTGTCCGGGAACCGTAAGCCGGGGGGTTCGCGCCGCTTCGCGGCGCTCTGTCCGAAACTGTGTGGCTTTTCTGAACCAATTAAATCTCTCACGGTCAGGAAAACCACGGCCAAAGCGCCGCTTCGCGGCGCTTTGTCCGGGAACCGTAAGCCGGGGTTTGCGCCGCTTCGCGGCGCTCTGTCCAGAAACTGTGTGGCTTTTCTGAACCAATTAAATCTCTCACGGTCAGGAAAACCCGGCCAAAGCGCCGCTTCGCGGCGCTCTGTTCGGGAACCGTAAGCCGGGGGTTCGCGCCGCTTCGCGGCGCTCTGTCCAGAAACTGTGTGGCTTTTCTGAACCAATTAAATCTCACGGTCAGGAAAACCCGGCCAAAACGCCGCTTCGCGGCGCTTTGTCCGGGAACCGTAAGCCGGGGTTCGCGCCGCTTCGCGGCGCTCTGTACGGAAACTGTGTGGCTTTTTCTGAACCAATTAAATCTCTCACGGTCAGGAAAGCCCCGGCCAAAGCGCCGCTTCGCGGCGCTTTGTCAGGAACCGTAAACCGGGGTTCGCGCCGCTTCGCGGCGCTCTGTCAAACTGTGTGGCTTTTCTGAACCGATTAAATCTCTCACGGTTAGGAAAACCCCGGCCAAAGCGCCGCTTCGCGGTGCTTTGTCCGGGAACCGTAAGCCGGGGGGGTTGGGCCGCTTCGCGGCGCTCTGTCCGGAAACTGTGTGGCTTTTCTGAACCAATTAAATCTCTCACGGTCAGGAAAACCCCGGCCAAAGCGCCGCTTCGCGGCGCTTTGTTCGGGAACCGTAAGCCGGGGGTTCGCGCCGCTTCGCGGCGCTCTGTCCGGAAACTGTGTGGCTTTTCTGAACCAATTAAATCTCTCACGGTCAGGAAAACCCCGGCCAAAGCGCCGCTTCGCGGCGCTTTTTCCGGGAACCGTAAGCCGGGGTTCGCGCCGCTTTCGCGGCGCTCTGTACAGAAACTGTGTGGCTTTTCTGAACCAATTAAATCTCTCACGGTCAGGAAAACCCGGCCAAAGCGCCGCTTCGCGGCGCTTTGTCAGGAACCGTAAGCCGGGGTTCGCGCCGCTTCGCGGCGCTCTGTCAGAAACTGTGTGGCTTTTCTGAACCAATTGAATCTCTCACGGTCAGGAAAACCCGGCCAAAGCGCCGCTTCGCGGCGCTTTGTCCGAACCGTAAGCCGGGGGGTTTGCGCCGCTTCGCGGCGCTCTGTCCGGAAACTGTGTGGCTTTTCTGAACCAATTAAATCTCTCACGGTCAGGAAAACCCCGGCCAAAGTGCCGCTTCGCGGCGCTTTGTCCGGGAACCGTAAGCCGGGGGGTTCGCGCCGCTTCGAGGCGCTCTGTCCGGAAACTGTGTGGCTTTTCTGAACCAATTAAATCTCTCACGGTCAGGAAAACCCCGGCCAAAGCGCCGCTTCGCACTAGCGAGGCAAAAAAAAACTTTCTGTTTCACAGTAACTTTAAAACACCTGAAACGGGGGACTGTGGTGGGTATTAAAGCCACGGGAGCCCTATAACTACGATAAAATGCAGTTACCGTTTCTATTCGAGAAAATCCTCATCAATTGAAGATCTACACGAATGATGTCAATGGTCCGCCACAACTCTGCCACTTACAAAGAGGTGCAGTAGTGTGTGAAAACACTACACTTTCCTGTCCTGAGATTTCAATTAATGATTTCTATTTCACTTAAAGGCAGTGGTCACGATGAAAAACGTTATCCAAAAAACTACAAAAATCAGCCTAGATCAAAAACAGCTGAAAAACTAAGAAGGTAGCGCGGTGAAAAACGGTCTACAAATAGAGTTTCTAGGGCCCAAAGAAGCTAGTTCGTGCACACGTGCACAGCGATGACGAAACAGATCGCAGTCTCATGCCGAGCAGTCAAAAATCATCGACATTCAGAGGACGAAATAAATGCAAATTTAACGAATAAAAACAGTTGAATAATGAAAGCATCACTTCAGTCAATGTTTTTGGCTAGATGTGTACACATAAATTCGGAGGCGCATTGACTGACATTCAATTTCAAGCTAGCTGATGTTCTTGATATAAGAGGTCATCCATGCCGATGATGTGGAGAGGGCTCGTCCACCATCAAAAGACAAGAAAGTTCAGGTTTCAAATTCGGCCCAAAACAGTGGTTTTTCGCGATTTTTTCTTATAGGTCCTACTACTCGAGACCCAGGAAAGGATTTGGAGAGAAAAAGACGACAAGCATATTTGATCGCGACCACTGCCTTTAAGGACTTTTTGAAACTGCATTTCTCTCAGGACTGCTTTCACAGTAGAATTAAGAATTTGCCCGTGATCCTTGCACGATTAAGTGTGGCGGGCCTTCTCAAACGCGGCAGTGCGCGGCTCCAGACCGCAATTTCACTCCGATAAAGGCACTACTTACAGTCTGGTACAACGAATTTTCGGAACTCTCCACAGTTTTCCCTTCATCTTTGTTATTTTTAAACGATTCGCTCGAAATTCTTCATATCAAAAATTTGAGATCCCCTTTAGCGTGTGGATTACAGGTCAAGTCCGGAAAAAGCGGTTGTAGGTGAAGCTGAAAATGTGACACCATACTCGCCATAATTCTTGTTTTTGTACTGGAAATGCGATTTGAAAACAGCGAGGAGGGACTGGCCAACAGAAAGAACGACGTTGATCAAAAATCCAGCCTTCAGCGACTGCCTTAAACATAAGTGTGAGCTCACTAATCTAATAGGGCGTTCTGTGCCTTGCCGCGATAGATCAGTAGCCTCTCTAGGCTTTTTTGCATTACCGCATATTAGGAGTGTAACAGTAACTGAACAATGACTATCCTTTAATGTCGTTTTGTCGTCGGTCCGCACCCGCCCCATAACTTCCAGAGCCCCAGATAAAAAATCAATAACCGCTTTCGCATTGACTTAGCCTAACTGCCACTCCTTCCAGCTTACCAAAATTGCCCATGAAAACCACTTTCTTTTCGACATAGCTAAATGCCCATACACATGCATTGAATTCTCTTAAAATTTTGTGTTTCAGCCTTTAATGATAAGTGAATTCCTTGTGTCCGGGTTTGGGGCGGGGTATAAAATCCGGGAGGTGGTTGTAAGTCACGTGAGTGATCTTGGTGTGTCACCAACGCACAAAGGTCGATACCTCAGGTGATGCCGGGAACTGAATCTCATCCACGTAACGAGGATGATGTCGTTTTGCTGGAGGAAGGAAAAGATCTCAAACTGCTCGTTGATTTTTTGGTTTCCAAAGGCAGAATGCTGAGACCCGAAAATCGTAATCCTCCAACCCTCCCCCAAATGGTTGCACCATTGCATGAGCCTAACTAAGCTTTGAAGGTTTTGGTGAACTGAAATCCACATACGGTTCAATACTGTTTTGGAGTGGTTAGAGATGTGACGAAATAGTGCTATAGTGATGGAGGCCCAGGTGGTCGTTCTTTGTGCTGCTATTCAAATATTGTAAGACGCTTTGTCCGGGAACCGTAAGCCGGGGGGTTCGCGCCGCTTCGCGGCGCTCTGTCCGGAAACTGTGTGGCTTTTCTGAACCAATTAAATCTCTCACGGTCAGGAAAACCACGGCCAAAGCGCCGCTTCGCGGCGCTTTGTCCGGGAACCGTAAGCCGGGGGGTTTGCGCCGCTTCGCGGCGCTCTGTCCGGAAACTGTGTGGCTTTTCTGAACCAATTAAATCTCTCACGGTCAGGAAAACCCCGGCCAAAGCGCCGCTTCGCGGCGCTTTGTTCGGGAACCGTAAGCCGGGGGGTTCGCGCCGCTTCGCGGCGCTCTGTCCGGAAACTGTGTGGCTTTTCTGAACCAATTAAATCTCTCACGGTCGGGAAAACCCCGGCCAAAGCGCCGCTTCGCGGCGCTTTGTCCGGGAACCGTAAGCCGGGGGGTTCGCGCCGCTTCGCGGCGCTCTGTACGGAAACTGTGTGGCTTTTCTGAACCAATTAAATCTCTCACGGTCAGGAAAACCCCGGCCAAAGCGCCGCTTCGCACTAGCGAAGCAAAAAAAAACTTTCTGTTTCACAGTAACTTTAAAACACCTGAAACGGGGGACTGTGGTGGGTATTAAAGCCACGGGAGCCCTATAACTACGATAAAATGCAGTTACCGTTTCTATTCGAGAAAATCCTCATCAATTGAAGATCTACACGAATGATGTCAATGGTCCGCCACAACTCTGCCACTTACAAAGAGGTGCAGTAGTGTGTGAAAACACTACACTTTCCTGTCCTGAGATTTCAATTAATGATTTCTATTTCACTTAAAGGCAGTGGTCACGATGAAAAACGTTATCCAAAAAACTACAAAAATCAGCCTAGATCAAAAACAGCTGAAAAACTAAGAAGGTAGCGCGGTGAAAAACGGTCTACAAATAGAGTTTCTAGGGCCCAAAGAAGCTAGTTCGTGCACACGTGCACAGCGATGACGAAACAGATCGCAGTCTCATGCCGAGCAGTCAAAAATCATCGACATTCAGAGGACGAAATAAATGCAAATTTAACGAATAAAAACAGTTGAATAATGAAAGCATCACTTCAGTCAATGTTTTTGGCTAGATGTGTACATAAATTCGAAGGTTCATTGATTGACATTCAATTTCAAGCTAGCTGATGTTCTTGATATAAGAGGTCATCGATGCCGATGATGTGGAGAGGGCTCGTCCACCATCAAAAAGACAAGAAAGTTCAGGTTTCAAATTCGGCCCAAAACAGTGGTTTTCGCGATTTTTCTTATAGGTCCTACTACTCGAGACCCAGGAAAGGATTTGGAGAGAAAAAGACGACAAGCATATTTGATCGCGACCACTGCCTTTAAGGACTTTTGAAACTGCATTTCTCTCAGGACTGCTTTCACAGTAGAATTAAGAATTTGCCCGTGATCCTTGCACGATTAAGTGTGGCGAGCCTTCTCAAACGCGGCAGTGCGCGGCTCCAGACCGCAATTTCACTCCGATAAAGTCACTACTTACAGTCTGGTACAACGAATTTTCGGAACTCTCCGCAGTTTTCCCTTCATCTTTGTTATTTTTAAACGATTCGCTCGAAATTCTTCATATCAAAAATTTGAGATCCCCTTTAGCGTGTGGATTACAGGTCAAGTCCGGAAAAAAGCGGTTGTAGGTGAAGCTGAAAATGTGACACCATACTCGCCATAATTCTTGTTTTTACTGGAAATGCGATTTGAAAAACAGTGAGGAGGGACTGGCCAACGAAAGAACGACGTTGATCAAATCCAGCCTTCAGCGACTGCCTTAAACATAAGTGTGAGCTCACTAATCTAATAGGGCGTTCTGTGCCTTGCCGCGATAGATCAGTAGCCTCTCTAGGCTTTTATGCATTACCGCATATTAGGAGTGAAACAGTAACTGAACAATGACTATCGTTAAATGTCGTTTTGTCGTCGGTCCGCACCCGCCCCATAACTTCCAGAGCCCCAGATAAAAAAATCAATAACCGCTTTCGCATTTACTTAGCCTAACTGCCACTCCTTCCAGCTTACCAAAATTGCCCATGAAAACCACTTTCTTTTCGACATAGCTAAATGCCCATACACATGCATTGAATTCTCTTAAAATTTTGTGTTTCAGCCTTTAATGATAAGTGAATTCCTTGTGTCCGGGTTTGGGGCGGGGTATAAAATCCGGGAGGTGGTTGTAAGTCACGTGAGTGATCTTGGTGTGTCACCAACGCACAAAGGTCGATACCTCAGGTGATGCCGGGAACTGAATCTCATCCACGTAATGAGGATGATGTCGTTTTGCTGGAGGAAGGAAAAGATCTCAAACTGCTCGTTGATTTTTTGGTTTTTCCAAAGGCAGAATGCTGAGAACCGAAAAACGTAATCCTCCAACCCTCCCCCAAATGGTTGCACCATTGCATGAGCCTAACTAAGCTTTGAAGGTTTTGGTGAACTGAAATCCACATACGGTTCAATACTGTTTTGGAGTGGTTAGAGATGTGACGAAATAGTGCTATAGTGATGGAGGCCCAGGTGGTCGTTCTTTGTGCTGCTATTCAAATATTGTAAGACGCTTTGTCCGGGAACCGTAAGCCGGGGGGGGGGGGGTTCGCGCCGCTTCGCGGCGCTCTGTCCGGAAACTGTGTGGCTTTTCTGAACCAATTAAATCTCTCACGGTCAGGAAAACCACGGCCAGCGCCGCTTCGCGGCGCTTTGTCCGGAACCGTAAGCCGGGGGTTTGCGCCGCTTCGCGGCGCTCTGTCAGAAACTGTGTGGCTTTTCTGAACCAATTAAATCTCTCACGGTCAGGAAAGCCCCGGCCAAAGCGCCGCTTCGCGGCGCTTTGTTCGGGAACCGTAAGCCGGGGGTTCGCGCCGCTTCGCGGCGCTCTGTCCGAAACTGTGTGGCTTTTCTGAACCAATTAAATCTCTCACGGTCAGGAAAACCCCGGCCAAAACGCCGCTTCGCGGCGCTTTGTCAGGGAACCGTAAGCCAGGGGTTCGCGCCGCTTCGCGGCGCTCTGTCTGAAACTGTGTGGCTTTTCTGAACCAATTAAATCTCTCACGGTCAGGAAAACCCGGCCAAAGCGCCGCTTCGCGGCGCTTTGTCCAGAACCGTAAGCCGGGGGTTCGCGCCGCTTCGCGGCGCTCTGTCCAGAAACTGTGTGGCTTTTCTGAACCAATTGAATCTCTCACGGTCAGGAAAACCCCGGCCAAAGCGCCGCTTCGCGGCGCTTTGTCCGGGAACCGTAAGCCAGGGGTTTGCGCCGCTTCGCGGCGCTCTGTCCAGAAACTGTGTGGCTTTTCTGAACCAATTAAATCTCTCACGGTCAGGAAAACTGGCCAAAGTGCCGCTTCGCGGCGCTTTGTCCGGGAACCGTAAGCCGGGGTTCGCGCCGCTTCGAGGCGCTCTGTCCAGAAACTGTGTGGCTTTTCTGAACCAATTAAATCTCTCACGGTCAGGAAAACCCCGGCCAAAGCGCCGCTTCGCACTAGCGAAGCAAAAAAACTTTCTGTTTCACAGTAACTTTAAAACACCTGAAACGGGGACTGTGGTGGAGTATTAAAGCCACGGGAGCCCTATAACTACGATAAAATGCAGTTACCGTTTCTATTCGAGAAAATCCTCATCAATTGAAGATCTACACGAATGATGTCAATGGTCCGCCACAACTCTGCCACTTACAAAGAGGTGCAGTAGTGTGTAGAAAACACTACACTTTCCTGTCCTGAGATTTCAATTAATGATTTCTATTTCACTTAAAGGCAGTGGTCACGATGAAAAACGTTATCCAAAAACTACAAAAATCAGCCTAGATCAAAAACAGCTGAAAAACTAAGAAGGTAGCGCGGTGAAAAACGGTCTACAAATAGAGTTTCTAGGGCCCAAAGAAGCTAGTTCGTGCACACGTGCACAGCGATGACGAAACAGATCGCAGGCTCATGCCGAGCAGTC
Source organism: Aplectana chamaeleonis (assembly GCA_029168955.1). Lineage (NCBI taxonomy): Eukaryota > Metazoa > Nematoda > Chromadorea > Rhabditida > Cosmocercidae > Aplectana > Aplectana chamaeleonis. The sequence goes on along the minus strand of JAPDOI010000244.1, from coordinate 49,085 downwards.
AAAAATCATCGACATTCAGAGGACGAAATAAATGCAAATTTAACGAATAAAAACAGTTGAATAATGAAAGCATCACTTCAGTCAATGTTTTTGGCTAGATGTGTACACATAAATTCGAAGGTTCATTGATTGACATTCAATTTCAAGCTAGCTGATGTTCTTGATATAAGAGGTCATCGATGCCGATGATGTGGAGAGGGCTCGTCCACCATCAAAAGACAAGAAAGTTCAGGTTTCAAATTCGGCCCAAAACAGTGGTTTTTTCGCGATTTTTTCTTATAGGTCCTACTACTCGAGACCCAGGAAAGGATTTGGAGAGAAAAAGACGACAAGCATATTTGATCGCGACCACTGCCTTTAAGGACTTTTTGAAACTGCATTTCTCTCAGGACTGCTTTCACAGTAGAATTAAGAATTTGCCCGTGATCCTTGCACGATTAAGTGTGGCGGGCCTTCTCAAACGCGGCAGTGCGCGGCTCCAGACCGCAATTTCACTCCGATAAAGGCACTACTTACAGTCTGGTACAACGAATTTTCGGAACTCTCCACAGTTTTCCCTTCATCTTTGTTATTTTTAAACGATTCGCTCGAAATTCTTCATATCAAAAATTTGAGATCCCCTTTAGCGTGTGGATTACAGGTCAAGTCCGGAAAAAAGCGGTTGTAGGTGAAGCTGAAAATGTGACACCATACTCGCCATAATTCTTGTTTTTTGTACTGGAAATGCGATTTGAAAAACAGCGAGGAGGGGACTGGCCAACGAAAGAACGACGTTGATCAAAATCCAGCCTTCAGCGACTGCCTTAAACATAAGTGTGAGCTCACTAATCTAATAGGGCGTTCTGTGCCTTGCCGCGATAGATCAGTAGCCTCTCTAGGCTTTTATGCATTACCGCATATTAGGAGTGAAACAGTAACTGAACAATGACTATCGTTAAATGTCGTTTTGTCGTCGGTCCGCACCCGCCCCATAACTTCCAGAGCCCCAGATAAAAAAAATCAATAACCGCTTTCGCATTGACTTAGCCTAACTGCCACTCCTTCCAGCTTACCAAAATTGCCCATGAAAACCACTTTCTTTTCGACATAGCTAAATGCCCATACACATGCATTGAATTCTCTTAAAATTTTGTGTTTCAGCCTTTAATGATAAGTGAATTCCTTGTGTCCGGGTTTGGGGCGGGGTATAAAATCCGGGAGGTGGTTGTAAGTCACGTGAGTGATCTTGGTGTGTCACCAACGCACAAAGGTCGATACCTCAGGTGATGCCGGGAACTGAATCTCATCCACGTAATGAGGATGATGTCGTTTTGCTGGAGGAAGGAAAAGATCTCAAACTGCTCGTTGATTTTTGGTTTTCCAAAGGCAGAATGCTGAGAACCGAAAAACGTAATCCTCCAACCCTCCCCCAAATGGTTGCACCATTGCATGAGCCTAACTAAGCTTTGAAGGTTTTGGTGAACTGAAATCCACATACGGTTCAATACTGTTTTGGAGTGGTTAGAGATGTGACGAAATAGTGCTATAGTGATGGAGGCCCAGGTGGTCGTTCTTTGTGCTGCTATTCAAATATTGTAAGACGCTTTGTCCGGGAACCGTAAGCCGGGGGGTTCGCGCCGCTTCGCGGCGCTCTGTCCAGAAACTGTGTGGCTTTTCTGAACCAATTAAATCTCTCACGGTCAGGAAAACCACGGCCAAAGCGCCGCTTCGCGGCGCTTTGTCCAAACCGTAAGCCAGGGGTTTGCGCCGCTTCGCGGCGCTCTGTCAGGAAACTGTGTGGCTTTTCTGAACCAATTAAATCTCTCACGGTCAGGAAAACCCCGGCCAAAGCGCCGCTTCGCGGCGCTTTGTTCGGAACCGTAAACCGGGGTTCGCGCCGCTTCGCGGCGCTCTGTCAGAAACTGTGTGGCTTTTCTGAACCAATTAAATCTCTCACGGTCAGGAAAACCCCGGCCAAAACGCCGCTTCGCGGCGCTTTGTCCAGGAACCGTAAACCGGGGAGTTCGCGCCGCTTCGCGGCGCTCTGTACGGAAACTGTGTGGCTTTTCTGAACCAATTAAATCTCTCACGGTCAGGAAAACCCCGGCCAAAGCGCCGCTTCGCGGCGCTTTGTCCAGAACCGTAAGCCGGGGGTTCAGCGCCGCTTCGCGGCGCTCTGTCAGAAACTGTGTGGCTTTTTCTGAACCAATTGAATCTCACGGTCAGGAAAACCCCGGCCAAAGCGCCGCTTCGCGGCGCTTTGTCCGGGAACCGTAAGCCGGGGTTTGCGCCGCTTCGCGGCGCTCTGTCCAGAAACTGTGTGGCTTTTCTGAACCAATTAAATCTCTCACGGTCAGAAAACCCCGGCCAAAGTGCCGCTTCGCGGCGCTTTGTCCAGGAACCGTAAGCCGGGGGTTCGCGCCGCTTCGAGGCGCTCTGTCCGGAAACTGTGTGGCTTTTCTGAACCAATTAAATCTCTCACGGTCAGGAAAACCCCGGCCAAAGCGCCGCTTCGCACTAGCGAAGCAAAAAAAACTTTCTGTTTCACAGTAACTTTAAAACACCTGAAACGGGGACTGTGGTGGGTATTAAAGCCACGGGAGCCCTATAACTACGATAAAATGCAGTTACCGTTTCTATTCGAGAAAATCCTCATCAATTGAAGATCTACACGAATGATGTCAATGGTCCGCCACAACTCTGCCACTTACAAGAGGTGCAGTAGTGTGTGAAAACACTACACTTTCCTGTCCTGAGATTTCAATTAATGATTTCTATTTCACTTAAAGGCAGTGGTCACGATGAAAAACGTTATCCAAAAAACTACAAAAATCAGCCTAGATCAAAAACAGCTGAAAAACTAAGAAGGTAGCGCGGTGAAAAACGGTCTACAAATAGAGTTTCTAGGGCCCAAAGAAGCTAGTTCGTGCACACGTGCACAGCGATGACGAAACAGATCGCAGTCTCATGCCGAGCAGTCAAAAATCATCGACATTCAGAGGACGAAATAAATGCAAATTTAACGAATAAAAACAGTTGAATAATGAAAGCATCACTTCAGTCAATGTTTTTGGCTAGATGTGTACATAAATTCGAAGGTTCATTGATTGACATTCAATTTCAAGCTAGCTGATGTTCTTGATATAAGAGGTCATCGATGCCGATGATGTGGAGAGGGCTCGTCCACCATCAAAAGACAAGAAAGTTCAGGTTTCAAATTCGGCCCAAAACAGTGGTTTTTTCGCGATTTTTTCTTATAGGTCCTACTACTCGAGACCCAGGAAAGGATTTGGAGAGAAAAAGACGACAAGCATATTTGATCGCGACCACTGCCTTTAAGGACTTTTTGAAACTGCATTTCTCTCAGGACTGCTTTCACAGTAGAATTAAGAATTTGCCCGTGATCCTTGCACGATTAAGTGTGGCGGGCCTTCTCAAACGCGGCAGTGCGCGGCTCCAGACCGCAATTTCACTCCGATAAAGGCACTACTTACAGTCTGGTACAACGAATTTTCGGAACTCTCCACAGTTTTCCCTTCATCTTTGTTATTTTTAAACGATTCGCTCGAAATTCTTCATATCAAAAATTTGAGATCCCCTTTAGCGTGTGGATTACAGGTCAAGTCCGGAAAAAAGCGGTTGTAGGTGAAGCTGAAAATGTGACACCATACTCGCCATAATTCTTGTTTTTGTACTGGAAATGCGATTTGAAAAACAGCGAGGAGGGGACTGGCCAACGAAAGAACGACGTTGATCAAAATCCAGCCTTCAGCGACTGCCTTAAACATAAGTGTGAGCTCACTAATCTAATAGGGCGTTCTGTGCCTTGCCGCGATAGATCAGTAGCCTCTCTAGGCTTTTATGCATTACCGCATATTAGGAGTGAAACAGTAACTGAACAATGACTATCGTTAAATGTCGTTTTGTCGTCGGTCCGCACCCGCCCCATAACTTCCAGAGCCCCAGATAAAAAAAATCAATAACCGCTTTCGCATTGACTTAGCCTAACTGCCACTCCTTCCAGCTTACCAAAATTGCCCATGAAAACCACTTTCTTTTCGACATAGCTAAATGCCCATACACATGCATTGAATTCTCTTAAAATTTTGTGTTTCAGCCTTTAATGATAAGTGAATTCCTTGTGTCCGGGTTTGGGGCGGGGTATAAAGTCCGGGAGGTGGTTGTAAGTCACGTGAGTGATCTTGGTGTGTCACCAACGCACAAAGGTCGATACCTCAGGTGATGCCGGGAACTGAATCTCATCCACGTAACGAGGATGATGTCGTTTTGCTGGAGGAAGGAAAAGATCTCAAACTGCTCGTTGATTTTTTGGTTTTTCCAAAGGCAGAATGCTGAGAACCGAAAAACGTAATCCTCCAACCCTCCCCCAAATGGTTGCACCATTGCATGAGCCTAACTAAACTTTGAAGGTTTTGGTGAACTGAAATCCACATACGGTTCAATACTGTTTTGGAGTGGTTAGAGATGTGACGAAATAGTGCTATAGTGATGGAGGCCCAGGTGGTCGTTCTTTGTGCTGCTATCCAAATATTGTAAGAAAGGATGGGCATGATGATTTTTCAAGCCAAAAAAAATTATCTCCTTTCCTAATGCTTTAAACGTTCCGAAATTGGTGTCACATGGGTATTTGACGCGCTGATCACGAATTTGCTATCAATTTTGCGATTAAAGGTCTCGTTAGAGAGTTATGGGGTAAGTTTTGCTGGGAGGTCGTGTAGCAGCAGAATACGAAGCGTTTGCCAACCGGTGGTCGAAGAATAGCCCTTTATTACTGTGGCAGAATCATCTCGTGAAGTTGTCATCGTTCAGAAAGGTCTTCAAACTATAAAGAAGCCCTCGAATGAATCTTACAGCCGCTTGAAAAGATATTCGCAACGGTTTATCGGAGTTTGGGGCGGGGTATAAAGTCCGGGAGGTGGTTGTAAGTCACGTGAGTGATCTTGGTGTGTCACCAACGCACAAAGGTCGATACCTCAGGTGATGCCGGGAACTGAATCTCATCCACGTAACGAGGATGATGTCGTTTTGCTGGAGGAAGGAAAAGATCTCAAACTGCTCGTTGATTTTTTGGTTTTTCCAAAGGCAGAATGCTGAGAACCGAAAAACGTAATCCTCCAACCCTCCCCCAAATGGTTGCACCATTGCATGAGCCTAACTAAACTTTGAAGGTTTTGGTGAACTGAAATCCACATACGGTTCAATACTGTTTTGGAGTGGTTAGAGATGTGACGAAATAGTGCTATAGTGATGGAGGCCCAGGTGGTCGTTCTTTGTGCTGCTATTCAAATATTGTAAGAAAGGATAGGCATGATGATTTTTCAAGCCAAAAAAAATTATCTCCTTTCCTGATGCTTTAAACGTTCCGAAATTGGTGTATCATGGGTATTTGACGCGCTGATCACGAATTTGCTATCAATTTTGCGATTAAAGGTCTCGTTAGAGAGTTATGGGGTAAGTTTTGCTGGGAGGTCGTGTAGCAGCAGAATACGAAGCGTTTGCCAACCGGTGGTCGAAGAATAGCCCTTTATTACTGTGGCAGAATCATCTCGTGAAGTTGTCATCGTTCAGAAAGGTCTTCAAACTATAAAGAAGCCCTCGAATGAATCTTACAGCCGCTTGAAAAGATATTCGCAACGGTTTATCGGAGTTTGGGGCGGGAGTATAAAGTCCGGGAGGTGGTTGTAAGTCACGTGAGTGATCTTGGTGTGTCACCAACGCACAAAGGTCGATACCTCAGGTGATGCCGGGAACTGAATCTCATCCACGTAACGAGGATGATGTCGTTTTGCTGGAGGAAGGAAAGATCTCAAACTGCTCGTTGATTTTTGGTTTTTCCAAAGGCAGAATGCTGAGAACCGAAAAACGTAATCCTCCAACCCTCCCCCAAATGGTTGCACCATTGCATGAGCCTAACTAAACTTTGAAAGTTTTGGTGAACTGAAATCCACATACGGTTCAATACTGTTTTGGAGTGGTTAGAGATGTGACGAAATAGTGCTATAGTGATGGAGGCCCAGGTGGTCGTTCTTTGTGCTGCTATTCAAATATTGTAAGAAAGGATAGGCATGATGATTTTTCAAGCCAAAAAAAATTATCTCCTTTCCTAATGCTTTAAACGTTCCGAAATTGGTGTCACATGGGTATTTGACGCGCTGATCACGAATTTGCTATCAATTTTGCGATTAAAGGTCTCGTTAGAGAGTTATGGGGTAAGTTTTGCTGGGAGGTCGTGTAGCAGCAGAATACGAAGCGTTTTCCAACCGGTGGTCGAAGAATAGCCCTTGATTACTGTGGCAGAATCATCTCGTGAAGTTGTCATCGTTCAGAAAGGTCTTCAAACTATAAAGAAGCCCTCGAATGAATCTTACAGCCGCTTGAAAAGATATTCGCAACGGTTTATCGGAGTTTGGGGCGGGGTATAAAGTCCGGGAGGTGGTTGTAAGTCACGTGAGTGATCTTGGTGTGTCACCAACGCACAAAGGTCGATACCTCAGGTGATGCCGGGAACTGAATCTCATCCACGTAACGAGGATGATGTCGTTTTGCTGGAGGAAGGAAAAGATCTCAAACTGCTCGTTGATTTTTTGGTTTTTCCAAAGGCAGAATGCTGAGAACCGAAAAACGCAATCCTCCAACCCTCCCCCAAATGGTTGCACCATTGCATGAGCCTAACTAAACTTTGAAAGTTTTGGTGAACTGAAATCCACATACGGTTCAATACTGTTTTGGAGTGGTTAGAGATGTGACGAAATAGTGCTATAGTGATGGACGCCCAGGTGGTCGTTCTTTGTGCTGCTATTCAAATACTGTAAGAAAGGATAGGCATGATGATTTTTCAAGCCAAAAAAAATTATCTCCTTTCCTAATGCTTTAAACGTTCCGAAATTGGTGTCAAATGGGTATTTGACGCGCTGATCACGAATTTGCTATCAATTTTGCGATTAAAGGTCTCGTTAGAGAGTTATGGGGTAAGTTTTGCTGGGAGGTCGTGTAGCAGCATAATACGAAGCGTTTTCCAACCGGTGGTCGAAGAATAGCCCTTGATTACTGTGGCAGAATCATCTCGTGAAGTTGTCATCGTTCAGAAAGGTCTTCAAACTATAAAGAAGCCCTCGAAAGAATCTTACAGCCGCTTGAAAAGATATTCGCAACGGTTTATCGGAGTTTGGGGCGGGGTATAAAGTCCGGGAGGTGGTTGTAAGTCACGTGAGTGATCTTGGTGTGTCACCAACGCACAAAGGTCGATACCTCAGGTGATGCCGGGAACTGAATCTCATCCACGTAACGAGGATGATGTCGTTTTGCTGGAGGAAGGAAAAGATCTCAAACTGCTCGTTGATTGTTTGGTTTTTCCAAAGGCAGAATGCTGAGAAGCGAAAAACGCAATCCTCCAACCCTGCCCCAAATGGTTGCACCATTGCATGAGCCTAACTAAACTTTGAAGGTTTTGGTGAACTGAAATCCACATACGGTTCAATACTGTTTTGGAGTGGTTAGAGATGTGACGAAATAGTGCTATAGTGATGGAGGCCCAGGTGGTCGTTCTTTGTGCTGCTATTCAAATATTGTAAGAAAGGATAGGCATGATGATTTTTCAAGCCAAAAAAAATTATCTCCTTTCCTAATGCTTTAAACGTTCCGAAATTAGTGTCTGTAGGGTATTTGACGCGCTGATCACGAATTTGCTATCAATTTTGCGATTAAAGGTCTCGTTAGAGAGTTATGGGGTAAGTTTTGCTGGGAGGTCGTGTAGCAGCATAATACGAAGCGTTTTCCAACCGGTGGTCGAAGAATAGCCCTTGATTACTGTGGCAGAATCATCTCGTGAAGTTGTCATCGTTCAGAAAGGTCTTCAAACTATAAAGAAGCCCTCGAAAGAATCTTACAGCCGCTTGAAAAGATATTCGCAACGGTTTATCGGAGTTTGGGGCGGGGTATAAAGTCCGGGAGGTGGTTGTAAGTCACGTGAGTGATCTTGGTGTGTCACCAACGCACAAAGGTCGATACCTCAGGTGATGCCGGGAACTGAATCTCATCCACGTAACGAGGATGATGTCGTTTTGCTGGAGGAAGGAAAAGATCTCAAACTGCTCGTTGATTTTTGGTTTTTCCAAAGGCAGAATGCTGAGAACCGAAAAACGTAATCCTCCAACCCTCCCCAAATGGTTGCACCATTGCATGAGCCTAACTAAACTTTGAAGGTTTTGGTGAACTGAAATCCACATACGGTTCAATACTGTTTTGGAGTGGTTAGAGATGTGACGAAATAGTGCTATAGTGATGGAGGCCCAGGTGGTCGTTCTTTGTGCTGCTATTCAAATATTGTAAGAAAGGATAGGCATGATGATTTTTCAAGCCAAAAAATTATCTCCTTTCCTAATGCTTTAAACGTTCCGAAATTGGTGTCTGTAGGGTATTTGACGCGCTGATCACGAATTTGCTATCAATTTTGCGATTAAAGGTCTCGTTAGAGAGTTATGGGGTAAGTTTTGCTGGGAGGTCGTGTAGCAGCATAATACGAAGCGTTTTCCAACCGGTGGTCGAAGAATAGCTCTTGATTACTGTGGCAGAATCATCTCGTGAAGTTGTCTTCGTTCAGAAAGGTCTTCAAACTATAAAGAAGCCCTCGAAAGAATCTTACAGCCGCTTGAAAAGATATTCGCAACGGTTTATCGGAGTTTGGGGCGGGGTATAAAGTCCGGGAGGTGGTTGTAAGTCACGTGAGTGATCTTGGTGTGTCACCAACGCACAAAGGTCGATACCTCAGGTGATGCCGGGAACTGAATCTCATCCACGTAACGAGGATGATGTCGTTTTGCTGGAGGAAGGAAAAGATCTCAAACTGCTCGTTGATTTTGGTTTTTCCAAAGGCAGAATGCTGAGAACCGAAAAACGTAATCCTCCAACCCTCCCCAAATGGTTGCACCATTGCATGAGCCTAACTAAACTTTGAAGGTTTTGGTGAACTGAAATCCACATACGGTTCAATACTGTTTTGGAGTGGTTAGAGATGTGACGAAATAGTGCTATAGTGATGGAGGCCCAGGTGGTCGTTCTTTGTGCTGCTATTCAAATATTGTAAGAAAGGATAGGCATGATGATTTTTCAAGCCAAAAAAAATTATCTCCTTTCCTAATGCTTTAAACGTTCCGAAATTAGTGTCTGTAGGGTATTTGACGCGCTGATCACGAATTTGCTATCAATTTTGCGATTAAAGGTCTCGTTAGAGAGTTATGGGGTAAGTTTTGCTGGGAGGTCGTGTAGCAGCATAATACGAAGCGTTTTCCAACCGGTGGTCGAAAAATAGCTCTTGATTACTGTGGCAGAATCATCTCGTGAAGTTGTCATCGTTCAGAAAGGTCTTCAAACTATAAAGAAGCCCTCGAAAGAATCTTACAGCCGCTTGAAAAGATATTCGCAACGGTTTATCGGAGTTTGGGGCGGGGTATAAAGTCCGGGAGGTGGTTGTAAGTCACGTGAGTGATCTTGGTGTGTCACCAACGCACAAAGGTCGATACCTCAGGTGATGCCGGGAACTGAATCTCATCCACGTAACGAGGATGATGTCGTTTTGCTGGAGGAAGGAAAAGATCTCAAACTGCTCGTTGATTTTTTGGTTTTTCCAAAGGCAGAATGCTGAGAACCGAAAAACGCAATCCTCCAACCCTCCCCCAAATGGTTGCACCATTGCATGAGCCTAACTAAACTTTGAAGGTTTTGGTGAACTGAAATCCACATACGGTTCAATACTGTTTTGGAGTGGTTAGAGATGTGACGAAATAGTGCTATAGTGATGGAGGCCCAGGTGGTCGTTCTTTGTGCTGCTATTCAAATATTGTAAGAAAGGATAGGCATGATGATTTTTCAAGCCAAAAAAAATTATCTCCTTTCCTAATGCTTTAAACGTTCCGAAATTAGTGTCTGTAGGGTATTTGACGCGCTGATCACGAATTTGCTATCAATTTTGCGATTAAAGGTCTCGTTAGAGAGTTATGGGGTAAGTTTTGCTGGGAGGTCGTGTAGCAGCATAATACGAAGCGTTTTCCAACCGGTGGTCGAAAAATAGCTCTTGATTACTGTGGCAGAATCATCTCGTGAAGTTGTCATCGTTCAGAAAGGTCTTCAAACTATAAAGAAGCCCTCGAAAGAATCTTACAGCCGCTTGAAAAGATATTCGCAACGGTTTATCGGAGTTTGGGGCGGGGTATAAAGTCCGGGAGGTGGTTGTAAGTCACGTGAGTGATCTTGGTGTGTCACCAACGCACAAAGGTCGATACCTCAGGTGATGCCGGGAACTGAATCTCATCCACGTAACGAGGATGATGTCGTTTTGCTGGAGGAAGGAAAAGATCTCAAACTGCTCGTTGATTTTTTGGTTTTTCCAAAGGCAGAATGCTGAGAACCGAAAAACGCAATCCTCCAACCCTCCCCCAAATGGTTGCACCATTGCATGAGCCTAACTAAACTTTGAAGGTTTTGGTGAACTGAAATCCACATACGGTTCAATACTGTTTTGGAGTGGTTAGAGATGTGACGAAATAGTGCTATAGTGATGGAGGCCCAGGTGGTCGTTCTTTGTGCTGCTATTCAAATATTGTAAGAAAGGATAGGCATGATGATTTTTCAAGCCAAAAAAAATTATCTCCTTTCCTAATGCTTTAAACGTTCCGAAATTAGTGTCTGTAGGGTATTTGACGCGCTGATCACGAATTTGCTATCAATTTTGCGATTAAAGGTCTCGTTAGAGAGTTATGGGGTAAGTTTTGCTGGGAGGTCGTGTAGCAGCATAATACGAAGCGTTTTCCAACCGGTGGTCGAAAAATAGCTCTTGATTACTGTGGCAGAATCATCTCGTGAAGTTGTCATCGTTCAGAAAGGTCTTCAAACTATAAAGAAGCCCTCGAAAGAATCTTACAGCCGCTTGAAAAGATATTCGCAACGGTTTATCGGAGTTTGGGGCGGGGTATAAAGTCCGGGAGGTGGTTGTAAGTCACGTGAGTGATCTTGGTGTGTCACCAACGCACAAAGGTCGATACCTCAGGTGATGCCGGGAACTGAATCTCATCCACGTAACGAGGATGATGTCGTTTTGCTGGAGGAAGGAAAAGATCTCAAACTGCTCGTTGATTTTTGGTTTTTCCAAAGGCAGAATGCTGAGAACCGAAAAACGTAATCCTCCAACCCTCCCCAAATGGTTGCACCATTGCATGAGCCTAACTAAACTTTGAAGGTTTTGGTGAACTGAAATCCACATACGGTTCAATACTGTTTTGGAGTGGTTAGAGATGTGACGAAATAGTGCTATAGTGATGGAGGCCCAGGTGGTCGTTCTTTGTGCTGCTATTCAAATATTGTAAGAAAGGATAGGCATGATGATTTTTCAAGCCAAAAAAATTATCTCCTTTCCTAATGCTTTAAACGTTCCGAAATTGGTGTCTTATGGGTATTTGACGCGCTGATCACGAATTTGCTATCAATTTTACGATTAAAGGTCTCGTTAGAGAGTTATGGGGTAAGTTTTGCTGGGAGGTCGTGTAGCAGCATAATACGAAGCGTTTTCCAACCGGTGGTCGAAGAATAGCCCTTGATTACTGTGGCAGAATCATCTCGTGAAGTTGTCATCGTTCAGAAAGGTCTTCAAACTATAAAGAAGCCCTCGAAAGAATCTTACAGCCGCTTGAAAAGATATTCGCAACGGTTTATCGGAGTTTGGGGCGGGGTATAAAGTCCGGGAGGTGGTTGTAAGTCACGTGAGTGATCTTGGTGTGTCACCAACGCACAAAGGTCGATACCTCAGGTGATGCCGGGAACTGAATCTCATCCACGTAACGAGGATGATGTCGTTTTGCTGGAGGAAGGAAAAGATCTCAAACTGCTCGTTGATTTTTGGTTTTTCCAAAGGCAGAATGCTGAGAACCGAAAAACGTAATCCTCCAACCCTCCCCAAATGGTTGCACCATTGCATGAGCCTAACTAAACTTTGAAGGTTTTGGTGAACTGAAATCCACATACGGTTCAATACTGTTTTGGAGTGGTTAGAGATGTGACGAAATAGTGCTATAGTGATGGAGGCCCAGGTGGTCGTTCTTTGTGCTGCTATTCAAATATTGTAAGAAAGGATAGGCATGATGATTTTTCAAGCCAAAAAAAATTATCTCCTTTCCTAATGCTTTAAACGTTCCGAAATTAGTGTCTGTAGGGTATTTGACGCGCTGATCACGAATTTGCTATCAATTTTGCGATTAAAGGTCTCGTTAGAGAGTTATGGGGTAAGTTTTGCTGGGAGGTCGTGTAGCAGCATAATACGAAGCGTTTTCCAACCGGTGGTCGAAAAATAGCTCTTGATTACTGTGGCAGAATCATCTCGTGAAGTTGTCATCGTTCAGAAAGGTCTTCAAACTATAAAGAAGCCCTCGAAAGAATCTTACAGCCGCTTGAAAAGATATTCGCAACGGTTTATCGGAGTTTGGGGCGGGGTATAAAGTCCGGGAGGTGGTTGTAAGTCACGTGAGTGATCTTGGTGTGTCACCAACGCACAAAGGTCGATACCTCAGGTGATGCCGGGAACTGAATCTCATCCACGTAACGAGGATGATGTCGTTTTGCTGGAGGAAGGAAAAGATCTCAAACTGCTCGTTGATTTTTGGTTTTCCAAAGGCAGAATGCTGAGAACCGAAAAACGTAATCCTCCAACCCTCCCCAAATGGTTGCACCATTGCATGAGCCTAACTAAACTTTGAAGGTTTTGGTGAACTGAAATCCACATACGGTTCAATACTGTTTTGGAGTGGTTAGAGATGTGACGAAATAGTGCTATAGTGATGGAGGCCCAGGTGGTCGTTCTTTGTGCTGCTATTCAAATATTGTAAGAAAGGATAGGCATGATGATTTTTCAAGCCAAAAAAAATTATCTCCTTTCCTAATGCTTTAAACGTTCCGAAATTAGTGTCTGTAGGGTATTTGACGCGCTGATCACGAATTTGCTATCAATTTTGCGATTAAAGGTCTCGTTAGAGAGTTATGGGGTAAGTTTTGCTGGGAGGTCGTGTAGCAGCATAATACGAAGCGTTTTCCAACCGGTGGTCGAAAAATAGCTCTTGATTACTGTGGCAGAATCATCTCGTGAAGTTGTCATCGTTCAGAAAGGTCTTCAAACTATAAAGAAGCCCTCGAATGAATCTTACAGCCGCTTGAAAAGATATTCGCAACGGTTTATCGGAGTTTGGGGCGGGGTATAAAGTCCGGGAGGTGGTTGTAAGTCACGTGAGTGATCTTGGTGTGTCACCAACGCACAAAGGTCGATACCTCAGGTGATGCCGGGAACTGAATCTCATCCACGTAACGAGGATGATGTCGTTTTGCTGGAGGAAGGAAAAGATCTCAAACTGCTCGTTGATTTTTGGTTTTTCCAAAGGCAGAATGCTGAGAACCGAAAAACGTAATCCCCCAACCCTCCCCCAAATGGTTGCACAACTGCATGACCCTAACTAAACTTTGAAGGTTTTGGCGAACTGAAATGTACATACGGTTCAATACTGTTTTGGAGTGGTTAGAGATGTGACGAAATAGTGCTATAGTGATGGAGGCCCAGGTGGTCGTACTTTGTGCTGCTATTCGAATATTGTAAGAAAGGATAGGCATGATGATTTTTCAAGCCAAGAAAAATTTTCTCCTTTCCTAATGCTCCAAACGTTCCGGAATTGGTGTCTTATCGGTATTTGACGCGCTGATCACGAATTTGCTATCAATTTTGCGATTAAAGGTCTCGTTAGAGAGTTATGGGGTAAGTTTTGCTGGGAGGTCGTGTAGCAGCATAATACGAAGCGTTTTCCAACCGGTGGTCGAAGAATAGCCCTTGATTACTGTGGCAGAATCATCTCGTGAAGTTGTCATCGTTCAGAAAGGTCTTCAAACTATAAAGAAGCCCTCGAAAGAATCTTACAGCCGCTTGAAAAGATATTCGCAACGGTTTATCGGAGTTTGGGGCGGGGTATAAAGTCCGGGAGGTGGTTGTAAGTCACGTGAGTGATCTTGGTGTGTCACCAACGCACAAAGGTCGATACCTCAGGTGATGCCGGGAACTGAATCTCATCCACGTAACGAGGATGATGTCGTTTTGCTGGAGGAAGGAAAAGATCTCAAACTGCTCGTTGATTTTTTGGTTTTTCCAAAGGCAGAATGCTGAGAACCGAAAAACGCAATCCTCCAACCCTCCCCCAAATGGTTGCACCATTGCATGAGCCTAACTAAACTTTGAAGGTTTTGGTGAACTGAAATCCACATACGGTTCAATACTGTTTTGGAGTGGTTAGAGATGTGACGAAATAGTGCTATAGTGATGGAGGCCCAGGTGGTCGTTCTTTGTGCTGCTATTCAAATATTGTAAGAAAGGATAGGCATGATGATTTTTCAAGCCAAAAAAAATTATCTCCTTTCCTAATGCTTTAAACGTTCCGAAATTAGTGTCTGTAGGGTATTTGACGCGCTGATCACGAATTTGCTATCAATTTTGCGATTAAAGGTCTCGTTAGAGAGTTATGGGGTAAGTTTTGCTGGGAGGTCGTGTAGCAGCATAATACGAAGCGTTTTCCAACCGGTGGTCGAAAAATAGCTCTTGATTACTGTGGCAGAATCATCTCGTGAAGTTGTCATCGTTCAGAAAGGTCTTCAAACTATAAAGAAGCCCTCGAAAGAATCTTACAGCCGCTTGAAAAGATATTCGCAACGGTTTATCGGAGTTTGGGGCGGGGTATAAAGTCCGGGAGGTGGTTGTAAGTCACGTGAGTGATCTTGGTGTGTCACCAACGCACAAAGGTCGATACCTCAGGTGATGCCGGGAACTGAATCTCATCCACGTAACGAGGATGATGTCGTTTTGCTGGAGGAAGGAAAAGATCTCAAACTGCTCGTTGATTTTTGGTTTTTCCAAAGGCAGAATGCTGAGAACCGAAAAACGTAATCCTCCAACCCTCCCCAAATGGTTGCACCATTGCATGAGCCTAACTAAACTTTGAAGGTTTTGGTGAACTGAAATCCACATACGGTTCAATACTGTTTTGGAGTGGTTAGAGATGTGACGAAATAGTGCTATAGTGATGGAGGCCCAGGTGGTCGTTCTTTGTGCTGCTATTCAAATATTGTAAGAAAGGATAGGCATGATGATTTTTCAAGCCAAAAAAAATTATCTCCTTTCCTAATGCTTTAAACGTTCCGAAATTAGTGTCTGTAGGGTATTTGACGCGCTGATCACGAATTTGCTATCAATTTTGCGATTAAAGGTCTCGTTAGAGAGTTATGGGGTAAGTTTTGCTGGGAGGTCGTGTAGCAGCATAATACGAAGCGTTTTCCAACCGGTGGTCGAAGAATAGCTCTTGATTACTGTGGCAGAATCATCTCGTGAAGTTGTCATCGTTCAGAAAGGTCTTCAAACTATAAAGAAGCCCTCGAAAGAATCTTACAGCCGCTTGAAAAGATATTCGCAACGGTTTATCGGAGTTTGGGGCGGGGTATAAAGTCCGGGAGGTGGTTGTAAGTCACGTGAGTGATCTTGGTGTGTCACCAACGCACAAAGGTCGATACCTCAGGTGATGCCGGGAACTGAATCTCATCCACGTAACGAGGATGATGTCGTTTTGCTGGAGGAAGGAAAAGATCTCAAACTGCTCGTTGATTTTTGGTTTTTCCAAAGGCAGAATGCTGAGAACCGAAAAACGTAATCCTCCAACCCTCCCCAAATGGTTGCACCATTGCATGAGCCTAACTAAACTTTGAAGGTTTTGGTGAACTGAAATCCACATACGGTTCAATACTGTTTTGGAGTGGTTAGAGATGTGACGAAATAGTGCTATAGTGATGGAGGCCCAGGTGGTCGTTCTTTGTGCTGCTATTCAAATATTGTAAGAAAGGATAGGCATGATGATTTTTCAAGCCAAAAAAAATTATCTCCTTTCCTAATGCTTTAAACGTTCCGAAATTAGTGTCTGTAGGGTATTTGACACGCTGATCACGAATTTGCTATCAATTTTGCGATTAAAGGTCTCGTTAGAGAGTTATGGGGTAAGTTTTGCTGGGAGGTCGTGTAGCAGCATAATACGAAGCGTTTTCCAACCGGTGGTCGAAAAATAGCTCTTGATTACTGTGGCAGAATCATCTCGTGAAGTTGTCATCGTTCAGAAAGGTCTTCAAACTATAAAGAAGCCCTCGAAAGAATCTTACAGCCGCTTGAAAAGATATTCGCAACGGTTTATCGGAGTTTGGGGCGGGGTATAAAGTCCGGGAGGTGGTTGTAAGTCACGTGAGTGATCTTGGTGTGTCACCAACGCACAAAGGTCGATACCTCAGGTGATGCCGGGAACTGAATCTCATCCACGTAACGAGGATGATGTCGTTTTGCTGGAGGAAGGAAAAGATCTCAAACTGCTCGTTGATTTTTTGGTTTTCCAAAGGCAGAATGCTGAGAACCGAAAAACGTAATCCTCCAACCCTCCCCAAATGGTTGCACCATTGCATGAGCCTAACTAAACTTTGAAGGTTTTGGTGAACTGAAATCCACATACGGTTCAATACTGTTTTGGAGTGGTTAGAGATGTGACGAAATAGTGCTATAGTGATGGAGGCCCAGGTGGTCGTTCTTTGTGCTGCTATTCAAATATTGTAAGAAAGGATAGGCATGATGATTTTTCAAGCCAAAAAAAATTATCTCCTTTCCTAATGCTTTAAACGTTCCGAAATTGGTGTCTGTAGGGTACTTGACGCGCTGATCACGAATTTGCTATCAATTTTGCGATTAAAGGTCTCGTTAGAGAGTTATGGGGTAAGTTTTGCTGGGAGGTCGTGTAGCAGCATAATACGAAGCGTTTTCCAACCGGTGGTCGAAGAATAGCCCTTGATTACTGTGGCAGAATCATCTCGTGAAGTTGTCATCGTTCAGAAAGGTCTTCAAACTATAAAGAAGCCCTCGAAAGAATCTTACAGCCGCTTGAAAAGATATTCGCAACGGTTTATCGGAGTTTGGGGCGGGTATAAAGTCCGGGAGGTGGTTGTAAGTCACGTGAGTGATCTTGGTGTGTCACCAACGCACAAAGGTCGATACCTCAGGTGATGCCGGGAACTGAATCTCATCCACGTAACGAGGATGATGTCGTTTTGCTGGAGGAAGGAAAAGATCTCAAACTGCTCGTTGATTTTTTGGTTTTCCAAAGGCAGAATGCTGAGAACCGAAAAACGTAATCCTCCAACCCTCCCCAAATGGTTGCACCATTGCATGAGCCTAACTAAACTTTGAAGGTTTTGGTGAACTGAAATCCACATACGGTTCAATACTGTTTTGGAGTGGTTAGAGATGTGACGAAATAGTGCTATAGTGATGGAGGCCCAGGTGGTCGCTCTTTGTGCTGCTATTCAAATATTGTAAGAAAGGATAGGCATGATGATTTTTCAAGCCACAAAAATTATCTCGTTTCCTAATGCTTTAAACGTTCCGAAATTGGTGTCTATCAGGTATTTGACGCGCTGATCACGAATTTGCTATCAATTTTGCGATTAAAGGTCTCGTTAGAGAGTTATGGGGTAAGTTTTGCTGGGAGGTCGTGTAGCAGCAGAATACGAAGCGTTTTCCAACCGGTGGTCGAAGAATAGCCCTTGATTACTGTGGCAGAATCATCTCGTGAAGTTGTCATCGTTCAGAAAGGTCTTCAAACTATAAAGAAGCCCTCGAATGAATCTTACAGCCGCTTGAAAAGATATTCGCAACGGTTTATCGGAGTTTGGGGCGGGGTATAAAGTCCGGGAGGTGGTTGTAAGTCACGTGAGTGATCTTGGTGTGTCACCAACGCACAAAGGTCGATACCTCAGGTGATGCCGGGAACTGAATCTCATCCACGTAACGAGGATGATGTCGTTTTGCTGGAGGAAGGAAAAGATCTCAAACTGCTCGTTGATTTTTGGTTTTCCAAAGGCAGAATGCTGAGAACCGAAAAACGTAATCCTCCAACCCTCCCCAAATGGTTGCACCATTGCATGAGCCTAACTAAACTTTGAAGGTGTTGGTGAACTGAAATCCACATACGGTTCAATACTGTTTTGGAGTGGTTAGAGATGTGACGAAATAGTGCTATAGTGATGGAGGCCCAGGTGGTCGTTCTTTGTGCTGCTATTCAAATATTGTAAGAAAGGATAGGCATGATGATTTTTCAAGCCAAAAAAAATTATCTCCTTTCCTGATGCTTTAAACGTTCCGAAATTGGTGTATCATGGGTATTTGACGCGCTGATCACGAATTTGCTATCAATTTTGCGATTAAAGGTCTCGTTAGAGAGTTATGGGGTAAGTTTTGCTGGGAGGTCGTGTAGCAGCAGAATACGAAGCGTTTTCCAACCGGTGGTCGAAGAATAGCCCTTGATTACTGTGGCAGAATCATCTCGTGAAGTTGTCATCGTTCAGAAAGGTCTTCAAACTATAAAGAAGCCCTCGAATGAATCTTACAGCCGCTTGAAAAGATATTCGCAACGGTTTATCGGAGTTTGGGGCGGGGTATAAAGTCCGGGAGGTGGTTGTAAGTCACGTGAGTGATCTTGGTGTGTCACCAACGCACAAAGGTCGATACCTCAGGTGATGCCGGGAACTGAATCTCATCCACGTAACGAGGATGATGTCGTTTTGCTGGAGGAAGGAAAAGATCTCAAACTGCTCGTTGATTTTTTGGTTTTTCCAAAGGCAGAATGCTGAGAACCGAAAAACGTAATCCTCCAACCCTCCCCCAAATGGTTGCACCATTGCATGAGCCTAACTAAACTTTGAAAGTTTTGGTGAACTGAAATCCACATACGGTTCAATACTGTTTTGGAGTGGTTAGAGATGTGACGAAATAGTGCTATAGTGATGGAGGCCCAGGTGGTCGTTCTTTGTGCTGCTATTCAAATATTGTAAGAAAGGATAGGCATGATGATTTTTCAAGCCAAAAAAAATTATCTCCTTTCCTGATGCTTTAAACGTTCCGAAATTGGTGTCTCATCGGTATTTGACGCGCTGATCACGAATTTGCTATCAATTTTGCGATTAAAGGTCTCGTTAGAGAGTTATGGGGTAAGTTTTGCTGGGAGGTCGTGTAGCAGCAGAATACGAAGCGTTTTCCAACCGGTGGTCGAAGAATAGCCCTTGATTACTGTGGCAGAATCATCTCGTGAAGTTGTCATCGTTCAGAAAGGTCTTCAAACTATAAAGAAGCCCTCGAATGAATCTTACAGCCGCTTGAAAAGATATTCGCAACGGTTTATCGGAGTTTGGGGCGGGGTATAAAGTCCGGGAGGTGGTTGTAAGTCACGTGAGTGATCTTGGTGTGTCACCAACGCACAAAGGTCGATACCTCAGGTGATGCCGGGAACTGAATCTCATCCACGTAACGAGGATGATGTCGTTTTGCTGGAGGAAGGAAAAGATCTCAAACTGCTCGTTGATTTTTGGTTTTCCAAAGGCAGAATGCTGAGAACCGAAAAACGTAATCCTCCAACCCTCCCCCAAATGGTTGCACCATTGCATGAGCCTAACTAAACTTTGAAAGTTTTGGTGAACTGAAATCCACATACGGTTCAATACTGTTTTGGAGTGGTTAGAGATGTGACGAAATAGTGCTATAGTGATGGAGGCCCAGGTGGTCGTTCTTTGTGCTGCTATTCAAATATTGTAAGAAAGGATAGGCATGATGATTTTTCAAGCCAAAAAAAATTATCTCCTTTCCTAATGCTTTAAACGTTCCGAAATTAAGGTCTATAGGGTATTTGACGCGCTGATCACGAATTTGCTATCAATTTTGCGATTAAAGGTCTCGTTAGAGAGTTATGGGGTAAGTTTTGCTGGGAGGTCGTGTAGCAGCATAATACGAAGCGTTTTCCAACCGGTGGTCGAAAAATAGCTCTTGATTACTGTGGCAGAATCATCTCGTGAAGTTGTCATCGTTCAGAAAGGTCTTCAAACTATAAAGAAGCCCTCGAATGAATCTTACAGCCGCTTGAAAGATATTCGCAACGGTTTATCGGAGTTTGGGGCGGGGTATAAAGTCCGGGAGGTGGTTGTAAGTCACGTGAGTGATCTTGGTGTGTCACCAACGCACAAAGGTCGATACCTCAGGTGATGCCGGGAACTGAATCTCATCCACGTAACGAGGATGATGTCGTTTTGCTGGAGGAAGGAAAAGATCTCAAACTGCTCGTTGATTTTTTGGTTTTCCAAAGGCAGAATGCTGAGAACCGAAAAACGTAATCCTCCAACCCTCCCCAAATGGTTGCACCATTGCATGAGCCTAACTAAACTTTGAAGGTTTTGGTGAACTGAAATCCACATACGGTTCAATACTGTTTTGGAGTGGTTAGAGATGTGACGAAATAGTGCTATAGTGATGGAGGCCCAGGTGGTCGTTCTTTGTGCTGCTATTCAAATATTGCAAGAAAGGATAGGGATGATAATTTTCAGGACAAAAAAAAAATTTCTCCTTTCCTAATGCTTTAAACGTTCGAAATTGGTGACTGTGGGTATTTGACGCGCTGATCACGAATTTGCTATCAATTTTGCGATTAAAGGTCTCGTTAGAGAGTTATGGGGTAAGTTTTGCTGGGAGGTCGTGTAGCAGCAGAATACGAAGCGTTTTCCAACCGGTGGTCGAAGAATAGCCCTTGATTACTGTGGCAGAATCATCTCGTGAAGTTGTCATCGTTCAGAAAGGTCTTCAAACTATAAAGAAGCCCTCGAACGAATCTTACAGCCGCTTGAAAAGATATTCGCAACGGTTTATCGGAGTTTGGGGCGGGGTATAAAGTCCGGGAGGTGGTTGTAAGTCACGTGAGTGATCTTGTTGTGTCACCAACGCACAAAGGTCGATATCTCAGGTGATGCCGGGAACTGAATCTCATCCACGTAACGAGGATGATGTCGTTTTGCTGGAGGAAGGAAAAGATCTCAAACTGCTCGTTGATTTTTGGTTTCCAAAGGCAGAATGCTGAGAACCGAAAAACGTAATCCTCCAACCCTCCCCCAAATGGTTGCACCATTGCATGAGCCTAACTAAACTTTGAAAGTTTTGGTGAACTGAAATCCACATACGGTTCAATACTGTTTTGGAGTGGTTAGAGATGTGACGAAATAGTGCTATAGTGATGGAGGCCCAGGTGGTCGTTCTTTGTGCTGCTATTCAAATATTGTAAGAAAGGATAGGCATGATGATTTTTCAAGCCAAAAAAAAATTATCTCCTTTCCTGATGCTTTAAACGTTCCGAAATTGGTGTCCAATGGGTATTTGACGCGCTGATCACGAATTTGCTATCAATTTTGCGATTAAAGGTCTCGTTAGAGAGTTATGGGGTAAGTTTTGCTGGGAGGTCGTGTAGCAGCAGAATACGAAGCGTTTTCCAACCGGTGGTCGAAAAATAGCCCTTGATTACTGTGGCAGAATCATCTCGTGAAGTTGTCATCGTTCAGAAAGGTCTTCAAACTATAAAGAAGCCCTCGAATGAATCTTACAGCCGCTTGAAAAGATATTCGCAACGGTTTATCGGAGTTTGGGGCGAGGTATAAAGTCCGGGAGGTGGTTGTAAGTCACGTGAGTGATCTTGGTGTGTCACCAACGCACAAAGGTCGATACCTCAGGTGATGCCGGGAACTGAATCTCATCCACGTAACGAGGATGATGTCGTTTTGCTGGAGGAAGGAAAAGATCTCAAACTGCTCGTTGATTTTATGGTTTTTCCAAAGGCAGAATGCTGAGAACCGAAAAACGTAATCCTCCAACCCTCCCCCAAATGGTTGCACCATTGCATGAGCCTAACTAAACTTCGAAAATTTTGGTGAACTGAAATCCACATACGGTTCAATACTGTTTTGGAGTGGTTAGAGATGTGACGAAATAGTGCTATAGTGATGGAGGCCCAGGTGGTCGTTCTTTGTGCTGCTATTCAAATATTGTAAGAAAGCATAGGCATGATGATTTTTCAAGCCAAAAAAAATTATCTCCTTTCCTAATGCTTTAAACGTTCCGAAATTGGTGACTAATGGGTATTTGACGCGCTGATCACGAATTTGCTATCAATTTTGCGATTAAAGGTCTCGTTAGAGAGTTATGGGGTAAGTTTTGCTGGGAGGTCGTGTAGCAGCAGAATACGAAGCGTTTTCCAACCGGTGGTCGAAGAATAGCCCTTGATTACTGTGGCAGAATCATCTCGTGAAGTTGTCATCGTTCAGAAAGGTCTTCAAACTATAAAGAAGCCCTCGAACGAATCTTACAGCCGCTTGAAAAGATATTCGCAACGGTTTATCGGAGTTTGGGGCGGGGTATAAAGTCCGGGAGGTGGTTGTAAGTCACGTGAGTGATCTTGGTGTGTCACCAACGCACAAAGGTCGATACCTCAGGTGATGCCGGGAACTGAATCTCATCCACGTAACGAGGATGATGTCGTTTTGCTGGAGGAAGGAAAAGATCTCAAACTGCTCGTTGATTTTTTGGTTTTTCCAAAGGCAGAATGCTGAGAACCGAAAAACGTAATCCTCCAACCCTCCCCCAAATGGTTGCACCATTGCATGAGCCTAACTAAACTTTGAAAGTTTTGGTGAACTGAAATCCACATACGGTTCAATACTGTTTTGGAGTGGTTAGAGATGTGACGAAATAGTGCTATAGTGATGGAGGCCCAGGTGGTCGTTCTTTGTGCTGCTATTCAAATATTGTAAGAAAGGATAGGCATGATGATTTTTCAAGCCAAAAAAAAATTATCTCCTTTCCTGATGCTTTAAACGTTCCGAAATTGGTGTCCAATGGGTATTTGACGCGCTGATCACGAATTTGCTATCAATTTTGCGATTAAAGGTCTCGTTAGAGAGTTATGGGGTAAGTTTTGCTGGGAGGTCGAGTAGCAGCAGAATACGAAGCGTTTTCCAACCGGTGGTCGAAGAATAGCCCTTGATTACTGTGGCAGAATCATCTCGTGAAGTTGTCATCGTTCAGAAAGGTCTTCAAACTATAAAGAAGCCCTCGAATGAATCTTACAGCCGCTTGAAAAGATATTCGCAACGGTTTATCGGAGTTTGGGGCGGGGTATAAAATCCGGGAGGTGGTTGTAAGTCACGTGAGTGATCTTGGTGTGTCACCAACGCACAAAGGTCGATACCTCAGGTGATGCCGGGAACTGAATCTCATCCACGTAACGAGGATGATGTCGTTTTGCTGGAGGAAGGAAAAGATCTCAAACTGCTCGTTGATTTTTTGGTTTTTCCAAATCCAGAATGCTGAGAACCGAAAAACGTAATCCTCCAACCCTCCCCCAAATGGTTGCACCATTGCATGAGCCTAACTAAACTTCGAAAATTTTGGTGAACTGAAATCCACATACGGTTCAATACTGTTTTGGAGTGGTTAGAGATGTGACGAAATAGTGCTATAGTGATGGAGGCCCAGGTGGTCGTTCTTTGTGCTGCTATTCAAATATTGTAAGAAAGCATAGGCATGATGATTTTTCAAGCCAAAAAAAAATTATCTCCTTTCCTAATGCTTTAAACGTTCCGAAATTGGTGACTAGTGGGTATTTGACGCGCTGATCACGAATTTGCTATCAATTTTGCGATTAAAGGTCTCGTTAGAAAGTTATGGGGTAAGTTTTGCTAAGCGTTTTCCAACCGGTGGTCAAAGAATAGCCCTTGATTACTGTGGCAGAATCATCTCGTGAAGTTGTCATCGTTCAGAAAGGTCTTCAAACTATAAAGAAGCCCTCGAACGAATCTTACAGCCGCTTGAAAAGATATTCGCAACGGTTTATCGGAGTTTGGGGCGGGGTATAAAGTCCGGGAGGTGGTTGTAAGTCACGTGAGTGATCTTGGTGTGTCACCAACGCACAAAGGTCGATACCTCAGGTGATGCCGGGAACTGAATCTCATCCACGTAACGAGGATGATGTCGTTTTGCTGGAGGAAGGAAAAGATCTCAAACTGCTCGTTGATTTTTTGGTTTTTCCAAAGGCAGAATGCTGAGAACTGAAAAACGTAATCCTTCAACTCTCCCCCAAATGGTTGCACCATTGCATGAGCCTAACTAAACTTCGAAAGTTTTGGTGAACTGAAATCCACATACGGTTCAATACTGTTTTGGAGTGGTTAGAGATGTCACGAAATAGTGCTATAGTGATGGAGGCCCAGGTGGTCGTTCTTTGTGCTGCTATTCAAATATTGTAGGAAGGAATAGGCATGATGATTTTCCAAGCCAAAAAAAATTATCTCCTTTCCTAATGCTTTAAACGTTCCGAAATTGGTGTTTAGTGGGTATTTGACGCGCTGATCACGAATTTGCTATCAATTTTGCGATTAAAGGTCTCGTTAGAGAGTTATGGGGTAAGTTTTGCTGGGAGGTCGTGTAGCAGCAGAATACGAAGCGTTTTCCAACCGGTGGTCGAAGAATAGCCCTTGATTACTGTGGCAGAATCATCTCGTGAAGTTGTCATCGTTCAGAAAGGTCTTCAAACTATAAAGAAGCCCTCGAATGAATCTTACAGCCGCTTGAAAAGATATTCGCAACGGTTTATCGGAGTTTGGGGCGGGGTATAAAGTCCGGGAGGTGGTTGTAAGTCACGTGAGTGATCTTGGTGTGTCACCAACGCACAAAGGTCGATACCTCAGGTGATGCCGGGAACTGAATCTCATCCACGTAACGAGGATGATGTCGTTTTGCTGGAGGAAGGAAAAGATCTCAAACTGCTCGTTGATTTTTTGGTTTTTCCAAAGGCAGAATGCTGAGAACCGAAAAACGTAATCCTCCAACTCTCCCCCAAATGGTTGCACCATTGCATGAGCCTAACTAAACTTCGAAAGTTTTGGTGAACTGAAATCCACATACGGTTCAATACTGTTTTGGAGTGGTTAGAGATGTCACGAAATAGTGCTATAGTGATGGAGGCCCAGGTGGTCGTTCTTTGTGCTGCTATTCAAATATTGTAGGAAGGAATAGGCATGATGATTTTCCAAGCCAAAAAAAATTATCTCCTTTCCTAATGCTTTAAACGTTCCGAAATTGGTGTTTAGTGGGTATTTGACGCGCTGATCACGAATTTGCTATCAATTTTGCGATTAAAGGTCTCGTTAGAGAGTTATGGGGTAAGTTTTGCTGGGAGGTCGTGTAGCAGCAGAATACGAAGCGTTTTCCAACCGGTGGTCGAAGAATAGCCCTTGATTACTGTGGCAGAATCATCTCGTGAAGTTGTCATCGTTCAGAAAGGTCTTCAAACTATAAAGAAGCCCTCGAATGAATCTTACAGCCGCTTGAAAAGATATTCGCAACGGTTTATCGGAGTTTGGGGCGGGGTATAAAGTCCGGAAGGTGGTTGTAAGTCACGTGAGTGATCTTGGTGTGTCACCAACGCACAAAGGTCGATACCTCGGGTGATGTCGGGAACTGAATCTCATCCACGTAACGAGGATGATGTCGTTTTGCTGGAGGAAGGAAAAATCTCAAACTGCTCGTTGATTTTTTGGTTTTTCCAAAGGCAGAATGCTGAGAACCGAAAAACGTAATCCTCCAACTCTCCCCCAAATGGTTGCACCATTGCATGAGCCTAACTAAACTTCGAAAGTTTTGGTGAACTGAAATCCACATACGGTTCAATACTGTTTTGGAGTGGTTAGAGATGTCACGAAATAGTGCTATAGTGATGGAGGCCCAGGTGGTCGTTCTTTGTGCTGCTATTCAAATATTGTAAGAAAGGATAGGCATGATGATTTTTCAAGCCAAAAAAAATTATCTCCTTTCCTAATGCTTTAAACGTTCCGAAATTGGTGTTTAGTGGGTATTTGACGCGCTGATCACGAATTTGCTATCAATTTTGCGATTAAAGGTCTCGTTAGAGAGTTATGGGGTAAGTTTTGCTGGGAGGTCGTGTAGCAGCAGAATACGAAGCGTTTTCCAACCGGTGGTCGAAGAATAGCCCTTGATTACTGTGGCAGAATCATCTCGTGAAGTTGTCATCGTTCAGAAAGGTCTTCAAACTATAAAGAAGCCCTCGAATGAATCTTACAGCCGCTTGAAAAGATATTCGCAACGGTTTATCGGAGTTTGGGGCGGGGTATAAAGTCCGGGAGGTGGTTGTAAGTCACGTGAGTGATCTTGGTGTGTCACCAACGCACAAAGGTCGATACCTCAGGTGATGCCGGGAACTGAATCTCATCCACGTAACGAGGATGATGTCGTTTTGCTGGAGGAAGGAAAAGATCTCAAACTGCTCGTTGATTTTTTGGTTTTTCCAAAGGCAGAATGCTGAGAACCGAAAAACGTAATCCTCCAACCCTCCCCCAAATGGTTGCACCATTGCATGAGCCTAACTAAACTTCGAAAGTTTTGGTGAACTGAAATCCACATACGGTTCAATACTGTTTTGGAGTGGTTAGAGATGTCACGAAATAGTGCTATAGTGATGGACGCCCAGGTGGTCGTTCTTTGTGCTGCTATTCAAATATTGTAGGAAGGAATAGGCATGATGATTTTCCAAGCCAAAAAAAATTATCTCCTTTCCTAATGCTTTAAACGTTCCGAAATTGGTGTTTAGTGGGTATTTGACGCGCTGATCACGAATTTGCTATCAATTTTGCGATTAAAGGTCTCGTTAGAGAGTTATGGGGTAAGTTTGCTGGGAGGTCGTGTAGCAGCAGAATACGAAGCGTTTTCCAACCGGTGGTCGAAGAATAGCCCTTGATTACTGTGACAGAATCATCTCGTGAAGTTGTCCTCGTTCAGAAAGGTCTTCAAACTATAAAGAAGCCCTCGAATGAATCTTACAGCCGCTTGAAAAGATATTCGCAACGGTTTATCGGAGTTTGGGGCGGGGTATAAAGTCCGGGAGGTGGTTGTAAGTCACGTGAGTGATCTTGATGTGTCACCAACGCACAAAGGTCGATACCTCAGGTGATGCCGGGAACTGAATCTCATCCACGTAACGAGGATGATGTCGTTTTGCTGGAGGAAGGAAAAGATCTCAAACTGCTCGTTGATTTTTTGGTTTTTCCAAAGGCAGAATGCTGAGAACCGAAAAACGTAATCCTCCAACCCTCCCCCAAATGGTTGCACCATTGCATGAGCCTAACTAAACTTCGAAAGTTTTGGTGAACTGAAATCCACATACGGTTCAATACTGTTTTGGAGTGGTTAGAGATGTGACGAAATAGTGCTATAGTGATGGAGGCCCAGGTGGTCGTTCTTTGTGCTGCTATTCAAATATTGTAAGAAAGGATAGGCATGATGATTTTTCAAGCCAAAAAAATTATCTCCTTTCCTAATGCTTTCAACGTTCCGAAATTGGTGTCCACTGGGTATTTGACGCGCTGATCACGAATTTGCTATCAATTTTGCGATTAAAGGTCTCGTTAGAGAGTTATGGGGTAAGTTTTGCTGGGAGGTCGTGTAGCAGCAGAATACGAAGCGTTTTCCAACCGGTGGTCGAAGAATAGCCCTTGATTACTGTGGCAGAATCATCTCGTGAAGTTGTCATCGTTCAGAAAGGTCTTCAAACTATAAAGAAGCCCTCGAATGAATCTTACAGCCGCTTGAAAAGATATTCGCAACGGTTTATCGGAGTTTGGGGCGGGGTATAAAGTCCGGGAGGTGGTTGTAAGTCACGTGAGTGATCTTGGTGTGTCACCAACGCACAAAGGTCGATACCTCAGGTGATGCCGGGAACTGAATCTCATCCACGTAACGAGGATGATGTCGTTTTGCTGGAGGAAGGAAAAGATCTCAAACTGCTCGTTGATTTTTTGGTTTTTCCAAAGGCAGAATGCTGAGAACCGAAAAACGTAATCCTCCAACCCTCTCCCAAATGGTTGCACCATTGCATGAGCCTAACTAAACTTCGAAAATTTTGGTGAACTGAAATCCACATACGGTTCAATACTGTTTTGGAGTGGTTAGAGATGTGACGAAATAGTGCTATAGTGATGGAGGCCCAGGTGGTCGTTCTTTGTGCTGCTATTCAAATATTGTAAGAAAGGATAGGCATGATGATTTTTCAAGCCAAAAAAAATTATCTCCTTTCCTAATGCTTTAAACGTTCCGAAATTGGTGACCAGTGGGTATTTGACGCGCTGATCACGAATTTGCTATCAATTTTGCGATTAAAGGTCTCGTTAGAGAGTTATGGGGTAAGTTTTGCTGGGAGGTCGTGTAGCAGCAGAATACGAAGCGTTTTCCAACCGGTGGTCGAAGAATAGCCCTTGATTACTGTGGCAGAATCATCTCGTGAAGTTGTCATCGTTCAGAAAGGTCTTCAAACTATAAAGAAGCCCTCGAACGAATCTTACAGCCGCTTGAAAAGATATTCGCAACGGTTTATCGGAGTTTGGGGCGGGGTATAAAGTCCGGGAGGTGGTTGTAAGTCACGTGAGTGATCTTGGTGTGTCACCAACGCACAAAGGTCGATACCTCAGGTGATGCCGGGAACTGAATCTCATCCACGTAACGAGGATGATGCCGTTTTGCTGGAGGAAGGAAAAGATCTCAAACTGCTCGTTGATTTTTTGGTTTTTCCAAAGGCAGAATGCTGAGAACCGAAAAACGTAATCCTCCAACTCTCCCCCAAATGGTTGCACCATCGTGGTTTCCCTCTCCTGCCAGACGCTGCAACCGGAGGCTGCACCGTCCAATTTGAATTTCCACAGATTCGCACCTCCCGGAATCGCTAGGGTAAAAGATTAGCCCACACCCGGGGTTTTCCTCCTCTGCCAGACGGTGCAGCCGAAGGCTGCACTGTCCAATTTGGACTTCCACAGATTCGCACCTCCCGGAATCGCTAGGGTAAAGGATTAGCCCACACCCGGGGTTTTCCTACCCTGCTGGATGGTGCAGCCAAAGGCTGCACCGTCCAATTTAGACTTCCACAGATTCGCACCTCCCGGAATCGCTAGGGTAAAGGATTAGCCCACACCCGGGGTTTCCCTCCCCTGCCAGACGGTGCAGCCGAAGGCTGCACTGTCCAATTTGGATTTCCCCATATTCGCACCACCCGGAATCGCTAGGGTAAAAGATTAGCCCACACCCGGGGTTTCCCTCCCCTGCCAGACGGTGCAGCCGAAGGCTGCACTGTCCAATTTGGATTTCCACAGATTCGCACCTCCCGGAATCGCTAGGGTAAAGGATTAGCCCACACCCGGGGTTTCCCTCTCCTGCCAGACGCTGCAACCGGAGGCTGCATCATCTAATTTGAATTTCCCCAGATTCGCTCCTCTCGGAATCGCTAGGGTAAAAGATTAGCCCACACCCGAGGTTTTCCTACCCTGCCGGATGGTGCAGCCGAAGGCTGCACCGTCCAATTTGGATTTCCACAGATTCGCACCTCCCGGAATCGCTAGGGTAAAAGATTAGCCCACACCCGGGGTTTCCCTCCCCTGCCAGACGGTGCAGCCGAAGGCTGCACTGTCCAATTTGGATTTCCA
The DNA here is from genome assembly GCA_029168955.1 of Aplectana chamaeleonis. Lineage (NCBI taxonomy): Eukaryota > Metazoa > Nematoda > Chromadorea > Rhabditida > Cosmocercidae > Aplectana > Aplectana chamaeleonis. Next base: position 19,640 of record JAPDOI010000244.1, on the reverse strand, counting down.
CAGATTCGCACCTCCCGGAATCGCTAGGGTAAAAGATTAGCCCACACCCGGGGTTTTCCTCCTCTGCCAGACGGTGCAGCCGAAGGCTGCACTGTCCAATTTGGACTTCCACAGATTCGCACCTCCCGGAATCGCTAGGGTAAAAGATTAGCCCACACCCGGGGTTTCCCTCCCCTGCCAGACGGTGCAGCCGAAGGCTGCACTGTCCAATTTGGATTTCCACAGATTCGCACCTCCCGGAATCGCTAGGGTAAAAGATTAGCCCACACCCGGGGTTTCCCTCTCCTGCCAGACGCTGCAACCGGAGGCTGCATCATCTAATTTGAATTTCCCCAGATTCGTTCCTCTCGGAATCGCTAGGGTAAAGGATTAGCCCACACCCGAGGTTTTCCTACCCTGCCAGACAATGCAGCCGAAGGCTGCACTGTCCAATTTGAATTTCCACAGATTCGCACCTCCCGGAATCGCTAGGGTAAAAGATTAGCCCACACCCGGGGTTTTCCTCCTCTGCCAGACGGTGCAGCCGAAGGCTGCACTGTCCAATTTGGATTTCCACAGATTCGCACCTCCCGGAATCGCTAGGGTAAAGGATTAGCCCACACCCGGGGTTTCCCTCCCCTGCCAGACGGTGCAGCCGAAGGCTGCACTGTCTAATTTGGATTTTCACAGATTCGCACCTCCCGGAATCGCTAGGGTAAAAGATTAGCCCACATCCGGGGTTTCCCTCCCCTGTCAGACGGCGCAGCCGAAGGCTGCACTGTCCAATTTGAATTTCCACAGATTCGCACCTCCCGGAATCGCTAGGGTAAAAGATTAGCCCACACCCGGGGTTTCCCTCCCCTGCCAGACGGTGCAGCCGAAGGCTGCACTGTCCAATTTGGATTTCCACAGATTCGCACCTCCCGGAATCGCTAGGGTAAAGGATTAGCCCACACCCGGGGTTTCCCTCTCCTGCCAGACGCTGCAACCGGAGGCTGCATCATCTAATTTGAATTTCCCCAGATTCGCTCCTCTCGGAATCGCTAGGGTAAAAGATTAGCCCACACCCAAGGTTTTCCTACCCTGCCGGATGGTGCAGCCGAAGGCTGCACCGTCCAATTTGAATTTCCACAGATTCGCACCTCCCGGAATCGCTAGGGTAAAAGATTAGCCCACACCCGGGGTTTTCCTCCTCTGCCAGACGGTGCAGCCGAAGGCTGCACTGTCCAATTTGGACTTCCACAGATTCGCACCTCCCGGAATCGCTAGGGTAAAGGATTAGCCCACACCCGGGGTTTTCCTACCCTGCCGGATGGTGCAGCCGAAGGCTGCACCGTCCAATTTGGACTTCCACAGATTCGCACCTCCCGGAATCGCTAGGGTAAAGGATTAGCCCACACCCGGGGTTTCCCTCCCCTGCCAGACGGTGCAGCCGAAGGCTGCACTGTCCAATTTGGATTTTCACAGAATCGCACCTCCCGGAATCGCTAGGGTAAAAGATTAGCCCACACCCGAGGTTTTCCTACCCTGCCGGATGGTGCAGCCGAAGGCTGCACCGTCCAATTTGGATTTTTCCTTATTCGCACCTCCCGGAATCGCTAGGGTAAAAGATTAGCCCACATCCGGGGTTTCCCTCCCCTGTCAGACGGCGCAGCCGAAGGCTGCACTGTCCAATTTGGATTTCTCCATATTCGCACCTCCCGGAATCGCTAGGGTAAAAGATTAGCCCACACCCGGGGTTTCCCTCCCCTGCCAGACGGTGCAGCCGAAGGCTGCACTGTCCAATTTGGATTTCCACAGAATCGCACCTCCCGGAATCGCTAGGGGAAAGGATTAGCTCACACCCGGGGTTTCCTCCCCTGCCAGACGCTGCAACCGGAGGCTGCATCATCTAATTTGAATTTCCCCAGATTCGCTCCTCTCGGAATCGCTAGGGTAAAAGATTAGCCCACACCCGGGGTTTCCCTCCCCTGCCAGACGGTGCAGCCGAAGGCTGCACTGTCCAATTTGGATTTCCACAGATTCGCACCTCCCGGAATCGCTAGGGTAAAAGATTAGCCCACACCCGGGGTTTCCCTTCCCTGCCAGGCGGTGCAGCCGAAGGCTGCACTGTCCAATTTGGATTTTCACAGATTCGCACCTCCCGGAATCGCTAGGGTAAAAGATTAGCCCACACCCGGGGTTTCTCTCCCCTGCGGGACAGTGCAGCCGAAGGCTGCACTGTCCAATTTGGATTTTCACAGATTCGCACCTCCCGGAATCGCTAGGGTAAAAGATTAGCCCACACCCGGGGTTTCCCTCCCCTGCCAGACGGTGCAGCCGAAGGCTGCACTGTCCAATTTGGATTTTCACAGATTCGCACCTCCCGGAATCGCTAGGGTAAAAGATTAGCCCACACCCGGGGTTTCCCTCCCCTGCGGGACCATGCAGCCGCAGGCTGCACTGTCCAATTTGGATTTCTCCATATTCGCACCTCCCGGAATCGCTAGGGTAAAAGATTAGCCCACATCCGGGGTTTCCCTCCCCTGTCAGACGGCGCAGCCGAAGGCTGCACTGTCCAATTTGAATTTCCACAGATTCGCACCTCCCGGAATCGCTAGGGTAAAAGATTAGCCCACACCCAAGGTTTTCCTACCCTGCCGGATGGTGCAGCCGAAGGCTGCACCGTCCAATTTGAATTTCCACAGATTCTTTCCTCTCGGAATCGCTAGGGTAAAGGATTAGCCCACACCCGGGGTTTTCCTCCCCTGCCAGACGGTGCAGCCGAAGGCTGCACTGTCCAATTTGGATTTCCACAGATTCGCACCTCCCGGAATCGCTAGGGTAAAGGATTAGCCCACACCCGGGGTTTCCCTCCCCTGCCAGACGGTGCAGCCGAAGGCTGCACTGTCCAATTTAGACTTCCACAGATTCGTACCTCCCGGAATCGCTAGGGTAAAAGATTAGCCCACACCCGGGGTTTCTCTCCCCTGCGGAACAGTGCAGCCGAAGGCTGCACTGTCCAATTTGGATTTTCACAGATTCGCACCTCCCGGAAACGCTAGGGTAAAAGATTAGCCCACACCCGGGGTTTCCTCCTGCCAGACGGTGCAGCCGAAGGCTGCACTGTCCAATTTGGATTTCCACAGATTCGCACCTCCCGGAATCGCTAGGGTAAAAGATTAGCCCACACCCGGGGTTTCCTCTCCTGCCAGACGGTGCAGCCGAAGGCTGCACTGTCCAATTTGAATTTCCACAGATTCGCACCTCCCGGAATCGCTAGGGTAAAAGATTAGCCCACACCCGGGTTTTCCTCCTGCCAGACGGTGCAGCCGAAGGCTGCACTGTCCAATTTGAATTTCCACAGATTCGCACCTCCCGGAATCGCTAGGGTAAAGATTAGCCCACACCCGGGTTTCCCTCCTGCCGGATGGTGCAGCCGAAGGCTGCACCGTCCAATTTGGACTTCCACAGATTCGCACCTCCCGGAATCGCTAGGGTAAAGGATTAGCCCACACCCGGGGTTTCCCTCCCCTGCCAGACGGTGCAGCCGAAGGCTGCACTGTCCAATTTGGATTTCCCCATATTCGCACCACCCGGAATCGCTAGGGTAAAAGATTAGCCCACACCCGGGGTTTCCCTCCCCTGCCAGACGGTGCAGCCGAAGGCTGCACTGTCCAATTTGGATTTCCACAGATTCGCACCTCCCGGAATCGCTAGGGTAAAAGATTAGCCCACATCCGGGGTTTCCCTCCCCTGTCAGACGGCGCAGCCGAAGGCTGCACTGTCCAATTTGAATTTCCACAGATTCGCACCTCCCGGAATCGCTAGGGTAAAAGATTAGCCCACACCCGGGGTTTCTCTCCCCTGCGGGACAGTGCAGCCGAAGGCTGCACTGTCCAGTTTGGATTTCCACAGATTCGCACCTCCCGGAATCGCTAGGGTAAAGGATTAGCCCACACCCGGGGTTTCCCTCCCCTGCCAGACGGTGCAGCCGAAGGCTGCATCATTTAATTTGAATTTTCCCAGATTCGCTCCTCTCGGAATCGCTAGGGTATAAGATTTGCCCACACCCAAGGTTTTCCTACCCTGCCAGACAACGCAGCCGAAGGCTGCACTGTCCAATTTGGATTTCTCCATATTCGCACCTCCCGGAATCGCTAGGGTAAAAGATTAGCCTACACCCGGGGTTTCCCTCCCCTGCCAGACGGTGCAGCCAAAGGCTGCACTGTCCAATTTGGATTTCCACAGATTCGCACCTCCCGGAATCGCTAGGGTAAAGGATTAGCCCACACCCGGGGTTTCCCTCCCCTGCCAGACGGTGCAGCCGAAGGCTGCACTGTCTAATTTGGATTTTCACAGATTCGCACCTCCCGGAATCGCTAGGGTAAAAGATTAGCCCACACCCGGGGTTTCCCTCCCCTGCCAGACGGTGCAGCCGAAGGCTGCACTGTCCAATTTGGATTTCCACAGATTCGCACCTCCCGGAATCGCTAGGGTTAAAAATTAGGCCACACCCGAGGTTTTCCTACCCTGCCAGACCGTGCGGCCGAAGGCTGCACTGTCCAATTTGAATTTCCACAGATTCGCACCTCCCGGAATCGCTAGGGTAAAAGATTAGCCCACACCCGGGTTTTCCTCCTGCCAGACGGTGCAGCCGAAGCCTCCACTGTCCAATTTGGATTTCCACAGAATCGCACCTCCCGGAATCGCTAGGGGAAAGGATTAGCTCACACCCGGGGTTTCCTCCCCTGCCAGACGCTGCAACCGGAGGCTGCACTGTCCAATTTGGATTTCCACAGATTCGCACCTCCCGGAATCGCTAGGGTAAAAGATTAGCCCACATCCGGGGTTTCCCTCCCCTGTCAGACGGCGCAGCCAAAGGCTGCACCGTCCAATTTGGATTTCCACAGATTCGCACCTCTCGGAATCGCTAGGGTAAAGGATTAGCCCACACCCGAGGTTTTCCTACCCTGCCAGACAATGCAGCCGAAGGCTGCACTGTCCAGTTTGGATTTCCACAGATTCGCACCTCCCGGAATCGCTAGGGTAAAAGATTAGCCCACATCCGGTGTTTCCCTCCCCTGTCAGACGGCGCAGCCGAAGGCTGCACTGTCCAGTTTGAATTTCCACAGATTCGCACCTCCCGGAATCGCTAGGGTAAAAGATTAGCCCACACACGTGGTTTTCCTCCTCTGCCAGACGGTGCAGCCGAAGGCTGCACTGTCCAATTTGAATTTCCACAGATTCGCACCTCCCGGAATCGCTAGGGTAAAGGATTAGCCCACACCCGGGGTTTTCCTCCTCTGCCAGACGGCGCAGCCGAAGGCTGCACTGTCCAATTTGGACTTCCACACATTCGCACCTCCCGGAATCGCTAGGGTAAAGATTAGCCCACACCCGGGGTTTCCTCCCTGCCAGACGGTGCAGCCGAAGGCTGCACTGTCCAATTTGGATTTCCACAGATTCGCACCTCCCGGAATCGCTAGGGTAAAAGATTAGCCCACACCCGGGGTTTCCCTCCCTGCCAGACGGTGCAGCCGAAGGCTGCACTGTCCAATTTGGATTTCCACAGATTCGCACCTCCCGGAATCGCTAGGGTAAAAGATTAGCCCACACCCGGGGTTTCCTCCTGCCAGACGGTGCAGCCGAAGGCTGCACTGTCCAATTTGGATTTCCACAGATTCGCACCTCCCGGAATCGCTAGGGTAAAAGATTAGCCCACACCCGGGGTTTCCTCCCTGCCAGACGGTGCAGCCGAAGGCTGCACTGTCCAATTTGGATTTCCACAGATTCGCACCTCCCGGAATCGCTAGGGTAAAAGATTAGCCCACACCCGGGGTTTCCTCCTGCCAGACGGTGCAGCCGAAGGCTGCACTGTCCAATTTGGATTTCCACAGATTCGCACCTCCCGGAATCGCTAGGGTAAAAGATTAGCCCACACCCGGGTTTCCTCCTGCCAGACGGTGCAGCCGAAGGCTGCACTGTCCAATTTGAATTTCCACAGATTCGCACCTCCCGGAATCGCTAGGGTAAAAGATTAGCCCACACCCGGGTTTCCTCCTGCCAGATGGTGCAGCCAAAGGCTGCACCGTCCAATTTGGATTTCCACAGATTCGCACCTCCCGGAAACGCTCGGGTAAAAGATTAGCCCACACCCGGGGTTTCCCTCCCCTGCGGGACATTGCAGCCGAAGGCTGCACTGTCCAATTTGGATTTCTCCATATTCGCACCTCCCGGAATCGCTAGGGTAAAAGATTAGCCCCCATCCGGGGTTTCCCTCCCTGTCAGACGGCGCAGCCGAAGGCTGCACCGTCCAATTTGGACTTCCACAGATTCGCACCTCCCGGAATCGCTAGGGTAAAAGATTAGCCCACACCCGGGGTTTCCCTCCCCTGCCAGACGGTGCAGCCGAAGGCTGCACTGTCCAATTAGGATTTCCCCATATTCGCACCACCCGGAATCGCTAGGGTAAAAGATTAGCCCACACCCGGGGTTTCCCTCCCCTGCCAGACGGTGCAGCCGAAGGCTGCACTGTCCAATTTGGATTTCCACAGAATCGCACCTCCCGGAATCGCTAGGGGAAAGGATTAGCTCACACCCGGGGTTTCCTCCCCTGCCAGACGGTGCAGCCGAAGGCTGCACTGTCCAATTTGGATTTCCCCATATTCGCACCACCCGGAATCGCTAGGGTAAAAGATTAGCCCACACCCAGGGTTTTCCTACCCTGCGGGACCGTGCAGCCGAAGGCTGCACTGTCCAATTTGAATTTCCACAGATTCGCACCTCCCGGAATCGCTAGGGTAAAAGATTAGCCCACACCCGGGGTTTTCCTCCTCTGCCAGAGGGTGCACTGCACTGTCCAATTTGGATTTCCACAGATTCGCACCTCCCGGAATCGCTAGGGTAAAGGATTAGCCCACACCCGGGGTTTTCCTACCCTGCCAGACAATGCAGCCGAAGGCTGCACTGTCCAATTTGGATTTCTCCATATTCGCACCTCCCGGAATCGCTAGGGTAAAAGATTAGCCTACACCCGGGGTTTCCCTCCCCTGCCAGACGGTGCAGCCAAAGGCTGCACTGTCCAATTTGGATTTTCACAGATTCGCACCTCCCGGAATCGCTAGGGCAAAAGATTAGCCCACACCCGGGGTTTCCCTCCAATGCGGGACCGTGCAGCCGCAGGCTGCACTGTCCAATTTGGATTTCTCCATATTCGCACCTCCCGGAATCGCTAGGGTAAAAGATTAGCCCACATCCGGGGTTTCCCTCCCCTGTCAGACGGCGCAGCCGAAGGCTGCACTGTCCAATTTGAATTTCCACAGATTCGCACCTCCCGGAATCGCTAGGGTAAAAGATTAGCCCACACCCGGGGTTTTCCTCCTCTGCCAGACGGTGCAGCCAAAGGCTGCACTGTCCAATTTGGAATTCCACAGATTCGCACCTCTAGGAATCGCTAGGGTAAAGAATTAGCCCACACCCGAGGTTTTCCTACCCTGCCAGACAATGCAGCCGAAGGCTGCACTGTCCAATTTGGATTTCCACAGATTCGCACCTCCCGGAATCGCTAGGGTAAAAGATTAGCCCACACCCGGGGTTTCCCTCCCCTGCCAGACGGTGCAGCCGAAGGCTGCACTGTCCAATTTGGATTTCCCCATATTCGCACCTCCCGGAATCGCTAGGGTAAAAGATTAGCCTACACCCGGAGTTTTCCTCCCCTGCCAGACAGTGCAGCCGAAGGTTGCACCGTCCAATTTGGATTTCTCCATATTCGCACCTCTCGGAATCGCTAGGGTAAAAGATTAGCCCACATCCGGGGTTTCCCTCGCCTGTCAGACGGTGCAGCCGAAGGCTGCACTGTCCAATTTGGATTTTCACAGATTCGCACCTCCCGGAATCGCTAGGGTAAAAGATTAGCCTACACCCGGAGTTTCCCTCCCCTGCCAGACGGTGCGGCCGAAGGCTTCACTGTCCAATTTGGATTTCCACAGATTCGCACCTCCCGGAATCGCTAGGGTAAAAGATTAGCCCTCATCCGGGGTTTCCCTCTCCTGTCAGACGGCGCAGCCGAAGGCTGCACTGTCCAATTTGAAATTCCACAGATTCGCACCTCCCTGAATCGCTAGGGTTAAAGATTAGCCCACACCCGGGGCTTTCCTCCTCTGCCAGACGGTGCACTGCACTGTCCAATTTGGATTTCCCCATATTCGCACCTCCCGGAATCGCTAGGGTAAAAGATTAGCCTGCACCCGGAGTTTTCCTCCCCTGCCAGACAGTGCAGCCCAAGGCTGCACTCTCCAATTTGGATTTCCCCATATTCGCACCTTCCGGAATCGCTAGGGTAAAAGATTAGCCCACACCCGGGGTTTCCCTCCCCTGCCAGACGGTGCAGCCGAAGGCTGCACCGTCCAATTTGGATTTCCCCTTATTCGCACCTCCCGGAATCGCTAGGGTAGAAGATTAGCCCACATCCGGAGTTTCCCTCCCCTGTCAGACGGCGCAGCCGAAGGCTGCACTGTCCAATTTGAATTTCCACAGATTCGCACCTCCCGGAATCGCGGGGGTAAAAGATTAGCCCACACCCGGGGGTTTCCCTCCCCGCCAGACGGTGCAGCCGAAGGCTGCACTGTCCAATTTGGATTTCCACAGATTCGCACCTCCCGGAATCGCTAGGGTAAAGGATTATCCCACACCCGGGGTTTCCCTCTCCTGCCAGACGCTGCAGCCGAAGGCTGCACCGTCCAATTTGAATTTCCACAGATTCTTTCCTCTCGGAATCGCTAGGGTAAAGGATTAGCCCACACCCGGGGTTTTCCTCCTCTGCCAGACGGTGCAGCCGAAGGCTGCACTGTCCAATTTGGACTTCCACAGATTCGCACCTCCCGGAATCGCTAGGGTAAAGGATTAGCCCACACCCGGGGTTTCCCTCCCCTGCCAGACGGTGCAGCCGAAGGCTGCACTGTCCAATTTGGATTTCCACAGATTCGCACCTCCCGGAATCGCTACGGTAAAGGATTAGCCCACACCCGGGGTTTCCCTCTCCTGCCAGACGCTGCAACCGGAGGCTGCACTGTCCAATTTGAATTTCCACAGATTCGCACCGCCCGGAATCGCTAGGGTAAAAGATTAGCCCACACCCGGGGTTTCCCTCCCCTGCCAGACGGTGCAGCCGAAGGCTGCACTGTCCAATTTGGATTTTCACAGATTCGCACCTCCCGGAATCGCTAGGGTAAAAGATTAGCCCACACCCGGGGTTTCCCTCCCCTGCCAGACGGTGCAGCCAAAGGCTGCACTGTCCAATTTGGATTTTCACAGATTCGCACCTCCCGGAATCGCTAGGGCAAAAGATTAGCCCACACCCGGGGTTTCCCTCCAATGCGGGACCGTGCAGCCGCAGGCTGCACTGTCCAATTTGGATTTCTCCATATTCGCACCTCCCGGAATCGCTAGGGTAAAAGATTAGCCCACATCCGGGGTTTCCCTCCCCTGTCAGACGGCGCAGCCAAAGGCTGCACCGTCCAATTTGGATTTCCACAGATTCGCACCTCCCGGATTCGCTAGGGTAAAGGATTAGCCCACACCCGGGGTTTCCCTCTCCTGCCAGACGCTGCAACCGGAGGCTGCATCATCTAATTTGAATTTCCCCAGATTCGTTCCTCTCGGAATCGCTAGGGTAAAGGATTAGCCCACACCCGAGGTTTTCCTACCCTGCCAGACAATGCAGCCGAAGGCTGCACTGTCCAGTTTGGATTTCCACAGATTCGTACCTCCCGGAATCGCTAGGGTAAAAGATTAGCCCACACCCGGGGTTTCTCTCCCCTGCGGGACAGTGCAGCCGAAGGCTGCACTGTCCAATTTGGATTTTCACAGATTCGCACCTCCCGGAATCGCTAGGGTAAAAGATTAGCCCACACCCGGGGTTTCCCTCCCCTGCGGGACCATGCAGCCGAAGGCTGCACTGTCCAATTTGGATTTCTCCATATTCGCACCTCCCGGAATCGCTAGGGTAAAAGATTAGCCTACACCCGGGGTTTCCCTCCCCTGCCAGACGGTGCAGCCGAAGGCTGCACTGTCCAATTTGGATTTTCACAGATTCGCACCTCCCGGAATCGCTAGGGTAAAAGATTAGCCCACACCCGGGGTTTCCCTCCCCTGCCAGACGGTGCAGCCGAAGGCTGCACTGTCCAATTTGGATTTCCCCATATTCGCACCACCCGGAATCGCTAGGGTAAAAGATTAGCCCACACCCGGGGTTTCCCTCCCCTGCCAGACGGTGCAGCCGAAGGCTGCACTGTCCAATTTGGATTTCCACAGATTCGCACTCCCGGAATCGCTAGGGTAAAAGATTAGCCCACACCCGGGGTTTTCCTCCCCTGCCAGACTGTGCAGCCTAAGGCTGCACTGTCCAATTTGGATTTCCCCGTATTCGCACCACCCGTAATCGCTAGGGTAAAAGATTAGCCCACATCCGGGGTTTCCCTCCACTGCCAGACGGCGCAGCCGAAGGCTGCACTGTCCAATTTGAATTTCCACAGATTCGCACCTCCCGGAATCGCTAGGGTAAAAGATTAGCCTACACCCGGAGTTTCCCTCCCCTGCCAGACGGTGCGGCCGAAGGCTGCACTGTCCAATTTGGATTTCCACAGAATCGCACCTCCCGGAATCGCTAGGGGAAAGGATTAGCTCACACCCGGGGTTTCCTCCCCTGCCAGACGGTGCAGCCGAAGGCTGCACTGTCCAATTTGGATTTCCCCATATTCGCACCACCCGGAATCGCTAGGGTAAAAGATTAGCCCACACCCGGGGTTTCCCTCCCCTGCCAGACGGTGCAGCCGAAGGCTGCACTGTCCAATTTGGATTTCCACAGATTCGCTCCTCTCGGAATCGCTATGGTAAAAGATTAGCCCACACCCGAGGTTTTCCTACCCTGCCGGATGGTGCAGCCGAAGGCTGCACTGTCCAATTTGGATTTCCACAGATTCGCACCTCCCGGAATCGCTAGGGTAAAGGATTAGCCCACACCCGGGGTTTCCCTCTCCTGCCAGACGCTGCAACCGGAGGCTGCATCATCTAATTTGAATTTCCCCAGATTCGCTCCTATCGAAATCGCTAGGGTAAAAGATTAGCCCACACCCGGGGTTTTCCTACCCTGCTGGATGGTGCAGCCGAAGGCTGCACCGTCCAATTTGGACTTCCACAGATTCGCACCTCCCGGAATCGCTAGGGTAAAAGATTAGCCCACACCCGGGGTTTCCCTCCCCTGCCAGACGGTGCAGCCGAAGGCTGCACTGTCCAATTTGGATTTCCACAGATTCGCACCTCCCGGAATCGCTAGGGTAAAAGATTAGCCCACACCCGGGGTTTCCCTCCCCTGCCAGACGGTGCAGCCGAAGGCTGCACTGTCCAATTTGAATTTCCACAGATTCGCACCTCCCGGAATCGCTAGGGTGAAAGATTAGCCCACACCCGGGGTTTCCCTCCGTTGCCAGACGGTGCAGCCGAAGGCGGCACTGTCCAATTTGGATTTCCCCATCTTCGCACCACCCGGAATCGCTAGGGTGAAAGATTAGCCCACACCCGGGGTTTCCCTCCTCTGCCAGACGGTGCAGCCAAAGGCTGCACTGTCCAATTTGGATTTCCCCATATTCGCACCTCCCGGAATCGCTAGGGTAAAAGATTAGCCTACACCCGGGGTTTCCCTCCACTGCCAGACTGTGCAGCCGAAGGCTGCACTGTCCAATTTGGATTTCCCCGTATTCGCACCACCCGTAATCGCTAGGGTAAAAGATTAGCCCACACCCGGGGTTTCCCTCTCCTGCCAGACGGTGCAGCCGAAGGCTGCACTGTCCAATTTGGATTTCCCCATATTCGCACCACCCGGAATCGCTAGGGTAAAAAATTAGCCCACACCCAGGGTTTTCCTCCCCTGCCAGACAGTGCAGCCGAAGGTTGCACCGTCCAATTTCGATATCTCCATATTCCCACCCCCCGGAATCGCTAGGGTAAAAGATTAGCCCACACCCAGGGTTTTCCTACCCTGCGGGACCGTGCAGCCGAAGGCTGCACTGTCCAATTTGAATTTCCACAGATTCGCACCTCCCGGAATCGCTAGGGTAAACGATTAGCTCACACCCGGGGTTTATCTCCCCTGTCAGACGGCGCAGCCGAAGGCTGCACTGTCCAATTTGGATTTCCACAGATTCGCACCTCCCGGAATCGCTAGGGTAAAAGATTAGCCCACACCCGGGGTTTCCCTCCCCTGCCAGACGGTGCAGCCGAAGGCTGCACTGTCCAATTTGGATTTCCACAGATTCGCACCTCCCGGAATCGCTAGGGTAAAAGATTAGCCTACACCCGGGGTTTTCCTCCCCTGCCAGACTGTGCAGCCTAAGGCTGCACTGTCCAATTTGGATTTCCCCGTATTCGCACCACCCGTAATCGCTAGGGTAAAAGATTAGCCCACACTCGGGGTTTCCCTCTCCTGCCAGACGGTGCAGCCGAAGGCTTCACCGTCCAATTTGGATTTTCCCATAATCGCACCTCCCGGAATCGCTAGGGTAAAAGATTAGCCCACATCCGGGGTTTCCCTCCCCTGTCAGACGGCGCAGCCGAAGGCTGCACTGTCCAATTTGAATTTCCACAGATTCGCACCTCCCGGAATCGCTAGGGTAAAAGATTAGCCCACACCCGGGGTTTCCCTCCCCTGCCAGACGGTGCAGCCGAAGGCTGCACTGTCCAATTTGGATTTCCACAGATTCGCACCTCCCGGAATCGCTAGGGTAAAAGATTAGCCCACATCCGGGGTTTCCCTCCCCTGTCAGACGGTGCAGCCGAAGGCTGCACTGTCCAATTTGGATTTCCCCATATTCGCACCACCCGGAATCGCTAGGGTAAAAAATTAGCCCACACCCAGGGTTTTCCTCCCCTGCCAGACAGTGCAGACGAAGGTTGCACTGTCCAATTTGAATTTCCACAGATTCGCAGCTCCCGGAATCGCTAGGGTAAAAGATTAGCCCACACCTGGGGTTTTCCTCCTCTTCCAGACGGTGCAGCCGAAAGCTGCACTGTCCAATCTGAATTTCCACAGATTCGCACCTCCCGGAATCGCTAGGGTAAAAGATTAGCCCACACCCGGGGTTTCCCTCCCCTGCCAGACGGTGCAGCCGAAGGCTGCACTGTCCAATTTGAATTTCCACAGATTCGCACCTCCCGGAATCGCTAGGGTAAAAGATTAGCCCACACCCGGGGTTTTCCTCCTCTGCCAGACGGTGTACTGCACTGTCCAATTTGGATTCCCCCATATTCGCACCACCCGGAATCGCTAGGGTAAAAGATTAGCCCACACCCGGGGTTTCCCTCCCCTGCCAGACGGTGCAGCCGAAGGCTGCACTGTCCAATTTGGATTTCCACAGATTCGCACCTCCCGGAATCGCTAGGGTAAAAGATTAGCCCACACCCGGGGTTTTCCTCCCCTGCCAGACTGTGCAGCCTAAGGCTGCACTGTCCAATTTGGATTTCCCCGTATTCGCACCACCCGTAATCGCTAGGGTAAAAGATTAGCCCACACCCGGGGTTTCCCTCAGCTGCGGGACCGTGCAGCCGCAGGCTGCACTGTCCAATTTGGATTTCTCCATATTCGCACCTCCCGGAATCGCTAGGGTAAAAGATTAGCCTACACCCGGGGTTTCCCTCCCCTGCCAGACGGTGCAGCCGAAGGCTGCACTGTCCAATTTGGATTTTCACAGATTCGCACCTCCCGGAATCGCTAGGGTAAAAGATTAGCCCACACCCGGGGTTTCCCTCCCCTGCCAGACGGTGCAGCCGAAGGCTGCACTGTCCAATTTGGATTTCCACAGATTCGCACTCCCGGAATCGCTAGGGTAAAAGATTAGCCCACACCCAGGGTTTTCCTCTCCTGCCAGACGGTGCAGCCGAAGGTTGCACCGTCCAATTCCGATATCTCCATATTCCCACCCCCCGGAATCGCTAGGGTAAAAGATTAGCCCATACCCAGGGTTTTCCTACCCTGCGGGACCGTGCAGCCGAAGGCTGCACTGTCCAATTTGAATTTCCACAGATTCGCACCTCCCGGAATCGCTAGGGTAAAAGATTAGCCCACACCCGGGGTTTTCCTCCTCTGCCAGACGGTGCACTGCACTGTCCAATTTGGATTTCCCCATATTCGCACCACCCGGAATCGCTAGGGTAAAAGATTAGCCCACACCCGGGGTTTTCCTCCCCTGCCAGACTGTGCAGCCTAAGGCTGCACTGTCCAATTTGGATTTCCCCGTATTCGCACCACCCGTAATCGCTAGGGTAAAAGATTAGCCCACACTCGGGGTTTCCCTCCCCTGCCAGACGGTGCAGCCGAAGGCTGCACTGTCCAATTTGGATTTCCCCATATTCGCACCTCCCGGAATCGCTAGGGTAAAAGATTAGCCCACACCCGGGGTTTCCCTCCCCCGCCAGACGGTGCAGCCGAAGGCTGCACTGTCCAATTTGAATTTCCACAGATTCGCACCTCCCGGAATCGCTAGGGTAAAAGATTAGCCCACACCCGGGGTTTCTCTCCCCTGCGGGACAGTGCAGCCGAAGGCTGCACTGTCCAGTTTGGATTTCCACAGATTCGCACCTCCCGGAATCGCTAGGGTAAAAGATTAGCCTACACCCGGAGTTTCCCTCCCCTGCCAGACGGTGCGGCCGAAGGCTTCACTGTCCAATTTGGATTTCCACAGATTCGCAATCGCTAGGGTAAAAGATTAGCCCACACCCGGGGTTTCCCTCCCCTGTCAGACGGTGCAGCCGAAGGCTGCACTGTCCAATTTGGATTTCCACAGATTCGCACCTCCCGGAATCGCTAGGGTAAAAGATTAGCCCACACCCGGGGTTTCCCTCCCCTGCCAGACAGTGCAGCCGAAGGCTGCACTGTCCAATTTGGATTTCTCCATATTCGCACCTCCCGGAATCGCTAGGGTAAAAGATTAGCCCACATCCGGGGTTTCCCTCCCCTGTCAGACGGCGCAGCCGAAGGCTGCACTGTCCAATTTGAATTTCCACAGATTCGCACCTCCCGGAATCGCTAGGGTAAAAGATTAGCCCACACCCGGGGTTTCCCTCCCCTGCCAGACGGTGCAGCCGAAGGCTGCACTGTCCAATTTGGATTTCCACAGATTCGCACCTCCCGGAATCGCTAGGGTAAAAGATTAGCCTACACCCAGGGTTTTCCTCCCCTGCCAGACAGTGCAGCCGAAGGCTGCACTGTCCAATTTGGATTTCCACAGATTCGCACCTCCCGGAATCGCTAGGGTAAAAGATTAGCCCACACCCGGGGTTTCCCTCCCCTGCCAGACGGTGCAGCCGAAGGCTGCACTGTCCAATTTGGATTTCCCCGTATTCGCACCACCCGTAATCGCTAGGGTAAAAGATTAGCCCACACTCGGGGTTTCCCTTCCCTGCCAGACTGTGCAGCCGAAGGCTGCACTGTCCAATTTGGATTTCCACAGATTCGCACCTCCCGGAATCGCTAGGGTAAAAGATTAGCCCACACCCGGGGTTTCCCTCAGCTGCGGGACCGTGCAGCCGCAGGCTGCACTGTCCAATTTGGATTTCTCCATATTCGCACCTCCCGGAATCGCTAGGGTAAAAGATTAGCGCACACTCGGGGTTTCCCTTCCCTGCCAGACGGTGCAGCCGAAGGCTGCACCATCCAATTTGTATTTCCCCATATTCGCACCTCCCGGAATCGTTAGGCTAAAAGATTAGCCTGCACCCGGAGTTTTCCTCCCCTGCCAGACGGTGCAGCCGAAAGCTGCACTGTCCAATTTGGATTTCCACAGATTCGCACCTCCCGGAATCGCTAGGGTAAAAGATTAGCCCACACCCGGGGTTTCCCTCCCCTGCCAGACGGTGCAGCCGAAGGCTGCACTGTCCAATTTGGATTTCCACAGATTCGCACCTCCCGGAATCGCTAGGGTAAAAGATTAGCCCACACCCGGGGTTTCCCTCCCCCGCCAGACGGTGCAGCCGAAAGCTGCACTGTCCAATCTGAATTTCCACAGATTCGCACCTCCCGGAATCGCTAGGGTAAAAGATTAGCCTACACCCGGAGTTTCCCTCCCCTGCCAGACGGTGCGGCCGAAGGCTTCACTGTCCAATTTGGATTTCCACAGATTCGCACCTCCCGGAATCGCTAGGGTAAAAGATTAGCCTACACCCGGGGTTTCCCTCCACTGCCAGACTGTGCAGCCGAAGGCTGCACTGTCCAATTTGGACTTCCCCGTATTCGCACCACCCGTAATCGCTAGGGTAAAAGATTAGCCCACACCCAGGGTTTTCCTCTCCTGCCAGACGGTGCAGCCGAAGGCTGCACTGTCCAATTTGGATTTCCACAGATTCGCACCTCCCGGAATCGCTAGGGTAAAAGATTAGCCCACACCCGGGGTTTTCCTCCCCTGCCAGACGGTGCAGCCGAAGGCTGCACTGTCCAATTTGGATTTCCCCATATTCGCACCACCCGGAATCGCTAGGGAAAAGGATTAGCCCACACCCGGGATTTTCCTACCCTGCCGGATGGTGCAGCCGAAGGCTGCACTGTCCAATTTGGATTTCCACAGATTCGCACCTCCCGGAATCGCTAGGGTAAAAGATTAGCCCACACCCGGGGTTTTCCTCCTCTGCCAGACGGTGCACTGCACTGTCCAATTTGAATTTCCACAGATTCGCACCACCCGGAATCGCTAGGGTGAAAGATTAGCCCACACCCGGGGTTTCCCTCTCCTGCCAGACGGTGCAGCCGAAGGCTTCACCGTCCAATTTGGATTTCCCCATATTCGCACCACCCGGAATCGCTAGGGTAAAAGATTAGCCCACACCCAGGGTTTTCCTACCCTGCGGGACCGTGCAGCCGAAGGCTGCACTGTCCAATTTGAATTTCCACAGATTCGCACCTCCCGGAATCGCTAGGGTAAACGATTTGCCCACACCCGGGGTTTTCTTCCTCTGCCAGACGGTGCAGCCCAAGGCTGCACTGTCCAATTTGAAATTCCACAGATTCGCACCTCCCTGAATCGCTAGGGTTAAAGATTAGCCCACATCCGGGGCTTTCCTCCTCTGCCAGACGGTGCACTGCACTGTCCAATTTGGATTTCCCCATATTCGCACCTCCCGGAATCGCTAGGGTAAAAGATTAGCCTACACCCGGGGTTTCCCTCCCCTGCCAGACTGTGCAGCCGAAGGCTGCACTGTCCAATTTGGATTTCCCCGTACTCACACCACCCGGAATCGCTAGGGTAAAAGATTAGCTCACACCCGGGGTTTCCCTCCCCTGCCAGACGGTGCGGCCGAAGGCTTCACTGTCCAATTTGGATTTCCACAGGTTCGCACCCCCCGGAATCGCTAGGGTAAAAGATTAGCCCACACCCGGGGTTTCCCTCCCCTGCCAGACGGTGCAGCCGAAGGCTGCACCATCCAATTTGGATTTCCACAGATTCGCACCTCCCGGAATCGCTAGCGGAAAGGATTAGCTCACACCCGGGGTTTCCTCCCCTGCCAGACAGTGCAGCCGAAGGCTTCACTGTCCAATTTGGATTTCCACAGGTTCGCACCCCCCGGAATCGCTAGGGTAAAAGATTAGCCCACACCCGGGGTTTCCCTCCCCTGCCAGACGGTGCAGCCGAAGGCTGCACCATCCAATTTGGATTTCCCCAGACTCGCTCCTTCCGGAATCGCTAGGGTAAAAGATTAGCCCACACCTAGGGTTTTCCTACCCTGCGGGACCGTGCGGCCGAAGGCTTCACTGTCCAATTTGGATTTCCCATATTCGCACCTCCCGGAATCGTAAGGGTAAAAGATTAGCTCACACCCGGGGTTTCCCTCCCCTGCCAGACGGTGCGGCCGAAGGCTTCACTGTCCAATTTGGATTTCCCCATATTCGCACCTCCCGGAATCGTTAGGCTAAAAGATTAGCCTGCACCCGGAGTTTTCCTCCCCTGCCAGAATGTGCAGCCGAAGGTTGCACCGTCCAATTTGAAATTCCACAGATTCGCACCTCCCTGAATCGCTAGGGTTAAAGATTAGCCCACACCCGGGGCTTTCCTCCTCTTCCAGACGGTGCAGCCGAAAGCTGCACTGTCCAATCTGAATTTCCACAGATTCGCACCTCCCGGAATCGCTAGGGTAAAAGATTAGCCTACACCCGGAGTTTCCCTCCCCTGCCAGACGGTGCGGCCGAAGGCTTCACTGTCCAATTTGGATTTCCACAGATTCGCAGAATCGCTAGGGTAAAAGATTAGCCCACACCCGGGGTTTCCCTCCCCTGCCAGACGGTGCAGCCGAAGGCTGCACTGTCCAATTTGGATTTCCACAGATTCGCACCACCCGGAATCGCTAGGGTAAAAAATTAGCCCACACCCAGGGTTTTCCTCCCCTGCCAGACAGTGCAGACGAAGGTTGCACTGTCCAATTTGAATTTCCACAGATTCGCACCTCCCGGAATCGCTAGGGTAAAAGATTAGCCCACACCCGGGGTTTTCCTCCTCTGCCAGACGGTGCAGCCAAAGGCTGCACTGTCCAATTTGGATTTCCCCATATTCGCACCTCCCGGAATCGCTAGGGTAAAAGATTAGCCCACACCCGGGGTTTCCCTCCCCTGCCAGACGGTGCAGCCGAAGGCTGCACTGTCCAATTTGGATTTCTCCATATTCGCACCTCCCGGAATCGCTAGGGTAAAAGATTAGCCCACATCCGGGGTTTCCCTCCCCTGTCAGACGGCGCAGCCGAAGGCTGCACTGTCCAATTTGAATTTCCACAGATTCGCACCTCCCGGAATCGCTAGGGTAAAAGATTAGCCCACACCCGGGGTTTTCCTCCTCTGCCAGACGGTGTACTGCACTGTCCAATTTGGATTTCCACAGATTCGCACCTCCCGGAATCGCTAGGGTAAAAGATTAGCCCACACCCGGGGTTTCCCTCCCCTGCCAGACGGTGCAGCCGAAGGCTGCACTGTCCAATTTGGATTTCCCCGTATTCGCACCACCCGTAATCGCTAGGGTAAAAGATTAGCCCACACTCGGGGTTTCCCTCCCCTGCCAGACTGTGCAGCCGAAGGCTGCACTGTCCAATTTGGATTTTTCCGTACTCACACCAGCCGGAATCGCTAGGGTAAAAGATTAGCCCACACCCGGGGTTTTCCTCCTCTGCCAGAGGGTGCACTGCACTGTCCAATTTGAATTTCCACAGATTCGCACCACCCGGAATCGCTAGGGTAAAAGATTAGCCCACACCCGGGGTTTTCCTCCTCTGCCAGACGGTGCAGCCGAAGGCTGCACTGTCCAATTTGGATTTTCACAGATTCGCACCTCCCGGAATCGCTAGGGCAAAAGATTAGCCCACACCCGGGGTTTCCCTCCAATGCGGGACCGTGCAGCCGCAGGCTGCACTGTCCAATTTGGATTTCTCCATATTCGCACCACCCGGAATCGCTAGGGTAAAAGATTAGCCCACACCCGGGGTTTCCCCCCCCCTGCCAGACGGTGCAGCCGAAGGCTGCACTGTCCAATTTGGATTTCCACAGATTCGCACCTCCCGGAATCGCTAGGGTAAAAGATTAGCCCACACCCGGGGTTTCCCTCCTGCCAGACGGTGCAGCCGAAGGCTGCACTGTCCAATTTGGATTTCCACAGATT